>JASPKZ010002329.1:2500-665000 GCA_030220185.1 Diploptera punctata
AGGAGACATTTGAAAGTAGGTTTCGGAATGCAATGATTAACAGTCCCTTGTTGAGACCAATGGATACGATATGACGATACGGTTTTAAGAATTTTGGCTTTATTTATGAAGTATGGAGAAGCTGTAGCTCGATTTTTGTTGGGATTCGACTTAATATATCCATCCTATTGATATATAGAGGACATATTTTTAATTTAATGAAGGGAACTACTTTTTCACGTACTTATTGCTTCTACAACGTACGTCGGTGTCCATAACCAATGAAAAGCGAGCAGATCACATGGTTTTGTTTTGATGAGGATCACTTTAAGGGCGGACAGGGAATAGTAGCTACGCTACAACTAGCGATAGTTCTTGGGGTCATTCGTATACGGAAGCCTACATGGTAGAGGGTAAATAAGCTGGCATCAGAAATCGAGTTCCTCCAATTTAACAAAAGAAATACATACAAATTACGTAAACCAGCAAAATTTGTCATAAATTAAATTTGCTGAGGAATTCTCTAAGTTTATACAGTTCCTGCGTAACGAACTTTTTTCTGTATTTAGGTTGTCTCATAAGCTATGTTGGTTTTTAATATAATGTAATGTTGTATGTCAAGAAATGTATCCCAACGGCCGTATTGTCGATACCAAACCATAAAAATATTTTTACAACGGAATCCTGCTTAAAGAATTTCTTAATTCAAGCACTAGCCTCATCAATTCTTTTGTTTGTGGGATCTTTATTCTCAATGACTGGAAATATGTAATGGAATTTTGAGGGTCGCGGGTTCAAACCCTATTGGATCCCATAGTGCAAAACAACCATGACAGAAATTTAGGAACTGGGAAGAATCGAACTGGTACACACCCAACATATAGTCCTGATCTTCCGCCTGTATCGATCCACAGCCCATTTCTTGCGTGAAATTTCGAAAATATTGAAAACTTTGAAGCTGTGGAAGTGCGTCTCAACGAATTCTTCGCATTAAAAAATAAAAAAAAATAAAAAAATAAAAAGGAAGAGCAGTGTCACCGCGTATAATAAACCTAGATGAAAGAAGGCTTAAGACCGTAACATCTAATGCAATCTACTTTTATAAGATTCATGATGTGTTCCGTTGAGGTTTATTCAAAATTAATATAAAATTATAGAATATTCACCTGAAAGGTCCGTCTCCTCAACTTAATTATCATTTAACTGTAGCGCTTTCGGGACTTGTCCCATCATCGGCAGGATTCAAAACTGGTGTTTCACTGAAGATCTGGTAGAGGGGGTTGCATGTATTTGGTTCGTTTTCGTTTATCAGGCTGTCGTTGTGAGCTGCTTTCATGATTTCCATCTCTTCGAGTACGTTTATCTTCGCTGGATTATTTTCTCTGTGCATTACTGTTAGGGTGTTTTCAATATTTAACATGCGATGTCCTTCATGGATAACGTGTTTTGCATAGCTTGATTTACCTTCTGCGTGAATGAAGTCTCGAAAATGTTCTTTGAATCTGATGTTAAAACTCCTGTTTGTCCTTCCTATATAAAATTTGTTGCAGTCCTTGCATGTCAGTTATAAACTCCTTTGCTGTTGAAAATGTTATTTTCTTCAATGTTATTGTTTATTATGTTGTTTAATTTGTTATTGGTTCTGTATGCTATTTTTACGTTTTTATCGGCTTTCTTTAGTGCATTGGCTAATTTTGTTTGTTTCTTTTCCTGTGTATGTAAGTGTTATCCATGTTTTCTTGTTGTTGTCAGATTCTTTTTCTAGTTTAGTTATGTTGGTTATGTTCTTCTTCCTTTTTTGTTTTTTTTTACGAGCTTATCTATGAATTCTTCATTATAGCCATTGGTTTTTGCCATATACTTAATGTAGTTGAGTTCTTGGATATAATTGTCTTTGCTTAATGGGAGTTTCAACATTCTACTGACTAAGCTATTAAATGTACTAATTTTCTGTTGAAAAGGGTGGTGTAGAATTTTTGTTTATGGCCAGAGCATTGTTTGTGGGTTTCCGGTAGATACCGATTTCTAGTTTATTGTTGTGTAGATTTTTGGTTATAGACAAATCTAAGTAGTTTATGCTGTTGTTAACTTCTATTTCTTCGGTGAAAGTGATTTTTTCATGCATGTTGTTTAAGTCTTGTAGTATTTCTTTTTCTTTTCTGTTTTCATTTTCATATATTACTAGTACATCATCGACATATCGTGTTATTAGTTTTATGTTGAATTTGTGTATTAGTTCCTCAAAATGTTTATTTTCCAGTTCTTGTAGGAAGATTTCTGCCATTATTCCAGATGTAGGACTCCCCATCGGGATCCCGTCTTCTTGAATAAATAGTTCATTGTTAAATTGGAAGTAATTTTGCTGTATTGTTGTTGTTATTAGTTTGTTTAACGTGATTGATATAGTTATCTTCAAGTTTACTGTATGTTAGTTTTTTGTTTTACTAACAGACAGTAAACTTGGAAGATAGATAAACTATATCAATCAGTTAAACAAACTAATAACAACAACATAAAGCAAAATTACTTCCAATTTAACAATGAACTATTTATTCAAGAAGACGGGATCCCGATGGGGAGTCCTACATCTGGAATAATGGCAGAAATCTTCCTACAAGAACTGGAAAATAAACATTTTGAGGAACTAATACACAAATTCAACATAAAACTATAACACGATATGTCGATGATGTACTAGTAATATATGAAAATGAAAACAGAAAAGAAAAAGAAAATACTACAAGACTTAAACAACATGCATGAAAAAATCACTTTCACCGAAGAAATAGAAGTTAACAACAGCATAAACTACTTAGATTTTGTCTATAACCAAAAATCTACACAACAATAAACTAGAAATCGGTATCTACCGGGAAACCCACAAACAATGCTCTGGCCATAACAAAAATTCTACACACCCTTTTCAACAGAAAATTAGTACATTTAATAGCTTAGTCAGTAGAATGTTGAAACTCCCATTAAGCAAAGACAATTATATCCAAGAACTCACTACATTAAGTATATGGCAAAAACCAATGGCTATAATGAAGAATCATAGATAAGCTCGTAAAAAAAAACAAAAAAGGAAGAACAACATAACCAACATAAACTAAACTAGAAAAAAGAATCTGACAACAACAAGGAAAACATGGATAACACTTACATACACAGGAAAAGAAACAACAAATTAGCCAATGCACTAAAGAAAGCCGATAAAAACGTAAAATAGCATACAGAACCAATAAACAAATTAAACAACATAATAAACAATAACATTGAAGAAATAACATTTTCAACAGCAAAGGAGTTTATAAACTGACATGCAAGGACTGCAAAAAATTTTATATAGGAAGGACAAACAGGAGTTTTAACATCAGATTCAAAGAACATTTTCGAGACTTCATTCACGCAGAAGGTAAATCAAGCTATGCAAAACACGTTATCCATGAAGGACATCGCATGTTAAATATGAAAACACCCTAACAGTAATGCACAGAGAAAATAATCCAGCGAAGATAAACGTACTCGAAGAGATGGAAATCATGAAAGCAGCTCACAACGACAGCCTGATAAACGAAAACGAACCAAATACATGCAACCCCCTCTACCAGATCTTCAGTGAAACACCAGTTTTGAATCCTGCCGATGATGGGACAAGTCCCGAAAGCGCTACAGTTAAATGATAATTAAGTTGAGGAGACGGACCTTTCAGGTGAATATTCTATAATTTTATATTAATAATGCAATCTACTTTGAAGAGTAGTTTAATTTCTTGTCAAGAAACATTTCAAATAAAATTTTGTTAAAAAAAAAACATTACTTATGAGAGTATTTACGTTCTTCATTGGTTGAATGGTAGAGAAGGCTTTATGGCCTAACTCAGCCACTTTAAATAAATCATTATTATTTATTCACGAATGAAGCGTATAACTGCAAAATCATTGTTCACGGTTCGTTGCTACTGATAGTCTATAGCGGTGTATTATTTTTTTCTAGCTACGTCATTGACGATTTACAAATCAAACCAATAAATTTAATACACCAATAAGAAAGGTGTAAGAACTGTTACAGAGATTAATGGCCTCCATTAGTCACTCTCTACATGTGCATGAATGTATTATCCACAACCCTTTCGTGATTGAACGAAATTTATCATCATTTCGTCAGCAAATAAAGAGCAAAAGCAGTTGCTAAATTATATTTCCTTGGCCTTTTAACTTTAATAACCAACTTTATGATGAACGGAAAAAAGTAAGTATCATACCGAAAATCTTATAATTATTCTTAAAAAACTCTAGTACAATAATATTTGAATCAACCGTCACAACTTCTCTTATAACTTATAATAAAATAAATTCTCAAAAATCTTATAAACTCATGGGTTTAATGTTGCTTAATTAAGGTCCTTCACTGATGTCTGTCATCAGCAAAAAAAAAAAAAAAAAGTCAATGTATAGGCCTTCCTGTTTCCTGTTAATCCTTTATATAAGGATTTCCTAACAAAAATTAAAGCATTTCTACTCTCACTCACACTCTCTCCCTCTCTCTTCTTCTCTCTCTCTCTCCCTCTCTCTCCCTCTCTCTCTCTCTCTCCCTCTCTCTCTGTCTCCCTCTCTCTCTCTCTCCCTCTCTCTCTCCCTACCTCTCTCTCTCTCTCTTTTCATCTTAGTTTAATCATGGGTATATCTTCATGGCCCCTTTGGATAATAATTTAGTGATTAAGACACTGCGCTACAAGCCGGAAGGTCGAGGGTTCAAGTCCCGTTGGGGTCAGGATTTTTAAACTGACCCAAATCTTCTGGCGGCACTATGATCCTGGGGTCGACTCAGTCTCTAACAGAAATGAGTACCAGACGCTTGTTCTGGGGGTAAATGCGGCCGTCACGCAGGGCTGACAACCCGGCTGACATCAAATGTCGATTGACCAGAAAAAGTGGGAGCCTGAACCTCCCACTCCCCCAAGGGCCTCCTGAGGCCTTTAGTGGAATTACTTTACTTTCTTTTTACTTTTTTCTTCTTCTTCTTCACTTCCTGGTTTAGGCAAGAGTTGCCTGTTCCGTCTTCACTAATAGATCTAAGACCATCTCTTCCGAGGACGTCCTACATCTCTTCTTCCTCTTGGAAAATAATGGAAGATTTTATTTGGTAATCTACTTTCTTCCATTCTTTCTACGTGTTCTTTCCACTGTATCTTGTTATCAAATATCTTTTACTTTTTTTAGATAATAATTATATAAGTTAGAGCGCTAAACGTACAGAGTTTAGAGACTCTCGTTCAAATCCAGACTCAAGCATTCAATTTTCTTTTCATATCATATTTGCCTTCATTTCCAAATGTCAAAAATATAGTTATAACGTCTAAATACGTTATAACACATACACATTTTTTACCACACAAGATCATGGAGGGCCTCTCTGAATGAGTGATCAGGCTGAACTCCTCCGAGACAACACGAATATTTAAGACAAGCCACACTCTCATTCGTATTGTGACGAATTTTTTATCCGTCCGTTTCTCAAATTGCCGTCTTTGAATTTCGCGGGCGGCAGGCAATAGGAGTTAGATTCTAATCCTACGCAGCCAGCTAAGAACCTCTCGAGACTTGCTTTCTGGAGAAATAATTTTCCAGATACGTCGATTCTAGAATAATCTGACTTTGGAAGCTTACACAGGTTTAATAATAAGAATTTTATCTTTAGGATTTGCCGGGTTGGCTTTTTTTCATTTATTAACCCACGCTTTATTTAAAGCATTACTTTTTATGTGTGCAGGAGTAATTATTCATTGTATAAGGGATTCGGGAAAGTCTAGACTGGCGTCTAGATTATTCCTACCTTCGCATATATAATGAGGTGCGAGGGTCAACCGACCTGTTGTGTCTGGGTAGTGAATCAGTGAAGCGACCTAAAGAGCGAAGACTAGAAAATGTTCTAAGTGAAACCGTAAGCGAATATAAATAATTTAGTGATAAAATAAATTGTAAAGAGATATTTTATTAGCAGCAAATTATGTATGTAAAATCAGTGAAATTCTGTAAAATAAATAGAGGAATTTTGGGAATTGTGTTTAAATATTTAAGAAGTTAATTTCAAGAAATTCGATTGTTCTCCATCAATACGACCATCAATGACAATACTAAATAAAATGAATATGGTATGGATGATTATGATGGCGAGATGATTTCAGGAACCATTTCGGCCTTAACCGATTGAGGGTTTTTCCACTTTTCAGCGGTTGCCCTTTTACCAGCCGGCTGCTGGCCCTTCACATCCACATGTGTCAATCACAGAGGTAGATGATCAACAGCCAGTGTAGGGGTGACATGTGGTTAGCATGTCGAGTCCCCCAGCCGTTATAGCTGGTTCCTCAACCTGGAGCCGCTACTTATTGTAGCTACCCAATTGCCTCACGATGCTGGATGGGCACCGGTCCCATACTGGCCGAAATACCATGAGAAAATTTCTTCCCCCATGGAGACTCGAACCAGCGCAAGTCCCGTAGCTCTGCTCCAAGGCTTCCTACCTTAACCGCTCGGCTACGGCGCGGGACTTCGGCCTTAACATTACCCGAAATTTGCCTAGTAGGTGAAGAAAACCCCGAATAAGTCTCAGTTCAGGAAACTTGTCCTGACTCGGGATCGAACCCAGGCCCGCTCTGTACAAGGCACGACATTACCCCAACATCACAGCCGTTTAACCATTTTAACCACATGGCATGCCCGTTCTCAATCTCCTAGACTTATTAACACTTAGATTATTAGGACAATTCTGTATTGCTTGTGAACATAGACCCTGTTCCAACGGATGTTCTTACCTCAATTTCTATTTTCATAACACTGCCCCTAAATTAACTGCACCTATGTGTAGGCAATGAGTAACTTACCGACTCCCTTAACGATTTGGCTGCCAAGGAACAAACATCAGTTACAGGACACAGCACAGTGGAAGGCATTAAGACTACCACATATCAGATCAAACGTAAATTAGGTAAATTCGGGATTCGCCCATTGTATACATCTATCAATATGTGTTATTAATTTAACTGTAAATAATCCATAATTGTTAATATCAGTACAAATAAATCCCGGTGAAATGCAAGAGAAGACCTTATGGTTTTAACTTCATCAGGTAAAATAAACCAATATCATGAAGATGATGATGAGGATGATTATTATTATTATTATTATTATTATTATCATTATTATTATTGGTGAATTCCATAGTAACTGACGTAATAAGTGCAACAAATAAAATTGTTATTTTTTTTAGCTTTCAGGAATTAGAACACTGCTTTTCTCTTCAAAACATATATATATATATATATATATATATATATATATATATATAATTTGTAACTCCTATATACGGCATCGTATATATATAGTGTATATATATATATACACACACACTTCATTCAAAATTGATTGCTGAAATAAAATTGAAAAAAAATATAGAAATTATTTTACTCTCACTTTGTAAAATTACATCAGTTACCAATGTAAAACCATATATACTCGTATATGTGTTTCAATCTCTTTAACAGAAAATATGGAGTTTCTATCTTTAATAATTGCACTTAAAATATATGGTTTTACATTGGTAACTGATGTAATTTTACAAAGTGAGAGTAAAATAATTACCATAATTTTTTTCAATTTTATTTCAGCAATCAATTTTGAATGAAGTGTATATATATATACGATGCCGTATATAGGAGTTACAAAATACATGCTTTTGAGTTTTATGTTCAAATAAACTTTAGTCACAAATAATACAAAGTAAAGGTAACTGACGTAACACGTGGAATAAGGATTTTAATTAAAATGAATAACAATTCTTTGCTGCACATGACTTTGTTTATATTCTACAATATTTTGGGATGTAGACACTTTAAAATCTTTTTAATACTTCATATATGCCACTTTGGGAAGCAGGGGAAAACTGTAATTCTCAAGTGTTATGTAAAATTTTACGCGGAATTCACTTATTATTATTATTAATATTAATATTATTATTATTATTATTAATATTATTATTATTATTAATATTAATATTATTATTATTATTATTAATATTAATATTATTATTATTATTATTAATATTAATATTATTATTATTAATATTATTATTATTATTATTAATATTATTATTATTATTATTAATATTATTATTATTATTATTATTATTATTATTATTATATTATTATTATTATTAATATTATTATTAATAATAATAATATTATTATTATTATTATTATTATTAAAGTTGGTGTTCACCTTGAGCTGTTGAATTTATATTAACTGTGAAAGAACCTCAATCCTAAAACAAGAGATTTCCGATATATATATATTTTTTTTTTGACAACTCAGGTTTACAACGTTGAAGATCTGATATATTAAAGAGCGTCGTTAAACAAAAAAACTATCTTCCTACATTCTAGTGTTTTTCTTGCGCAGCCTAGAATTTGAAAACTCCACAGAAATTTATTTTCAAGACACACCTATCTGTCAGTTTGCTAGTAAAAAATGGTATTCGAGTTCTTTTAGAGATTGTAATCTACAAGTAATTTAATTCCCGTGTTGTGTTTTACAAGTATATAATTTATATTAACTTCCCCAAAATATTAAATTTTAATTTGTCTAAGTTGGCATAATATAACATATCTTGACAACACATGTTAATAATAAGCAAGTTTATTTTTAAAAAAAGTATGTTATAAAATACGGTTTTATATTCTTTACATATCTTAACATAACTTGGTGTGGGTTGTAGAATTTATGGATGAAGAAAATATTTATTTTAAATTAGCTACAGAAAATGCATTCATTTCTAGAATATATTTTACTTCATTCAGGCAATACGTTCCAGTTTGACCGAACAAGCTCGTGCTCGTCTGTGCACCGTCGTTGGCTCACAGTCTCGACAGTCAGTGGCGTGCATCGCTAAACCCACAGCAGGTCTAAATTATCTAATGCAAAAGTCTATTAATGAGAGCATGGAAACTCTTGTAGCAAAGCCAAAGGAAAAGCGTCCAGTCGGTAGGACAAGAATGAGGTAGGATATTTCAGGCAGGTGAATTATACAGGGGATGATTGTAAAGATTAGTTGAAGATGGGGATGTATGGAGAGCTTATATCTGCGCGTCATAAACTTTCCAGTTCGATAGTGCCAGTGAGTTAGTTTTGATTAAAAGTTTAATAATAAGCATTTTTCTGCCCAAAAATAGTTAACAGTAGACAAAAACTATTTTTTTTTAAATACTTGGTCCAGTATTCTACATTTCAAAGTATACATTTGGAATTATATACATAACTAACTCACTGGCACTATCGAACCCGTAGTTCATTGATGCACGAACATAAGCTCTCCATACATCCCTATCCTGAGCTAATGTTTTCCAACCATCCTCTGTAAAATGTACTCCCCTAAAATCATGGTTAATCTTATTCTCTCACCTCATTCATGGCCTACCTAATGGGCACTTTCCCTCTGGTTTTTCTACAAGGAGTTTCCTTGTCCCTTTTTTGTTCCTCATTCGTGCAATAAGTTTTATCCTTCTAAGTCCTACCTATCTAAGATACTTAACTGTTCGTATTATATCTGGTTTCCCATGAAGATCATGTAGCTCACTGTCAACTAGTCTTCTCCATTCTCCTGTCTGTTTTTCTCTCTTTGATAAAAAAATGTTCCTAAGAATGTTATTCTCAAATACCCATAATATTTTCTCCACGATCTGAATGGGAAGCCAGATGTAGTATGAAAAATTAAGTCTTGTAATCTACATTGGGAAGAACAGGTGGCACGAACTGGGAATGAAAGAGATGCGTGAAAACTAAATACAGAAAACTAGAGGAAAAGCGTCCAGTGGTAGACCAGGAATCAGGTGCGAGTTGCCTATAAAATTAGCCATGATTTTACAAAGGATGATTGGAAAACATTACCTCAGGTTGGAACTGTATGGAAAGCGGCCATGAACCTTCGAGTTTGATAGTGCCAGTTAGTTAATTGGAGATGTCATTTGTTGCCGGAAATATTTCCAAATTCAAATCGTGATAGATTGGCTTCCGAAGAGTTTTTATTTATTTTATTTCATTTATTTGTTTTACCTGATGGAGTTACGACAGTAAGGTCTTATCTTCCACTTCACCAAGGGTTAAATTATACATATAATAATAATTATGAATTATCTACATGTTGGTTCCATCCATCCTTAGTAATTCTGCCCGAAGGCAGGTCCTTCACTGCAATCATAACATTTTCATGCTATGCTTGCAGCTTTACTAGGGATATGTAGGTGTGGTAGCTTCCCGTTGCTTTCCACACATGTTGGTTAATGATACATAATAGATATAGGCTACACAATATAAAGTTGACAAGGGAAAGAAAGAAAAATACTAATAATAATAATAATAATAATAATAATAATAATAATAATAATAATAATAATAATAATAACAAAAATAATAACCTATAATTTGATTAAGTAAATGGCTTTCGGTAAAGGAAGTTTAAAATATAAAGGAATAATAAAAGTATACGTCGAATAGGTTAATGGTTTACCCAGAAAATTGGATACACGTGGGCCAGTTTCTGGACAAGACGCGGAAAATAAGAACAATGCTCATTCATGAATAAATAAATATGTAAGCAAAATATAATATCACTAACACTTAATAAACTATGTAAGTTAATTATTGTATAATGCAATTATATTGTTATCTATTGTGCTGTTTCTCTGTTTTGTTTATTTTGTATTATTACTATACATACATGTATCGATACGGACTGTCAACACCACGTATGATTTGCTTGCCCGTGCGATTCATATTTGTAAATAATATTTGTATCCTAATTTTAGTTATTATACGACACAGCGGAAAGTTTACCTCCAGTCATAACAGCACTGTCGCTGTGTCGCAATGTCGTCGATACTAACAATGTAGGCCTACACAGTCAGATTCAACCCAGGAAGTTACTGTATATTTAGAATAGGGAACTGGGTTGTCATTTTAACAGTATTTTCTTGAGAGAAATCGTTATATAAAACTGAAGTTTGCAACACAGAGGTACATTGTTGTAAGTTATAGCTGTCCAAGCCACCCTCTCTTAAAGAAAAGCAGTTACCACTTGTCACTGAGCTCGTGCAGATCTGTACTACCCTGTGTGAAAGTGTCGACTCATATTTACTATAAAACTAGTTTGCATGCCGTAAAAGAAAAACAATGTTTTTTAAATGTATAGTACATAGAGTTGGAGAAAGTACTGCTAACCTTGCCTCTCCACCCCTCCCTAAACAAACAAATGCCATCATTAAGAGTTTGGCAACATCTATCCTCTGTACGTAGGGGGACACTGGCATAGACCATAAGGTCTGTAGTAACTTCCTGGGTTGAATTAGAGTGTAGTCAGGAACAAATGGTAAAATGAAGCACTTGCCCAGCTTACCTAGGGTATTGCACTGCAGTCTTAGATGCCACAGACTGACGTGAAGTGTACGCGGGATGACAGGACATTAGATAGCAAATCGTCCACAAACAAAGCAGGTCAATGTTCCGCTGCGTTGGATAACATCCCGGTATTTATTATTTTTAATAAACAAATATTAGTTCTTCAAGAACCGAGTTCTGTGTACTTGAGTGGCTGAAAAGAAATGCTAGATAGTGGGGATACGAAATGAACATTTATCAAGCTAGATTATTATTGAACAAAATTCAAAGAATATCTGTACCACTTTGCTTCTAGTTTAACCTTTTTAAAGAGTCGTACATAGCACATCTGCAGTTGTTTTCATTAACTATCGGAGAAACTAGTTAGAAATTTGCGTAAAATTATGAGATCTAATTATATTACATTTACCAAGTGAAGTAAAGGTCACTTTCTCAATGAGTCAATAAGGTCGAATGTGTCAGATAGGACGTAGGAAGGCTATTACATCTGTAGACCTTTCAAATATCACTGTAAGTAGGCGTATAGCGTGTCGGTAATCCAATTAAAGCAAGTTTTGAAACCGTTTAATACTTGAAGGCCTTTAAAAATAATTAAAATATGGTTATTGTTCTTAGTAACACATGATTCACTTTACAAATTATGCCTAATTGAAAATTTTGAAGAAATCGTGGATTTAAAATAAGTAAGAACGATAACCACAAATAATAATAATAATAAGTGCAGAAATATTGTACGATCATCTCAGTAAACGCATGGTATTAAACACTTAAAGAATCCCTACTTCTCTTAAAAAATAAATAAAATAAATAATAGTTTAAAAAACTAAAACAACACGTAGAAGTTTGTCAGTAAAGTTAATCTATTCTCTGGAGATCCTGTGAGAAAAATGCAATGGACAATGTTATGCATCAACCGGATAAGCGCCATAAAAATATTTTGTTGCGATCTGATTCATTGGTTCACGAAGTAAGTGTACTCACACTTTTAGCTCCAAATCTTTAAATATAGCCTTATTACAGTATTAAAGAAAATGTAAACGCCATCGGTCCTATCAGAGATTCTGTGTTTTGCAACAAACGGCTATCAAACAGATCTTCATAAACGCTAATCTAAATTTTGCATCATGCAGCTGAGCGCCAAATGTTCTCGCTCTTAGATGCATAACTGTCAAACTGCCACATCTGCCAAACAAGGAAAATAACTTGCAGTATCCAGTATTGTTGATTTGGCGCTACAATAAATAGTGAAGATTGACTTTAAACGCATTTTTCTCGAAACTTACAAAATGGCACAGAGTCTATTGATGCACAACACCGTACAATTAAATGGAATAGTTTAGTGAATTCTGATGATGCGGAACATAATGCATAAATGTGTGGTACGAAGAAGAACTGATTTGTAATGTAAAACTTATGCAAAGGTCATAAATATTGTGAATAGTCATGCAGGCATTCAATAGATGTAAGGAATGTTCACCCTTTGGATTTATTGACACTTCTAACATTGTGTTCAGTAACCCAAGATGCAAATTAAAAGCAACATTCTTAATTTACCTTTAGTGTAGTAATTCTTACAAAATGCTTAACAATTTCAAAAGAACCAGTAAGATGCAAATTAGAAATGGAAAGAAACATTATAGAACAAGTGTCAGAATTTAATTATTTAGGTGTATTAATAACAAACACTAAAAATTTAATAAAAGAAGTAAAGACAAGCTGATAAAGCAGCACAAATATCAGGATATATGAAAGACTTAATTTGGGCGCAACAAACATATGTCAATAGAAAGCAAAACCCGCATATACAAAACGATAGTTCAACCAGTTATCGTATATGGAGCAGAAATTACGGCTGATACAACAAAAACTAAACATATAATAAGCACATGCGAAATTAAAATCTTAAGAACTATTCAGGGGAAAACATTATTTGATAAAATACACAACACAGAAATTAGGGACAAATGTCATATTCAATACATAACCAAATTTATTATAGATATACGAAAATATTGGAAGGGCCATATAGAAAGAATGGAAGAAAACCGGCTTGCAAAAAGAGCTAAAGAAGATAGACCAATGGACGGGAGAAGAACAAGAGGAAGACCAGCCAAGAGATGGATAGACAGTGAATGCACATCCAATTGGTCTTCCTCCGAGGAGTGATTTTGGAAATAAACAGGATGAAAATCCTACAAATTAAGTTTAAGAAGAAGGAGTAATTCTTCCTTTCTTTTCATTACTTCAAGTTTCCCACTGTACTTTTAGGTACCCCACACGACTTACAAGGACAGGCCTTTTCAGGAGAGAATTGTAACATCATCTACCGTCACGGTTTAGACCATTTCTGATCTATGATGATCTTGATGAAGATTTTCGGGCTGTAGGCCGTGGTCGTGAGGCTTGTAGTTCCCCGACGTTTCGCCAGAGACTGCATCTGGCATCCTCAAGGGTTGTCTTGAGACTGGCAATTCTGTCCGCTGTCTGTCCTATTTATACGTTCACCGCGATGTGTTCGTAAGTTGTATCTGCCTTAGGTAGATGCCAGGCGCAGTCTCTGGCGAAACGTCGGGGAACTACAAGCCTCACGACCACGGCCTACAGCCCGAAACTCTTCATCAAGATCATCATAGCAACTCCGGCCGTGAAAGTCTACGTGAATACATTTCTGATCTGTTCTGGCTCCATATAATAGTTGCTCGCTTCATCTTTTAAATGGTCGTCCACGACTTCTATGTCCTTGTGGATTGTAATTTAACATCCTATAAGGTATCCTCTCTTCACTCATTCTACTAACATGTTCAAACCATTTATTTCTATATTCTTCTATTTTTGTTATCACACTAGTTATTTGTAATTCCTCACGAATATCTTCATTCCTCCGTTTGTCCAAAAGAGTACACTCTGTCACATATCGTAGGGATTTCATCTCGGCTGCTTCCAGTCTTTTTTTTTCAACTTTTGGTGAGAGTCCAACATTCCGAGCCATACAACAGAACAGGAATAGCTGAAACTTTGTAAAACTTTAGGAGTGTTTCTTTACGATCTTTCTTTGCTAATGTTCTTCTAATTGTACCGCAAATATGTTGAAACATATTAAGCTTTCTATTAATATCTCTTGTCCGATCATTGCCCAGGAAACTCCTGAATAATTAAAATCCATTAATTGTCCGCCGCTGTGGTCTCGAGATAGCGTGCTGCCTTGTCACGCAGCGGCTCCGGGTTCGATCCCCGGTCGGGGCAGTTTTTCTGGGTGAGGTTTTTATTGGAGTTTTTCCTCACCTCTAAGTCAAATGTCAGGAAAACGTGAAGGCCCAAACGGTCCCCGAAATCATATAGCCATCATCATCATCATCACCCTTATCATCATCATCCTTCGCCGGTGTGGAAAGCAACGGGAAGCTACCACACCTACAATTCCCTAGTAAAGCTGCAAGCATAGCATGAAAATGCTACGATTGGAGTGAAGGACCTGCCTTCGGCCAGAATTACTATGGATGGATGGAATTGTTCTATTACAAAATCATTTACTATTATTTTGGCTCTTATTGGATTCTTCCCACGAAAAGTCATCACTTTAGTTTTTAAGAGCACGCCTTTTCAGGAGAGAATTTTATCTTTGGATCAAATAAATATCGTTTTTATCACATATAGATATGCACAGTTATCTGGATCAGTGATCAGCTGAATGGCTATTCATGCCCAGTATAATTCACCTTCCTCAAATTAGGGTTAATGTTTTGTCCCATCTAATTCTTGTCCACCTACTGAGTTCTTTTCCTCTGATTTCCCACAATAAGCCCCTCTTTCGTTCTTCATTCGTGCCACATGTTTTTTTCATCATTATCTAAGAGACTTGACCATTCTTATTACATCTGGTTTCTTATAAATACCATCTAGCTTTTCTGTTCGCCTCACTATTCTCTCTTTCTAAGAACTTAATTCTTCTCCCTAAAAATAAAATACCTTTTTCCATATCCATCAATCGTTTTATACATTTTTAGTTGTTCACCGCTGTGGTCTCGAGATAGCGTGTTGCCTTGTCAGGAAAAGAGCCCGTGTTCAATCCCCAGTCAGGATAAGTTTCCTGGGTGAGGCTTCCTTCGGGGGTTTTCCTCACCAATAAGACAATTTTTTGGAAACTTTAAAACCCAAACGGTCATCATCATCATCATAGTACATTCACGAATTTAGGCCATTTGTTGACCTGTTTCGGTCTCAAGAGAAACATCATCTAAAAGTCTTTTGAGTGGACGTCCTGGTCTTCTTCTTCCTGCAGGTTGATATCTTAACACTTGTTTGTGTATTCTGTGATCTTCCATTCGATGAACACGTTGCATCTATCTTGACTTGTAAGGGATAGTGACGTGTGTATAACCTCTCCTACCCAATTCTCATCCTCACCTTCTCGTGGTACAACCCGTTTTCACAAACGAGGCTCTGAGGACCGAGTCACGGCGGTATAACCGTTCCATCGGGTACTGAGTAAATGCGGTATCCTAATGTCTGTCCAGAGACTAAAAGGTAGCAGCCCTGCCACTGGACTACTTAGCGTCGGGCCAGTAACCCGTCCTAAGGAACTTCAAAACTACTTTCAAGTCTCAACATGAAAAAATCATAATCATCATCATTCAAAATCACCTTAGATTAACTTTAGGATTAAGGACTCTCCTGGCGCATCACTATCATCATCATTACTCATAAATCGTGGCAGCATAACCCCGCCTTCCAGGCGCCCCACCTCAGAAGTGGGTTACAGTTACGCCAATACTAGCAAAGAATGATATAAATAATAAAATAGCAAAATTCCAGGGAATATGTGGTACGATAAAACGATCACTAAATAACAAAACAACAAGAGAGACCCAATTGAAATTTTACAAAACTTTGGCAGTACCGGTACTGCTCTATGGACACATAAAAAACAAGATGTAAGTAGGATAACGGCGGCAGAAATGAAATTTTTGAGATCTGTTAAAGGATGCACTAAGGAAGATAGAATGAAGAACACAGAAATAAGACAGGAACTTGAAATATTTGCAATAACTGATAAAATAGATAGGCTACATATAGACAAAAATGGAAGCAGCACATAGACAGAATGAATGAAGACAGATATCCAAAACAAATAACAAAATACAAACCTAAAGGCACCCGAGATGTGGGCAGACCTAGAAAGAGATGGGCTGAAGTCGGAACGGGTCAACATACCTAATCCGTGAATACAGATGGTGATGATGACTAGCAAAGAAAACCAGGAATATCGAAAATTACATCCTGGGATATTGAATAAAAATGTATTTTTAGTTAAACTTTTTTGAAGTGAAGTTGGGATGACAAGAATTCTTGTAATGTATAATGATACACTTATGCAGAGTTGAGCTAGTTTTCAAGAGTTTTTCCTGCCCTGGTATTAGAAATGGTGAGGTTCGCATTATCACAGACGTGATTTAATAACTGCTGTAAAATTTGATATACAATGTTATTATATCTGAATAAACACACAGTGTTATCAGACATCGTGACTTGAACTTCTTACACTAGACATGCATGGAATGTAAGGCTGCACTTTGCAGAAATGAATGATGACGTAATGACGCACTTCTCCGCAGAGGTGCAATACGCGCGAACATTAATAACATCACGAAATTCTTATTTTAAGAATGATTCACGTATTCATATTTTCGGGTTCATATCCACAACAAACCTTGGATTTTTATAAACAATTTTAAATAATTTCAGTTTGTTTATCTCAAGAAGTCATCTATATGGTCAGTCTTGGATCTTAATTTTCCACTTAATTCAGAATTATCCTTACACATACATTGTAGTTCCATCTTGATTCTATGTCTATTACATAAATTCAAAACAATTATTATGTATTCTCTACATATGATGTAATGTTTGCTCCTGGGTGAGGTTTTTTCGTGGTTTTTCCTCACCTGTAAGGTAAATGTCAGGAAGCTTAGGGCCCAACGGTCTCCGAAAATCAACTGGCCATCATCCTCATTATTATCATCATTTCACCGGTGTGGAAGGCAACGGGAAGCTACCACACCTATAATTCCCTAGTAAAGCTGCAAAGCATAGCATGGAAATGCTACGATTGCAGTGAAAGATCTGCCCTCGGGCAAAACACTATAGAATAGAACATAATTATTATTGTCCTGCTTTTAGACGCATCTAAAATAATATATTATGAATGAGCGTACTTGTTCTGGCAATTGGTGAATTTGCTGTCATAAGATTAAATTTATTATATTTGATCCTATAAAAGTTTGAACTGAATAAGAGTTGTAGCATTTTATAAAATGTTTTAGTTCATGACTAACACTTTTTGTGAGATAATAAATTAAATCTGTCTGTGAAGTAAAGAATTGGACTTGTATTTTCACCCATTAAGCTGATAATTTTCGGATGATAAAAGTTATGAATATGACGGCTTGTATAACAGGTAATAAAGCTTGTAGGTGCCTCGTGTTTACAAAATCCACAGTATGTTATTAGTTTGAATTACGAGCAGTACCACGGAGTATGTTTAATGCGGTAAACGTAGGTAGAAATCGCTTCCAGATCTCCTACGCAACCTCAGCGGTTCATTAGCAGCCGTATTATTGCCAAAATACAACTCTTGTAACATTCATTTCAAATCAACACCTTGTCTCATATCACATCCATTTCTCTACCCTATCAACACTCCACGCCGTCCTATGTAAGAGTGCCAAGGATCACCGAAAAATTATATATATATATATATATATATTTATATTTAGATGTTATAATTAAATTTTAACATTTAGCAATGCATACCTTATATGACATGAAAAGAAAAATTACGCCTGAACGGGATTTGAATCCAGGCTCCTAGCACCAACATTTATTTTTCCTTTATATATTATTTATTCTCTATCATGAGAGGTAGCAGAAACTCGGTCTCACTGCCCTCTCGCAGCTACTATAACAAGTAAGCAAAGTAAAGAGAATTTTTACTTTATAGCAGTAACGCTTCTTTATTTCGATGTTATAATTAAATTTTGACATTTAACAATGCAGGCCTAATATGGCATGGAAATAAAAATAAACGCCTATCGGGATTTGAACCCATGACCTCTAACTTGGACCAAGTTACATGTTCTGGGTTCAAATCCCGGTTCAGGCGTTTATTTGTCTTCTCATGTCATATATATATATATATATAAGTACTTTTTTTTCGAGGAAGAGTTTTCGGTGACATTAGATTATTCATGGAAAGGACTATCCTTTAGAAATCAATACTTCTAAAATTCATTGTAAATCACAGTTGAGGTTATGTAGTAAAATTTTAAATATTAAAAGAAGTACCTGATATAGCAGTCGTCCTCAACTAAAATTAATTTCTGTTTAAAAAAATGATGGCAAATGACATGTCGAACATGGAACATGTTCTGAAAGGCCTACATGGCTTTAACTAATTGACGAAGTTTTTTTAACAGAAATCTATTTTAGTTCAGGACGACTGGTATATCAGGTACGGTATTTACTTTAATATTTTAAAATATAATCTTTTAGAAGAGTAAAAGAAAACATGTTAATAAACTGAATGCATTGAAAATGGACTTCTGGAGACGATCAGCCAGAATATCCGGAATAGATAAAATAAGAAACACAGAAATAAGACACCTTAAGGAAAGTGGAACAAGTAAGTATCGTCACAATTGAAAGAAAACAACTACAATGGTACGGACATGTACGTAGAATGGGAGAAGGAAGAATACCTAGAGTTATAAATTAATGGGAAATTAAGAGGAGAGGAGGAAGAGACCTGCTATTGCCTGGATACAGAATGTGCATAGGCTATGTCAATGGAAAGATTTGGTGTAGTAAAGGAAGCAAATGGCGTAACATCATAAACAGTGTAGAGTTCTGAAAAGTAATATCTAACTTTATTTTAGATGTCAATATTGTGACTTAGTTTATATGTTGATGGTTTTCGACTGGAGGCAAACCTCTCTATTGAGGAGGATTCTCATTAATAAAAAAATGTGTGAAACAGTTAAGTCGTGCGTTTATCTTCAAAATGTTGTATAAAGGTAAAAAATACTTATGTCGTTATTTTATTAAACATTTGTTTTTTAGGTTTCATGCAAAAAGTAACTTAACTTTTTTTTTCCGCACACTTTATACAGTGAGTTACACTTGACCTGCGGCCGATAGCGGGAAAATTGACTGCAAGCAATCAGTCATTAACTCGTGCTGACCAAGCAGTGTCCACGCCAGTGGCCGCAAGTCGAGTGAACCTCACTGTATGTATTATTTATAAGTAATGCCACGATGATTTCAAATTTATCTAGAGAATTTGGAAATCAAGAATGGCATTTGTTAGGACTATTTAACGAATAGAATTAAGCTGTTTACTCACAAATCATTATTTAAATATAGTTATTTTAAAATGTGTATATATTTAATGTAAACGGCGATGTTTGAAAACAAATGAGAAACGATTGGTACGCTTCATTTGCTTCTTTTGTTCATCACTGCAACCAGATCATATTATTTATTGCCAAAGGAACGCAATATTGTAAGAATGCACTCTAGTGGAGAAAAATGACACATCAAACTGTATATTAATTCATTTCTGATGTCGTATGATCTAAATATGACAATTATATTTTCCTGGAATGTTATTACCTAGGAAACAATACATTTAAGAAAGTGCAAACAGTGGTTTCTTTTTTTTGGTAGTATAATCAATTGCTACAAATGTTTTTATATTAACTCCCGCATGCGCTATGTGTTGACATTCATGCACTATATATTACATCAGGTAGCCGTATTTCTTAGGGAGTCAGTCACTGCAAAATAATGCTATGACATATTCAGAATGTTAAAAAGGGGATGCTTTCTTTATTATGATAAACTTTAGTTGGTAAATTCTAGGCGAAACACGACTGTGATTGGTTGTAAATAAAAAATTATTGATACGTGATTGGTCATTGACTCCCATTTGGCGCATGAGTTAAATAGTCACCGTAAGTAAGCCTAGGCCATATACGAGTATTAAGCGTTCTACGTTAAAATACAACAACTGAAAGTTCTTCAAAATAGAAATACTAGAGTAAAACATGTGAAGTTGGTGTGCTTTGTAAATTGACCACCTGCCAAAGTTAACCAAAATTTCTATTGAAGTGCCCACCCAGCATCGTGAGGCAATTGGGTAGCTACAATAAGTAGCGGCTCGAGGTTGAGGAACCAGCTATAACGGCTGGGGGACTCGACATGCTAACCACATGTCACCCCTACACTGGCTGTTGATCATCTACCTCTGTGATTGACACATGTGGATGTGAAGGGCCAGCAGCCGGCTGGTAAAAGGGCAACCGCTGAAAAGTCGAAAGACCCTCAATCGGAATTTTATGCACGACCAACCCAGTATCTTGACCTTCTGCTATCTTGGAAGTTGGGAAAATTTAAAATTTCAGTGCTATATTTTCCAAATAATTTTAACTTGTCTATGTTTGTCATTGTGAACTACCCACTTGACAATGTATCCCATAAAATACATGGGTTTCATTTATTCAATATTTAAATAAAACTATAGAAAAACAAACTAGCAGAAATTACTTACATTTGTGTTGAATTAAACATATATAACATGCATTAAATACTTAGTTTTAAATTATTTTGTTTTCACTGTGGTCCGACACATTTGAATAACTGACACAGAGATAATTTAAGGGTTACGTTATTTGCTTGAACCATATCTCTTGAAGTCGGAACAGACCAGAGGGCCTAAGCCTTGATGTTGATGATATTTGCTTGATTATTTATTTGGACCAAATAGAGATGAACAAACAGGTGAATGGAGAAGACTACATAACAATGAACTACGTGGTCTTTATAGGAAGCCAGATATAATAAGAACAGTTAAGTCTCGTAGACTGCGATGGGTAGGACTTGTTGCACGTATGGGGAATGAAGACTTGCATGGAAGCTTCTTGTAGGAAAGCCAGAGGGAAAACGCCCAGTTGGTAGACCAAGAATGAGGTGGGAGAATAACATTAACTATGATTTGAGGGAAGTCGATTATACAGGGAATGATTGGAAATCATTAGCTCAGGATAGGGATGTATGGAAAGCTTATTTCCTCGCGGTCATGAACCTACGGGTTCGATACTGCCAGTGAGTAAGTAAGTAAGTTATTTATTTGTTGCTTAAGAGGTTACAATGGGCTGGACATGTGCATAGAATGCAGGATCAGAAAATTCCGAAGAAGGTAATGAACGCTACATTTCACGGAAAAGATCTCAAAGGAAGACCTAAAAATAGGTGGGAGGATGCAGTAGGAAAGGACGCTAACCAGATGCTTGGTATCAGGGATTGGAAGTATTCTGTGAAGGATAGAGAAGTGCGGAGGAAGAGGATTGGGGAAGCCAGGGCTCGATGTGGGCTGTAGCGCCATGTGATGACGATGATGATAATGATGATGATGGACTCCTCGTGCAGCAATTTCGGTCCTTTTTACAAATTATGCCGTTAAATGTCGATTATGGAGGTAAGCAAATAAGAAAACCAGGCCTGAAAGACCTTTGGAGAATAATATGTAGGCCTATAAAAAACCGAGGTAGGCTACTTAATATAAAACGCAACCTGACTTTTTGCACTTCAAGTTTTCATCGATCGTGGGGTTTATTTTCAGGGACTATTTAACTCGTGCCCTAAATAGGAGTCAATGACCTATCACATTTCAATGAATTTTGATTACAACCAATCACAGTCGTTTTTCACCTCGATTTATCAATTTAATTTTATCATATTAAAATGAAGCTCCTCCTTTTTTAACATTCTGAATAGGTCAGAGCATATTTTGCAGTGACTGACTTTCTAAGAAATACGTTGAATATAACAGTTTATATATTAAGATGTAAGAATCATAGAATGCAAGTGGCTCCCAGATTTTATATATAGTGCACGAATGTAACCAGATACTGCTTCTGAGATATAATAGAAAAACATGTTTAGCTATTGATTATACGTACCACAAAAAAAAAAAAGAAATAACTGTTGGCACTTTCTTAAATGTAATATCTCCCAGGAATTTACGTTCCAGAAATATATAATTGATATGTTTACATCATAGGACATCAAAAATTAATTAATAACCTATAATGTTGGTTATTAACAGTTTGATGTGTTTCATTTTTTCTCCACTAGGGCGCATTCTTACAATATTGCGATCCTTTGGCAATAAATAATATAATCTGGTTGAACAAATGAAACATAATAAACGTTTCTCATTTGTTTTCAAACATCGCCGTTTACATTAAACATACAAATATTTTAAAATAACTACATTTAAATAATGATTTGTGAGTAAACAGCTTAATTGTATTCGTTAAATAGTCCTACCAAAGGCCACTCTTGGTTTCTAAATTCTCTAGATAAATTCACTCGTCAATTTCTGTCATCGTGAATTTATCGATAATTTGGAAATCACTCGTGGCTTTACTTATGACTATTTAACTCATGCCCCAAATGGGAGTCAATGACCAATCACGTTTCAATTATTTCTGTTTTACAACCAATCAGAGTCGTGTTTCACCAAATATTTATCAGTGTTATAATTACCATATTAAAGAAAGCTCCTCCTTACAATATTGCGTTCCTTTGGCAATAAATAGTATGATCTGGTTGCAGTGATAAACAAATGAAGCAGTAGAAGCGTACCTATCGTTTCTCATTTGTTTTCAAACATCGCCGTTTACATTAAATATATAAATATTTTAAAATAACTATAGTTAAATAATGATTTGTGAGTAAACAGCTTAATTTTATTCGTTAAATAGTCCTAACAAATGCCACTCTTGATTTCCAAATTCTCTAGATAAATTCACTCCTCACTTCGTGAGTCGTGAATTTATCGATAATTTGGAAATCACTCGTGGCATTACTTATGATAATACAATAATAAACTATGGAACAATTGTTAAGAAGGCGACTTCATGGCGCAATGTTTGGTATTCCCCTTCCACCCCGCGGACCCGATTTCGCGTCTGGGTCACTCCACTTTGGGTTCGTGGTGAATAAATTTGAGCCAGAGAAGTTTTTTCTCGGGCTTTCTTTCCTTTTTTCCTACCAAAATATTATTTGCACCTTTTCTTGAGGCCCATGATATGTTCCATCTAAGATTACGAGTCCCTCCATCTCTCCCCTCTTCTCCCATCCTCTGGTAACTTATGCGTACAATTCTATCTGGTGACATGCGCGATATATGTTGATTCCATTTTTCTTCTTTCCATTCACCTATTCAAAATTAAAATATAAAATTATGAAATATTTACCTAAAAGGCCCGTCTCCTCAACTTTATTAGTTACTTATCTCTAGCGCTTTCGGGACTAGCCCCATCACCAGGAATATTCAAAACTGGTGTTTCACTGAAAATCTGGTAGAGGGGATTACACGTACTGGGTGCGTTTTCATTTATCAGAAGGTCGTTGTTGTTAACTGCCTTCAAAATGTCCATCTCCTCGAGTACGTTCAAATGGAGATGGAAATTTTGAAGGCAGTTAACAACAACGACCATTTGATAAATGAAAACGCACCCAGTACGTGTAACCCCCTCTACCAGATCTTCAGTGAAACACCAGTTTTGAATCCTGCTGATGATGTAACTAGTCCCGAAAGCGCTACAGATAAATAACTAATAAAGTTGAGGAGACGGACCTTTTAGGTAAATATTTCATAATTTTATATTTTAATTTTGAATAATACCTCAATGGAACTTATCATGAATCCTAGTAATGTTGACATTCACCTATTGCCTAAATATTCAGTTGCCTTCTTATTCATTCATTCTAATCTGATCTTTACTTTATTTACGTACAGTCTTGTTCAGAATATTATTTTAATTTGTTTTTAAAAGTGTGTTTTGTTTTAACAGTATATGCTCTTGTTTTGGAGGCATAGGTCAATATTGGTCGTATCACTGTTTTATATATTCTTATTTTGCCTTTATTCAAGTACCGGTACTTGTTTTTTCCATATGATGTCATTCATACACCCAGCCACTCTAGCTGTCATCATACTCAAAACATTTTCATTTTTATTCCATCTGCGCTTGTGATAATGCTATACGTCTGATCAACCAGCATAAGTTTATCTCACAGACCTTCAGTAATAGAGGCTTCATCTCATCTCATTCCGCGACCTAGCATTACGCCAAACATGATTAGACGGTTTACAAGTGTTAAGAAAGTAGACAAACAGAATACAACGCGAAGGAGTGTTGTACCTACACGGCAAGTTGTACGGGTCCAGTTCGCTGGGATTATGTTGTTTACAGCTTTAGTTTGAAGAGTAAAACGACATTTATTTTTACGATCTGAGACATTTGCTACTGCTATAACATAAACTACACCAGGAGAGAGACATAGAAAAGTCGTATTACATTTATCGCTATGTTCTCTTCACTTGGACAACAGAATGACTTTATAACATTGATTCTCTGCAACTGCACCCTACAACATTGCCATCACATTAATACATTATAACCAGACCCATGGCATAGAAATAAGTTATATGTACACCGGTTTCGACTACTGGTGCTTCCAATAGATCAGTCAATGCGTTAAACTTATTGCAGGGCACCGGCTGGTTCTGGCTGAAAACTCCGCTGTAGGTAACACGCGTAAACAAACCAGTTAGGGAGCTAGTACAACTGCAGGGAATATATCGTATAATATTATTGCCATACTTTAATGGTCTAATTTCTTAAAAATGTGAAAAAAAAATCTTCGGTTTCAACCACCCCCTGAGTGTTACTTAACAAAAGCCGATCGCCTTTCATCCCTCATTAGAGAGAAAGAGACGAAGATATTCCGAAGTTGTCAAATCAATTAACCGATCTTTTTATAGGTATGCGCATGTTAATATAGCATACAATTGTTTCATTTTAAAATCATATTTTTAAAGAGTAATGTGGAAGTGGCAACATTGGAACATGGAACCACTGTCTCGTGGTAAATGTAATTATTAGCTTAGGTATCTAAGGGGGTGAGAGAAGGCCGTTAAAGCATGGCCTACACTATACATTATTCCAGAAATGTTCATTTTGAAGCCGCCTACTCCAGTCTTACTTATTTGTTCTTAATGTTCGATATGTTTTGAAAATGTATATTGGCAGTAGTTCTTCCTGAACACACTCACTCGACTCCTGACATCATTCCAACAAAAATGTCCCTACAGCGAATTTTTCAGGCAAAACTATAATTACTCCGACTGAAATCAATTTACCAAATGTAAAGTCATGCAACTAGTTCTATGCTTTCATCACATCGTGTAACATGGAGCGTATTCTTTCGTCAAAACAGTTCTGCAGACTATTAATACCATAGAGAATCTTCTAATAGTATATTGTGAACAAGATTGACAATTTGATGTTATTGTTACGTGTAGTCTACATTTAATGGAGTCAAATATATCGTGACGAATTGAGGGCATTGACATGGGAAAGGTAGTAAATCATAAAAAGAAAATTTTACAGGGGAAGAAAAAAACAATTTCCCCATCATTAATTTTGACAGTACTATACATGAAATTTTATATGAAAAATAGTTACAAAATATCCGTATTAGTTTTACAAAACATATTTAAATTTAAAAGCGTCATTTTTTTTTTTTTTTTTGCTTCCCTTGTAGAATTCTATGTTTTTTTTAATTACTGCCTTTCCCATGTCAACGCCTCAATTGTTAATCTGCTGTTCAAATTACCGCCGTCCAATTTGCGGACGGATCACAGGATTCCTTAAAAGCCAATAGGAGTTTGATTCGGAGCAATTGCAGTCAGCAAACGACCTTTCTACACGTGCTTTCTAGAGAAATAATTTCCCATTTCTGGAAAAATCATCTATCGGACTTTCTGTACGAGAGAATTTGAGACTGGTGTCCTGAATGTTCGTACCCTCGCATATATATGAGGGCGCGGAAATCGGACCGGTAAGTGGTATCCAAAGTATGGAGTAAATTTACCTAAAAGTGAAACAATGATGATGCGTTAGTGAAGCAGTGAGCTAGTGTAAGGAACTCAGTGGTAAAACAAGTAGTGAAAGAAGAGACTTTGGGGATTCTATGTCACCATGCCACCTACATAGATTCAAGTAAAAAAAAGGAAAAACACAAATTTATTGTTACAGTATGTAAATAATTACCTGAGAGAACTATGTTTCTTTTTTTATGTGAGAAATGCCTTAAAATGAAGTAAGAAGTTGGGCTCAGACTAACCTAAAATTAACATTTTTTTAAAGAAAAATATGTAGGCCTATTAGAAATTTCTCAGACAATGTAGCCACCTTATCAAAAAAATTAACATACAAGTGAAGGCTATACTATCCCGCCCATTTTCTCACCCTAACTTGCTCAAACTTACACTAACTTGCCCATTAATGTAGGTGGACCTCTGGGATAGAATCTCCTTGTTGTGAGTAAACATGTTGGCAGTTGACTCTACCGGAATCTGTGTAATCACATTGGCCAACATGACGCTAGCAGTCATTTGTTCTCCGATCGAATATTCACAGAATAGCCGAGACTTTATTAGCAGTAAATTATTTGTGAAAATCAGGAAATAATTTGAAGTAAATAAAGTTAATATGGAAATTTTGTGCAAACGTCTGTGAAGTTAAATTAAAGAAATTCCATCTGAATCCTACGCGATCGCCATTTATTAAAATATTTATGCAATTTAAATAGCAATCTTACGTTCTGTAGCAGGTTATATATCCTTAGATAATAAAAATAATGAAGAAACCGATCCGATTGAGGGTCTTTCCACTTTTCAGCGGTTGCCCTTTTACCAGCCGGCTGCTGGCCCTTCACATCCACATGTGTCAATCACAGAGGTAGATGATCAACAGCCAGTGTAGGGGTGACATGTGGTTAGCATGTCGAGTCCCCCAGCCGTTATAGCTGGTTCCTCAACCTGGAGCCGCTACTTATTGTAGCTACCCAATTGCCTCACGATGCTGGGTGGGCACCGGTCCCATACTGGCCGAAATACCATGAGAAAATTTCTCCCCCCATGGAGACTCGAACCAGAGCAAGTCCCGTAGCTCTGCGCCAAGGCTTCCTACCTTAACCGCTCGGCTACGGCGAATTAAACATCTACAGTGTTATAGATAAAATTCTAAAACAAGTTCTAATTGGCTTGAACATATAGAAAGAATGATACCCAATAGACTCCCACAAATTTTGCTTCACTACCAACCCAAAGGAAGAAGAAATATTGGGCGCCCCATAACTAGATGGAGGATACGTTCTCTTGTTGTGGAGACAGGTCTATGGTCTAACTCCATGACATAGAAGAAGAAGAACTGAAGCCAGTATAAATGTCGTCAGTACTACATGGAAACTGTTAAAATCGAATTATTGTGACTATTTAACTCATGCCCCAAATGGGACTCAATGGCCAATCACGTTTCAATGATTTCTGTTTTACAACCAATCACAGTCGTGTTTCGGCTAAATATTTACCAGTGTAAAGTTTATCATAATAAAGAAAGCACCTCCTTTTTAACATTCTAAATAGGTCATAGTATTATTTTGCAGTGACTGACCCTCCAAGAAATACGGCTACCAGATTGCATATATATAGTGCATGAATGTCAGCAGAAAGCGCATGCGATAGATAATATAAAACATTTGTTACAATTGATTTTACCACCAAAAAAAGATACCACTGTTTGCATTTTCTTAAACGAATTATTTTCCAGGAAATGACGTTGCAGAAAAATATAATTGACATATTTACATCATCGGACATCAGAAATTAATTAATACCTATAACGTTGCGTTTCATAAATTTCTCCACCAGGGTGCATTCTTACAGCATTGCGATCCTTTGGCAATAAATAATATTATGATGTGGTTGAAGTGATGAACAAAAGAAGCAGATGAGGCGTACCAATCGCTTCTCATTTGTTTTCAAACATCGCCGTTTACATTAAATATATAAATATTTTAAAATAACTATAGTTAAATAATGATTTGTGAGTAAACATCTTAATTTTATTCGTTAAATAGTCCTAATAAATGCCACTCTTGATTTCCAAATTCTCTAGATGAATTGACTCCTCACTTCGTGAGTCGTGAATTTATCGATAATTTGGAAATCACTCGTGGCATTACTTATGAACATCTTGATTTCCTGAAGAACAAATGAGGTCTGCTGCTTTTATTTCTGTGCTTGCATGTAGACCTACACCGATAAACTACGTGCCCAGCCGGTATAGTATAGGCTATAATAATTTTAGTAAATAGGCCTAATAGCTTCATAGCATTTTGTGTCATAATTTTGATATTCTTCAGATTTGATCATTTAATATTTTGGTATCATTTTCTTGATAAAACTCTTCGCTCTATTTATTAATGGTAATGAAATTCAATATAACCTGAAATAAAATAGTGTGCATTACAAGGGTTTTGAAAATGTGTTACGAATTAGTTTCGAAACATCTCAACTCATCCATAAAATCTTATTTTCAATCTTGTAATGCAAAGTAGGTAATCCAATAATGTGATATGTAATAATTTAATTTCGATTTCTTTTAATACAAAGATTTAATGAGGTTATTTCAAAATAAAATGTATTACGAAGGTCACAATTATGCAAATCGTGAAAGATACTCCCACACAATGTGGCTCCGTCCTCATTGAAAACAGCCACAGATGGTTCTTTGACCCACATGTGTTTAAAAAACCATTGCGATATCATAGTATTTAATAATCCCGTATCGTATAGGAAACAAGAAAAATCCAGAAAAAATCACATTTTGTTCGTAATTTGTCTGGCCATTATATATATATATATATATATATATATATATATATATATATTATGTTGTTTTTATCTTGCTTTTCTCTAAATCTAATTTAAAAAGAAAAGTTACGTTAATCAATGTAATTATTGTCACTCCCTTGTTCGGAAACTTCAAACATATTTGATATTATCCAGCGGCTCGCTTTGATTCCCCGCAGCTGTTAGCCTATATATAATTAAATGCAAATATGCCGACTACCGCCAATATAATAATTACACATATTAATCATTATCAAGTATTTTCGCGCGACATCCGCTTTTATATAAACGGACAACCATCGTAGTGAGGCGGTAATACCATAGTTATCTAAATCTTCAGCAAGTTTCCGAAGAAGGCAATGACGATTGTTACATCAGTTTACGTCACTTTTATCTATCTGTAGATAGACTATAAACTACGGTATAGATGTCTTAAAATTCTTTTACATATGGTTTGCAAGTACCTAATTATCTTTATCAATTAAAAATGTATTATTATTATTATTATTATTATTATTATTATTATTATTATTATTATAAGAGAAAAATGAATATTGGTTACTCAGTAGTAGATTATATACGGTATAAGCAATTAAATTGGCATGGGCACGTACGACGAATGCAAGAAGAAAGATTACCCAGGAAAACATTGGAATGGTGTCCACCGGGAAGAAGGAGGAGAGGAAGACCTCGAAACTCGTGGATGCAGGAAATAAGAACTGGAATGAGAGCAAGGGGACTGGAGGACATGGATTGGATGGAGAGAGACGAGTGGAGAAGAAAAATAAAACTTCAGGCACAGAAAGATGTGTAAACATTAAAATTCTGTATATAAATAAATTATTATTATTATTATTATTATTATTACTATTATTATTATTGCGAATGAGTCCATGAAGGACTACGCAAAGTACTTAGAGGAATTTCTTTTGACTCCTTTTTTTTTTTTTTTTTTGCTATGGGCTTTCTTTCCCTCTTCTATCCATGTTGTTCCAGTTTTTTTCTTGGGTTTGTCCTCTTGGTAAACCTGTGAAATTATTATTATTATTATTATTATTATTATTATTATTATTATTACTGTCACATTTATAGCCTGTTTAAATACACTGTTCATACCGCAACTTTGCTGTAAATTATTGATGTGTCTGATTTGTGAATTTCTGTTTTCTCTCTCAACCATCCTACATCTTGTATCTGTTTAGGCAGGCTTTCAACCGGGGGCTTCCTCCCTGATGGAACGTAAAATTACATTTATATAATATTAATGGTAGATACAATTCTATTTTAAAATTAAATCGATAACGGACTTGCAAATGTAATATTAACAATATTTTAACCCTTAAATTGGCAATGTATCCTATAAGATATATTGATTTATTTTATTTAACATTGTTTGTAAGACAATATAAAAACAAATGTGTAGGAATTACTTAGATTTGTGTCAAATTAGACAATAATATACATTGATAGCTTACAGTTTCTATGGTTTTGTTTCCATTGCGGTCCGAAACATTTAAATATCTTGCACGAGAAATTATTGCTTCGCCAATTTTAAGGGTTAAAAAACATATTGATTAAATCGAACCAATGAATCATAAAAGGTCTATTTCATCTTTTAGGCTGTGGCCTGTGACGGTAAGCCTACTTAGAAGGTCTTGATCCTACCACCGATGTTTTGATATTCCTTGGTCCCTATGTCCAGTTGGAAGTCTATTTCTTTATTTTCTTCTCAGATGATTTTTCCATTCTGACTTTCATCTGTCTTTTTTGTTTCTTTAATTTAAACTTGGTACTCCAAATTTTTCTCTGTAATAGTGTTCCTTTTGTGATCTAGCCTATTAACTCCTAACAGTGATCGTAAGAAGCGCATTTGGCTTTCTCTAAGTTAATGAGAATTTCTTTTATTCGAAATCCAAATTTCGCTTCCGTATTTTATAGCAGCTTTTGATATGATGTTATGTAATCTTAAATTTAGTATCTGTCCTCATCTGTTTACCAAAATCTCTTCTTATTACCCCACTCATTTTATTCAAAATTTGTAATTTAAATCAATGTCATTCTTATGTTCTGCAAATACACTTCGTACGTATGAGAAATCAGACACTTGTTCGATAATTTTTCCATCAATCTCAATTTTCACCTATTGTATGTTTTTTTTTTTTTTTCCTCACACTGACATTGCTTTAGATTTTGAAGTGAATTTTTTCATATTATATTTGCTGGCGATTTTAAATTATTCTACCAGTTACATTATATGGATGCGAAACATGGACTCTTCTTTAAGAGAGAAGAGGATATTATAAGTATTTGAGAATAAAGTTTTAGGAAAATTTTTTAACCAAAGGGAGATGAAGACAGTTGAATGGAGAAGACTATATAACAGTGAACTACATGGTCTTTATAGGAAGCCAGATATAATTAGAACAGTTAAGCCTCGTAGACTGCGATGGGCAGGACATGTGGCACGAATGGAAAATCAAATACGTGCATGGAATTTTCTTGTAGGAAAACCAGAGGGAAAACGCCCAGTTGGTAGACCAAGAATGAGATGGGAGAATAACATCAATCAAGATTTGAGGGAAGTAGATTATACAGGGAATGATTGGAAAACATTAGCTCAGGATAGGATTATGGAGAGCTTATGTCCGCGCGGCCATGAACCTATGGGTTCGATAGTGCCAGTGAGTTAGTTAGATACGTTGTTATTTATAAACTATCTCCGGAATCTGATATTATTTGATCATCAGCATATAATATTGCTTGGAACTATTTTATTTCTAGTTATCGGAATTCCACTACTTACTGTTTGTTTTCATTCTTGAACTATTCTATATATATATAGTAAAGTAAAGTAATCCCACTACAGGCCTCAGGAGGCCCTTGGGGCAGTAGGAGGTTAAGGCTCCCACTATTTCTGGACAATCGGCACTTGATGTCAGCCGGGTTGTCAGCCCTGCGTGACGGCCGCCTTTACCCCCAGAACAAGCGTCTGGTACTCATTTCCATTAGAGGCTGAGTCGACCCCAGGGCCATAGTGCCGCCAGAAGGTTTATATATATATATATATATATATATATATGTCCGCCGCTGTGGTCTCGAGCTGCCTTGTCACGCAGCGGTCCCGGGTTCGATCCCCGGTCGGGGCAGTTTTTCTGGGTGAGGTTTTTATCGGGGTTTTTCCTCACCTGTAAGACAAATGTCAGGAACATCATGTGGCCATCATCATTATCAACATCATCATCCTTCACCGGTGTGGAAAGCAACGGGAAGCTACCTTAGTAAAGCTGCAAGCATAGCATTAAAATGCTATGATTGCAGTGAAAGACCTGCCCCCATATCCTTGTTCATCTATATATTTAATAACTTATAAACTTTTTTTTATAGAAAACTAAATGAAACAACCAAATTTTATTACACTTTATTGTTTCAAACATGTGAATATATTAACTCCCCGAATTAAATGACATGACTTACTGTGCATTTGAATAGGTTATTTTACTACGTGTCTTGCATGAGTTGACGGCTGCGAGATGAACCGCTAGAAATGAGCTCCCCGCTGAGCTGTATCTGATACAGATGGCGCCTGTAGCACTATCTCATGTACCCACTCATATCATTCTTGTATCACATTCCCAGGCCGAGAGGTCGTGATCCTAACTTAAGGTCACAGAATACCTTCTTACATTCAATGTACTTTGACAGTAAGTCGTAAAATATGTCTGTACTTCCACAATTTTACTGAACCTTAATTGTTGTGTCCAGAGTGTAAAAACAGTATTTTGCCAGTTGTAATATCTGGGTGGTCGATTCCTTCTATAATTATAAGGATTAATTTTAAAGTATAAATAATAATCAAAATAAGTAAGAGTTGTGTCAGGAGGTGAAGATCGTCTTGAAGTTCTAGTAGATATCTGTAAATTTATAGATTAGGAATCAACCCCAGGAATTCTTCGGAAATGTGGTTAGTAGATAGGATTAAACCTAACTATAAGAAGACACAGCGGAGCAGTAGTGAGAAACAAACAGACTTTAATACAAAAAAACGTGAGACAGGGTATCGGTAACACCGATGAAAAAAAACTGTCTAACTTACAATCATAAGTTTCATACATATATACCAGTTGAGTAATGACGTAGTTACAATGTATACGTGAGAATCAATTTGGTTGTATTGTACATGTAACCAGATTCTCCCTTTCTGAAAAGCATATTGAATGCGCTTAACCTATGACCTTTTAAAAGCTAAGTCATCATTAGGTAAGACTACCTATTGTGTAACAATCCCTTATACTGCATGACTTTTCCAAATAACTACAAAGGTAATACCTATTTAAATATTCATGACAGAATTCTTTAAAATCATTCTTCAGCATATTTTAACAAAAAGATCAATTAGGTCAATAATTGTGTTAATTTAGGACAGTCATACATTATAATGAATGTTCATATTATAAAATATATATATATTATGATATACTTCAATATATATTATGATATACTTCAATATATATTACACTCTTCCCCCTATAGAAAGTTTTGAATTACATAATTCGAAACTTTACTAACGAAATGTTTTATTTTTATTTCTAGTTCTATGCGCAATACTATCTTTATCTTCTTCATCTTTTGGGGATACATTCTGTGGACAACTGGGGTCTCTAATTCTTTCTCCGATAAGCGGTGATGACTTGAGGGACACGACAGGTGAACTCTCATCATTACCTGTAGTTTTAGTGTATACTACACGATCATGCCCAGAGTAATTATGTATGTTAACACACAGCCTCTCGGTCGTCTCCTTCCAGCATTTTCTTGGAGTCCATTTATCCCATAACCAAAATATTAAAGTTCTGTAGCTCTTACAACAGCAAATGCAACAACAACAAGTCAAGGTTACGAATATGATCGTACCCATTACAGAACTCCATGTGGTTATATGTATATACCACTTCGAATAATCATTTTCTTCTTGCTGTTTTATTAACTTACCTAAATCATCGGCCTTCATACTGGCCATTCTCAAATCATCTACCGATGACATTAGGTTAGACATAGGCATGTCCAATTGTAATTTCTCGTAGTCGTTAGTTTTATCCATATCAAAGCAACAGTCGAAGTCAAGAGGTGCTGTCGGTATAAAATCTATGGTTAAGTTACTTACCAAATTACTCATGGCATGTAAGGTTACGTGGGCATTAAAAGCCTTGCAATTCTGTCCTAGCGATAATTTACCTTCCTTTTCAATATTGAGTTGTGTTGATTTGTCGCCACATAACACAGTCATACGATCTGGTTTTGGGGTGACAAATAACCATTCATTAGATAAATATAAGGGAATCCAGTAGGATTTGTTCAATGTGAAAATTCTAGTCTCGCAACTTTTTGGAACTTTAGTGGTGGATGGATGAAGAAGTGAAGCTTCACAATCAGCTTCAGGGGTGTACAAATAAATCGGTATATTTTCTTTACATACATAATGCAAAAGATTAGGACGAAAACATCCTGTTAGTTCATTAGTTGTCATTTTTCCGTAATGTTGTCTCAACGGGTCACTGAAAATATATTCTTTGTTTGCGCTTAGAAAAATGTAAATATTACCTTCCTTCTTGACAGGAAAAGGAAGTGTTTTATACAAGTGATACGGAGTAGGAGAGAGAAGGGGTATTTGTAATACATATACTAGATATTGTTTATAAGAATAGGTGTGAGGTGTAATTAAATTTTGAAGTTCTGAAAAAGAAAAATTAGGGTAGTCCAGACCAGTTGGTAGCGTTTGGGCTTTCATAACATTCTTAATTCTTTCCACCGTAATTAATTGAGGTTGAAGAGTTCCTTGCTCTGCGTGTACAAATGCGTCTATAAGAAGCTCAAAAGAATGCTGGCATTCTTCCACACCTCTAAGAGAAATCCTTATTTGTTCATTGGCTAAACTAATACCTTCTATTTCCTTCTGCAGTGCGTTAATCCTATTAGTGGTATAATTATTTAATTTTATTAAACCATTTTTTAAAATATTTTCATTCCGGTTCACCCTTGCTATAGTTAAGTTAACTGAATTAATGGTTGATTTAATCACTGTAATTTCATCCTTTAGAATATGCAAAAATTCTGCCTGTTCCTTCTCTAACTGTGAAATGTGCTTATTATATTCCTCTGCATCAGATTGAGTCAGAGTACCGAATAATATCTTAGCAATATCTCCCATAAAATTTAAAACGCCTCTCTTGCTTCTAGTATTCTGTTCATTAGGTGTTTTTAAATATTCTGTGACTAATTCTTTTAAATTTTCAACATACCTGACTTTTGGTTTTACAAAGTGATTTAAACTCCCACAATCTGTCAAATGATACCACTTTTCTCCCTTTATCTTATCACAATAATCAGTTATCAACCTTAAATGATTTTTTGTCTGTTTCCAAAGATCTCTAGTTGGTTCCAAGTTTATATAACTTACCACTTTCCATTGTATAGGGTAAAATTGTATAATTCCTATCTCGTCAAAGTACACACCGGTCTTCGAATCCAGAGCTTTTACTTCTTGAGCGTCTGTAAGCTTCCCCAACCAAAATGGTATTAACATTTTTAGCGTTACCCATGTGTTATGAAGTTTCATTTTCTTTTCCCTGCAAAGGAAAATATGGCTTTAATCTATTTGAATGTACCGTCTCATATTTGCGTTTACCTAACTTTTGTATTATCACGTTGTGACCTTCAGTAGTCTTAACCTCATATGGACCTTTCCATATTGGATCTAATTTATTCCTATTTTCTACTCTGAGAAGTACTAGATCATCCTTCTTGAATTCAACATAATTGCTTTTCACACGCGATCGTTGTAGTTCCTTAAACTTAATAAGCCTTTCTCTAGCTATCTCATGACAACTTTGCAATTTATTCCGTACATTTAGAATTAAATCGTCGTAATTATATAAAGGTTGTGATTTAGTTTGTAAAATTCCTGGGATATTACATTTTCTTCCATACAATAATTCATAAGGAGAGTATTTAGTAATACTATGGGGGGTAGTGTTGTACGTAAAACTGGCGAAAGGTAACCATTTGTCCCAATCGGCTCCTCTAGGATTGCAAAAACAACGTAAGTAGTTTACTAAGGTCTTATGAGTTCTTTCTAGAGCTCCATTACTTTCAGGGTGATAAGCAGTAGTGCTTAGTTTCTGAATCTTAAATAGTTTACATATTCTTTTAAATAAATCTGACATAAAATTTGTTCCTTGATCAGTTAATATGATATCAGGAATCCCATAAATTAAAATAACATTGTTTACGAAAGCTTCTGTCACTTCTTCAGCTGTTTGTGTCTTTAAGGGTATGACTATTAAATATTTACTTAAGTTATCTTGACAAGTTAATATATATTTATGACCTCTCTCGGTTAGCGGAAGTGGTCCCACTACATCTAAATAAATTTTTATCCAAGGTTCCTTTTGTGTGTCCGTGACCTCTAAAGGTTGTTTTACTTTCTGCTTCTCGTCTTTATTAAATTGACAAATCTTACAAGTTTTAATGTAATTGGTTACGTCTTTCTCTACTCCCGGCCAAGTTATGTATAATTTAATTCGATCGGTAGTTTTATTGATTCCAAGATGTCCTCCAATTGGACAGCTGTGAAATTCCTTGATTATTTCCTTCTTACGATCCTCAGTTAAGTGCGTATTATCCAAGGTGCAACATTCTACAGGGTGTCTACTCAAACTATCTGCGTTTACGTGTCTTTTACCTGCCCTATAATGAATTTCGAATTCAAATTCTGAAAGTTGAAGTTTCCAACGTATTAATCTCGAACTAGGGTCTTTCACTTTAAATAGCCAGACCAATCCTTTGTGATCTGTCACTACTTGAAATTTACGTCCTAGTAAATAAGGTCTAAAATGTCTGCATGCCCATACTATTGCTAATAGTTCCTTTTCTACAGTGCTGTAATGCGATTCGGCTTGATTTAAAGTCCTGCTAGCGTAAGCAATGGGTTTATCATCTCCTAACGTTCCTTGACTAAGAATTGCGCCTAAAGCGTATCCACTCGCGTCTGTCGTTACTATAAAGGTTTGTGTGAAATCTGGATACTGTAACAACGGAGCTGTCGTTAATTTATCTTTCAATTTATTGAAGCTATTCTGTTCCGTATCTTCCCACTTCCATTTTTTATCTTTCTTTAACAATTCAGTCAGAGGTTTTGCAATCGCACTAAATTCTTCTATAAATTTTCTGTAATATCCTGCCAAACCTAAGAATGATTTTATGTCTTTAGGTGTCTTTGGAGTTGGAAATTCGGTAACTGCCTGTATCTTATTCGGATCGGGTTTGACACCTTGAGCGGTAACCACGTGTCCTAGATATTTTAATTCTTCTCTCAAAAATTCACATTTATCAGGTTCGATTTTTAAATTGTGTTTCCGTAACTGATTAAACACTTCCCGTAATTTTTTATTATGTTCTTCTAAGGTTTCGCCCATTACTAATATATCGTCCATGTACACAAAGCATCTATTGCCTATTGAGTCTTGGAGTACCGAGTTCATCATCCTTTGGAATGTAGCTGGTCCCGACCTAACTCCAAAAGGCATTTTCTTGTACTCGAAATGTCCGTTAGGGGTGCTAAAAGCGGTTTTACATTGGTCTTCCTCAGCGATCGGCACCTGAAGGTATCCACTTGCGCAATCTACTGCTGAAAAATATCTAGCCTTTCCTATTTTGTCTAATATATCTTGTATATTAGGAAGAGGATAGCTGTCTCCTACGGTTACTTCGTTTAACTTTCTAAAATCTATACAAATTCGCCACTTTTTCTTTCCAGAAGCATCTTCCTTTTTAGGTATTACTATTAGTGGAAAATTCCATTCGCTCTTACTATGTGCGATAATACCGTCTTCTAACATTTGTGTAACTTGTTTGTCAATCTCCTCTTGATGAGCCTCTGCTAACCTATAATTCTTCAAAGTTATAGCTCTTCCTTTAGGAATTGAAGGTGTGGGTATGGAATGTGTAGCAGCTGTTGTGCTTGTTAGTCTATCTCCCGGAAGCTTAAATATGTCCGCGTATTCTGTGCAAATGTTTCGTATACTATGGGCTCCTTCTTTCACGTGTTCAAGTCTCAGATTTTTATTTAATAAATCTAATCTTTGAGGTACGAAATTTTCAACTGATACTTCCTGTTCCTTACTTATTTGAGTGGGCGGTTTAACTAGTTCTGGTATTTTCTTTATTATCTGTGCGTCAGCTGTTAAATTAATTACTAGGCATGTGAATGTCTTATCACATTTTGTTATCCCGTTAGCGCAAATTAGCCCTGGCTGTAAAATTTGCCGTTCTATGAATCTGTTCCCTCTTTCGTTCGTAGGAAATTCCATTAAATTTTCACTATACGGAGGAATAATCATCTTTTTATTTAACATATAACCTTGTTCCATGAGCCAGTCTTGGCCTAAAATTATATCTAAATCTCTGGGTAATTTATCTACTATATGACAATTAACAACTGTATGATTTTCACAATTATTCAATACTAATTGAGTTATCCCATTTACTTTTATAGAGTTCCCACTAATACCTTGTATTTTCATATTACAGTTATCCTTTATAACGTTTCTCTTTAGTGATGTTTCTTTAACTAATGATATTTGTGCACCAGTATCTATCAATACTAAACCTAGGCCATTTTTTAATTGTTCACTTAGGATATACATCTCCCAGGGTCTCGGTTCATAACCAGAGGCGTCCCACTGATTAATAGCATTAAGAGTCCCTACTTCGATCTCACAACACGCTGTCTCCATTGAGGTAGGTTTGGTGTCCTTGGATTTTTCCTTAAATCCACTATCCCAAGTTCTATCCCTTGTGGACGACTCGTAGCGTTTCCCTCTATTATTCCACTGTTTCGAGCCTACAATCTCTTGGCGTTTCTCTCTATTATTCCACTGTTTCGAGCCTACAATCTCCTGGCGTTTCTCTCTATTATTCCACTGTTTCGAGCCTACAATCTCCTGGCGTTTCTCTCTATTATTCCACTGTTTCGAGCCTACAGTCTCTTGGCGTTTCTCTCTATTATTCCACTGTTTCGAGCCTACAGTCTCTTGGCGTTCCCCAACCACGCTAGGCCCACAGTCACAGAACCCATTTATTGGCGTTCTAGTCAACTTATGCAGTTCGCCTTGCGACACTGCCCAACAAACACTGTCATCTGGGGATTCGTTTGCGTCACTAACTATTTTAGCGGCTTTATCTATCCTATCCTTAAACTTCTGATCAACTAGTTCAGGTAATTCCCCTTCCATATTTACCCTAGTATGATCCCTCAGGCACTCCATGAGTCCTGGCGCGCAGTCAGACGGGAGGATTACCTGCGACTGCTCAGGTAACCCGAATTCTCGTTTCCCTGGCGGCCTCCCAGAGCTGCTCTGTCCCGTCCTCCATGCCTACGGGGTTGCGGTCTCTTACCACATTCTCTACTAATGTGCCCTATCTCATTACAATTATAACACCTTATTTCTTTTGTGGCCAGGTTAACCTCTCTCTTTATCTCTGATCCGTACGGTCTTCTAAATTCCCTTTTTACTGCCCCTGTGATTGGATGTCCTTGTCCATTTTGATTACCCCTAAATCTCGTGGACTTTACCTCGCTTTCTTCCTGTAATGCGGTTTCGATTAGTTGCGCTAATGATTCTTCTTCACCCTTAGCCTTTACTATATACTTAATCTTATCGTCCTTTAACCCTGCTACGAAAGTACCTTTTAAAAATTCTCCTATCAGCTGTAGGCCTCCTTCTACATATCTCGAATTATCGCGTCTTTCTAACCTCTCCAATCTATTTCTGACTTCTCTTCTTAAATCCATGGCTATTCCATCTAATCTTGAACCCCACTGTGCAACTGTTTCATTTGTACTTTGTTTTGAATTAAAGAGTATTCCTGCATAATATTCTAGCGTTCTCCTTACAGAAAAGTTCTCCTCCAATATTGCTTTAACTTGAATCCAAGTTTCTCTCTCTGTCCTAGCTAAAAGTCTATCTTTAGCGTCTCCTGAAATTTTGGATTCTATAAATCTTAACAATAAGGGTTGTTTGGTTGGATGGACTACCTGAACCGCAGCTTCTACTCCTTCTATAAATTCTCTTAAATGTTTGGGGTTTCCATCGAATGTTCGGGGTATCAACTTAACTGCTTGAACTACAGGGATATAGCTTTCCTCGCTAATATCAATATCGCCCTCGCTAGCCATAATGGAATTGGACTCACCTAAAGAAAGATGTAGGGTGGTCTGAGATGCACAGTTCAGAGTCGTAGTGATGGCCTTTCAGCTCCCCTCAGGGTGCGACTCCTCTCGCGGTGCAGGCTGCCAACGGCTGAACACCAAGGACGTCCCTCGAGCGCGTCGGTGGCTGCTGGTGTTGGCCTCAGGACCACTGTCTGCTTTCCTCTGGTGCGTTTACGGGTACCACGGCGCCTGTGGATTACTCTGGAGCGTTGATCCCTCGAGATAGGCTCTGAATTATCTGGGACTAATTGAAGAGTCTCTCCAGCTCGTTCGCACCTTCGGATGTCTCACTGCTCGCTGGTTTTCCAATCCCGATGCGCTGCCACCATGTAATATCTGGGTGGTCGATTCCTTCTATAATTATAAGGATTATTTTTAAAGTATAAATAATAATCAAAATAAGTAAGAGTTGTGTCAGGAGGTGAAGATCGTCTTGAAGTTCTAGTAGATATCTGTAAATTTATAGATTAGGAATCAACCCCAGGAATTCTTCGGAAATGTGGTTAGTAGATAGGATTAAACCTAACTATAAGAAGACACAGCGGAGCAGTAGTGAGAAACAAACAGACTTTAATACAAAAAAACGTGAGACAGGGTATCGGTAACACCGATGAAAAAAAACTGTCTAACTTACAATCATAAGTTTCATACATATATACCAGTTGAGTAATGACGTAGTTACAATGTATACGTGAGAATCAATTTGGTTGTATTGTACATGTAACCAGATTCTCCCTTTCTGAAAAGCATATTGAATGCGCTTAACCTATGACCTTTTAAAAGCTAAGTCATCATTAGGTAAGACTACCTATTGTGTAACAATCCCTTATACTGCATGACTTTTCCAAATAACTACAAAGGTAATACCTATTTAAATATTCATGACAGAATTCTTTAAAATCATTCTTCAGCATATTTTAACAAAAAGATCAATTAGGTCAATAATTGTGTTAATTTAGGACAGTCATACATTATAATGAATGTTCATATTATAAAATATATATATATTATGATATACTTCAATATATATTATGATATACTTCAATATATATTACACAGTTCAGTGAACTCCCAGATAAATCCTTTAAATTGGTTCGATAAATTCAATGGCGTGGAAGGCCTTGAAGACCTTTGGCTTACCAACCAGCAGCTGAAAAGTGTCAAGAAAAAAGAGAATTGCCTGCGATCTGTATTAAACAGTGACGGATTGCAATAGCGGATATTCAATTTTTCTGCACATCTTAGTATGGCTCCATTGAACCCGCTTCATTTTTTACGAAGAGGTAAAACCGAATTCTGAGGCAGTACCGATTGGAAATACCGAATTTTTTTTATAAATTCTAAGTCAACTATTGTGAGAATAGACCAACTTCATGGGCCAGTGGTCAACAATTTTTTACTATAGGTTCGATTACTAGTCAGAATATAGGATTTTTTTTCTTAAAGTAATTATTCCTGTAATCACTCATGCTCTTTAATTTAGGTTAAGAACTCTCCAAGCGTTTCATTATCATTTATCACCAATCATACCATCGGGGTAATGTAACTCCGCCTTCCAGGTATCCCGATCTAAGAAATGTATTACAATTCCGTCAGTGCCAGGGGAGAAAGACAGAAATGTCATAAAGGGCAACTTGATGGCATTGGACAAAACAAACTATTGTAAGAATTATTTAATTGTAGCCAAACATTTTTTTTATTAAGAACTAATCAACTTCTTATTCTCCTTCTTGGTTTAGTTCCTCGCGTTGGAAATTTGAACAGTTACTTCTTTTTATTTTTATTATTAATGCGACAGGTCTAGACGACCCTTGGCCTACCAACTGACGCTGCCATCACATCCATATGCATTAAACACAGACGAACACAATAATTTAGCCAATATAAAGGCAACATTTGGTGCCATGTTGGGTTCTCACCCGTTAAGCTATTTATCTCATCCTTAGACTTATTTCAGCTATCCAGATTCCTCGCAGTACAAGGTGGGAACCGGTCCATTTTGGCCGAAATTCCATGAGAAATTTGTTCCGTGTCCGGTAGCTCTGTGCCAAGGCATGATTACTTAGCCCTCTCATCTACGATGCGAGACCAAAATAAAAATGACAGCAATAGCTACAATAACAATATTGAAGTTTTTTTTTCAATGTCCCAGGTTGTCATTTCAACATTTATGATATTCTCTCCTGGCATTGGCTTAATTGTAACCACTTCTGAAGTAGGAGCGCCTGGAATGTTGGGTTACGCTACCCCGATAACATGATGAGTGAAGATGTTTATGATAATGGTGGGCCAGGAGAGTCCTAAATCCTAAACTTAATCTAAGGTAAATATAAATTGAATGCCTCAGTGCCACAGGTGCCTAACCCACAATTTAAAAAAAAATGGTTTTCCCTGTAATTGCACTAGAAATAAACATGTCTGTCAGAGCCACATCTGCCTATAACATGTTTATGTTAATTTTAACTCATCCATAATGTTATAGGCAGATGTGGTTCTGGCAGGGATTATTATTTTTAGTGCAATTACAGGGAAAATAACTTTTTTTTAATTGTGGGTTAGGCACCTGTAGCACTGAGGCACTCAATTATGATGACTATTTAACTCATGCCCCAAATGGGAGTCAATGACCAATCACATTTCAAAGATTTTTATTTACAACCAATCACAGTCGTGTTTCACCTAAAATTTACCAACTAAAGTTTATCATTATAAAGAAAGCACCTCCTTTTTAACATTTTGAATAGGTCATAGCATTATTTTGCAGTGACTGACTCTCCAAGAAATACGGCTACCAGATTGTATATATAGGGCATGAATGTCAACACGTAGCGCATACGAGAGATAATATAAAAACATTTGTGACAATTGATTATACCACACAAAAAAAAACCACTGTTTGCACTTTCTTAAAGAATAATTTTCCAGGAAATGGCGCAGAAAAATATAATTGGCATATTTACATCATAGGACATCAGAAATGAATTAATACATATAACGTAGGTTATAAATTTCTCCACTAGGGTGCATTCTTACAACATTGCGATCTTTTGGCAATAAATCATATTATGATCTGGTTGCAGTGATCGAACAAAAGAAGCAAATGAAATGTACCAATCGTTTCTCATTTGTTTTCAAACATCGCCGTTTGCATTAAATATATAAATATTTTAAAATAACTATAGTTAAATAATGATTTGTGAGTATACAGCTTAATTTTATTCGTTAAATAGTCCTAACAAATGTCACTCTTGATTTGTAGATTCTCTAGATAAATTGGAAATCACTCGTGGCATTACTTATGATAATGATGGCCAGGTGATGTTCGGCGACCGTTCGGGCCTCAAAGTTTCCTGACATTTGTCTTACAGGAGAAGACCCACCAAACTTGTCCCGACCGAGACTTGAACTCGGGCCCTCTGCGTAACAAAGGCATCCCGCTACCTCGAAACCACTGCGATAGACATACTGAATATATGGAAATGCGTGTTCAATTTATTCATTCTTAATTACTGTGAGTTGCTGGGCGAGCAATAATTCTAAACATCAAGTTTGAATTATTTAAAATAGATTACTGTATGCGTTATGTGAGTTAAGCTGTAAGCTACAGTTGAATTATTTCCTATTCATTTCACTAAATCAACAGCTAAGACTAATCTGTTTTCCTGTTACGGGTCATTACTCTCGTAAAATACATTTCACTAATTAAAAAATCACGAGTTATCGATGTCCATTGCAGCGTTGTAAATTATTCTTATTTCAAATGTTCCTTTGATTCAACAGACTGATTGTGACTATTCTCTGTCCAACGTAAGAAACACACTTTGACATTTAACTTCCGAATGTATTACTCCGCGCAGCACGTGCAAGAGAGCAGGCGAACTCTGTCAGCTGTTTGTTACAAACCGATAAATTAATGCTCAACTATCGTTTTAATTTTTAATGTTGCAGGTTGTATTAACATTTACAATGGTATGTCGAAAACTAATTAAATTATAATTGTTAATATTAAACAAATTAATTCAAATCAAACATTTAAATTAAAATAACTGTACTTAGAGTAATAAAATAAAAAACCTATGCACCTTCTAATGAACTGTACACTTCACAAAATTGTCCACCACTCTTAAAACAGGTTTAGGCCTTTTCCTCTTTTTGTTGGACGTTTTGATATTGCCGGTTTCTTTTAATTCCCTGCGAATGTGTACAATACTACTCTCTGACACATCAGTGTATATTCTGCAGTTAATTTAACACATAATTCGTTCACTGCATGCCAGGATTATGCTCCATAAACTTACAAAATACATTTAACACCGTTTTTCACCACTCTTTAACAACTTCCCTTTGTGCTTCTAATAATTTTGATCACACATTTTATCACAGAGATAAGTTAACATAAACTACCCGACAGCCGCCCTATTTGTGACTGACATTCAACTTCTTCTCAAGAATCGTTCAGTTTTTAACAAATGCGAATTTTTAGTTAGTCTCCGACCTTGGAAGAAATATGAAGGTATATATGCCCTACTGTATTCTGATCAACTATAGTTAACATATGTAGCTTTAAATATATAATCATATTAATCAAGTACATGATCTATTTTTTCGCTTCCGCTGAACTGTGCTTTGGTCATGAACGAATCGCAGTAATTGCAGCAGTCATGTGCTTCGTGGATTACCCGCCCATTTATTTTCCTGAATTGTCTTTCTTAGGCTGGGCAGAAAATAGCACCGTCCAATGTTTCGCACATCGAATTTTTGTGTTCTAATTCCTTTAGATCAGCCTTTATCAACCTATGAATCCCGACACAGGGACGGATCCTGAGGAGGGGATTTAGTGCATCGAAAGTCGCCCAACAGAAACTTACTACTCCATAGTGGAATTACAATAAGGAGATTCTATGCCACCAACATAAATTCAAATAAAAACAGAAAACACACAATTTATCGTTGCAGTGTGTTATACCTGAGATAAATATATAGCATTTGTTTTTTTTTTTAAATTCAAAATGCCTTAAAATAAAGTGTGAATTTGAGCTCAAACTAACCTAAAATCAACATATTTGCAATGTAAAATGTGTATTAGTCATTGCTCTGACAGTGTAGCCAACTTATTACTAATACTGCTAACAAAAAAGTGAACGCTAAAATAATCTGGTATAGCCTACTAACTCACCCATTTTCTCACCCTAACTTGCCCAAAAAACACTAACTTGTCCATTTTCTCATTCTAACTTGCCCACTAATGTAGGTGGACTCTTGGAATGTAATCCCATTATATGTGAGCAAATATGTTGGCATTTGGCTCTAGCGGGAACATGTGTAATCATATTAGCCAACATGACGCTAAAAGTCACTTGTTCTCCGAGCGAACATTCACTTTGACACGATGGCATAGAACGGCCCTGCAGTTTGCAAAGTTCAGTTCCATTGTTACGGTACAAAGAGCTTTTCAGCTCTTTCGTTTGACACTCGTGAACGTCCAAAATTTGTAGGCTCCGAGTTTGCGTCTCTGTCACTTCATGTGGGTTTCCTGGTGGACGAAATGGAGTCCGGGCAGTTTTTTCTCGGACTTCTTCCGTTTTCCCCTTACACAAATTTCATTCCACCGTTCCTGACACTCATCTCATTATTTTCCTTTAATTTCATTTTAATTGCCCTGTGATGGTACGTTAGTTGTGGTCGCCGGCATCCTTGTTATTCACAGACTTCCAATGTAAGGGGCTTAATCGCATTTTATTAAACTACCCGGCCTTGTACAGGACATGAGTTGAGGAAGTATGTAATTTCATTCTAATAGTCTTAAAATTTACAGTCGTTATCTGTCGATATCAACAAGACGGTGCTCCTCCTTATTTTCTTCATATTGTAAGACATTGGCTGATCCATGTTGTTCCCCAATAATGGATTGAATGTAACGGTCCGAATGACACGGTGTTCTCTCGACGGCCTCCACGGTCTCCTGATCTCGCACATGAATGATTTCTTTCTGTGAAGGACTGTGTATATGCCTGTCATGCCACCGCTATCTGTCGACTTGAAAACATGGATTGTCTATGCTGTTGAGTCCATCACTCATGATATCCTAACCAATGTTTGGTAGAAATTCAGTATGTGCCATGTGATCAATGGTGCTCACATTGAACATTTACAAAGTATAGTATAAAAACTCGTAGAGTTTATCTTTAACCTCATGTATAAGTTTTGTTATTAAAAGTGTATTGTATGTAAGAAAATTAATATTGAAATCCCGTCCATCATTTAGGAACAATAGAAAATGATGATATATAAAAATTTACTGGAATGACAGTTTTTGCTAATAAGAATGAAGAAAAAAGAATTTAATTGTCAATAGATTGTTTAATTTGGAAGATTTTTTTTTAAATTTTGGTCAACATAATTTAAAATAAATTCGCTCGAGAATTAAGAATCGCATTTAATTCAACATTATTTAACAATTCTAAGAATTTATAATAATCAGAGCTCTCAAACAACAATCTACGCTGTAATTGTAAATAATAATAAAAACAAATGAACTTTTATTCATGCCGCAATTATATGATCAACAATAATAAAACATAAATTACTATCTAGCGACATATTTATAGGAAAAAACTAATCGATACTTGGTAAATATCTTACTATTAGATTTAAAAAAAAACTTGATTCATGTGATGTGGACTCTGTGGGGAGCAGATATAATAGGATTCGCTGCTATAAATATAAGAGCAATTGCCTATAAATAAATTTTATTTGAATATATAAAATTCGAATGATAATTAATTATATTTTATTGATACCTAATCCACAAGGCGTTTGAATTCATTACAAACAGAAATAATTTCATAAAGTGATCCCATAACAGGCCTCGGGAGGCCCTTGGGGTAGTAGGAGGTTAAGACTCCCACTTGTTCTAGACAGTCGGCACTTGATGTCAGCCGGGTTGTCAGTCCTGCGTGACGGCCGCCTTTACCCCAGAACAAGCGTCTGGTACTCATTTCTGTTAGAGGCTGAGTCGACCCCAGGGCCATAGTGCCGCCAGAAGGTTTTGGTCAGTTTAAAAATCCTGACCCCACCGGGACTTGAACCCTCGACCTTCCGACTTGTAGCGCAGTGTCTTAACCACTACGCTACGTATTTCATTCACATGAGAATTCAGTCTACAACAATTACTTGATAGCTTCTTTTTCTCCTTCCCGATTACAATTTGGATTAAAATCTTGATAGGGGACTATATTATTTGGTATCTGGTCCGTCCATCTGTCGTGCAGGGACTAGACTAGACTAAGACCAGTATTCAGGAACCAAGATCTCTAGGTCATGCCATCTCCGTCTTCCATAAACTGAGGCCCTCATCTTTCAATTGTTTCCGGATTTTTTAAAAATAAATATCTTGTTAGCACATGATGTTGAATAGAGTGAGCATAACCCAGTTTGGAGAATTGATTATTTCCGTGTACTTTACACGATTTTCACCCACCTAGAAACATTGGATCGACTTGAAACAATGTTTCTGAATACAGTTCATGAGGTTCCGAGTTCGATTACCGGTCAGACCAAAGGATTTTTCCTTGAAGGAAATTATTCCTGGTTGCCATGGTCTGGATTTTAGATTAAGTTTAGGTTAAGAACTCTCCTGACGCTTCTTTATCAGTTATTACCCATCATATCATCCGGGTAACTTAATTCCGCCTTTCAGGTGCCCAACCTAAGAAATGTATTACAATTCGGCAAATGCCAGGGTATAAAGCAAAAAATGTCATAAAATACTATCTGGTAGCTTCGGACAATATAACTTATAATATTTATTTATTTATCAGAAAAAATAAGTTTGGCCTAAAAATATATAATTCAATAGTGAGAAGTACTGTCACATATGGAACTGAAGTTTGGAAATTCAACAAAAACTTACGTCGATGGAAATGGATTCCTTGAGGAGAGCAGCAAGATGTTCAAAATTATAAAAATTAAGAAATACTGTCATAGCGAGAAAAGTGAATATTAGTTATTCAATAGTAGATTATATAAGGTATAAGCAATTAAATTGGTATGGGCACGTACGACGAATGCAAGAAGAAAGGTTACCCAGGAAAACATTGGAATGGTGTCCACCTGGAAGAAGAAGGAAAGGAAGACCTCGAAACTCGTGGATGCAAGAAATTAGAACTGGAATGAAAACAAGAGGACTGGCGGACATGGAGTGGAAGGATAGAGACGAGTGGAGAAGAAAAATAAAACTTTAGGTACAGAAAGATGTGTAAACATTAAAATTCTGTATATAAATAAATAAAATCTTGATCATTTTTCGCGTCTACTAGATAGGATCGTTGAAGATCTGTAAAAAAATTAAAAATACATCATTTTCATGAGAACAGCATCAGTAGCTTCAATTCTTCGGAATTCGGTAAAACAGGCAAGAGCAGCATTTGCTGAACACTTCAATTTATTGAACAAATACATAAAATTGTTAAGTCTACGTTATGGTCATTAGTAACAAGTTGTTTTCAATAAGTGCGTATGTTTCTGCAAGAGCACAAATCTGAATTATTGATGTTAATTTTAATAACGAAAATCTTGTAGTGTCGATATTCAATTTGTTTTGTTAGTCTGCAATTACGTTATGACTGTAGCATTCAGCTGTTTGTCAGAGCTGTCATCTTGCCCACTAAAACTATGTTTGTTAATTGACTGTCTCAAGTTGGCAATATTACTTTCTTATTTATTTTGCATCGTCACGAGTTAATTTAAAAACTGTTACATATTAAAATAACAACTATCCTAAACAGTTCTCTAAATATGGAAGAAGATTGATATTTATTTCATATGGTAGTCAATTATATTTAGTAAACAATGGAATGTCGATTTAATCCATTAGCGTCAATAATTTCTACCATTATATTGATTTATTAAACTTATTATAATAATATTTTTATTATTAATATAAAATTATAGAATATTCACCTGAAAGGTCCGTCTCCTCAACTTAATTAATCATTTAACTGTAGCGCTTTCGGGACTTGTCCCATCATCGGCAGGATTCAAAACTGGTGTTTCACTGAAGATCTGGTAGAGGGGGTTGCATGTATTGGGTTGATAAACGAAAACGAACCCAATACATGCAACCCCCTCTACCAGATCTTCAGTGAAACACCAGTTTTGAATCCTGCCGATGATGGGACAAGTCCCGAAAGCGCTACAGTTAAATGATTAATTAAGTTGAGGAGACGGACCTTTCAGGTGAATATTCTATAATTTTATATTAATTTTGAATAAACCTCAACGGAACACATCATGAATCTTATAAAAGTTGAATATGTTTATTGTTTTATACTCTTTAAAGGTAGTCGTATCGCTCTATTTTTAGCGAATTCCGAAGGAATGTGAAACTTTTGACCAGGTGTGGAAATATACCCGCCCCTCATATCCAACCCTACGTCGGATAGGGTGACAAGGTAAGACACTGCTACTCACATTTCAGTTGTGATATTTCATTATAACAACTATACATTATTGCAACTAAATGCGGGTAGGAGAGAGACCGCCTTTATGTACCTAGTGAGCACTTAATAACCGCCCTGCTTTTGAAAGCCGTCTGGCTGGACCCGTGGTATGCGCGCACGGCTACCGGTATGGGATTCCAGGTTCGAATCCTTGCGATTCCGAAAGGTATTGGTAGTGAGCCACACCGAGATTTTTCTCGGAGTTCTCCCGTTTCCCGAATTTCATTCTACTAACACTCTCCATTTCCCTTCTCTCTCATTTATATAAATTCACTTCTCATTAATTTATTTCATATAACCCTTCAATTTGTTTCATGTTGGGTTAATAATAGTTTATTCGGGAATCCACAGGAGTTGAAAATATGTGTTTGCGGGATCTCGTGGACGACTCGACAGGTGATGCCTCGTGATTCCCGAGCTTGAGCAGTAAAAAGGTCAGAAGGGGTTAAAGGGATGGTTATAGCCTCTCCTCCCGGCCACGAACCCAAAACATAAATTGGATATGGGTCATGGGACTACAATCTGGTGCATCGGAACTGCAGGACGGCCTACAACTCACATAACACTGTAGAGTAGACATCCATTCTACACAGCTTCATAATACTGGGATAGCGCAATAGATATTTCAGGTCGTGGTGCTCAGTCAGTCTGCCCTCCGAGCTTAAGTAATAAAAGAAAGATATTGAGATTGTCATAATGGAAAATCGACATACACACACACACACACACACACACACACACACATATATATATATATATATATATATATATATATATATATATATACCGATAAAGCGTCACTGCTATAAAGTAAAATAAATATTCTCTTTAATTTGCTTACTTGATATAGTCAGCTACTAGATGGCAGTGAAGACAGTGTTCTCGCGACATCTAGTAATAATGGAGAGTATAATACATATATAAGAAAAACAAGTGTTTGAATTGGATTCGCCTGGTAGTGTAATGGATATCACGCTGAGGTACAGACTCAGAGATCCGGGTTCGAATCCCGTCCAGGCATTTATTTTTCTTATCATACCATATTAAGCTTGCATTGCTCAATGTTAAAGATTTAATTATAACATCGATAAAGCGTCACTGCTATAAAGTAAAATAAATATTCTCTTTAATTTGCTTACTTGATATAGTCAGCTACTAGATGGCAGTGAAGACAGTGTTCTCGCGACATCTAGTAATAATGGAGAGTATAATACATATGTAAGAAAAAAAAAGTGTTTGAATTGGATTCGCCTGGTAGTGTAATGGATATCACGCTGAGGTACAGACTCAGAGATCCGGGTTCGAATCCCGTCCAGGCATTTATTTTTCTTATCATACCATATATATATATATATATATACCGGTATATGTATGTATGTCTGTCTCTTAATATTCTATCGACAGCAATTTTTTATTTCGGAACCAAACTTGGCATATATTTATAAATTAGGTCATTAGGTCTGGTGCTTCACCTGATTTGAACTTTTTTCATCAACAACAGCAAGGATTAAGCCCAATGGCCTGTTCCGATCTCATTATAGGTCGAATGGTCCTTCCATCTCTTCGATGGTCTTCCCAACAATCTTCTCCCTTTTGGATTATAATTATACATTCTTCTTGGTATGCGCTGTTCATTTATTCGTAATACGTGCTGAAGGTAAGCATTTTGATCGTATTTTATTCTTTCATAGAGATTAAATGTATTAAGTTCTGTTCTTATCTTCGTTTTTCTTTTTTAAAATTGCTATAGCAGGCGTCGTGTATGTTTTCTCTAAACGTAATGGAGCACATGACGTAATTTACAAAAAGAATATACATTCGTCCACCGCAGCTGCCTTGTTACGCAGCGGGACAGGCTCCTGGGTCAAGTTTTTCGGGGGTTTTCCTCACTTGTAAGACAAGCTTAGGTCCCAACGGTCCCCGAAAAATCATCCGGCTATCATCATCATCCTTATCATCATCATCCTTCACCGGTGTGGAAAGCAACGGGAAGCTACCACACATATAATACCCTAGTAAAGCTGCAAAGCATAGCATGAAAATGCTGTGATTGCGAAGAAAGACCTGCCCTCGGGCAGAATTACAATGGAATGAAATGGAATATTCATTCCGATAACCAGCAAAATCGTGTCATAAATTTGATTTGCTGAGGAATTCACTAAATTTTGCGCAGTTTCTGCGTGACGGACTTTCTTTAAAAATGATGTCCACGGGTATGGTCTCAAAATAGCATCACTGTCTAGTACGCAGCGGGCCCAGGTTCGATCCCCGATTGGGATAACTGTCATGGGAGATGGATTTTCCTTGCGTGTAAGACAAATGTCAGGAACGTTAAGGCCCAAACGGTCCCCAAACATCATCTGGCCATCATTACCATATCATATTCAGTATGAAAGTATGTGTGTGGAGGGTATTGTTCGTCTTCGTGTTGTGTTGTCTCGGACATTGAGGTGATCACACATTCGGGGAAACCCTCTATGTCCTTGTGTGGTCAAGAAGTATATATGTGATCTATAGATAAAAATCCCTCTCCCGATAGACCTTGTCATTGTAAGGCCTGGGTGGCGCGTGGCACGTAAAAATACCTATAAGATGAGAGTTTAAGCTGACTTTATGGATGGAATGGAATATGAAATGGTGAATATGATCAAATGAATTGTGATAATTAATTAAGTTCAAATTTAAAATGAATTACAGAGACTCTTGACTTCCCAACTCCTTTCACAAAACGTAAAAATGAAAATATATAAAACTATTATTCTACCAGTTATATTATATGGGTGCGAAACATGGACTCTTACTTTAAAGGAGATTACAAGTATTTGAGAATGAAGTACTTAGGAAGATTTTTGGACCAAAGAGAGATGAACTGGCAGGTGAATGGAGAAGACTACATCACAATGAACTACATTGTCTTTATATGAAGCCAGATATAATATGAACAGTTAAGTCTCGTAGACTGCGATGGGCAGGACATGTTGCACGTATGGGGAATGAAAGACTTGCATGGAAGCTTCTTGTAGGAAAGCCAGAGGGAAAACGCCCAGTTGGTAGACCAAGAATGAGGCGCGAGATTAATATTAACAATGATTTGAGGGAAGTAAATTATACAGGGAATGATTGGAAAGCATTAGCTCAGGATAGGGATGTATGGAGAGCTTATGTCTGCGCGGCCATGAACCTACGGGTTCGATAGTGTCAGTGAGTAAGTAAGAGTAAGTAAGTTCAAATTTAAATCAGCCGCGGTGGACTACTGGTTATGCTTCTTGCCTCTGGTCCCGAGTGTCGCGGGTTCAAACCCGGCCGGGGTCGATGGATTTTTTTAGGATGGAAAAATCCAAGGAGCAAGTCCTCCGGGAGGGACTTTAAACCATCGGTCCCGAGTCTGAAGATTTTCAGGCTCGTAAAAAGATCCTTAAGCCTGAACGAAAAGGTCTCTAATCAAAATTTACCGAATTTTCCCGTCCTAGATATCAGTATGAGGCTGAATGCTGACCACGGACCACTCAAATGACATCTATAAGAAAACAAGTGCAACTAAATTAGTATGGTTCAAATTCTTCCCTGTAGGGTGAGAGCGCCTAAATCTCTGTTAAGGGAAAACATGGGCTTACAAGAAGTTCAAATTAATCTGTTCTAATTTTATTCTTTTGTAATTCCGTCAAAGACTAAGTTTCACTTCCGTATGACATAATACAGAATAGTTCATCATATGGAAGTGAAACTTGGTCTTTGACGGAATTACAAAAGAATAAAATTAGAATAGTTGAATTTGATTATCTTAGAAGAAGCCTTCAAAAAACAAGACATGATAAAATAAGAAATTAATTCCTTTGGAGAGAAATGAATGTCACCACATGTGTTGTTAAGAGGTTTGAAAATCAAACTCTTAAATAGTGTGGTCATGTACAGAGAATGGAAGATGAAAGATGGCCAAAAAATATATACAAATGGTCACCCCCTGTAAGAAATATATGTGTCAGACCAAGATGGAAATGGAAAGCTTATGTCAGAACTAGAATGAATGATAGGAATTTGGAAGAAGGAGATTGGAATGATAGAAATAAATGGAAACTGAAGAAAGCAGAAGATGAAGAAGTTCCAATCCAACATTTTCTCTAACGAGTGAGAAAAAAACTGAGTTTGGTGACATCAGGGTTTTGAACCCAGGACCTCCCGAATACGAGCTTCAAACGCAATCGCCTGAGCCGATTCGATGGTACAGAATGTTGACTTTACGTTTATTAAAATTTAATGCAATTAGAATAAAGTGCCGATTGGTACCATCATTTCAACAGTAGTATTCAAATCAGTTTGACGCTCCGATATTGTTTGTTTCTCCAAATTAATTTTTCTTCATAGCCGAAAAAAGAAAACAATTTCTGGTCCCTTTATGAATTTTTTTGCACCTAGTTGTCTCGTGCCGAGTTTTTCCTAAACTTACGCATTGAATTCCTACTTTTTTTTTTGCTAATTATCGTGTTGAAAAGTGGCCAGGATCTCTTTTAAATTCTCTGAATTAATCATCATCATCATCATCATTTCCCTCCTAGCTGGAGCATAGGGCCTTAATGAAATGTTTCCATTTAACTCTATAATCTGCTAACCTCTTCGCCTTCAACCAAGTTTATCCCATTTCACATATTTCTCCTTCAATAGTCCTCTTCCAAGTTATTGTCTTACTCTGCTCCTTAAGCCTTGAGGATTCCAGTCCAGAGCGCATCTTCCTTTTGCAATTTGAGATTTACGTATAGTATGTCCAATCCAACGCCATTTTATTTCCTCTATTTGTTTTTTGATAGGTGCTTGTTAAGTTTTGCGCCATAGTTCTTGGTAAATACTTTAATTACCTGGCCTATAACTATAACTAACTAACTCACTGGTACTATTGAACCCGTAGGTTCATGGCCGCGCGGACATAAGCTCTCCAAACACCCTTATTCTGAGCTAATGTTTTCCAATCATTTCCTGTATAATCTACTTCCCTCAAATCGTAGTTTTCCCTCTGGTTTTCCTACAAGAAGCTTCCATGCATGTCTTTCATTCCCATTCGTGTCACATGTCCTGCCCATCGCAATCTACGAGACTTAACTGTTCTTATTATATCTGGCTTCCTATAAAGATGATGTAATTCACTGTTATACAAGTCTTCTCCATTCACCTGTCTGTTCATCTCTCTTTGGTCCAAAATTGTTCCTAAGAACTTTATTCTCAAATATTCGTAATCTCCTTTCCTCTCTTAAAGTAAGATTCCATGTTTCGCATCCATATAATATAACTGATAGAATAATATTTTTATATATTTTCAGTTTACGTTTTTTGAAAGGATTTGGGACGTGAAGAATCCCTGTAATGCATTATAGCACGCATTTCCAGAATTGAGGCTATAACTATTCCATGCGAATAGCTTATCTGAGTAGGCGTACATTGATTACAACTTTATGTGTGTAGTGCGTGTAGTGTACTAGAACATGCCATCAAATCTGAAACTCAGAACAAACCATAGATCATCTATTGTTTGAATGTACAAAACTAGAAACAGAAAGACAGTTATTAAAGAACAACATGATTAAAAAATATGTTAAATATACATTCGATAAAGTAAGACTAGTACAGGAGTATACAGTTGAATTAATCTCATTCATTAATTCCATAGACTTAGACAGACTATAGAGCAAAACAAAGCCAATTCAATGAGTGGAACAGACAGATAAAAACATTACAAGTGGCCATAGAAAATTAATGAAAACACCTTTTTTTGCAAATAATTTTATGTACCGTAAATAATTTTGTACATTAAAGCATGTGTAGTATTACTTTCTTTGTGATGGAACATGCTCAAAAAAATCTTTACAAGATAAAGAAAGCCTATACTCAATTATATTACTAAGCTGTTAGTTTACGCTGATGATGTAGTATTATCAGGGATAGCGGGAAGATACTAAGAACCAAAAGCACACACTATTGAGTAACACTAAGAAATTGGAACTGTTAGTACATATCAATAAAACTGAACATATGATCACATAGAAATGCATTATATAATGGAAATGGACAGTTAATGACAAATAAGGGAAATTTGAAGAAGTCTGCCTGCGAACAATAATTACAAATACGAATGAGATGCAGATAGAAATTAAACATAGGCTCAATAATTCGGGAATAGCATGCTATTATGCATTGCAGGGCTCTTGCCCCACTTCTGCCAAAAAACATTAAATGAAAATATATAAAACTGTCGTTCTCCCAGTTTTACTGATGCGAAACATGGACTCTTACTTTAAGGGAGGAAACAAATTACGAGTATTTGAGAATAAAGTTCTAACGTTAGGAAAATTTTTGGACCAAATAGAGATGAACAGACAAACGAATAGAGGAGATTACATAACAGTGAGATGCATGATCTTTATGGGAAACCAGATATAATAAGAAGAGTTAAGTCTTGTAAACTGCGATGGGCAGGACATGTAGCACGAATGGATAATGAAAGAGGGGCACGGAAGCTCCTTATAGGAAAATCAGAGGAATAGAGCCCTGTAGGCAGAGCAAGAAATAAGTGGGGGAATAACATTCACCATGATATGAGATAAGTAGATTATACAGAGGATGATTAGCTAGGATAAGGGTGTATGGAGAGCTTATCTCGCCCATAAACATACTACTTCGATAGTGCCAGTGAGTGAGTTAGTTAGTAAGTTAGTTAGTTAATATCCCTTATATCTCTCAAGTCCACCGCTGTGTTCTCGAGGTAGCGTGCTGCCTTGTCACGCAGCGGGCCCGGGTTCGATTCCCGATCGGGGCAGTTTTTCTGGGTGAGGTTTTTATCGGGGTTTTTCATCACCTGTAAGACATATGTCAGGAAAAATTTAAGGCCCAAACGGTCCCCGAAATCATATGGCCATCATCATCCTTATCATTATCATCATCTTCTTCATCATCATCATTCACCGGTGTGGATAGCAACGGGAAGCTACCACACCTACAATTCCCTAGTAAAGCTGCAAGCATAGCATAAAAATGCTATGATTGCAGTGAAGGACCTGCCTTCAGGCAGAATAACTATGGATGGATATCTCCGGCTTCGACCGTGGTTTGAACACTGACTATTCAAGAGCTATAAATAAAAAGGTGTAATTAGTGAAGTAAATTAGACGGTGCCATGTGGAGGAGGTAGTGTACCAGGATTGAGGCCACTTTCTCTAGAGTCCGAAATGCAAATTTACAATTTCTTACGTTTCCCTTGACCAAATTTACGTGTATCTGATTGGTTTATCCTGTCTACCACAACTGCTCTGCTATTGGCCCAATCCCCTCAGTGACATTGACGTCTCTAGGTCATCCTATTCTTTATTCCTCTTCATCGCTATGACTCACGACACTGAAAAAATGTCTTTGTCCTCACTTCTTTTGCCAATTCTACATCTCAGACGTTTAATATATTTATCTACGTCTACATTTTTATCCTTAACCAACTTCTTGCATAATCGAATCTGGAGGTTTTTTTATATTTATTTTACCTGATGGAGTTAAGACCGTATGGTCTTCTCTTCCTTTTCAGCAGGGTTAAATTATACATATAATAGCTAACTATCTCACCGGATCTATCGAACCCCATAGGTTCATGGCCGCGCAGACATAAGTTCTCCATACACTCCAATCCTGAGCTAATGTTTTCCAATCATTTCCTGTATAATCTACTTCCCTCAAACCATAGTTAATGTTATTCTCCCACTTATTTCTTGGTCTACCAACTGGGTGTTTTCCCTCTGGTTTGCCAACAAGAAGTTTCCATGCACCTGTTTAATTCCCCATTCGTGCCACTGTCCTGCCCATCGCAGTTTACGAGACTTAACTCTTCTTATTATATCTGGCTTCATATAAAGACTGTAGTTCACTGTTATGTAGTCTTCTCCATTCACCTGTCTGTTTGTCTCTCTTTGGTCCAAAAAATTTTCTTAAGAACTTTATTCCTATATACTCGTAATCTACTTTCCTCTCTTAAAGTAAGAGGGCGGAAAGGAGATTAGGGAGGAAATGATATTACGAGTATTTGAGAATAAAGTTCTTAGGAAAGTTTTTGGACCAAAGAGAGATGAACAGACAGGTAAATGAGAAGATTACATAACAGTGAACTACATGGTCTTTATAGAAAGGCAGATATACCTAATAAGAACGGTTAAGTCTCGTAGACTGTGACGGGCAGGACATATTGCACGAATGGGGAATGAAAGACGTGCATGGAAGCTTCTGGTAGGAAAACCAAAGGGAAATCGTCCAGTTGGTAGAAGAAGAATAAGGTGGGAGAATAACACTAACTATGATTTGAGGGAAGTAGATTATGCTGGGAATGATTGGAAAACATTAGCTGAAGATAGGTATGCATGGAGAGCTTATGTCCGCGCGGCCATGGACTTACCGGTTCGATAGTTTCAGTGAGTTAGTTAGTTAATAATAATAATAATAATAATAATAATAATAATAATAGGCGTAATAATAATAATTGGCCAAATAATGATAATAACAATAGTTACTTGCTTTGTATTGGCGATACTTCACTTCAAATATTTCGAACAGGCAGTATGAAATTTTGAATGCACTTTGTTTATATACCTGAAACTTATGACCACTGTGCAGAGTTCAGAAAATTAAAACTGTATTAACGGGGCAATTTGTTTGAATTATTATAAAAGTAAAACATATATTTCATCTTGTCACCTATGGTTGATGCGCAGGCAACCTCAGACCCAGAGTAGTAGATGTTTTATGATTACTAATATTAGTAAAACCTACTCGTGTCAGGTATAGATAGTCGAGGGATGAGATGAAATTAAACCACTGTTATTGCATGTCTCTGATATACGAGGATGTCGAATGACTAGGTCTGTCACGCCATCACAGGGCAGATGAAATGAAATGGATAGCATGAATATGGTGAAGTGATAGAATAAGTTTTCCAGGTGTAAAAAACGGAAGAAACCCCAAGACAATTCTGACCTGGCTCCTATTCGTCCATCAGCAACACACACTGGTTGGCCAGGAACTTTAATATTTATTTTTTGTAAAATACAAGTTTTTAAATGCGTTTTTCTTTCTCAAAATGTAATTATTACTGGTTGATTAGTGGTTACAGGTACCATGCTCGCCTTTGGTTCAAAAGTCCGATTCCGATTGAGGGTCTTTTCACTTGTCAGCGGTTGCCCTTTTACCAGCCGGCTGCTGGCCCTTCACATCCACATGTGTCAATCACAGAGGTAGATGATCAACAGCCGGTGTAGGGGTGACATGTGGTTAGCATGTCGAGTCCCCCAGCCGTTATAGCTGGTTCCTCAACCTGGAGCCGCTACTTATTGTAGCTACCCAATTGCTTCACGATGCTGGGTGGGCACCGGTCCCATACTGGCCGAAATACCATGAGAAAATTTCTTCCCCCATGGAGACTCGAACCAGCGCAAGTCCCGTAGCTCTGCGCAAAGGCTTCCTACCTTAACCGCTCGGCTATGGCGCGGGACGGTTCAAAAGTCAAGGATTCAAAACTACCCAGAATTTATAGATTTTTTTTGACAACGTAAAAAGAAAGTAAAATAGTTTCTTTCGGAAAGCTAGTACATTTATAGGTCCTGTGTCATATCTTTACTTCATATAGAAAAAATATAAAATCAAAAGTAAGATATCTCTTAGTAAAATGTGTCGGTATTTTACGATTTTTTTTTTTGCAATGTGACGATGTTGTCTTGAACTGTTAGAGAAGATCGTTGAATAAAATTAGTTGAACTAAGATAATTCTCAAACAAAACATGATATGTCCGAGTGACCGCACCAAAACTCAACATATCTTACAGCACGTTTCAAAATTCTTCATTTCTAACATGTTTCATTTAATTAGCATAATTGGACATATTACAATTGTTACAGAGAGGAGGTAAATTGTCCGGTAGGTGTGAATAAAAATCTGTTAGTACAGCAATTGTTCACGTTTTTGTCAATTTTATTTACGGCATTATGGATGTGTTGAGTTCTGGAACTGATTGACTCGAAAATATGAGTAAACATTAATTTTGAAAGTACCATTTCTTTATTTATTTTCTACATAGAAATTAATTGCCATATATAATGGAAATTGATAGTTAATGGCAAATGGGTGAAATGTTGAAGAAATAGCTGAATTCAGATGCCTTAAGAATAATAATTACAAACAGGAATGAGGTGCGGAAAGAAATTAAACATAGACTCAATTCTGGAAATGCATGCTATTTTGTCATCCCAACTCCTTTCAAAAAACGCTAAACTCAAAATATATAAAACTATTGTTATCCTAGTTATATTATATGAATGTTGAAACATGGACTCTTACTTTAAGGGAGGAAAAAATATTACTGATATTTGAGAATAAGGTTTTTAGAAAAAATATACTCCAAATAGAGGCGACAGGTAAATGTAGAAGACTACAAAACAGTGAGCTACATGATCTTTATGGGAAGCCATACGTAATAAGAATAATTAAATCTCATAAACTGTGATGGGAAGGGCAAGTAACATGAATGGGGAATCAAAGAGCGACATGGAACTCCTTGTAGGAAAATTAGAGGGAAAGCTACCAGTAGGTAGACAAAGAATGAGTTGGAAGAATAACACTAACCGTTATTTGAGGGAAGTAGATTATACACGGAATGATTGGAAAACGTTTGCTGGCCAACATGATTTTTGTCTCATGAGTACCAATAGTTGTACTTCATGCAGTTTTTTATCATGTTTTCAAATATGTATTCGGAATTTCTTCATCACCCACAGTTTTTTTATTTCAATTTCAATTAATGGATTTAAATAATTATTTTTTAATAAACGTTTTTTCGTCCATTTGTCCATTGTAAAATAAAACCAAATGAGCTAACTCAAATGATTTCAGCTATGGAAAAGAGATATCAAGGCAAATGGAATCCTAATATGCCGGCCGATTATTGTTGGACCATCAAGAGGGATGCTCCACAGGCGAAATATAGCAGAAAAATCGTCATTTCTTACTTTCTAGGTGAGTCCGAATGTTCGAATATTGTGTAGTTACGAATGTAGAAAATATTAAAGTGTTTGAAATTATAAAAACCTGTCTCTCGGAAACCTTGCGTGATGGAGAAAAACCGATATCATATTTTAATTCAGGAGGAAAAATACTATCAGAATCGCATATTTTTCCTTCTGAGACAAGAAAAAAGCTTATTTTTTTATTGCTCAGTGTAACCTATACTAGATGAAGCTAGTGTCTAACATATCGATTATTTAGAGATTAGCAGCTAGCTGGAACAGGCCATCGTCACAACTCGAAAGAGAAATTTACAAGTTGATCGATAACCATGAATTATTGACCTTGTACATATTCATTTGTTGCTATTCCTTTGAAAAAAAGAAGGTTATTGGCTAATGCGAAAAGCGCGAAATATTTAACATTACAATTTTTGGAAATAATACGTATTTCTAAATTCATAACTAACTCACTGGCACTAACGAACCCGTAGGTTCATGGCCGCGCGGACATACGGAGAGTGTACGGAGAGTTTATGCCCGCGCGGTCATGAACCTTTGGGTTCAATAGTGCCAATGAATTAGTTAATTATTTGTATGTTTTAACACCCCTGATTCCGCTATCAACTGGTGAGGTTACGTTACAGGTATTGTGTAAGTCGGTAAATTCGCTTTCTGATCACGCACGATCGCGTAATTGATTTTTGCGTCTGTATAGAGTTGTCAGTAATAGTTGGCCCCTGTCTAAATCCATACTGATACCATTATATTTAATTTTAATGATATTGAGGACAGTCGTGTTGTGCTTATAAAGTTCCTGTCACTAACACAGCTGACATTTCCTAAACCAGGCAATGTTTTATTCTTCATCTTCAACTGATTGAGTAACCAGGAATTGGCAAATTTTTCCTACCACAAATTATTTCTTTAGGTGCTTTAGTTTATTTAATCCATCCACCCATAATAATTCATCCCGAGAGCTGGTCTTTCACTGCAATCATGCTATGCTTTGCAGCTTTACTAGGGAATTATAGGTGTTGTAGCTTCCCGTTGCTTTCCACACTAGTGAAGGATGATGATGATGATGATGATGATATGATGATGTAAATGATGGCCGGATGGTTTATTTAATATTTCAATAAATTAATAAAAAATTAAACAATATGCATTATTGAAATTGGTACAAACCTTGTATTTATAATATATATATATATATATATATATATATATAAAGGTAAAGTGATCCCACAACAGGCCTCAGGAGGCCTTTGGGGTATAGGAGGTTAAGGCTCCCACTTTTTCTAGACAATCGGCACTTGATGTCAGCCGGGTTGTCAGCCCTGCGTGACGGCCGCCTTTACCCCAGAACAAGCGTCTGGTACTCATTTCCGTTAGAGGCTGAGTCGACCCCAGGGCCATAGTGCCGCCAGAGGGTTTGGGTCAGTTTAAAAATCCTGACCCCAACGGGACTTGAACCCTCGACCCTCCGGCTTGTAAGCCCAGTGCCTTAACCACTACGCTACGGCGTGCCCCATATATATATATATATATATATATTTGTATTTTGGACTTTTCATTACGTTTTGAATCGTGTTATTTTTTGTATAATAAGAAATGAAAGCGGCTCCGTGGCACAATGGATAGACGCTCGCCTCTCACCGCTAGGGTCCCGAGATCGATATGGGATTCGTGGTAGACGAATCGGAGCTTGGGCAGGTTTTTCTCCCGTTTCCCCTGCCACAATTCCATTTCTCCACACTCGCCTCATCCATTTGGTTTCATTTCGTTCATCTGCCCCTTTGATCGGGCAGGCGTGGTCAGCCCGCACCCTTATCATTCACAGATCTATATATAAATAAATAAATAAATATATTCCGATTGTGTAATTATTATAATATTCATAAGGGTTCCGGTTGGCCCTCAAATTTTATGGAAAGTTTTATTCTTGCTTGATTTATTTACTTTAAGAAATTTTTATATGCTAGATTTTTCTTTGATTAATATAGTCTAAATGATGAAATTTTGGATCTTTATTAGGATTATGTTTAGTAATTCAACTCATTACCGGAATCTTCCTCCCTATACACTACTGTCCTACTTTTCAGTGGTTGCCCTTTTACCAGCCGGCTGCTGGCCCTTCACATCCACATGTGTCAATCACAGAGGTAGATGATCAACAGCCAGTGTAGGGGTGACATGTGGTTAGCATGTCGAGTCCCCCAGCCGTTATAGCTGGTTCCTCAACCTGGAGCCGCTACTTATTGTAGCTACCCAATTGCCTCACGATGCTGGGTGGGCACCGGTCCCATACTGGCCTAAATACCATGAGAAAATTTCTTCCCCCATGGAGACTCGAACCAGCGCAAGTCCCGTAGCTCTGCGCCAAGGCTTCCTACCTTAACCGCTCGGCTACGGCGCGGGACTAAATAAATATATGATATGTAAAATTAAATGCCTGAACGGGATTTGAACCCGGAGCTCTGGGTTGGTACCACAGCGTGCTGTCCATTACATCACCAGAAAAATCCAATTCAAACACTTATCCTTTATATATATTTTTCTTTTTCTCCATTATTACTAGTTGATCGCGTGAACTTGGTCTTCACTGCCACCTAGTAACTGACTATAACAAGTAAGCAAATTAAAGAGAATATTTTTACTTTATAGCAGTTATAGCAGTGACGCTTTATCGGTGTTATGATTAAATTTTTGACATTGAGTAATGCAAACTTAATATGACATAAGAAAAATAAATGCCTGAACGGGATTTGAACCCGGATCTCTGGGTTGGTACCCCAGCGTGCTATCCATTATACCACCAGGCAAAGCCAATTCAAACACTTATTCTTTTTATATATATTCTCCATATAGAGAGAGCTTCGTCTCATCTCATCCATCGACCCGATCCTGAGTTGGACACGAGTTGAGGATAGGCTATATTTATTTATTAAGAAATCATCAAATTCCTTTTTTATTAGTTGCGAAAGAAAATAATCAAAACATATTTATGACAAACCTTCTTCTTCTTCATCTTCTTCTCTATCGTAGTTTAACCTCTCACCTTATAGGTACTATTATCTTCCCCACGTCACCCGAAACTTACAGTGGCACGAATTTATTATTCACTACCTAATACCCGGCGTGCGCTGCTACGCCTAAATAAATGAAAATTAATGTGTTCTATGTTTAGTTAAAAAAGTAAAAGGAAAAATTTATATCGTAATTACTTTTAGATACCCCGTGCTGTTTACCCGGCGTTGTCCGGGAATCTACTCATCCCGATCTTCTTGGCATAAATGAGCTGAAATACAAAAATTAATGTAGGCCTCCTTCTTATGATTAGTTGAATAAGTGAAATGAAAAATAATTATAAAGGTATACCGTAATTATTTTAAGATTCCCCTTGCTGATTACCCGGTGTTGCCCGGGAATCTAATCTAGATCTTCTTGGCATAAATGAGCTAAAACACAAAATTCGTTATTGTGAGTTATCCGTAAAAGAATACCCTCAATGTGCTGTTATACTTGCACAGGAATCTATGTACTTGTCTCGATCTTCTTGGCATCAATGAATGACAAAATTGGTTATTGTGAGTTATCCGTAAGAGATAAACATACGCCGTCGCGGACTATTTTGTAGAGCTTTTTGAGATATTCAATTCTGTGTACATTAATTTTGTGTATTTGTTATGGTTTAGGCAGCGTAAGGCATTTAAGCGTCCAAAGAACTACTTTTTTTTCACGTTTTCCACTACAAAGGGTGATTTTTTAGGGTGTAGGGTTGAGTATCACAACTCTCCTATAGCCTACTAGCGTACCCGGCAGACGTTGTCCTGCTCGAACGTTCAATTCTCATATCATGGGCGGACGATAAAAATATGTTACTTTTTTACCATAAAATTCAGCAATTAGGACATAATTAGATATTATTAAATAAGTACGCAAGAAAACCTCTTACAGCCTTCTGTTGTGGCTCAAGAAGTGTGAATGATGTCACATAGTTATGTCGAAACATAACGATAATGCAGATGACTACGCATCTGACATGAAAAAATATTATAACCCGATCGCCGCGCCACCTACCAAGTCCAATTGTGAATCTAGACCATCCAGGGACCCACTCAAATACACGAGGGAAAAAAATCATCCAAATCGGTCCAGTCGATATACAGGAGCCTTTAATTTCGGATTTCAAGTAAACCTCCACTTCTAAATTGTACCCTCATTTGCAGATAAGTTAAGAACCGTCATATAACAATTATATTAGAGTGAAAAAAAAAAGTTTTTTTTTTCAGCTAGATTTCATTTCTGACCCACGGTCCCATACTGCCCGAAATTCCATGAGAAAAATTTCTTCCCCCGTAGAGACTCGAAACAGCGTAAGTCCCGTAGTGCTGCGCCCAGACTTCTTGCCTTAACCACCTCGCCTACGGCGCGAGACTCATGGTATCAATGAAAGACAAAAATGGTTATTGTGAGTTATCCGTAAGAGATAAGGGACTCTTGGTATCAATGAAAGACAAAAATGGTTTTTGTGAGTTATCCGTAAGAGATAAACATATGCTGTCGCGGACTTTTTTGTAGAACCTTTTGAGATATTCAATTCTGTGTACATTAATTTTGTGTATTTCTTATCGTTTAGGCAGCGTAAGCCATTTAAGCGTCCAAAGAGCTACTTTTTTCACGTTTTCCACTACAAAGGGCGATTTTAAGGGTGTAGGAGTTGAGTATCACAACTCTCTTATAGCCTATGTTCATCCCGGGAATCTCCTAAACATGTTGCAAAAAAACCCATCACAATCGGATCAACGGTATGGCCGCGCATAAAGTACGAACAAACAAACATTAATGTTTATATATAAGATGTTCATCCCGATAATCTCCTGAACATTTTGCAAAAAGCCCCATCACAATCGGATCAACGGTATGGCCGCGCTCAAAGTACGGACATACAAATAAACAAATAAACAAACATTAATATTTTTATTAGATATAAGACTGAAGTCTCAAATATCTAAATAAAATAAGTTGTGGGTTGTCATGTTTTTTCCCCAACACTCTCATTTGCCTATTAAACTCTGAGGTAAATTGTAAATTATGTACAGATTTTGGGTAAACATTAATAAAATTAATGGTAGATCTTCGGTAGATCATCCTCTGGTTTAGTGTTTATAACTTGCGATTATAACATTGCGAAAAGGAATGTATCATTTGATTCTCTGTAAACATGTACCGGTACTTGGATTTATGACGGTGGACACGATCGACCTGTACAGCTTCATATGATTTTACGATTTCCTTGAACTAACAAATGATTTATTGCACGCTTTATGACTTTACATAAAGCGATAATCAGATAGGAAATTACCGGACCATGTCGGACTGACTGCAATGAAAAAAACTGCAGAATGCAGATTCAGACGTATGTCACAGGCCTTGTTACTGCTGATAGACATGACAGATTAATTACTGATTTCTGCTGATAAACTCAGTTAAACGTGGCTATAGCTGGAATTCAGAAGGACATTTTAATGAGCATAAGAGATTTGTTATAGGAAGCTTCTGGAGCACATGGGACGAACTTACGCTTTACAGAGACTAACATTCAAAATTTTCTATCGTTTCTTGATTTTCCAATTTTATTTCAGTTTCAATTGCTTTTTATTTCATTATTTTAAATGATTTAACATATAGGGAAATGTCGTGTATACGATATTTTTAGCTGTATTCAGTAGATTGTGTGTTTGTATTTTTGTGTTTGGCAAGTGTTTTCTGATACTCGCTGATTTTACAATTAATTATATTATAAAATGTACTTAGGAATATTTTTGGACCAAAGAAAGTTAAACAGAGAAGCCTACGTAACAGTGAGCTACACGGTCTTTATAGGAAGCCAGATATAATAACAACAGTTAAGTCTCGTAGACTGCATTGGGCAGGACATGTGGCACGAATGGGGAAAGAAAGAAGTGCATGGAAGCTTCTTGTAGGAAAATCAGAGGGACAACACTTTGTTGGTAGACCAAGAATTAGGTGAGAGAATAACATTAACCAAGTTTTGAGGGAAGTAGATTATACAGGGGATGATTAGAAAACATTAACTCAGGATAGGGATGTATGTCCGCGCGGCCAGTGAACTTAAGGGTCAGATAGTGCCAGTGAGTGAGTTAGTTAGTTTTGATTAAATTCTCAGGTGACGAATGCAAGAAGAAAGGTTACCCTGACAAATATGGAAAGGTGTCCACCTCGAAGTAGAAAAAAAGGAAGACCTCGAAACCAGTGGATGCAAGAAATAAGAACTCGAAAGAGGACAAGAAGACTGGCGGATATGTAGTGGATGGATAGAGATGAGTGGGGAAGGAAAATAAAACTTTAGGCACAAAAATATGTGTAAAAATTTAAAATCTGTATATAAATAAAAATTATTATTATTATTATTATTATTATTATTATTATTATTATATATCCAATTAGACGAGGATACTTAGTTGTTCAAAATAGTATAATAGCACACTGCGGCATGTAGTTATACAGGCCTATAATGTTAGCTAGTTGCATCGTGACCACTGAAACTGTAGCACTGGTGGTGGTAATTTAATATCTCCTTTAAAAAATATATTTTATTGGCCTGTAAACCTCGTGAAGGCTGAATATAGATGTAAACTGGATTTATATGAAACCAGCGGATGCTTACAGTCGTTAATAAAGATAGAAGATCAGGTATCTGTCGTAACATCCATCATTTAATGTATTTATTACTTATATCACTTTATTCTATTTCCACGTCTCCACATTTTCCTCTGTACAAGTCATAAACGTTTTTATAACTTTCAGCAATATTATATCAAGAGCGTTCATTTTATGAAGCTCTGCTCCTGTCACATCCAGGACATAAAGCATTTAATCTGTATCCAGGACATAAAGCATTTAATCTGTATCCAGGGCATAAAACATTTAATCTGTAATGACGCACTATTCTGGTCACACATCAGGAACAATATTGACAAATTATTCGATACATAGCCTGAAGATAGTCGTGTGAAGAGTTTCAACACAGCAGTGGCGGCTCCTGTTTAAATTAACTTCTGGCTCACACGAACTGCTCTAAAAATTAGTAATAATAATAATAATAATAATAATAATAATAATAATAATCTCCCTTCCAAGTATTAGGCCAAGGCCTGTTACGATCCTGTAGAAAATTTTCTCTCCAGAGTTTCATAGGACGGCCCAGAGATCTTCATTATCTTGGTATATAATTATAAAAAGCTTTGGGGATCCGATTTGAACTCATTCTTTCAAGTTGGTGTTTTCCAATTTAGTTGGTACTGTTTAATATATTCCAAAATTAGCGTAGTTTTCAATTCTTTTAAAATATCGGTGTTCCTTTTCCGATCCCATCTGGTGTAACCCGCTGTTCTGCGCATGAATCTCATTTCACAAGCCGTTATTCTGCTTTCATGTTGTCTTTTTATAACAATAACAATAATAATAATAATAATAATAATAATAATAATAATAATAATAATAATAATAATAATAATAATAATACATCTATATGTATATTTGGGAACAAAAATTAGTGCAAATGGAAGTCATGATGCTAAAATTAACGAGAGAATAAATAAGGGTAAATCTGCTATATCAAAATTAAATGCTATTTTAAGGGATCAGTATAAGTTCTAAAACAAAAAACATATCTTTTAAATACAATAATACGGAGTACAATGACATACGGTGCAGAAACATGGGCATTAAAATGTAGAATATAAGTAAATTAAATTCTGTAGAAATGGATTTTTGGAGGCGTTCATCTGGAATTTCTAGAAGAGATGAAATAAGAAACAGTGTAATTAAACAAAGGATAAATGTTCAAAAATCTATTGTGGATTTCATAATGAAACCAACAATGAAAATGGTCTGGTCATGTATAAAGATGATAGAAGACAGATTCCCAAGAAGAATGCTAGAATGGTTGCCTCTTGTAGAAGAAGAAGAAGAAGAAGAAGAAGACGGCAAAAATAACGTGGATTGATGGTGTTTTGAACAATATGAAGGAAAAAGGATTGGACGAAGGATATTGGAATGACAGATGTGGAGGATAATGACAGTAGATTAATTGGGCGCAGCAAGATTTTGTGAATAATTGTGAAACCTGATAAATAAATAAATAAATAAGTAAATAAATAATAAAAATAAAATAAATGTTTTATTTATATACAGAATTTTAATGTTTACACATCTTTCTGTTCCTAAAGTTTTATTTTTCTTCTCCACTCGTCTGTATCCATCCACTATATGTCCTCCAGTCCTCTTGATCTCATTCCAGTTCTTATTTCTTACATCCACGAGATTCGAGGTCTTCTGTCTCTCTTCTTCTAATAATAATAATAGAATACCTGAGATCTCAGTCTTCCTCAACTTTGAAGTGGGGTGTGGAGTACTTTCGAATCATATGCTTCATCTTCAGCTTGTAAATCGGTACTGGTTGTTGGTGAGAATTTTGTAGAGCGGCTTAACGTCACTGGTTGAGTTCTCATTCAACAGGTGAGTGCTTTTGGTTTCTTTTAGTATCTTCTTCGAAGAAGAAATCGAGACACTAAAAGAAACCAAAAACACTCGCCTGCTGAATGAGAACTCACCGAGTTACGTCAACGCTCTCTACAAAATTCTCAACAACAACCAGTACCGATTTACAAGCTGAAGATGAAGCATATGCTTCGAAAGTACTCCACACTCCACTCCAAAGTTGAGGAAGACTGAGATCTCAGGTATTATATTTTTATATTATAAATATTACATAATAACTTCAATGGTGTTTCGTTATGAATTTTAATAGTATCGATAATAATAGTAGTAATAATAATTAGCACGAATGAGGAGAGAAAGAGGAGCATGGAAACTTCTTATAGGAAAACTAAAAACTAGAGGAATAGCTGCCAGTAGACAGGCCAAGAATAAGGTGGGAGAATAACATTAACCATGATTTGAAGTAGGAAAATTATTCAAGGAATTAACTCAGGATAGAAATGTGTGGAGAGCTTACATCTATGCGGCCATAAGTCTTCGTGGATCGATAGTGCCAGTGACTTAGTTTGTTACTATCGTGCCCGTAGGTTCATTGTCGCGTGGACCTAAGCTCTCCATATATTCCTAACGTCTAAACAGTAGTAATGGTAACCCTTGATTTTTCAGTTTATTGTTGTAAATTATAGCTATTAATATGTATTTACTAATATTTTTTTTTTAATATTTTAAACTTTTTCAAACAATTTTATAACATTATTTGATAATGTTTAAGTATTTATTTAAATACGCAAATCAGAAACCAGAAAACTGTTAGAGCAATATTGTGACGCTGACTGCTATTTTCTCCACAGAATGTTACTTAGTCTATGATTTTTCGATCGCTGGTTTCGGTTATCGCTGGTTGGATCGGCGTTAGGAAGTGATAAGCAAGTGTACACCCATTTTTAACAAATGTTTGGTAATTTAATATTATTAATATATCTGATTAACATAGATTTGGGGATTTATTGCAAAGATTGGTCATTTAAATTTCAGAAAGACGTTCTGCCATCTAGCGTAAGCTGATAAACTTTAGTAAGATATCGATAACAATCGATGTGTGGCAAGGATAATAATATGGGCTATCGCTGACTCTATAAACTCTGGCGCATGCGCGCGTTGTTCTGTAGGATTTGGAAAATATATCAGGTAACCTAAAGTGTTGTTTTTCCTTCCTATGTTAGACTAATGTTTTCCAACAATTCCCCGTATAATTAAGGTCTATTTCCTTCACATCATGATTAATGTTATTCTACCAGCTCATTCTTGTCCTACCTACTGAACGATTGGATGTCATTAGCTCATTATTGAAAAGCTTTTACTGAAGAATTGTTTTATAGTGGGATTTTATGAACGATCAAAATTCAACCATACTTTTTTTTTCTGGATAAATTGGTGAAAAAAAGAGTAAAACTTGTTAAGTAAAAAGTTAAAAAAATAGAATTGAAGTATAAAACGAGTATTTTGGTGTCCTTTAAGGTAGTGGTAATGAGGAAGTTATTTTATTAGGGAAAACCCCGGTCAAATTTGCTAGCTGTGAAGATTTCATTAAACATCACATTAAGTGTGAGATGCAGACCACCTAGTGAGAACTCAAATTATCATAAAATTCTGGTCCAACAACCACTTTCCTCCTACGCACCACATCAACTCAGAGCGCTGTCTTCACAATGTGAAAATTCTCAATTTTTATATTTCATCTGTTTCATTAAATGAACTAATTTGAATGGTGATTTCACATTTTAAACCGAGAGGTTTTAATAGCTTACCTCAAATTTATATATAAAAACTAGAAGTCCCGGCCACGCGTTGCTGTGGCTAAGGTATACGTTAAAAATTTAAATTAGGTTGCTGTCTTTCAACCAGATTACTTAAAACTAATACTTACACACGAAATTAATAATATTGAAAATAAAATAAACACTGAACACCCTTAAATTATGAAATAATCAATATTTGTAATTCAATTGAAATTCGCGGTTGCAACAAAAAGCACAGCCATCTGGATCTCTCTTTGTTAGATAATAAACCAATTAATATAATATCAACTTGAGGAGACGGACCTTTCATGTGAATATTCCATAATTTTATATTAATTTTGAATAAACCTCAACGGAACACATCATGAATCTTATAAAAGTTGAATAAACCAATTACCTTACACCGCCATCTGTTAAAATCGTATGGAACTCACAGATAATTACACCGCCATCTGTTAGTATCGTATGGAACTAACAGATAATTATAACTCTTTGTTAAATAATAAACAAATAATTTGCAATAAAAATAATGCGACTATAAATTTAGTTATAAACTATCCTAAGTCTCAAGTTGGATCAAACTGTACACAGTGTGCAAAATTTTATTAAAATCGGTTCAGTAGTTTAGGATTCCATCGCGGACAAACAACGTGACACGAAATTTTTATATATTAAGATGAGGGTGAGTCTGTCTGTTCTTTATGGACTCAAAAACTACTTGACCGACTTGAATAGGGTTTTAATTAGCATTTAGAGAATTTTCTGGGACAATTAAAGTATATAACATATTGCTATAGGGTCGGAGCTAAAGAAAAGTGCATCAGTGCTCTAAAAAAAGTAGCTTCTTGGGCTGCCTAAACCTTAACAAATACACCAAATTAATGTACTCAGAATTGAATGTCAAAAAATTCTACAAAAAGTCTGCGACATCATATGTCTCTCTTTTACGGATAATTCACAACAACAATTTTGTCTTTCAGCTCAATGATGCCAAGAAGATCCAGAAAAGTGGATTCCCGGACGACGCCGAGTAATCAGCAAGGGATATCTAAAAAATAATTACGATATAAATTTATAATTATTTCAATTCCTTCTGGATTTTTCATTTTGGAGCAGGTGAATAATTTTACATATCTAGGATGCAATATCTCATATGAAGAAGAAAAGAATGTAAATGCAAAAAAATATATATACGGTATATATTTTTAAGAATTTTAGGGTTAATAAATTCTATCTTCAAGCCACAGTCAGTGCAAAAACATTCAAGGCTAAAAGTGTATAAAACACTGGCTCTTCCAACTCTTTTGTATGGTAGCGAAGTATGAACGTTGAAACAGAAGGATATACAGAGACTTAGATCTGCTGAAATGAGATACCTTCGGACGTCTGCAGGATACACACTACTAGATCACAAAAAAAAATGAAGACATCTTAGAAGAATTACACATGGAACCTTTAGAAAACAAAATTTCTGATAAGTCAAGATGGATGCAACATGTACATCGAATGGAAGATCACAGTATACCCAAACAAATGTTAAGATATCAACCTGCAGGAAGAAGAAGACCAGGACGTCCACTCAAAAAACTTCTGGATGGTGTTTCTCTTGAGGCCGGAATAGGTCAATAAATGACCTTCTAGCTTTAGTATAATTCACTTCTTGTTTAGCTGAAACTAATCGAACTCCTTTTGATTTTGCTATGTACTATGATGATGATGATTTTTAATTATTTTCCTTTTACGCATTCAGATGAACATAAAAACACATTTAATTTATTTAGGCATAGCAGCGCACGCGGATATTAGCCAGTTAATTACAATGCAATAATATCCTCAACACGTTTCCGACACAGGGTCAGGTCGGGGGATGTGATCAGACGAAGCCTTTATATTTATAGAATGATGATGATAAGGGTGCTGCCAGTTAAGCTTGATGCACCGTTACAGGGGCGCATGATCGAAATGAATGAGATGAGTATGGAGAAATGATGGAATGAAATTTGTGGAGGGAAAAAGGAGAGAAACCACTGTTCAAGTTCCGTTTCTTACCTCTTTAAGTATCAGATATTGATGGAAATTATTTTTTAATTATTAATCAAAAAGAGTTAATGCAGAATGTTAGCGAATTCCCTGAATAATGAACTTAATGAGGTTAATCACATGAAAATATTTTAGAAAAATATTTACAAATATTCATCAGTTCTATCTAATAGACATCGAACATGTTCATGAAAAATGTAATTTTTTAATTTGTAATGTAATTAATTTATTTATTGTTTTGATTTGTTTTATATTATTACTAGATAATACTTGGCGTGCGCAGCTACGCTTAAATAAATTAAACATGTTTTTTATTTAGTTGAATAAATAAAAAGAAAAATAATTATAAATTGATATCGTAATTATTTATAGATACCCCGTGATGAATACCTGGTGTTGCGGGAATCTAGTTATCCCGATCATGTTGGCATCAATGATCTGAAAGACAAAAATGGTTATTGTGAGTTATCCGTAAAAGATAAACATGCACGTATGCTATCGCGGACTTTTTTGTAGAGTTTCTTTTTAGATATTCAATTCTGTGTACATTAATTTAGTGCATTTGTTATGGTTTAGCTAGCGTAAGTCATTTAAGCGTCAAGACAAGACGAGACATGGGGATTGGAAGAGCAGAGCCATCTTTCATGTACCCATACACATCGTCCCGCGGCCCGCCGAACGCACACTCAGTTTGACCCGGGTGCACACTCGGCAGCTAGGACGAATCATCGAACAGGGCCCGTGGTCTGTCTTTTCCGGTTGCTTTAGGGGTGAAATGCCATCGTAAGTCCATTGATATTGTTTTCTAATAGATGGTAGAGACATGATCCACCGCCAGTCATACCCAGCCGTAGATCAGGAAACAAAGATCCAGTGATTGAGCATTAACAAGCCTGTTTTCAGTTTTTCGTCAGTTATTATCATCCTAGAACGCCAAGAGGAAGACCGCGACCGCTACGTGCGTCGCCAACGCCCCGAGGAGACGAGGACGGGAGACCTGACACCGCAAACCCTACCAGAAACGACCCTTCTTAGGTTAAGCTGATCGTTTGCAAAATTTTGAATTTTGAAAATAAAATTTAGAAATTCGTAATTTAACTGATGGAAATTTAGAGGATCACTCCGACACTTGTCTTAGCGGTAAGGTAAGGAAAATCACCGAATACCTTAGCAGAGTGGTTTGAATTTAATAAAATAAATTTAAAATAAAATTTGTCCTAAAAGCTACTTGTTTTAGTACACCGATTCCCCCGCCCTCCTTTTTTTTTTAGTTCCGGCCCTATATGTTATATACTCTAATTGTCCCAGAAAAATTTTGTATATGATGGAATAAACCTCGTTCAAATCGGTCAAGTTCTTTTTGAGTCCATAAAGGACAGACAGACAAACGGACTCAAACTCATTTATATATATATATATATATATATATATATATATATATATATATATATATATATATATATAATAGCGTCACTGCTATAAAGTAAAATAAATATTCTCTTTAATTTGCTTACTTGATATAGTCAGCTACTAGATGGCAGTGAAGACAGTGTTCTCGCGACATCTAGTAATAATGGAGAGTATAATACATATATAAGAAAAATAAGTGTTTGAATTGGATTCGCCTGGTAGTGTAATGGATATCACGCTGAGGTACAGACTCAGAGATCCGGGTTCGAATCCCGTCCAGGCATTTATTTTTCTTATCATACCATATTAAGCTTGCATTGCTCAATGTTAAAGATTAATTATAACATCGATATAGCGTCTCGGCGTATAACAGTAAAATAAATATTACTCTTTTAAATTTGCTTACGTGATCTATCCAGCTACTTATAGGGGCAGTGAAGCCTGTGTTTCTCGCGACATCTAGTAATAATGGAGAGTATAATACATATATAAGAAAAATAAGTGTTTGAATTGGATTCGCCTGGTAGTGTAATGGATATCACGCTGAGGTACAGACTCAGAGATCCGGGTTCGAATCCCGTCCAGGCATTTATTTTTCTTATCATACCATATATATATATATATATATATATATATATATATATAGAGAGAGAGAGAGAGAGAGAGAGAGAGAGAGAGAGGGGGAGAGAGATTTCGTTAGAATTGTCATTAGGCCTATTATAATAAAGGATGCCCACCGCTGTGGTCTCGAGGTAGCGCGCTGCCGTATCACGCAGCGGGACCGGGTTCCATTCCCGGTCGGGACAGGCTCCTGGGTGAGGTTTTTTCGGGGTTTTTCCTCACCTGTAAGACAAATGTCAGGAAGCTTAGGGCCCAACGGTCCCCGAAAATCATCCGGCCATCATCATCCTTATCATTATAATCTTTCACCGGTATCGAAAGCAACGGGAAGCTACCACACCCACAATTCCCTAGTTAAAGCTGCAAAGCATAGCATGAAAATGCTATGATTGCAGTGAAAGACCTGCCCTCGAGCAGAATTACTATGGATGGATAATGAAAATTTTTGGACCAAGAGAGATAAACAGACAGGTGAATGGAGAAGACTACATAACAATGAACTACATGGTCTTTATAGGAAGCCAGATATAATAAGAACAGTTAAGTCTCGTAGATTGCGATGGGCAGGACATGTTGCACGTATGGGGAATGAAAGACTTGCATGGAAGCTTCTTGTAGGAAAGCCAGAGGGAAAACGCCCAGTTGGTAGACCAAGAATGGGGTGGGAGAATAACATTAACTATGATTTGAGGGAAGTCGATTATACAGGAAATGATTGGAAAGCATTAGCTCAGGATAGGGATGTATGGAGAGCTTATGTCCGCACGGCCATGAACCTACGGGTTCGATAGTGCCAGTGAGTAAGTAAGTATAAAGGATAATGATGTCCCAGTTTTACTTTACGAATACAAATTATAGATAAGTAAAAAAAGTTAAAACATTTTAAGTAAAATTTTAACATACTTAAATTAATAACCAGTTTTAAATTCATAATATTTTAATTGTTTCACTTATAAACAACTTTATCCCTATCTATATTAAACAATAGGTAATTAAACTTAATATTGACTCATTTCTTCCCTTGCCATTAATGAAATGAGTGGTGTTCTTGGATCAGTGTGAGCATCATTGACTAAAAATGTATACATCAAGAACGGGTCTTATTTTAGTTGACTATAAAGTTATATTCTATGTAAATTTGTTTCATTTAGAAATAAATTAGCAAGTTAATGATGCGAATAAAGAGAAATTTGCATACAGACTCGGATTTATTTAATGTATATCTATATGTGTTTAAAACTATTCCAAAATATTCCGATCACGTCGTTCTGTTCAGTATTTCTGATCTAAGAGTCACTTCTCATCACACGTGGCTCAAAATATATTATATAAATTTTCTTAAAACCGGATTTTTTTGGCAATTCCTTAGAATATAAAATCAGTGATAAAGATCACGACTCATGGATACGTCGATCAACAAATTCAATAGTGACGAGTCTCATTAGGTTGGAAACACAATTTCGTTAAGTTACTGCAATTTATCTAGTAACAAAATTCTAATAAGGCATGGTTCATTGAACGTGACGTATACAGTTATGGCTACAGCTTGTGTATTCCAACTTCTTCTTCTGTGGCTTCACGGCTCTTTCAGTCTAGCCCAGGGATGCCCAAACTACGACCCCCATCATTTAATATATGACCCCTGTAGGCCTGTAACATTCAAATAAATTAAAATATGCTAAGGTAGGCCTATAATATTAGTCTATCGGTAATTGAATAAGAATTTAATAAATATTTTATAAAGACATAACAAGAAAAGTAGCAGATCAATGCACGCTAATAATAATAATAATAATAATATCAATAATATTAATAATAATTAAAACAATAAAATGGTATGGTCATGTAAAAAGAATGACGTAAGGCAGATTATATTATTATAATGATATTGTGAAAATAAAAATTGTTTGAACCAGGAATCGAACCGTGGTCCTCTCGTATTGCGTACGAGCGTGCAAGACCACTACACTATTCGAGACATGGTATAAATATTAACAATTCTTTCCACATATACATATCTATAATTCTCGTTTCGTCCGCTGCCAGGTAGATGTCACCACCGTCAACGGTCGGCTTCATTTAGAAGTATCTATGTTTGAGAATTTTATACCACCATTTTTATAAGAAGTAATCGATGTTATTTAACACTAAGGTCCACGGTTCGATTCCTGGTTAAGACATTAATTTTTCTTTTCACAGTATCATTATAATATTATATTGGAACTGTGTTAAAATAACAATATTGGAAAATGTTAAATAAGACAGATTCCCAAGAAGAATAATGAATGGTTTCCTCTTGGTAGAAGAAGAAGAGATGGTCAAAAATAACATGGATTGCTTTGAGAGAAAAAGGATTGGACGATAGAAATTGGAATGACAGATGTGGAGGAGAATGACAATACATTAATTGGGAGCAGAGATATGTTGTGAAACATGCTAAATAATAATAATAATAATAATAATAATAATAATAATAATAATAATAATAATAATAATAATAATAATAATAAACAATAACAATAATAACAATAACAATAATAATAACAATAACAATAACAATAATAATAATAACAATAATAATAACAATAACAATAATAATAACAATAATAATAACAACAATAATAATAATAATAACAATAATAATAATAACAATAACAACAATAATAATAATAACAATAATAATAATAGCAATAATAATAACAATAATAACAATAATAATAACAATAATAATAACAATAATAATAACAATAATAATAACAATAATAATAATCATCATCAATGGCAGTCATGGATTAGGCCATTGGCCTGTTCCGCTTCAGGAAAGAAATTGATCCCTCCATCTCTTCTTAGGTCTTCCTGGGTCTCTTCGCCCTGTGGGTCTGTAGTTCAATAGCTGCAGAGGTAGTCTATTGTTTGGCATTCTCAGAAGGTGTTCATGCCAATTATTTTGATATTGTTGAATGATTTCAGTTATTGCTGGTGTGTTGAGAGCTTTGCGGATATCTTCATTACGTATGTGATCATAAAGCGTATAACCCGCTAAAGGTCTTAACAACTTCATTTCTGCAGCTACTATCCTATTTAATTTACCTGTAGTAAGAGTCCAGGTTTCAGAACCATAAAGTAGAGTTGGAAGAGCCATTGTTTTATAAAATTTTAGAATTGTATCTGGACGTACTTTTCGGAAAAGAATGCTTTTTATTGTTCCTGTAAGTTTTTGAAATTTTACCAATTTTATGTCTATGTCTTTACATGTGTCGTAGGAAAGATTGCAGCCAAGATAAGTAAAGTTATTAACTTGTTCTATTATATTGTTGTTAATAACAATTTTAGTTCGTATCGGTATTTTCCCTTGAAACGTCATAGTTTTTGTCTTACTCACCGAAATTTGTAAATTATAATCTTGGGTTATATTTGACAATCTATGTACTGCTCTTTGTAGGTGATCTTCAGAAGTAGCCAATATTACTTGATCATCTGCATACATTAATGTGTTGAGGGGTCGACCATCAATCATAAAGTGTGATTGTGATTCGTTTTGCCATAATTGTATGATTTCATTCATACATAAATAATAATAATAATAATAATAATAATAATAATAATAATAATAATAATAATAATAATAATAATAATTAATAATAATGATATGTAAGTACCTATGTTAACATATGCTTGTGAAAATTGGACACTTAATATATGAAAAAAAAGAGGAAAATAGAAGTAGCTGAAATGAAATTCTTACGTTCAGTGGCAGGCTATATATCGTTAGATAAGAAATATAATGAAGAAATAAGAACCGAATTAAACATCTACAGTGTTATGGATAAAATTCAAGATCTAACTGGCTCTAACACTCTAACATATAGACAGAATAACACCCAATAGACTTCCACAAATTCTGCTTCACTAAGGAATGAAGAAATGCTGGGCGCCCCCTGACTAGATGGAGGGATACAGTATCTTGATGTGGAAACAGGTCTATAACCTAACTCCATGACATAGAATTTAATACTAATACAAATAATAATAATAATAATAATAATAATGCACAATAGCTATAATAGGTCCTATGGCCCGTGCCATCTTGATGTTTCTTCCATGTAAGCGGCTCTGGTCTAGCCTTGCCCTTCCTTGTAATAATCGACTGTTTTCTCTTCTCTTGCGCTTTATTTCTCCATCCTAGAATTCTCAAATCTAGCTCGACATCATCCAACCATCTCAATTTCCGTCGTCTCATATTACGTCGATCTTCCGGTTTTGAATTCAAGATTATTTTTTAAAAACGGTCCTCTTCCATGCTTATAACATGTCTCAACCATTCCAGTCTTCGAGCCTTACTTTCAGCTAAAATATCAGGTGACTTATATTGTATTTTCAATTTCATATTATATCTTATTTTCCGTTGTCAAGTTTAGGTTCATATATCTTCCTTGGAAATTTTTCTTTCCCAAGTCATTAAATAAGATTTCATTGTCTTCTTTAGTTTCCAAGCCTCACTTCCATAGATGATGATGATGATGATGATAGGTCTAATAATATTTTTATATTCTAATGTGTTGTGTTGTCTCGGAGGAGGCCTTGACATCTCCTCCCATCATCTTGTAGTAAGTCTTATCTTCTTCACGTTTTCCCCTACGGATTGCATCGAATTTTTCGTTTGTCTTACACACTCTCATATACCAACGGTTTTTCGATGAAGAATTTTAAGGCACTCTTTCTTTTAACATTCGTTTCACATTGCTCGGGAGATCAAATACCGAGATTTAATTAACTTTGTAATATATTATCCATAACATAGATGTTTTTACTCATCATTCTTCGTCATATTTTACTGGGTAACTTAATAAATTTCTCTCTAGATTTTTCTATCAAAATCTCGTAGTGGCATAGTCTATGATTCAGAGTTTATAACCCAGACTTAGTATTTCTTAACAATATAGATATTATACACCGCTGTGGTCTCGGGGTAGCGTGCTGCCTTGTCACGCAGCGGGACAGTTTTTTTGGGTGAGGTTATAATCGGGAGTTTTATTCACCTATAAGACAAATGTCAGGAAAACTTTAAGGTCCAAACGGTCCCCGAAATCATATGGCCATCATCATCATCCTTATCATTAGCATCATCATCATCATCCTTCCCGGTGTGGAAAGCAACGGGAAGCTACCACGCCTACATTTTCCTAGTAAAGCTGCAAGCATAGCATGAAAATGCTATGATTGCAGTGAAGGACCTGCCCTCGGGCAGAATTACTACGGATGGATACATACTGTCTCATAAATAATATTGTTTTTTTGCGCGATAGTGCGTTTTGTCATACTTATAGCACTGGCGACCATGATTGAAAATTCAACTTCCTACATTCCGGGGTTGCCAACCTAAATAACTGTACTGTAATATTACATATTACAGAACTCTTGCGGGAAGTAAAACTACTGCCCTTTATGTATACTACGTACGATGTATATACAAAAAAATATTCGAAAGGTAGTGTTAATATACATTATACGACACAAATCACTGTATTTTAAATGAACTGAACTTTATTAAAAACAATATAAAACACATACTTGAATAATTGATCCCAAGGCCTCCTGTTGTTTCAACTAATAAATATTGCCCACACTGTTAACGTTAGTCAGTTGTTTATAACGAACGCAAATATTTCCAACAAAGATATTATTTTGAAAACACCATCGCGCAAAAAAAAAAATGTACAACGCACGTTTGTGAAGTGTTTTACAGAATCTCGGAAATTAAAAACCTGGCTATCGCTCGGTTATTAAACATTTTCCTCGATTCTGTAAAAACTACTTCCCTAACTCGCATTGTAATATACTATTTTAAACAAAATTGTATTTTTTTCTGAGAAGAAATTAAATTACTCATTAAAAGTACAAACTATCAGATTCTGCGGCCTTGAACCATCTTTCATCTAGGTTTATTATCCCGCGCGGTACCAGTCTCTGTTTTTATGTAAGAAAAATAGTTGAGACCCACTTTCACAGCTTCAATTTTAATCCGAAGACACAAGAATCAGAATTATATGCTGGATGTGGTAGCAGTTCGACTTCTCCCAATTCCTGAATTTTTGTCATGGTTGTTCGTCCAGTATAAATCCCGTCAAGTTTTAACCTGCGACCTTAAGCATTTCATGAACTTGTTTCAGTTGTTTGAGAATAAAAATCCGCATCGATTGTACGTCCGTTTGGAACAATCTCCCAGATCTTCTTCTTCTCTTCTTTTTCTTCTTCTTCGGCTTTCCCCCACTTATAGGTTTATCGTCTTCAGTTTCCGTTTATTTCTATCATTCCAATCTCCTGCTTCCGAATTCCTATCATCCATTATAGTTCTGACATAGGTTTTCTGTTTCCATCCTGGTCTGCCACGTTTATTTCTTCCAGGGGGTGACCATTGGTATATATATTTTTGGCCATCTTTCATTTTCCATTCTTTGTACATGGCCACATCATTTAAAAGTTTGTTTTTAATCCTCTTATTAACAGATGTGGTGACATTCATTTCTCTCCAAAGGAATTAATTTCTTATTTTATCCTGTCTCCCACATCTTCAAAATTCTACCAGATAAATAACTTCATATTAAAAGCCATCATTGGAGTGGCTGTATAGAAGTCAAAAGCCCATATTATTCACTCAGCCAATAAAAATTAAGATACTATTGCTGTGTAGAAAAATCTTAATTTGACTGGCTGAGTTAGGAGAGAACAACAAAAGATTGGGATGAGTTGGGTATGGGAAAAAGGGACTGAAAATCGCAAGAATGTGTGGAGAAAAATAAGGAGGAGGTACTTAGATATAAACCAACAAGATATTTTCGCAAATTATACGGGGAAGTGTTCACTGTGTTTACAAAGAGATCTAAAACAAGTCTGGGGAAAGGAATAATATACCTATAGCCAATCTAGGATTTCAACAGAGATGAGGGCTTACTTGGTTTAGGTTAGGGCATGGAAATTTCTAAAATGACCTACGATCAAGATATGCGAATATGTCCATTGTGCTAGTAGGCCTACTTTGAAGACGAAATATATATGTTAGGAAAATATAACGATTCAGAATATAGAAGGCGTTAGTTGTTACTGGAAAGATTTCTAAATTGAAATCGTGGATGATTGGCATGCTACGAGTTAATGGTAAACCCAGAAAATTGGAGAAATGTGGGTAAATATTCCTGGACAAAACGCGGAAAATAACAACACTCATATATATACACACATAGTGTATTATCATTAATACTTAATTTTTTTGCACTATATAACTAATATTGTATACTTACTGTTACTATTGATATGCATCGTAATTTGACATTCCCGCATACAATCGTGATTGCTATGAACACAAAAGAAAGCTCAACACTTTAAAAATTACCAAAAGAACTAGTGCGGTAAATAAAAACATTTTGAAATATTGATAGTGATACTGCAATTTGTATTAATTTCGGTATTAATTCATCACATCCAGCTTTCCACGCCTCTTCTATATCATCATCATCACTACACACATCGTCTACAAACACTTATTTTTTCTTATTATATGTATTCTCCATTATTACGAGATGAAGTGAGTCTTCACTGCCACCTAGTACTCCAGCCTGATATCCATTACATATCACGCTGGAATACCAATCCAGAGAACCGGGTTCAAATCCCGTCCGCGCATTTATTTTTCTTATCATGTCATATTAAGTTTGCATTGCTCAATGTTAAAAATTTAATTATAACATCAATAAAGCGTCACTGTTATAAAGTAAAAATATTCTCTTTAATTTCCTTACTTGTTATAGTGGCTACTAGGTGACAGTGAAGACCGAGTTCTCACTTCATCTCGTAATAATAAAAAAACTAAAAAAAACTCCAAGCGCGACAGGCCTAGAAGGCCCTTGGCAGACCATCCGGCTGCTGGCCTCACATCCGCATGTGTTAATCACAGAGGTAGACGATCATCTAGCCAGTGTAGGGGTGACATGTGGTCAGCATGTCGGATCCCCCAGCCGTCGCTACATATTGTAGCTACCCAAATGCCTCACGATGCTGGGTGGGCACCGGTCCCATACTGGCCAAAATTCCATGAGAAAAATGTCTTCCCCCATGGGGATTCTAACCAGCGCAAGTCCCGTAGCTTTGCGCCGGAGAATATATATAATAAGAAAAATAAGCGTTCGTATTAGATTTGCCCGATGGTGTAATGGATATCACGCTGGAGTACCAATCCAGAGGTCCGGGTTCAAATCCCGTTCAGGAATGTATTTTTCTTATCATTTCATATTAAGCTTGCATTGCTGAATGTCAAAAATTTAATTATAACGTATATATATATATATATATATATATATATATATATCGGAATTCTCTAAAATAAGTAACATTAACATAATATAGTCCAACGATGTGGTCTCGAGGTAGCGTGCTGCCTTGTAACGCAGCGGGCCCGGGTTCGATTTCCGGTCGATAGAGGTTCCTGGGTGAAGTTTTTTCTGGGTTTTCCTCACCTGTAAGACAAATATCAGGAAGCTTAGGGCCCAACGGTCCCCAAAAATCATCCGGCCATCATCATCATCATGTTTATCATTACCATAAGTCATCCTTCACCTGTGTGGAAAGCAACGGGAAGCTACCATACCTATAATTCCCTAGTATAGCTACAAAGCATAGCATGAAAAATGTTATGGTTTCAGTAGAAGACCTGCCCTCGGGCAGAATTATTATTGATGGATGGATGGATGGTTGCAACATAATATTTTAGAAATATTGTTTAATTTTGTTTTAAAGTCACTATTTCCGACAACTTCTGGTTTTAATTAGCGATAAATTCCAATAACGGATCAGTGAGACAGTGAAAACAATTATGAGATTTTTATGATAAGGGCTGTAACACGCGTTCTACTATTAACATTATGACCAGAGGATAAATAATAGAGAGCTGACGTCTGTGATTTGATTAGAGATGTGAATAATTTTAAGTAGAAGGTTTACAGTAATGAAAATGTGAAACAAATGTATATAGCCTTAAAATAATGTTTACATTTTGTTTATTTTTGCAGCCTGACTACTACAGGGACGCCCCACATTTCCGCCGGGTGGGTGACGGGCCTCAATACAGGCTCGAAATCCCACGCGCGAAACTCGACTTCACCGGAGCGTACTCTGTCATTGCACGAAATTGTCATGGAGAAGCTAAAGCCGTGATATCCCTCCAGATTTACGCCAAGGGTGAGTACATTAAAATTGTCTTTTAGATCTACCTATTCATTAAATAAGACCTACTCTCTCTCTCTCTCTCTCTCTCTCTCTCTCTCTCACTCTCTCTCTCTCTCTTTCTTGTGATTAAAAGATGTGATGTTCCATTTCTCCTCAAATATTTCGAATAACAATCCTTAAAAAGTTCAATTTTCCTTCTCACCGAAATAAAAAAATAATTTATGGTTAAAAAGTAAAATAAAGGTTCCAAATATATAATTCAATAGTGAGAAGTGCTGTCACATATGGAGCTGAAGTTTGGAACTTCAACAAAAAACTTCGAACAAAAACTTATGTTGATGGAAATGGATTTCTTAAGGACAACAGCAAGCAGGTCTTTCACTGCTTTCATAGCATCTTCATGCAATTTACAGCTTTACTAGGGAATTATATGTGTGGTAGCTTCCTGTTGCTTTCCACACCGGTGAAGTTTGATGATGATAATGATAAGGATAATGATGATGGCCGGATGATTTTCGGGGACCGTTGGGCCGTAAGCTTCCTGACATTTGTCTTATAGGTGAGGAAAAACCCCGAAAAAACCTCACCCAGGAGCCTGTCCCGACCGGGAATCGAACCCGGGCCCGCTGCGTGACAACACAGCGAGACCACAGTGGTTGACATTTAAGATATAAGCAATTAAATTGGTATCGGCACGTACGACGAATGCTAGAAGAAAGGTTACCCAGGAAAACATTTCTATGGTGTCCACCTGGAAGAAGAAGGAAAGGAAGACATCGAAATTCGTGGGTGCAAGAAGTAAGAACTGGAATGAGAACAAGAGAGCTGGAGGACATGGAGTGGATAGATAGAGACGAGTGAAGAAAAAAAAATAAAACTTTAGGCAGAGAAAGATGTATAAACATTAAAAATCTGTACATAAATAAATCATTATTTTTCTATCAGTGGACACTTAACAACAAATAGAAAATTTGAAGACTTGGCAAAATTTATAATCTAGGAACAATAGTTAGAAACAGGAATGAGATGGAGATAAATAAAAAAATAAAAGGCTAATTTGAACTATTCCAAGATTTATATCCAAGAAAGGAAATATATATCGGCAGACCGGAAAATGATGGAAAGAAGGATTCGCTGCATGGTGTTAAATAAGCCAAGAGCCTAATTATTGTATAAATCTGTAATATTGAAAGTCTCAAAATAGCAATATTTTGTGAATGCATTCACTGTTTCTCACATTTAGTAAGTAATACCGCTCTAAAAAGACGTTCAGTAGAATTTGTTTATAAGGCGGAATTGGGAAGTACTCGAACATCCACCAAGTTCACCAGACATGAACCCTTGTGACTATAAGTTATTTACAAAAATCAAATAACCTCTACCAATCATTCGATTTCAATCAAGAGTTGATAACCAGAAAGCTCTAGATCGATCAAATGAGAGAGAGATCCAGAAATGGTGCTGCAGAAGGAGTTCGCCGTCTTCCAAGGATTTGGAAACTTATAGTTCAGTTGGCAAGAGACTATAAATTGAGTTCATAATGTCAAAAGTAACCTAAATATTTTTAGTGATATTATAACAGTGTTACCATTACTTATCGAATGTCATAGTATATTCGACAACAATGAACTTCAGGCGACGATCGGCGAGGATTTCGAGGATAGAAAGAATTATAAATAATGCTATAAGAGAAAAGACGAAATTGCAAGGATCTCAAAAAGAAACCGTAAAAAAACACAATTAAGATGGTTTGGACATGAAAAGAATGATGGAAGAAAGATCACAGAAGAATATGTATGAACGGAATCCGACCGAAAGAAGGAAGGAAGAAAGAAATGCCAAACTTAACATGGACACAAGTAGTAGATAGAACAATGAAAGAAATGAAATTAGAGGAAGGGGAGAGGAAATAAACTAACTCTAACTAACTAACTCACTGGCACTATCGAACCCAGGGGTTCATAGCCGCGCGGACATACGCTCTCCATACACCCCTATCCTGAACTAATGTTTTCCAATCATCCTCTGTATAATCTACTGCTCTCAAATCATATTTAATGTTCTTCCACCTCATTCTTGGTCTACCAACTGGGTGTTTTCCCTCTGATTTTTCTACAAGAAGCTTCCATGCACGTCTCTCATTCCACATTCGTGCCACATGTCCTGCCCATCACAGTCTACGAGACTTAACTGTTCTCATTATATCTGACTTCTTATAAAAACCATGTAGTTCAGTGTTATGAAGTATTGTGCATTCACCTGTCTGTTCAAGGGGAGAGGAAATATGGAGATTAATTGAAATTAGCTATGTAATATTGAAAAATCGGCCGCGGTGGACTAGTGGTCATGCTGCTTGCCTCTAGTCCCGAGGGTCGCGGATTCAAATCCGGCCGGGATCGATGGATTTTTTTAGGATGGAAAAATCCAAGGAGCAAGTCCTCCGGGAGGGACTTTAAGCCGTGGGTCCGGAGTCTGAAGATTTTCAGACTCGTAAAAGATCCTTAAGCCTGAATGAAAAGGCCTCTAAGCAAAATTTACCCAATTTTCCCGTCCTAATATTACCTTGGTTTCCTAGATGTCAGTATGAGGCGGACGCTAACCACGAACCACTCAAATGACATCTATACGAAAACAAGTGTAACTAAATTAGTATGGTTCAAATTCTTCCCTGTAGGAAGACAGCGCCTAAATCTCTGTTAAGGGAAACATGGGCTTACAAGATTCAAGAAGAATATTGAAATGGGCCCAGGAAGATGCCAAAAAATTGTAATACTTGAGAATAGAAATAAATTGAATGATTGAATTGTTATGATGAGTGAGATGTGTGGGGAATAAGAATGATTGTTAGAGTCAGAACAACATATGTTTTATTTAAATACTGAACGGAACAAGAAACAGGTTTTAACATAATTATATCGATGAATCACGCTTCTATAGTTTTATTCTCCTTAAATGGTTGTGAGGTCATGCAGCACGTGGCCTAAACTTTATCGATACCAATTGCAATATTTAACCTCAAAATTACCTTGGTAAAGTGTACATTACGTTTCACTTTTATTGGTGTTATTTAGACGACTAGACACAAAAGCAGAGGCAGATCGGTCCTGTTCTAAGAGTAGCGAGTTACTAAACTTCATATTGTAACGTGTTTTCTACAATATTTTATTTACGTTCATAGTATTTTAGTATATGTTGTATATTCAGTATATTTAATTAAATGTATTTATTGCGGAAACGATATATTTAGAAAAAAGAGTAATGTAGGCTTTGGAGAAAAGAAGAACACGATCAGTCAACATTGTTCTTATATTCTGCAATTTTGGGTGCTACTTTCAAATGAGAATTTAAAGTAAAAATGAGCGGAGAAAGTGATTTGCACGGTTCATCAGGAACAATTTTAAAAGCAACTCTTGATGCAACTATTAATATAATTCCAGAAAAGTCAAGGACTGTTTATTTATGTAGTTGTACGATATCATCATTAAAGTGTATTTTACGTTTTGTTGAACCTGTATTTTATGTCTTGATGGCGTGTTTTGTGATTTGTTAGAATGTGAAGTATAGGTTTTGTTGACTAGCAACTAAGAAGTAGAATGTCTGGTTGTTATAATCAAATATATAAAAAAGTAATGTTTGTTTGTTCGTATTTTATATGCTGTCATACCGTTCATCCGGTTGTAATTGGGACCATTCAGGTAAATACTCCATAATTTTACACCTTAATTTTGAATAATACCTCAACTGAACATATTCTGAATCTTATAAAAATGAAAAAAGAGGTTGAAAACACATATGAATCATGAGGTCTCACAGTAAATTTACAAAAAAAAAATATTTGGCAATAAATAGCAATTAAAGAGACAATTTAATATCGGAAGAAGGAATTCAAATAAATCAAGTGAAACAGAATAAACATTTGAGAATAATTATGGAAAATATTTAGGGTATAGGCAAAGAGAACATAAAACATAGAATTGAATTGAGTAGCAAAATATTATCATCGTTAAATTCCAAATGATGGGATAAGCATATTTGGAAAGACACAAAAACATATATTGGTAAAACATTGATGGAATCTGTTGCAATGTATGGAAATGAGGTATGGACAATCAATAAGTACTACAAGAATAGAGTAGTAGCTCTAGAAATGGATTATTTATGCAGAAGTGCCAGAGAATCAAAATTAGAACATGTCACAAATAAGGAAATTAGAAACATAATGGAAGCAGAAGAAAGCATAATTGAAAGAATTGAGGAGAAGGAATTAAAGTGATTAGGACATGCTTTAAGAATGGAAGATGAGTGATGGCCGAAGCAATTATATCAATGGCAACCGAGTAGAAAGAAGATAAGAGGGAGACCAAAGTTAACATGGAAGGAAAACATGAAGACATTAATGCAAGCAAGAGGGCTAAGCATTGAAGATGCCCAAGATCGTAGGCTTTGGAGGTTTGGTACGGGAAGACGGTAGCAGCTGTAAAAACCCGAAGATAGATTATTATTATTATTATTATTATTATTATTATTATTATTATGTTTAGTATATATAATATTTTATGTACATTAAATCTACAGTGTAATGTTTAATGCCTTTCTTTAATTTATTATAATTAGTATACAGTATATAATATAATTTATACCGAGACAAAGATTTTCGAGCTCGTAAGAGAACTTTATGCCTGAATAAAAGGACCTCTGAGCAAAATTAAATCGACCTTCATCCTAACCAAATAATACCTTGGTTTGCTATCAGATGTCTCTTCGAGGCGATGTACTAATCACATGCCCGTTGCTGGCATATGTAGGGAAATAAGCTAACTAAATGAATCTGGTTAAGAAACTTCCCACTAGGGGAGCACCCTTGAAGGACGAACGGGGTTAATAATAATAATAATAATAATAATAATAATAATAATAATAATAATAATAATAATAATAATAATAATAATAATAATAATAATATTAATAATAATAATAATAATACTATTTTTTATTAGGAATATTCCACAATACAGTGTTTCTCCTTCAACCTAAAGTGATTTGTCGCCAGAGGTTCCTGTCTAGAGCATCCTCTTCCCTCAAGTCTCTAGCTTCCATACTACTCCTAACTCCATCCATTCAAAGTTCTCTAGGTCTACCTCTTCCACTTCATCCATTAGCTTTCCAATTAAGGATCTTCTTTGGTATTATAATACCAGAATAGCGAATAATAATAATAATAATAATAATAATAATAATAATAATAATAATAATAACAATTGATAATAAAGATAAAATAAATGCTTTATTATTCGCTGACGATGTTGTACTTTTAGCAGAATCTGAAAATGAGCTCCAAATGTTAGCGTATAAATTTAAATTAATAGCCAATAGATATAATTGTAAAATATCAATAAATAAGTCAAAAGTAATGGCATTTATTGGTAAATATGGAATTAGATCAAAAATTGTACTGGATAACAAAATAATAGAACAAATATCACATTTCCAATATTTAGGATGTGCTATAACTTATAGAGAAAATAAAGATATAGAAAATAAAGTAAATAAATTTCAGGCTATTTGTGGAACCATAAAAAGAACCTTAGGTCGGAAAACAAGGAAAGATACGAAGCTTAAATTATATAAAACAATGGCTGTTCCTTTGTTGTTGTATGGAAGTCAAAATTGGATAATGAAATCAAGGGATAAAAGCAGGATACAGACTGCGGAAATGCTATTTTTACGTAATGTGAAAGGATGCACAAGGGCGGATAGAATAAGGAATGAAACTATACGAGAAGAATTATATATATATATATATATATATATATATATATAATTGAAGATAAAATAAGCGAAAATACTAAGAAATGGACAGAACACTTAATGAGAATGAACAACGAAAGAATACCAAAAAGAACCTTTCTGTATAATCCCAGAGGAACAAGAGATGTTGGCCGACCACGTAGAAGATGGACTCCACTTTTAACTTCGCCGGAACAGGCTGCATAGCCTAAACCTTGTAGTAGAAGAAGAAGAAGATAATAATAATAATAGTAATAATAATAATAATAATAATAATAATAATAATAATTTACTCTGTCAGAGTTAAGACCATAAGGCCTTCTCTTCCACTCAACCAGCGCAAATTACAACTACATATTTGACAATATAGATTATATAACCGCTATACTAATTATAAAGAATTTAAAATATAATAAATGTTGCAATGGAAATTTCATGTACAAACAACATTTTATACGATGATAATAATAATAACAATATTAATAACAATAATAATACTTATGATAATAATAATAATAATAATAATAATAATAATAATAATAATAATAATAATAATAATAATAATAATTGTATAAATATGAATTATATGAGAAACACCAATTAATATATGTACATTACACTGGGTAATGATGAAGTCGAGGTTGGAGCAAATATAAATTTATATTTCTTTTAAAAGGTGCCAATATGCGGCAGCCCCTTATTTCTTGTGGTAGGGAATTCCAGTTGCGAGAAGTGGAGATAGTATATGACATGAAGTGATGTGATGTTCTATGTTGCGGTATATTAAGCAAGAGACTACGTTGTAGCCTTGTGTTTAAGTTATGGTTGGAGGATAGATACTGGAAATGAGAGGATAAATAATTTATTTGTAGTCGATGAACATATGTAGGATCTTAAATAGGAGAACTAGACAGTATAATTTTCTTCTCTCTTTAAGATGTAGCCATTACAATTCCTGGAAAAATGGAGAAATGTGTTCAGTCATTCAAAATATATAATATAGATTATAAATGCTGGTGTCCAAAAGTTAAGGATAATTAGTTCATTTGCCGACTTATTATAAAGCATTTGTCAGAATAATACAAAATTTGGTAAGGGTATGTCACAGATAATTAGAAACATGGCACGAAAGAAACAATGGCATGAATACGTCATTCACTTGTCATTTTCACAACAAACGAAAACTGCATTTCAGAATTCGAACATAAAAGTTGAACAACAATGGTTCAAATGATTAGTATGGGGTGTGATTACCCCTGACAGCTACACAAGACTCACATCGACGTGGCATGCTAGTGATGAGGTTGTTCAGGAGTTCGATGCTCAGCAAATTCCACTCCTCATGAAGAGCAATGTGAAGGTCTTGAAGTGTCCTCGGAGGAGGCTGACGAGATGCAATTTGTCTCCCTAAGGCATCCCATGCATGCTCTATAGGATTCATATCCGGAGACCTCGCTGGCCACTCCATACGCTGGATATCTTCCTCCTGAAGAAACTCATCCACCAGTTGTGACCTGTGAGGTCGGGCATTGTCATCCATGAATATGAATTCTGGACCCACAGCTCCCCTGAAAAGTCTTACATGAGGTTCCAGGATCTCTTCTCTATACCGCTGAGCATTAACAGTGCCACCTGCGAAGATGTGAAGCTCTGTGCGTGCATTCATCATTATACCTCCCCATACCAGGAGACCACCGCCACCAAATGGATGTCTTTCCATGATGTTCATGGGGTTGTAACGAGTTCCTTGCTCTCTCCAGATAGTCACGCGATGCGAATCACAGTTCAAGCTGAATCTGGACTCGTCTGTAAATAGCACGCTGCTCCACTGATTTAGAGTCCAGTCGCGATGTTCCTGACTCCACCGTAAACGTGCTCTCTTGTTATCAAGGGTGAGTGGGACGCACACTACAGGCCGTCTAGCATACAGACCAGCAGCTCTGAGTCTTCTATAGACAGTTTGTCTGGATACTCTGATACCTGAGGCGGCCGCAAGTTCTGAACTCAGTTGTCTGGCAGACATTGTTCGGTTTCTTCTTGCAGTTAACGCAAGATATCGATCCTGCTGAGGATTTGTAACTCTTGGACGACCTCCCACTGGTCTTCGCCTAACGTCTCCGGTCTCTTGGAACCGTCGCCATAACCTAGATATAACATTTTGTGGCACATTAAGTGCTATGGAGACCTCAGTTTGTGTCTGTCCTGTTTCTAGCCGCCCAATAATTCTACCCCGAAGCAGAGGGTCCAGATGTTGTCTTTGTGCCATTTTACTGCAATCTGTTCTTACACTACATCTGATTATATCATAACTCTCTTTAAAAATGAAGATTTATGGAACAGGGCTTAACTGCAACAATGCAATTTTCATTTATAATTGCTATTATTTTTTTCATTGTTGAAGAGAGATTATAATTTAGTATGTAAACTAAACTAAATGTACTGAGAAACGTTTTGATAAATAATTTTTACTCCTTGCTCCTCTTTAAGCATTTTGATTTTCCGTTTTACAAATTATCCTTAACTTTTGGACACCAGGTAGTTGAGTGGAAGAGAAGGACTTATGGCATAAGCTCTTTGAGAATCAATAAAACTTTATTATTATTGTTATTATTCCGTATTCAGAAAAATGGATGCAACTTTCGCCAATTAATGAATACAACATGGAAATGTACGAGTAAATAGTAGTTGTATGAACCTACAGTAAAAATAATTTAGACATTAATATATCCAAGGGTCCACCGCTGTGGTCTCGAGGTAGCGTGCTGCCTTGTCACGCAGCGGGCCCGGGTTCGATCCCCAGTCGGGACACTTTTTCAGGGTGAGGTTTTTATCGGGGTTTTCCTCACCTGTAAGACAAATGTCAGGAAACATTTAAGGCCCAAACGGTCCCCGAAATCATATGGACATCATCATCATCATCATCATCCTTATCATTATCATCACCATCATCATCATCCTTCACCGGTGTGGAAAGCAATGGGAAGCTACCACACCTACAATTCCCTAATAAAAGTTGCAAGCATAGCATGAAAATGCTATGATTTCAGTGAAGGACCTGCCTTCGGGCAGAATTACTAATGATGGAATATATCCAAGGGTCAATTGAAGTAATTAGTTTATTCTTTGGAACTCGGAGAACAATTTCGATGTTTTCTGTAGGCTGTTTTAAAAAACTGAGAATACCTCTAAAACCTTTGAAAGTTATTGCATTGGCCATAGTGAAATACACTGTTTAAATTATTCTAAATTATTCAAATATATGTTACTTACAAGGGAACTGTCAATCTTTGCATGCCGAAACCGATCTTGAATTTATCCCAGGGGAGCGTCCCAGTCCAAATTTATCCGCCGCTTCTAATTACAAAACACAGAAATCGAAGCCAGAATCCAGTAATTGTAACCCACTCTGCAAAGCAGTTGGACGTCTCTGCTTGAATAGAGCGGAGTGGGGTACAGACAGCAGGTTGTCTGGGTTATCCAACCCACTACTCAGGAGTTGTAGGCCTATTACTTCCTGTACTTTAAAAGAGGGATTCGGCATTGTATTTTAATGTCTTGCAGTTAAAAGCGACAAATAATTTTTTGGACACGACCTTGGTACCTACCAACGCTTCTCTTGGAGAAATTTTTAGGTAGGTTTCCTTAAGCAATTGTTGACAGATTCCTTGTTAGGCTAGATTCTTTACCTCTGTATCAAATTTTTGTATCTGATTTTCCAACATTCTTCTTCTTCTTCACTTCCTGGTTTAGGCATTAATTGCCTGTTCCGTCTTCACTATTAGATCTAAGACCATCTCTTCCGAGGACGTCCGATATCTCTTCTTCCTCTCGGAAAATAATTAAAGATTTTATTTGCTAATCTACTTTCTTCCATTCTTTCTACATGTTCTTTCCACTGATTCTTGTTGTTAAATATATTTTCTTTTATGGAGTAGATCTGCAGTTCTTCACGGATATCCTCATTTCTTATCTGGTCCATTCTAGTGCATATTTTTACTCCTCTTAAAAATTTCATCTCGGCTGCTTGGATTTTACTTTCTTATTTGGTAGTGATAATACAATATTCGCACCCATTCAAAAGGACAGGGACCGCCATTGTTTTATACAATTTTAATTTTGCGTGTTTATTATTCAATATTATATTTATTGTGCCACAAATATCTTGAAACTGATGAGTTTTATGTTCAATATCTTTATCATATCCATAGCTGATTATACATCCTAAATACTGTATTTAAGATGGGATACTTATTCAATAATTTCGTCTCTAATTATTATTTTTGCACGCAGAGTGCCTCTTCCACAAAATGCCATTACGTTTGTTTTGCGTACTGAAATTTTAAAATTATAGTTGCTACATAGTCCACCGCTGTGGTCTCGATGTAGCGTGCTGCCTTGTCACGCAACGGGCCCGGATTCGATTCCCGGTTGGGACAAGCTCCTGGGTGAGGTTTTCTCGGGGTTTTTCCTCACCTGTAATACAAATGTCAAGAAGCTTAGGGCCCAACGGTCCCCAAAAATCATCCGGTCATCATCATCATCCTTATCACGGTGTGGAAAGCGACGGGAAGCTACCACACCTATAATTCCCTAGTAAAGCTGCAAAGCATGGCATGGAAAATGCTATGATTGCAGTGAAATACCTGCCCAGAATTACTATGAAATGGAATCGCTACATATTGTATTTAGCTTATAAGCAGCCAATTGTAACGGATGTTCTTCATTTTCCAATATTTTGCATTAAAATAACCTGTTAGAGTACTTTCCTTACAGCTTAGTAAAACTGTTTTTGTTTACATATTTTTAGTACGCTGTGTCTTTAGACAAACCTTTTGTAGGGCATTTACTCTTGTGTGTGTGTGTATGTGTGTATGTATGTATGTGTGTGTGTGTGTGTGTGTGTGTGTGTGTGTGTATGTCCCGCTCGGGACATGGGTGTTCCCATAATGAGGAGTTTCTTAAGCAGACCAATTGGACTATGATATGCATGTACCGGCTAAGCGCCATTTTTAATGAGATTTTGATGTCATCTGTTGCACTGGCTCATGAAATAAGTATACGCACAATTTTAGCACCAAATCTTTAAATATAGCCTTATTATTAAAGAAAAATATAAATGCCATCAGTCCTTTCAAAGATTCTATGTTTTGTAACAAACGGGTATGAAACCAGATGTTCATAAATACTAATCTAAATTTTGCATCATACAGCTAAGCGTCAAATATTACCGCTCTTAGAATGTTGGTGCATAACAGTAAACCAAGGAAAATAACTTGCAATATCCAGTATTGTTAGTTTGGCGCTACAATAAATAGTGAAGATTGACTTAAACTTTAAACGTATTTTTCTCGAAATTTACATAATGACGCATAACCGGTTGATGTATAACGCCATCCATGTGTCAATATATCGCCTCAAAGAGACATCTAGTACGAAAACGAGAGTTAAAAGCGTATATATATATATATATATATATATATATATATATATATATATATACGCTTTTAACTATCCAAGTAATATCTCGTTTTCGTACTAGATGTCTCTTTGAGGCGATATATTGACATATATATATATATGACGTGATAAAATTAAATGCCTGGACAGGATTTGAACCCGGACCTCTGGATTGCTACTCCAGCGTGCTATCCATTACACCACTGGGCAAATATAATACAAACATTTATTTTTCTTATATTTTTTTTCTCCATTGTTACGAGAAGTAGCGAGAACTCGGTCTTCACTGACACCTGGTAACTGATTTAACAAGTAAGCAAATTAAAGAGAATATTTTTACTTTATAGCACTGACGCTTTATCGGTGTTATAATTAAATTTTTGACATGAAGCTTGCATTGTTCAATGTCAAAAACGTAATTATAACATGTATATAATATATGTATACAGGCCTATGTAAATAGTAAGTTCATACCGTTACAACTTATTTTTAATTTTAGAAGATTCAAGAGAGAAATGTCTGGGAGAAGAAACTAGTTATGGAGCACGTCCTTATTGTCCGGAATCTTCTAATACTATGTTATGAATTGTAAGATTTTTTAAATTTAATTTCAATTAAATCATGAACCATAAATCAGTAATTTAAATTCCAAAAAAAAAAGTTCTAAAATTTACAAAAAATCCAAATAGTGCTGATAGTACATTATATCAAGTATAATTGTGCATGTTATTTCCCCCCCCCCTATTGATTATATGGTGGATTGAACAAGATGTTAATTATCTGTTACAAATCAGATTTCTTTTACCGTCCACGTCGCCATCTAGTTCCACTTCTCACCTGCAGATTGTAATTATGTTAAATAACTCAGCACTTGTTATAATAGCTCTTTACATTTTCCCACAACATTAAATCATCGCAAACCCGACCAACCTAAGTTTTTTCTCCCTGTTTTGACGTGAATACGTCTTTAAATTTGCGTCCATAGTGGGAGGCCTCCATGGTATCTTTATCTTGACGTGGTGGAGTGGCTTGGGTGCTTAAATGATCCTGAGAGCTATACCGGCGGTAGTATTGCTGCCGATAGGGTTACCCATACCGGTCTGATCGAAGATGATAAACCAAACGAAAAAAGTACCTTCGTCGACAGAGTGACGATCTTTCACCGTAAAAATACAACCGTCAATAAATGCGGGCATGGGTTCCACTGGGGTAAAATTTTCCGGAGGTCAAATAGTCCCCCATTCGGTTCTCCGGGCGGGGACTACTTTAGGAAACCCATGAAAGACGTGCATGGAAGCTTCTTGTATAAAACCCAAAGGGAAAATGCCCAGTTTGTAGACCAAGAATGAGATGGGAGAATGACATAAACTATGATTTGTGGGAAGTAGATTGTACAAGGAATGATTGTTAAACATTCGCTCAGGATAGGGATGTATGGAGAGTTTACGTCTGCACGGCCTTAAACCTATGGGTTCGATAGTGCCAGTGAGTAAGTAAGAGTAAGTAAGTAAGTGAGAAAACTGATATCAAAATCGGGGGACACAGTTTGGTGTTGCAGCAACATACCTATCATCTGAATCCAAAATTTAATTACACCACTCGATAGATAAAGGAGAAAAGAATTCATTACCTTGGGTGTGGACTGTGACGCATTGCGCGCGGCGGAGGGGGAAGCGCCGCCATTTTGTGGTCGTTTCGCTGCGTCACATAATTTTAGTATAATATAAATTTTGAGGGAATATATGATGCTTCTTCTTCTTCACTTCCTGGTTTAGGCAAGAGTTGCCTGTTCCGTCTTCACTAATAGATCTAAGACCATCTCTTCCGAGGACGTCCGACATCTCTTCTTCCTCTTGGAAAATAATGGAAGATTTTATTTGGTAATCTACTTTCTTCCATTCTTTCTACATGTTCTTTCCACTGTATCTTGTTGTTAAATATCTTTTCTTTTATGGAGTAGATCTGCAGTTCTTCACGGATATCCTCGTTTCTTATCTGGTCCATTCTAGTGCAGCCTTTTACTCTTCTTAAAAATTTCATCTCGGCTGCTTGGATTTTACTTTCTTGTTTGGTAGTGGTAATCCAAGATTCACTCCCATACAAAAGGACAGGGACAGCCATTGTTTTATAAAATTTTAATTTTGTTTGTTTATGGGCTTTATTATTCAATGTTCTATTTATTGTACCACAAATAGCTTGAAACTGATGTGTTTTGTGTTCAATATCTTTATCATACCCATAGCTGATGTCACATCCTAAATATTTAAAGTGGGATACTTGTTCAATAATTTCGTCTCTAATTACTATTTTTGCACGCAGAGTATTTCTTCCACAAAATGCCATTACTTTTGTTTTACTTATTGAAATTTTAAAATTATAATCGCTACATATTGCATTTAGTTTGTAAGCAGCCAATTGTAACAGATCTTCATCATGGTGTAGTAAGACTAAATCATCGGCGAAAAGTAAGTTATTAATACTTGAGTTATTGTTCAATCTAAGGCCTTTGTCCATTATAATTTTCCATTGTTTCATAATGTCGTCGATATATATATTAAAAAGAGTGGGCGATAGACTACACCCTTGTCTAACTCCTTGATTTATTAAAATTTCTTCTGACCTTTTTCCATCAGTTTTTATCACTACTTTAGTTTCTTCATATAAGCCTTGGACTGATTTTATTAGATGGTGTGGATATCCTCGTTCCTTCATTATTTCCCATAGTATAGATCTATTTACTCTGTCAAAGGCCTTTTCAAAATCAATGAACAACAAATATGTTGGCAGGTTAAATTCTCTTCTCTTTTCAATTAGTCTCTTTATAATAAACACATTATCACTACAGGATCTTCCTTTTCTGAACCCTGCTTGTTCTTCTTCTAAGAGTGTGTCAGATATCTTCTTCAATCTATTATTTATTATTTTTGCATATAATTTATAAGTGGAGTTCAATAAGCTGATACCTCTATAATTTTTACTATCTAATCTATTTCCTTTTTTGAAGAGGGATATGACTTCACCTATCTTCCAATTTTCAGGTATTTTACATGTCTTCCAACATTCGTTTATTAAGTTTAATAATCTTATTTCTGCAAATAAACCTGCATACTTTATCAGTTCATTGTTTATACCATCTATACCTGGTGCTTTTCTATTTTTCATTTCTTTCAATGCCTCTCTCATTTCGCTTAGAGTAATTCTGTCTATTTCTGATTTATTTTCACTTTCAGAAGGGCGTTTTATAACTAATTCTTCTTCGTTACACCATAATTCTCTGTAGTGATTCTCCCATGTCTTCAGATCAATGGTATTTAGTTTTGCAGTATCTTTTTCTGTTGTATTTAATTGTTTCATTACTTTAAATGCTAACGATTGTCTGCCATGTACATCGTGCTCTATTTTGGAAATAAATCTTTCCCAGGAATCTTTATGAGCTGTTCGAGTTATTTGTTTTGCTCGATTTCTTTTTTGTTTATATATAGTTCTAGATTCTTCAGTTTTCTTTTGTAAGTACTCTAAATAAGCTAATTTTTTGTCTCGCACAGCCTCCTCTATTTCGTCATTCCATATCTTTAATCCTCTTTTGTTGCGAATCTTTTTCTTCTTTCCTATAGCTTCATTTGCAGCATTTATAATACATGTTTTCATATTTTCCCACTCTTCATTTAGATTATCATTAATTGCTTTTCTTTCTAAGTGTTCTTGTAGCCTTTTTTTTGGCATAATTGTCTTATACTTTCTTCTTCTAGAAGATATACTTTAAAAACCTCTTCTTTTATTCTTTCTTGAGTTTTCGGTTTTTTCCATTTGGCTATTATAAGTATCGTGGCTACCAATAGATAGTGGTCTGTATATATGTCACATCCTCTGTATACTCTTACATCTTGTATTTGATTCCTGAGTCTATCATTAATCATTATGTAATCTATTAAAGATCTTTGGTTTCTAGCGCACCATGTATACTTGTGTATGTCCTTTTTCCTATAGAAAGTATTCGTGATTTTTAGTTTATTATAGGTAGCAAATTGTCGAAGTTCTTCCCCGTTTCTATTTATTACATCTTCTCCAAACATACCTACTATTCCTGGGATTGGGAGATTACCAACTCTGGCGTTTAAATCACCTCCTAAGATGATACTTTCTGTGTTTTTAATACCATTTATTTCTTGTTGTAATTTATCATAGAAAATAACAGTGTCTTCAATTTTCCCTTCTTCTGGTGCATACACTCCTACAATGTTTAAGTAATTCCGATCTATTTTCAACCTTACTGTTATTATTCTCTCATTCACATATTTGTAGCTTATTATTTTTTATCTCCATTTGCTATTAATTAGTATAGCTACACCACTGCAAGCTCTTCTATCTTGAGGTACTCCACTGTATATTAGTATATAATTACCAATATCTTTTGTTCCTTTCAACTTCTTTTTTGTTTCAGTAAGTATTGCTATATCAATATTTTGATTATTTAGTTCTCTGATTAGTTCTTCTTCTTTTGTGTTTAGTCCTCTGACATTCCAAGTTCCCACTTTAATCCGATCCTTTATACCAAATCGTTTGTCCTTAATTCTACGCTGAGGTCGTCTTTGGTTAAGTCCGTCCGAGTTTCCATTGTGAAGAATACGAGTAATATGTTTTCCTCTGATCGCGGTACCAACGCTATGCAGAGTAGACCATTGGTGGGGCTGCCACCTCAAAGCTTTAGGTCCAGCTCCTGGATGTACTAACCCCATCTAGAGGGTTGCCACTTCCGCCAACCTATTAAAAAGTAGTTGTCATTGTGGACTTTACTCTTGTTTCCCCGAGCATGGGCCTCTTATCATCCCAGAGAAAGGACCCCCTCTTCCCATCAGTTCTCCGACCCAAATCGCCGAAGGGATTCTATACCACAACCTTGATTTGGGTTACTCGGATTAGCAGGTCCACCTCGAGCAGGTTGGGAGAGGAGTTGATATGCAAAGGCTGTGTGTTTGCAATGGAAACTATATTGCGCATGTATACCCTTGGACCCAAGTGGAAATCCTGTATTAAGTATTAAGTAAGTATAAAGTTTGTCTCTGAGAAGTTACGACGTTCGTTTGAGTTTCAATTGCCAGTTCGCGTCAAGATCTATCGATTGCATATATAAAACATTAGTGCGCAATAGTTTTAGTGGATATACAGGATCATCGAAAAAAGGTTGCAGCAATTTTAAACAATTATAGTCAGGAACTATTTGATATATTGAAACGAGTCTTTTTTTATTAAATCCACAACTCAATTTTGTTTTTACCTTAGAATGTTTCTATGCTTCGTTGGTTGCTCCGCAAACATCCAGACGATAGTATATTTTGGCCCAATAGCCCTGGATCATCGCAGGAGTGATTGTTGCAACAGCACAGATGGTCATTTTCCTTAAATGTTGCAGATCTTTGTTCGGTTCAATGTACACAATGTTTTTTACGTGTCCCCATAAAAAAGTCTAGGGGTGTCAAATCGGGGCTTCTAGGAGGCCATTAATAGTAAACAGTACGTTTTCCCGCAAGTAGACCAAATTGAAGAAGAAAATAATGTAACGTTATTATTTCAACAAGATGGCGCGCCCCCACACTTTTCTCAACACGTTCGAGACCCTCTGCATGCAAGAATCCGTGATCGATGGATGGATAGGTCCGGTCCTACTCAATGACCTCCTAGAAGCCCCGGCTTTACACCCTAGAATTTTTTTATGAAGATACATACAAAACATTGTGTACAGTGAACCGATCAGAGATCTGCAATATTTAAAGCAAAGGATCCCCGATGCTGTTGCAACAATAACGCCTGCGATGATCCAGCGCTGTTGGGCCGAAATAGATTATTGGCTGGATGTTTGCAGAGCAACGAACGGAGCGCACATAGGAACATTCTAAGGTAAGAAAACAACTTTTTGAGTTGGTGAATTTAACAAAAATACTCGTTTTAATATCTCACATAGTTCCTGAGCTATGATTGTTTGAAATTGTTGCAACCTTTTTCGATGACCCTGTATACGGTGTTAAAGAACCTCAAATCTAACTTAGTGCCTGTGAGCAAAATTAAATCGGGCTTTCCCATCTATGTAATATCATAATTACATAATAGATGTCTCTTTGAGACACTGTGCTAACCACAAGTCATTCGCTGGCATTTGTAGAGAAATAAGCGTAACTAAATTAACTTGATAAGGAGCTACCGATAGGGAGCACCCGTAACTCTACCTGGAAAAGCACAGGTATAGAAAAGACTAGAATAGTACGTCTATGTGAATATATTTACTTATGCGCGATCTCTACAAAATGTATCGAAAGCAGCAGTTCGAAGACGAACCGATAGGATTTTTACAAACACTGAAAGATAGAAACTAGACACTTATTATGATAAGGTCATGTGAAAAGGATGGAAGGGGAAAGATTGTCAAAAATACCTCTGAATTATAATAAAAGAGAGAGAGAGAGAGAGAGAGAGAGAGAGGAGAGAGAGAGAGAGAGAGAGAGAGAGAGAGAAGGAGAGAGAGAGAGAGAGAGAGAGGAGAAGAGAGAGAGAGACCAGCAACGCAAATGAGAAAAGGAATTAGAATATTTATGCTCTTTAGGTCCACCGCTGAGGTCTCGAGGTAGCGTGCTGCCTTGTCACGCAGCGGGCCCGGGTTGATTCCCGGTCGGGACAGGCTCCTGGGTGAGGTTTTTCAGGGTTTTTCCTCACCTGTAAGACAAATCTCAGGAAGCTTAGGGCCCAACGGTCCCCAAAATTATCCGGCTATCATCATCATCATCTTTCACCGGTGTGGAAAGAAACGGGAAGCTACCACACCTATAATTCCCTAGTAAAGCTACAAAGCATATGATTGCAGTGAAAGATCTGCCTTCGGGCAGAATTACTATATAATGGAATGCTCTTTAGGGCAATTGGAGAAGATGTATGGAATGACAGAGAGACATGGTGATCGAAATGCGGGATGTAGCAAAAGCTGTAGCATATCCACTTGATTCATTTATTTAAATTTGGTATAGAAACATTCCAATACATAAAATTATATAAAACTCTTACATTACCAGCTTTCCTCCTTGGAAGCAAGATTTAAATTCTAAAACCAAAATACATAAAAATGATAAGAGTTGCCGAACTGAGATATGTGTGACGAACTGCAGGATGTACACTTTCTGAACATAGTAGGTAAGATGAGATACTGCAATGACTCAGTATGTAACCACTGGAGGAGAAAATTTCCACATTAATATCTCATTTAAAGTACAGATAAGTAATACAACTCCTGAATTGGTAGAATGGATAAATCACTATCCCTGCCGTCCGCGCCGCGTCCTGCCTCACTTTACTCCGCTCTTACTCGCGCAGGGACGTCCATCCGCTCGTACAGTGGGTTGCCATTACTGGATTCAGGCTTCGATTTCTGTGCTTTGAAGTTAAAAGCGGCAGTTTTTTTTTTTTTTTTTTTACACGGCTTAGTACATCATAATGCTTCTCTGCGAGAAATTTCAAGGAAGGTTCGGCATGCAATTGTTGACAGTTGTAAGTTAAATTTTGTAAGTCAAATTCCCTTGTAACTTAAATTTTTTTCCTTCTTTCTTTCTTTCTTCCTTTCTTTCTTTCTTTCTTTCTTTCTTTCTTTCTTTCTTTCTTTCTTTCTTTCTTTCTGTCTTTCTTTCTTTCTTCATTTCTTTGCCTTAGTCAACCCCTCCCTTTGTAGGTACTTTTAAATCCCGCATGTCGCCCTGGCCACAACGGAAGGATTAAGTAAAATAAAATAAATCATGGCTTAAAATATAATTAAGTTTAGAGAATAACATTAAATATGATTTGAGAGAAGTAGATTATACAGAGGATGATTGGAAAACATTAGCTCGGATAGTGATGTATGAGCTTATGTCCGCGCGGCCATGAACCTCTGGGTTTGATAGTGCCAGTGAGTTAGTTGTTCGTTCTTTACTCAGACTGGATGGACAGACTGTTCTGGAGCATTGCGAGGATCTACTCTCATGAACATACCGCCATTTATTTTGTGGGTCCATGCCGCGAGGAGAGATCTGAACCCTCCTGTTGGCCCCTCCTGCCCTTTTTTATTACTTAGGCTCGGGGTCATTAGCCAGCACCCTCCCTCCTCTAGTTAGATCCCCGCAATCATAGATTTTCAATATCTGTGAGCGCCAACCAAACTTTGATTTCTCATAACGTGAAATGAGATGAAGGGTCAATGAAATTAATGAAAGAGAAATTAAACGACATCAACGTGGGGAAGGGCGAATGGACAGTGTTGGTGGGATGAAATTCGGAAAACGGGAGAACCCAAGAAAATCCCGGTGTGACCTACCATCTATACCTCTTTGGTATCACCAGGGTTCGAACCTGGGATCCCAATCGGGCCAGCCTACAATATAAAAAAATATCCATGGCGTGACATGCCTAGAAGGCCCTTGGCCTACCAGCCGACTCCTGGCCTCACATCCACAAGTATTAATCACATAGATGGAAGATCATCTAGGTAGTTTAGGGGTGACCACCTGTATTCTTCTTCTTCTTATACGTCATGAAATTAGGCCTTTTGACCTATTTTCACATCAAGTGGGATTTAATGAATCTTCCCATCTAGTAAATGGGCGTCCAACACTTCTATGTCCTATTGGTTTGTACATTAATAACAGCTGGGGAATTCTATCTGTAGGCTTTCTTTTAACATGTTCATACCAGTTATTTATTATTATTATTATTATTATTATTATTATTATTATTATTATTATTATTATTATTATTATTACCCGATTGAATTTAAGGTAGAAAATGTGATATCTTGAGGGAGCGAATTCCAAAATGGGACAATGGTCACTCTGAACGAAATAAAATACAAAGAAGTAAAGTGATATAGTCAGCAGATGTAAATGTAGAATAAAAATCATTGTCATTATTTACAGAACAGCACATTCCTAGCAACTGTTTACACTTTTGCACAGAAACTGTCACATTCTAATCTATTGTAATTCGACCTTGAAGGAGATTCGTTATAAATTTTCCAGCACATTTGTTTGGCCGTGTTTGGAAGATGCTTGTCTTCCGGTATCACTGATTACATATCTGCAAACAGCTGAAGTATGCTACGCACTAGTGATTTCGAATTTTATCTGGAAAACCTTGCAAATCCAAATTAGGTGTTCTTCAACAAGTATGTAATATATCTCTTGAATTATGTAAAATGAATAATCGATGTTGTTTATTCCGTTTTCTATTTGAGACGTTTGGAAATTTTAATTCATATTGCATCTACGAATGTTGTATGTCAGTAAAGTATCGTTAATACTGAAAAAAAAAAAGTCCAAAAAGAAATTTAGATAGAAATAAAAAGTTCGTCACGCAGTAACTGCGTAAAGTAATGAATTCCTCAGCAAGAAGGATTTATGGTATGCTTTTGCAGGTTTAAGGAATACGAACCTCGCTGGTACTATCGAACATGTATATTCACGACCGTGCGGATATAATCTCTCTATACATCCCTATCCCGAGCATAAGGTTTTCCAAGCATCCCCTTTATAGTTTACCTATTTCAAATCGTGGTTAACGTTATTCTCCTACATTATTTTGGCCATATACTGGCCGTCTTCCCTCTAGTTTTCCTACGAATTTCCATGCCCCTCTTTCATTCCTCACTTGTTCTACATATTCTTCCCATTGCAGCCGACGAGACTAACTGTCCTTATTATATATGGTGTCATATAAAGATCATGTAGCTAACTGTTAACTAGTCTTCCCCAATCACCTGTCTGCTCATCTCTCTTTGGTCAGAACATTTTCCAAAGTCCCTTATTTTCAAATATTCCTAATATTATGTTCTCCTTAAACTAAGAGTACATAATTTCCATCTATATAAAAATCTGGGATAGACCTTTTAACAGTTTTATATATTTTCAGTTTAATTTTTTTTAGTGAAGTTAGGATGACAATCTATGCAATGCGTAGTAGGATGCATATATATCAAGAATACCTCAAATATTTCATATTGTCGTTGGAACATGGTTTATTATCGCCAGGTACCCACCTAATCTAACCTAACTAATCTAATTTAACCCACCTATTCTAAGTTATCAAGGGACAAGTCCTTCGGGGGGGATTTTTAACCATGGTTCCAGAATCTGAAGATTTTTCAGGCTCGTAAAAGAACAACAAACCTGAATAAAATGGCCTCTATGCAAAATTTAACCGGCCTTCATCTATCCAATTAATACCTTAGTTATCTATGAGGTGTCTCATTGAGGTGATGTGCTAACCACATCTCACTCGTTGACATATGTAGGTAAATAAGCGTAACTAAATTAGATTGGCTAAAAACTCCCGCTAGGGAGGACCCATGTTTGCCACATGGTACGTATGAATAAGCATGCTAGCAATTGGCTATAGTGGAAACGTGAATAAACATGTTGCTACATGATGACTAGGGAAAGAATTTTCCAAAAATATAGCTGTTTTCATACCAATAGTATGTATTTTGGGGGGTGAAATGAAGTGAAATGAACACAATTTGTTGCACCTTTTTGTACATTTTCGTGAGATTACTACATTTCGCCCCTTTTCCCCTCTTTTTTATGCTTCAGTACCTTTTCCTCCGCGTTAAAAGATAGGACAGAAAATTTTATATTTATTCTTCTTGAACAGGTTTTTTAAAATCTTAATCAAATGGAAACATCATTAAATAAATATGAAATTATAATTTATGTAATTTGTACCCAAGAAACAATGGCCAATCTGCAGCTGTGAAGTCAAATTTAAATTTCAACCGTGTTGCTGTAACAGTTTAAAATAAGTTCAGTTAGTACTAGCAATAATTTAACAGTTTTCTATCTACCGACTTGTCGTTGACTGTGTTTTACTAGCCTGAACCACAATGTATTTTTGTTAGTTTTACAACTGGGTTTTCACAACAATAACATGGCGAATGTTAAGAAGAATAATTTGTATGCACTTTCAGAATTCAAAACGCAATTTATCGAAACCGATTGCATCATTCTTCGATGTTCCATCTGCGAAGTAAATATTGCAGTAAACTAAAGAACTATGAATTACCTCTTATGGACTCTATAAAGAAGAAAAAATGGTGCAAAATGATTATGTATATTATATAAACTGAGTTCATATAACTGGTTTAAACCTTAATTCAATTGTTTCAGCACAGCACTTCTTTTCCCCCACGTTTTTGTATGTATTTTCAGAACCTTTTCCCCCCTTTTACGGTCAAAATTTGCACCTTAAAATCCTTTCAGTAATGATGGCTATCGATGTAGTTATTTACTATGGTCCGTTGGATGGTTCACAGATTGATACCTTGAATGGAATAGCCAAAAATTTATTTATTTATATATATATATATATCATCCGGTATCATGGCAGCTGCCGCCGTCTTCCGGAAACCAAACGCCATTCCTTTCTATCCATCCATTGATCTTCCTCCATTCCTCTGATATTCATAGCTGCTTGTACCCCTTCTATCCAAGTGTTCTTCGGTCTTCCTCTCTTCCTCCTTTCCATTGGGATCCATTCCATAACAATTTTTGGCAATCTTTGCTCTGGCATTCGTTTGGCACGACCATACCACTGCAATCTTTTCTTTTCTATGATGTCTATGATGTCCGGCTCCTCTTGTACACCCATAATTTCCCTTATTCCCTTATTTCTTTATTTCGTATTCTATCCATTCTAGATTTTCCAGCTGATCTTCTTAAAACATCCATTTCTGTACTTAAAATTCTTTTCATTTCCCTGGTGGGAATTTGCCAGACTTCAGCACCATATGTTAAAATGCTCTGAATTATGGTTTGATATATTTGTAATTTTCTATTTTTTGTAATATTTTTGCTCCATCAAACAGAGTTTAAAGCATTTATTGCTTGCTTTGTTTGTGCGATTCTATTTTTAATTTCCAGTGTATCACCTGAATGGTCTAATTTTGTTCCTAAATAAGTGCATTCAATACTAGGTTTTAGTTCTTATAATAATAATAATAATAATAATAATAATAATAATAATAATAATAATAATAATAATAATAATAATAATAATACTTTATTTATTCTGGCAGAGTTAAGGCCATAAGGCCCTCTCTTCCACTCAACCAGCACAAATACAAATAAATATTCGACAAATATAGATATACACTATACTAATTATAAACATTTAAAGATACAATAAATGTAGCAATGTAAATGTCATGTACAAACAACATTTTATAGGGTAATAACAATAATGATACGATAATAATAATAATATAAATATGATACTTATACGGGAAACACCAATTAATATATATATCTTACACTGGATAATAATGAAGTCGAGTTTAGAGCAAATATAAATTTAGATTTCTTTTAAAAGATGCCAATGTCCGGCAGCCCCTTATTTCTTGTTGTTGAAATTTATATTTTTCATTTCATCTCCTATACACAGATATTTAGTTTTCTCAATGTTTATATAAAGTCCCCATTTTTCATATTCTTCTTTTAGTTTTTTAGCCATATATTCTATGTCAATGTGGTCCTGTGCTATTAATACCTGGTCATCTGCAAAATTTAATGAATATATATATATATATATATATATGTGTGTGTGTATCTAGTCAATTGAATGCACTTATTTAGGAACAAAACTAGGCCATTCAGGCGATAACACAGTGGAAATTAAAAATAGAATCGCACAAACAAAACAAGCAATAAATGCTTTAAACTCTGTTTGACCATAATTCAGAGTATTTCAATATATGGTGCTGAAGTCTGGCAAATTCCTACCAGGGAAATGAAAAGAATTTTAAGTACAGAAATGGATGTTTAAGAAGATCAGCAGGAAAATGTAGAATGGATAGGATAAGAAATAAATAAATGAGGGAAATTATGGGTGTACAAGAGGAACCGGACATCATAGACATTATAGAAAAGAAAATATCACAATAGTATGGCCATGCCAGAGCAAAGATTGCCTAAAATTGTTATGGAATGGATCCTAATAGAAAGGAGGAAGACCAAAGAAAACTTGGATAGAAGCGGTACAAGCAGCTATGAATATCATAGGATTGGAGGAAGATCAATGGATGGACAGCGAGGAATGGCGTTTAGTTTCCGGAAGACGGCGGCAGCTGCCATGATACCGGGTGATGATGATGATATATGTATATATATATATATACACATTTGATCCATCACAATTAAATTTTAAGTTTTATAATTTTCAAAACAAAAGTTAGATTTTTCACGCCAGAATGGAATTAAAACATTTCACAATAATAAATTGAGAAGTTAGAAGTATTTTTTATTAAACATATATATATATATATAATATATATATATATATATGTGTGTGTGTGTGTGTTTATGTAATATTTGTATTCGTGTACCACAAGTGAGTTATAAAAAATCGAATATCGAATGATAATTCACTGGCACTATTGAACCCAGAAGATCATGGCCGCGCGAATATAACTATTCATATATCCACCCTTAACCCTAATGAAGAGGAAGAGAAGATCTTTAAGATCTTTTCTCCATCAGGTAAAATAAACACTCTGAGCTATTGTTTTTCAGTCATTCCCTTTACAATATATCTCCCACAAAAGATGGTTAATTTTAATTTCCTACCTCATTCTTGTTGTACCTAATGGACGCTTTCGTACTAGAGGTTTCCATGTTCCTCATTGCCCATTTGTGCGACAGATGTTCACTGTAAAATTCACTGGATTTGAAGGGTTTTAATATTGTAACTAGAGGCAATAAATTGTTCTTATGAAAAAGTGAAAATTTATTCCAATATCTTGGATTTTATCAATATAAAAATCGTACACGCGGAAGGATTAAATACCAATTTAACGAAATAAAGTGTCAATATGCCTTATTAGGGATGAGAAAGGATAATGGAGAAAACATCACAATGGGGAACTCCATAATATCTGTCGTTTTAATAATAATGTCACGGTTAAGTCTAGGGGATTGTGATAAATGGGTCATATATCTCAAATGATGATAATAGAAATGTTTTCAATTTTTTTTATTGATGAACCCTTGAGGAAAGCCCATGAGGAAGGCCTGGTCATGTGCATATAAGTATGTATAGGCCTATATACCTTACATCCCTCCAGAAAACATAGGTGCTCTATTTGCGGGCAGTTTCTTGTCAACGCTAATTTAGTTATGTTTATTTCCCTACTTATTTCCCTGAATGACATGTGATGGGCATATCGCCTAAATGAGACATCTAGTAGGCAACTAAGGTATTACTTTGATGGGGAAGATCGATTAAATTTTGATCAGAGACATATTCTGGCTTGAGGTTCTTTTTAAACCCCAAAAACTTCAGACTCGGGACGCACGGCTTAAAGTCATTTCTGGAGGACTTATCTATTGGATTGTTGCATCATAAAAAACCCCATCCTCAGAACTAGAGGCAAAGAACGTAACCACTAGATCACCGCGGCCTTCAACTCATAACATAGGCCTAAATTAACTAACTCACTGGCACTATCGAAGTTGTAAGTTCATGGTGGCGCGGACATAAGCTCTCCATATATCCCAATCATGAGCTAATGTTTTCCTATCATTCCCTGCATACTCTTTTTCTTCTTCTTCTACTACAAGGTTTAGGCTATGCAGCCTGTTCCGGCGAAGTTAAAAGTGGAGTCCATCTTCTACGTGGTTGGCCAACATCTCTTGTTCCTCTGGGATTATACAGGAAGGTTCTTTTTGGTATTTTTTCGTTGTTCATTCTCATTAAGTGTTCTGTCCATTTCTTATTATTTTCGCTGATTTTATCTTCAATTTTATATATATTTAATACTTCTCGTATAGTTTTATTCCTTATTCTATCCGCTCTTGTGCATATTTTCACATAACGTAAAAATAGCATTTCCGCAGTCTGTATCCTGCTTTTATCCCTTGATTTTCACTTCCATACAACAACAAAGGAACAGCCATTGTTTTATATAATTTAAGTTTTGTATCATTCCTTGTTTTCCGACCTAAGGTTATTTTTATGGTTCCACAAATAGCCTGAAATGTATTTACTTTATTTTCTCTATAAGTTATATCACATCCTAAATATTGGAAATGTGATATTTGTTCTATTATTATGTTATAATCTACTTTCCTCAAATCATAGTTAATGTTATTCTCCCACCTCATTCTTGGTCTACCAACATAATATAGGCCTACATACATAAAAACTGCACGGCGCGACAAGCTTAGGAGGCACTTGGCCTACCAGCTGGTTGCTGGCCTCACATCTGCTGTTTTAATCATATAAGTAGACAATCATCCATAGGCTGTAGGGGCTGACACGTGGTCAGTATGTCGGATCACCCAGCCGTTAAAGCTGGTTTTCTCAACCTGAAGCCGTTACTTATATTAGCTACTCGAATTCTTCATGATGATGGGTGGGCACTGGTCCCATACTGGCCGAAATTCCATGACAGAATTTCTTCCCCCATGGAGATTCGAACGAGCGCTAGTCCCGTAGCTCTGCGCCAAGGCATCTTGCCTAAACAACTCGGCTATGTTGCGGGACTTGTACATACATACATTTGTAATATATACCCGAATTAGCAGTAGCTCGTTAGTTAGTTAATTAGTTACCGTCTCATTTGCCGCTATTCATCAATCATGGCGCAACAGTTAATAAAAGTAGAACTAATTTTGGAAATTCCGGTTCTCGTTCAATTTTTTCTCTCTAGTAGGCTGTGATATATTTTTGTGCGCAGTTATCGTCTAGACAGCATCACCCAGTACCATAAATGGCAGGTTGTGAAGGATACCACATATTTCTGTAAATGGAAACAAATAATATATACGCATATTAATGCTGTAACAAGTGTGGCCAAGTTAGTTGTGTGGTGTGAGTGCGCGGATCATTTCCTGGTTGTCCACAATGTCTCCAGTTATACTCGCTCAGGGTATGTGTTTATATATCTCTGGGGCTAACTATAACTTACATTATAGAATTTCAACTAGTGCTAGCTTAATACCCTCGTGCGTTGCTACACCTAAATAAATGAAATATTAAAGGTTAAAATTTTGGATTTCAGGTAAAACTCTACTTCTAATTGTCGGATTTATCTCGTTTATGGATGATACCTATCTCAGTTCATTTCAGTATGATATACTGAGTTTCGTTGTGAAACATCAAAAATTGTGACCGCTAGAGCGATTTTTAATTTTTCACTTCGGGTGAACTCCTACGCCTAATGATTTTGGAGGGTCTATTTTGAATCTAAACCATCCAGGGACCCACTCAAACACAAACACACACAAAATTCATCAAAATCGGTCCAGTTGTTTAGGCAGTTTTTAATTTTGGATTTCAAATAAACTTCCACTTCTAATTGTCGGATTTCGCTCATTTTTGGATAACACCCACCTCGGTTTATTTTAATAGGATATACTGAGTTGCGTTGTGGGACATCAAAATTGTGACCGTTAGATCGATTTTTAAATTTTCACTTCAAGTGAACTCCTACACCTAATGATTTTAGCGGGTACAATTGTGAATCTGTACCATCCAGGGACCCACTCAAACACACATATTAAAAATTTCATGAAAATCGGTCCAGTCGTTTAGGAGTAGTTCAGTGATATACACACCTACACACTTACACCCAATAATTATATATATATATATATATATATATAACTAGAAGTCCCGGCCACGCGTTGCTGTGGCTAAGGTTTACGTTAAAAATTTAAATTAAGTTGCTGTCTTTCAGCCAGATTAATTAAAACTAATACTTACACACGAAATTAATAATATTGAAAATAAAATAAACACTGAACACACTTAAATTATGAAATAATCAATATTTGTAATTCAATTGAAATTCGCGGTTGCAACATAAAGCACAGCCATCTGGATCTCTCTTTGTTAAATAATAAACCAATTATCTTACCAAATTACCTTACACCGCCATCTGTTAGAATCGTATGGAACTCACAGATAATTATAACTCTTTGTTAAATAATAAACAAATAATTTGCAATAAAAAAATAATGTAACTATAAATTTAGTTATAAACTGCCCTAAGTCTCAAGTTGGATCAAACTGCACATAGTGTGCAAAATTTTATTAAAATCGGTTCAGTAGTTTAGGATTCCATCGCGGACAAACAACATGACACGAATTTTTTATATATTAAGATAATGGATGGTCAGAGATTAGTTAAGAAACTCTATAAATTAACCTATAAGAGGAAGAGCAGTTGGTACTCCGAAGATAAGATGGAAGCATGACACAATGAACGATCTAAAAAAATGAAAGTGACGTAACTTGAATATGACAAGAGACAGATTGGAAAGGAGGAAGATTGTTGGGAAGGCCAAGACTTTCACCTTTGAAGTTGTCGTGCCTTAGGATGATATAGGCCTATATGGGAACTGTACTTGCCCAACATCTTGAAGAATTTGGGTAGCTGCGATAAGAAATAGGCCTATTATGAGAAATCAGATGTAATAACACTACGCTCTTCAATCCTGTTGTTTGTAGTTATAACAAAATCTATTACTGAAAGAATATTTTAATTTTATAATTCGATGCTCTCAACCTCCTATTGATAAAGAGAGGAGCATTCCCTCTGCTTAAGTCTCTTAAACTGCGATGTGCAGGACTTGAGGCCCAAATAGGGAGTCAAAGAAGGGAAATCTCCAAATAGGTGGTCCAAGAATGAGATAGGGTTATCATATTAACGTTGATTTATGTGAATGAATTAATAAGGAATTGATGGGAAACATTAGGTCAGGTTAAAGATGTATGGAGAGCATATGTCCGTGCGCCATGAACCTCTGGGTACAATAAGTGGTGGCTCCAGGTGAGGAAACCAACTATAACTGCTGACTAACTACATCGTAATCGTTTTGTTAAGTTGTAGGAGTGAGTTAATGGTCACGAGTAGGGCTAGGATTTGTATGTAATAAAAGGTAAGGTTGCATTGCAGATAGTATGTATTATTCAACTGTTTGTGTGTGAAACAAAAACAAAAGACAGTCGGAAGTCTAACTTCTCATTATTATTTCAACTGTTTTTATGTGAAATCAAGACAAAAGACAGTCAGAAGTCTAACTTCTCATTATACTATTCAACTGTTTGTGTGTGGAACCAAAACAAAAGACAGTTAGAAGTCTAACTCCATTATACTATTCAACTGTTTGTATGTGAAACCATGACAAAAGACAGTCAGAAGTCTAACTTCTCATTATACTATTCAACTGTTTGTATGTGAACCCATGATAAAAGAGAGTCAGAAGTCTAACTTCCCATTATACTATTCAACTGTTTGTATGTGAAACCATGAAAAAAGACAGTCAGAAGTCTAACTTCCATTATACTATTCAACTGTTTGTATGTGAAACCAAGACAAAAGACAGAAGTCTAACTTCTCATTATACTATTCAAGTGTTTGTATGTGAAACCATGAAAAAAGACAGTCAGAAGTCTAACTTCTCATTACACTATTCAAGTGTTTGTATGTGAAACCATGATAAAAGAGAGTCAGAAGTCTAACTTCCCATTATACTATTCAACTGTTTGTATGTGAAACCAAGCCTAAAGAAGTCAGAAGTCTAACTTCCATTATAATATTCAACTGTTTGTATGTGAAACCATGAAAAAAGACAGTCAGAAGTCTAACTTCCATTATACTATTCAACTGTTTGTATGTGAAACCAAGACAAAAGACAGAAGTCTAACTTCTCATTGTACTATTCAAGTGTTTGTATGTGAAACCATGAAAAAAGACAGTCAGAAGTCTAACTTCCGTTATACTATTCAACTGTTTGTATGTGAAACCAAGACAAAAGACAGTCAGAAGTCTAACTTCTCATTATACTATTCAAGTGTTTGTTTGTATGTGAAACTATGATAAAAGAGAGTCAGAAGTCTAACTTCCCATTATACTATTCAACTGTCTGTATGTGAAACCAAGCCTAAAGACAGTCAGAAGTGTAACTTCCCATTATACTATTCAACTGTTTGTATGTGAAACCAAGCCAAAAGACAGTCAGAAGTCTAACTTCTCATTATACTATGTTGTAATCTTAACTATTTGCTTAAATACTTACTCACTGGCACTATCGAACCCGTAGGTTCATGGCCGCGCGGACATAAGCTCTCCATACGTCTCTATCCTGAGTTAATGCTTTCCAATCATTCCCTGTATAATCTACTTCCCTCAAATCATAGTTAATGTTATTCTCCCACCTCATTCTTGGTCTACCAACTGGACGTTTTCCCTCTGGCTTCCCTACAAGAAGCTTCCATGCACGTCTTTCATTCCCCATACGCGCAACATGTCCTGCCCATCGCAGTCTACGAGACTTAACTGTTCTTATTATATCTGGCTTCCTATAAAGACCATGTAGTTCACTGTTATGTAGTATTCTCCATTCACCTGTCTGTTCACCTCTCTTTGGTCCTAAAATTTTCCTAAGAACTTTATTCTCAAAAACTCGTAATCTCATTTCCTCCCTTAAAGTAAGAGTCCATGTTTCGCACCCAAATAATACAACTGGTAGAATTATAGTTTTATATATTTTCAGTTTAACGTTTTTTGAAAGGAGTTGGGAATCTTAACTATTAGTACATATAAATCATGAGTAACAATGCATTATCAAATGACAATATACACTTATTAACAAATGAGGGAAATTTTGAAAAATGATAAAACTTAAATACCTATAGCTAGCCCAATTAAATAAAAACCTTAAAGCCTTATGCTGTATTTACTATCTCCTCCCTTCACATTACGTCACTCACTCGCTTCCTTTTATTACTCATATTCGCTGTTGTCATTCACAACCAGGGAATGCAAACAGTGGTAGGCGGGGCCATGACTCAGCATGCTTAAACCGAGGTAATTTTATTCGCTGCAAAGCTATAGGAACAATGTTTACAAAAACAAGTTATCATAACACTACCCGCCAACTTGCATCTGGCATGACATCAGACAGAATTATAAGTGTGCCAGAGACAATTTACCTGCAGACGGGAAGAGTTCGCTTGGTAGACCAAAATGGAGATGGAGGAACTCTTCAGTTGTAATAAACAAATTGTAGGCATACTATAAGGAGAAGAAAAATACAGACAATTGTCGGGTTCGAACTCGTGAACCTCGGAACCTGAACTGAGATTAAAAGGTAGATGTAAATGATCCCATTGCAGGCCTTAGGAGACCTTTGGTGTAGAAGGAAGTTAAGTTTCACACCTTTTTAGACAATTGGCACAATATTTCAGTAGGGTTTTCAGTCTTGCATGATGGACGCCCTTACCCCTAGAATATACGTTAGAGGCTGAGTCGACACCAGGGTCGTGATGCCTCTAGAAAGTTTAGGTCGATTTAAAAATCGTGACCCCATCGAAATTTTAACCAGCGACTTTCCGATTTGTAGTGTATTGCCTTGACCGATAATTAAACTACGGCTTGTTCAAGAACCGAGATTCATGAACCTTATTTGGCAGTCTATTGTATCAGATATATTTGTTTAATTTATTTAATATTTTTAATTAAATAACAGAATTTTGGAAATACTTTACAACATGTGACGCGAAAAATTGTTCTAAGTTCCAATTGCACACCATACGCATGCGCCAACAAACGCGAAGCTGTTTATACTATGGAATCACAGGATGCAACCAACATATAAACGAAATTTAACGAATCTAAAAGCTAACTTAATGCAATTTAAGTACTTTAACCTGTGAAAGACCAACCTAAAAGCTGAACTAACGTAATTTAAGCACTCTAACCTGTGAAAGAATGCAACGCTCAAAATTAATAGTAAGTTCTGAAATTTTGAAGTGTATGTGTACAGTTAATTAGTAGATACTCCATGTTGGCTGCACTGGAACATGTGCATAGAATATTCGTTAAATCAATATGACTACCATGTCTTCATTCTACGTATAAAGTTAAATATCATAGAAAAATATATTGAAATACTCGTTAGAAAAAAATGTAAAAATAATTGTAAATGTGGGAAATAATTTGGAAAATGAAACCCTAGGAATAAAATTTGCCAGTAGTTTATGAAGGAATTAAAAGAGTTGCGTCACAGATTGTAAAGTTCAGCCCAGAATTTTTGTCCAATAGCATCAGGTTGTTTTTTAAGACAATTCTGGTTCCCTCTTTTAGGATTGGCGTAATTTATAGGGTTATGGCACGGAATTTCTGAGATATGTAAGGCAGAATTATGATATGATAGGTGTCAAACAGACTGTGGGTAAATAGTGCGGAATAGTATGTTTACATACTTACAAGCGCCGAGCAACTCAACAGTAGACTGAAACAGAGAGAGTATGGAAATTACGTCACGATCATCGGCATCAAGGATTAGACCTTAAGGTCTGTTCCGATCTCATGCTAGAATTAGTGTGTCCATCTTTACTGGGTCTTCCTACATTTCTCCGTCCTGTTTTTTTTTGTTAAGATCCATATAGTAGTGTTGGAACTGCCATTGTTTTATAAAATGTTAAAAGTGTCTTATTTCTAGTTCCTTTGAGACTTCGTTTTATGGTGCCACACACATAATTAAATTTATTTATTTTGTTTTCATTGTCTTCACTTTTTCTGTATGAACATTGTAACCCAGGTAATTAAAATTGGTCACCTGTTCTATTGTTTTATTCTGTAATTGGATTTTTAATATTAGTGGCTCATAGCCTCGAAAAGCTAAAACTTTTGGTTTAGAGTAGATATATTCAAGTTGTAGTTTCACACATTTTACTTAAATTGTAAATTGCCCGTTGTAAGCCATCAGTTAAACATACCCAACGTAACTATTCATTTCAGTGCTGAATTTCACAGAATTAATACAGTTGTGTATAATGTTAGTTTAGGTTGCCTGAGCCAGTTGTTAGCACTTTGTAAACATAGTTCGTTTGTTCGTAACTTCACATTTCGGTTTTTATTTCCCCGCAGTCTGGTGTTAAATAATAATGAAGCGCTATGAGAGTTCTTAAAACTAAACTCAACCTAAATTCCAGACCATGGGCAACCAGTGTAAGGTATATATATTAATTGGCGTTTATCGTATAATTTATCATGTTTATATTATTATATTAGTATTATTATTATTATCGTAAGTATTATTATTGTTATTATCCTATAAAATGTTATTTGTACATGAAATTTACATTGCTACATCTAATGTATCTTTAACTGTTTATAATTAGTATAGTGTATATCTATATTTGTCAAATATTTATTTGTATTTATGCTGGTTGAGTAGAAGAGAAGGCCTTATGGCCTTAACTCTGCCAGAATAAATAAAGCATTATTCATTCATTCATTCATTCATTATTCAACCATAGGCATGTTTCCCTTAAATAATCCCGAGAGCCTTATCAGCGCGCCGTAGTAATACCATTTTTTGCCGAAATGGTAACCCCATGTTGGACAGGCCAAAGGCGATATGCCAGACAAAAAAGTACATTGGTCATAAGAATGACAAATATACAACCGTCAAGAAACGCAGATATGGGATCCACTGGAGGTACAATAGTTTTCCATTCGGTTCTCCTGACGGGAACTACTACAGAGTATCCATGACAAAGGCTCAAATATTGGGACATGTTTCTAGGAACATGGATGTTAGGATAAAGTTCTTAGATTTATTTTTTGGACCAAAGAGAGGTGAGCAGACAGGTGAATGGAGACTAACGTGAGGTATACGACACTAGCTCAAACATAGGGACATGTTTCTAGGAACATGGAATGTTAGGATAAAGTTCTTAGGATTTTTTACTAAAAAGAGATGAGCAGACAGGCGAATGGAGAAGTCTACTAACAATGAACAACATGATATCTACATGAAATCAGATATAATAAGAACAGTTAAGTCTCGCATGGGCAGAACATGTGGCACAAATGGCGAATGAAATAGGGACATTGAAACTTCTTGTAGTGGGAAAATGCCCAGTTGAGGCCGAGAATAAAGTGGGACAATAACATTAACTATGAATTGAGGGAAGTATATGATTTATACAGGAGATTATTAGAGAACATAGGATGGGATGTATGGAGAGCTTATGTCTGCGCGGACTTGGACCTACGGGTTAGATAGTACAATGAGTTAATTATAATAAAAGTGCTGGCTATGATTGAGGTGGGAGAATAATATTAACCACGATAAGGTAGTGAATTATACAGAGTACCGCGGCGTAGCCGAGAGATTAAAGCAAGATGCCTTGGCACAGAGCTACGGGACTTGCGCTGGTTCAGTTCTCAATAGGGGAACATTTTTCTCGTGGAATTTCGGCCAGTATAGGACTGGTGCCCACCCAGCATCGTGAGGCATTTGGCTAGCTACAATAAGTAGCGGCTCCGGGTTCAGAAAAACAGCTGTATCGGCTGGGGAACCTGACATGCTGACCATATGCCACCCCTACACTGGCTGGATGATCATCTACTTCTGTGATTAACATATGTGAATATGAGGCCAGCAGCTGGATGGTAACCCAAGAGCCTTCTACGCCTGTCGTTTCGTGGAATTTAGTTTTTGTTTTAGAATTACACAGAAGGTGATTGGAAGACACTGGTTCTATGATAGGGGTATGTGGAGAGCGTTTGTTCGCGCGGTCATGAACCTATGGGTTCGTTCGTGTGAATGAGTGAGTTAGTTACTTGTATGGAATTAAAAAGTAAATCTACTACCTTATTCCTGAAATACATATCCTTGTACTGAAAAGAAAATTCCAAGTAAAATTTAATAAGATCTCATCTATTGACTTCGATGAGTGACGACGTTTATACCATTTTTACATAGAAGAGTGCGAAAATATGATTAATGTATCTGCCGCAAGGGTTTAACATGGCCTCCAGCGCAAACAACTATATCCAAACTTTGAGCTTTTTTGCGCATGCCCAGACGTATAGCATGTTGTTCAGTAAGAAATAAAAATGGCAAAACAGATGAACATAAAAACCAGGTTTCACTTATGACGAAGATAAACAGCTTGTTACCCATAACTAACGGTTAATATCACTCCATTACTATTTCTCATGGTGAATTAAAGACACACACAATACTTTTCATGTATGCCTCTTTAGTTAGACACTAGTCAATAAATAACATAGGCCTACTATCACGACCTTGTCCAACGCTGTGGTCTTGAGGTAGCGTGCTGCCTTGTCACGCAGCGGGGCCCGGGTTCGATCCCCGGTCGGGGCAGTTTTCCTGGGTGAGGTTGTAAGACAAATGTCAGGAAAACTTTAAGGCCCAAACGGTCCCCGAAATCATATGGCCATCATCATTAGAGCGAGGAATTATATGAAGAAAATTATACTAAAATATGAAATCATAATGACAAAATTTGAAATATATGAAAATCAGAACACAAAAATATTATGAAGCTACTATTTTTTTTAACTTTTTACATATATTTATATACACAAGCCCTATATAATTTATGGGTATACATACCAGCACACAAATGAGACAAGAATACCTTTTTGTGGCTCAAGAAATCATGAGTTTCACTGTATTTCAATTTTTATTAATTTTTCATTAATTCTGACTCAATATAAAATATCATGTTCATGATTTGAAACAATTGTAATGGCTCACGTTGAAGTGTAGTTGTTTGAGAAATCACGCTAACAAGCCGGAAGGTCATGGGTTTGAGTCTCAATGGGGTCAGGTTTTTAGCTGGACCAAACCTTCTGGCGACATCTTAGCCGTATGGTCTACTCAGTTCTTAATTTAAATGAGTACCAGACGCATGTTCTGGAGGAAAGGCGACCATCATGCAGGACTGAACCCAGTAGACATCCCTTGGCGATTGTCTAGATATGTGGAAGTCTCAACATCCATCTATCCAAAGGGCCTCCCAAGCCTGTAGTTTGATACTTTATTTCAATAAATTAATACTGGGCTTATATAAAACACGATCGATTAATTTATCCAATGATATTTAATTACGAAATCTAAACAGAAACAAAAAACAAAATATAGTAACCGTAGTAACATGCTTCCATCGAATATACCACTGCCAAAATTTAGAGTAGGTACAGTTTGGATGACTTCTGTTTACCTTGCATAAAGATAATGAATTCCAGTATACGTAAATGTCACAATAACATTATATTGGATGAATCAGAACACACATAGACCAAATCCTAACTAACTCACTGGCACAATAAAACCCATAGGTTCTTGGCTGCACGGACATAAGCTCCGAATACATCCCTATCCTGAGCTAATGTTTTTCAACCATTCCCTCTATAATCTAATTCCCTCAAATCATGGTTAATGTTATTCTCCCACCTCATTCTTGGTTTACAAACTGGGCGTTTTCCCTTTGGTTTTCCTACAAGAAGCTTCCATGTACGTCTATCATTCCCCCATTCGTGCCACATGTCCTGTCCATCGCAGTAGACTAAGTACTATATGTCATATTTGGAGAAACAAGATGTTAAAATGAATTAATCCACAAATAATTCTAGTGTGTATTTCAAAACTCTCTTTGCAATTACAGTTATTTTTAATTCTATACATTACATGTATGAACATGGTGAAATGTAGTTAGAATTATTTTAACATTAGTTTTTCCCTGAAATTTGCCCGAGCACAGTATGGTATACTTGTGCTTTGGATAATCAAATTATCAATTCTGTTCGTAATACACAGTTAGGAGCTTTTTCTATATTTTTTAACGTCTGTCTGTCACAATTATTTTGTACGATCAAAAAGTATGCTCCACACCATATGATGTTATGAGAGCAAACATGTACCGCGCTATATATAATAGTTTGATGTAAGTGAGAATAATATTGACCTTACGTACAAGAACTTTTCTAATTTCATAAACTGTGGAGTAAGACCTTATTTCCCAGCACAGCTTCAAGTTTATCAGCAGCAGTCTTCCCTACATTTAAATATTGTAATACATTCACCGCTGTGGTCTCGAGGTAGCGTACTGCCTTGTCACGCAGCGGGCCCGGGTTCGATCCCCGGTCGGGGCAGTTTTTCTGGGTGAGGTTTTTATCGGGGTTTTTCCTCACCTGTAAGACAAATGTCAGGAAAACTTTAAGGCCCAAACGGTCCCCGAAATCATATGGTCATCATCATCATCCTTATCATCATCAACCTTCACCGGTGTGGAATGCAACGGGAAGCTACCACACCTATAATTCCCTGGTAAAGCTGCAAGCATAGCATGAACATGCTATGATTGCTCTGAAGGACCTACCTTCGGGCAGAATTACTATGGATGGATGGAATACATTCACAAAGTAAGAAATGTACTTAGGTAGCAAAAAGGAATGGGTTGCTACCTGAGAGAAAGAGTAGGTGGTTATTATTCTTCAATACTAGTAAAATTAATTTTATTATTATTTTTTAAAAATGAAGACATCTTAGAAGAATTACACATGGAATCTTTAGAAAACAAAATTTCTGATTATAAGTCAAGATGGATACAACATGTTCATCGAATGGAAGATCACAGAATACCCAAACTAATGTTAAGATATCAACCTGCAGGAAGAAGAAGACCAGGACGTCCACTCAAAAGACTTCTGGATGGTGTTTCTCTTGAGGCCGAAACAGGTCAACAAATGGCCTAAATTCGTGAATGTACTATGATGATGATGATATTATTTTTACATTGCTGTTATAGACCTACTTATTTATGTTCTTGTCACAGATTAGGAAATCCCTGTTCTTGTTATGTAGTTTCGGACAACAACCTCCACTTGGTCATTCCATGTCTCCTTTCTTCAATTATTTTCTTTTGTCATATTTATTTATCTTGTTCCGGATGGGATACTGAGGAATTTTCGGCTGTCTACAATGTTACATTGTAAAAAAAAAAATTCAAACTTTAACAGTGTCACTTTAAAAAAAGGGGTCAAAAAAACCAATTAGTAGAAAATGTGTATTAAAAAAAAAATAAAGTTGAAAAAAATATGAAGAGGAATATTAAATGTTTACTTAAAATTTATGAAAATTTTGCCAAAAATATTATGAAATATGAAAAAATATATGTAGGGTCTTATTTGATTCTACATACCATTAAAATATAAAGACTACTTTGTCACAGCGCTTCTCTGACTAATAGTTTTAAAAACATGAAATTTTATAAACAATCCTCGCTCTAATTATCATCATCATTTCCTTACACCAGGTGTGGAAAGAAAACGGGAAAGGCTACCACACCTCCCATTCCCTAGTAAAGTTAAGAGCCCAAAGCATTAGCATGAAAATGGTATGAGTTGCCAGTGAAAGGCCTGCCTTCGGGCAGGACAGTTTCCTGGACATTTGTCTTACAGATGAGGGGCAAACCCCCGAAAAAAACCTCAACTCGGTTTACTTTCCCAAACGGGAATCGAAACTGGACACTTGCATGACAAGGCAGCATACTACCTCGAAAACCACAGGCGGTGGATATATAAGTTATATATATATATATATTATAATATTCTATATGTAATATGTATATATCTAGATATATAAAATTGGGTAATTCGACACAGATTTAAGTAATTTATACTCGTTTATTTTTTATTGTGACCAGCCTCATGGTCTTGTGGTCAGACCTACTGCCTACATTTCATAGGTCCCGGGTTCGATTCCAGGGCAGTCCATAGGAAATTTTCTTTAAGCACGCAAGCTACTCCAACATGAGCTACTCCGCCATGGAGGGACACTTTTTATTATAATTTCTACCACCACTTCATCTATTATTGTTATTATTATTATTATTATTATTATTATTATTATTATTATTATTATTAATTTTAATTGAGATGCAAGGAAGAGTGGTTTCAATTTAAAACTATAAACATTTTATACAATGTTTTTGTTAATATTGATGTAAATTTATCATGTATTTATTTTTGTTGTAGGTCAGGGGAAGGAGGAAGGCATGGAGCATAGTGCTGTTAAACACGGGTAAGTTTACTAAGTTATCGCCAATTGGTAAACAGATAATATGTTCACACATTAGTATTTAAAAGTCGGAATAGGATAGAAGGATTTCGCTAGTGTGGCGGGCGGAAAACTTAAGACCACAGCGTACAGACCGCAAAGCAATGGAGCACAATACTCGATATGAATTTAACACTTTTAGTTCACAAAATTTAACATTCCATATACAATTTGCCTAGCTTGAGTAAGCAGTACTTCCCTCTTCACTCTTGACATCATAGTTTACCAAACATCACCACAAACACGACTGAACTTGGTCTGTTGTAGAAAGAAATTGAAGTACTTGTGACAAACTTGATGCCAGAGATCATAGTTCTGAAAAACACGCTGATCCTATTCCGACTTTTGTAGACTAATATCTGGATTCCTCTAGTTAAAATAAATATGTAAACAAAAATTATAGCTCTCTCAGAGATATTCTTTTTTTTTTACAATTGTAGGTGCTTTGAAATGTAGATATGAGGTTAACAAATTCGGCTGCGGTGATCTAGTGGTTACATTCCTTGCCTCAGGTCTAGAGGCCGGGTTCAAACCCGGCTGGGGTCAATGGATTTTTAGGATGGAAAAATCAAAGGGACAAGTCATTTGGAAGTACTTTAAGACGTGGTTCTCGAGTCTGAAGATTTTTCAGGCTCGTAAAAAAACTTCAATCTGAACACAGTAGGCCGCTGAGCAAAATGTAACCGACTTTCCTCCATGCATGTAATATTTTAGTTGCCTACTAGATGCCCCTTGAGGTGACATGCTGTCCAAATGCCACTCACGACAATGAGTGAGTAGGAAAATAAGCGCAACTAAAGCAGATTAATAAAAACCTCCATGGGAGGGCAGGACCCGGGGTTGTAAGAGGCATAGGAAGGAAGGAAATTAATAAAACTTTAATACAGTGCGATCAGTATAGCACTGGACACCAGACGCGGGGATTTCACTATACCCTGCTGACGCACTCGCGGCGGGGAACAGACAACGTAGGATCGCATTTTCGTAACTATTTTACAAATTGTCGTACTTACTAATTTTATTGAAGCAGATGCTGGAACTGTTCACCTTTGTTGTACATACATTTTTTACACCTCTTTATAAAATGTGTTGTATATATTATGGACTGTTGAACATGATGGAATTTTTACACCCGGGAATCATGTTTCAAAAAGTCTTCGTACTTGCCAGGCAGACTGAGTTAACAAATATCGATCATAAATAATTACACGTTGTTCAGTAGAAAAATTATTAGTCATTATACAGTTTACACTTTATACTTATACATACGTCATTCAGTTTTCACTTATACTCGCCTGTTTTATAACATACAAATTTTAAAATTGAAATAACTTATATACACGTCATTCAGTTTACATTATACACACGTCATTCAGTTCACAAGGAAAAACAACCGAGCACCTTATCTACTCGAAGCACACTATCTGACTATGACCGTGAATGCATGGGATGTACTCGTATACTGCTGAGTCAGCGCACATTTCAAGCCCCGTGTCTCCACGTGTAAGTCTTCGTTATCGCACAGCACTAACCCCGCGTCTGCTATCCAATACCATACTGATCTCACTGTATCAGTGTTCGGTTTAGGGACTAAGAGTATGACTTAAATTGTAGTGCTGAATTAATTGAATGGCCGTCCAGAATAAGGTTGTAACCCCCATTTTTTATTATTTTTTACATGTAAAAAGACCAGGACGTCCATTCAAAGATTCTGGATAGTGTTTCTCTTGAGGCCAAAACAGGTCAACAAATGGCCTAAATTCGTGAATGTGCTATGACGATGATGATGAAAAAGATCCCACATGTCATTAAAAACCATTTCCCAAGTAAAAATCAACTTTGAGAGGGGATAGCGTCACAACCATATTCTGAGCTGTTAATCGATTGTACTCATTCCTGCAAGCAACTGCCCCTCTGCATAAGTGCATCGCTTCAGACCAAGCACTACCTGCAACTATAGTCCGAATTTTTATGTAAATAAATGTTTCTTTCCTAATATGTACATCCCTAAAATGTTTGTATCCCATTTTAGGTGCATTAAGTGCATAGTTATTGTTTTATTTTTAACATAAAAACATATGAAAGTATTTCTTCCATAAATACATACTTCAAGACTTAACAGACATTATTTAAATACATATTTTCGATAATTTCTCTATAAGTATATACAGGGCTATTCAGAAAGAAGGAACAGACTTAAAATATTTATTTCTTCCAAAATACAAAAAATATAAACACAATTCCAACGTTCCTGGAAAGAGAAAAGTTCAAATCTCACCATTTATGCATTCAATGTGAGCACCATGTGTTGTACGACATTTTTTGCCACACACGAATCAGCTGATCTCTAGTTATCGAATTTACAGCTTCAACAAATCGATGTCGCAGATTTTCAAGTGTGTCAGGCATAGGGGGGATAAAAACACGGTCTTTTACGTAACCCCTCAGATAAAAATCACACGGGATTAGGTCGGATGACTTGGGAGGCCACCGGTAATGAAGTTGATCTTCTGTTCCTCCTCTTCCAATCCAACGTCCTGCTGTGTCGTCATTTTAATGCAAACAATCAACCTAACAAGCAACAGCGCCAATGCGATCGTGATCAGAACTTCAAACTTTTCTCTTTGGAATTGTCTTTATATATTTTTTTTTTGTAGTTTGGTAGAAATAAATGTTTGAAGTCTGTTCCTTCTTTCTGAATAGTCCTATATTTTATAATTTTACTCATATAACAACACAATCTCAGTAGGCTTGCTACTTGATTTCTGCTGATTCAGGTGTATGTGTCGGGATAATACAATACATTCACCTCTTTATTAGTGTGACATAACACACTAAATGTAAGTTAAGATTTCTTAGTTGTTTGTATTGTATTGTCATTTTGAATCGTTTATTAAACAGTCGAGTAAAATCTAATGTTCAGCTGTAATTTTTGAGTGAGATTCAATATTATTTTTCTTGTACGTTTTCTCCTTGTGTTTTAATGTTTCGAATTGTTTAATTTTAGCAACTACTTTTTAAAAAAATTATCAATTCAAAATAAATATTTTTTAAGCTTCTTAGTACTTACAAATCCGAGACTTTCGCAGTATAGCGGTTTGGTAAACTCGGTACATTTCATGGTATTAAGAATATTACCCTTTGAGGAAAATATGTGCCACCGCTGTGGTCTCGCTGTAGCTAGCTGCCTCATAGGCAGAGGGCCCGGGTAATCCCCGGTCGGGACAAGTTTTTTTGGATGGTTAATTTTTGGGGTTTTTTCCTCGCCTCTAAGACAAATGTCAGGAAACTTTAAGGTTCAAACTGTCCCTAAACCACCAATATCACCATATGCATCATGTTTAGCATGAATGTATGTGTGAATGGTGTGTTTCGTATTAATGTTGTGTTGTCTCGGAGGAGGACCTGACATTAAGCTGGTTATTCGTTCGGGGAGGCCCTCCTTGTCCTTGTTTGGTCATGAAAGCGTGTGTCTGTGATCCCTCTTCCGAATAATCATGCCGCTGTAAGATCCGGATGGCGTGTGACATGCAAATAAGTTCTTATAAGTTGAGAGGTTGAATTGAGTAATGAAAGAAAAGAAAAAAGAAATAGGGGAAGGATTTCGTAAAAAAAAAGTGATTAAAATACTTTTTAAAGTTTAATATATTAAAAAATGAAGTGGAAACATGAACATCTATTGAATGTACTTTGATTTGCACACGACTAATAACAGAAATAAAGCACCAAATTACCCTTAATTTACTTTATATTACCAATTTGAATGAGACTTGATAAAATTAAATTTGAACACTTGTTTAAACTCGTGTACAGTTTTGGGGACCAATAACAATTCTTTTGGAAATATAGCAAATTTATATAAGCTACCAAGGTTATGCGGCTTACTAAAGATCCTCGGGAGTACGACGTACTATACGCAACGAAATAATAATGTGGAAGTAAACAAAACCCACGTGACTTTCAACCGCATCACATATTTCCCTCCCCCCCCAACCCTTCAAGCGATATCGTAATTATTTTTAGATACAACGTGCCGGGAATTTACGTATCCCGATGTACTTGGCATAAATGACCTGAAAGACAAAATTCGTTTTAAAAGAATACCCGCTGTGCGCTGCTACGCTTGCCCGGGAATCTATTTATCCCGATCTTCTTGGCATCAATGAAAGACAAAAATGGTTATTGTGAGTTGTCCGTAAAAGATAAACATATGCTATCGCGGACTTTTTTTGTAGAGTTTTTTTGATATTCAATTCTGTGTACATTAATTTTGTGTCTTTGTTATAGTTTAGGAAGCGTAAACCATTTAAGCGTACAGAGAGCTACTTTTTTTCACGTTTTCACCACAAAATATGATTTTTAAGAGTGAAGGGCTTGAGCATTAAAACTCTCTTATAACCTATAACCCTACCGGGAATAACCAGAACATTTAGCAATAAAGCCCAATCACAATCGGATGAACGGTATGGCAGAGCACGTTTGCCCGGGAATCTACTTACCCCGATCTTCTTGGCATCGATGAAAGACAAAAATTGTTTTTTTGAGTTATCGTAAAAAATAAATATATGCTGTCGCGGACTTTTTTGTAGAGTTTTTTTTTAGGTATTCAATTCTGTGTACATTAATTTGGTGTATTTGTTATGGCGTAGGCACAGTAAGCCATTTAAGCGTCGAAATAGGGACTTTATTTGACGTTTTTCTCTACAAAGGGTGATTTTTATGGGTGAAGGGGTTGAGTGTTACAACTCTTTTATAGCCTATGTTCACCCCGGGAATCTCCTGAACGTTTTGAAAAAGCCCCATCACAATCGGATGACCGGTATGACAACACATAAAATACGAACAAACAAACAAACGTTAATTTTTATATGTTTAATATTATAATCTCAAAAAAATAATCTCAACTTGTTAAATATTTTGTGAAAATTATGATTATAATCGTGATAATGAAATGTAAGTAGAATTTTATGTTTCTACAGGAAGGTTCAGACTTTACCGATCATCAAGAGAGAACTGAAAGATCTACGTTGCTGCGACGGCGACGCCGTGACGCTCGAGTGCAGCGTGCAGGCCACTCCAGAACCAGACATCCGCTGGGAGAAGGGAGGCAGAGTGCGTATCTCTACTTCTTCAATAATATTGCATTTTCGTTAAAAAAATAGTTATAGTCATTCCGTAAGATTTTTTGTAGATACATTCTATTAAATAATAATTGGGGCTGGAAATAAAAATAAATTCTACTTCAAAATAGTCAGATATAGAAGTCCATAATTCAATGGAACGAAGACTTAAAAAATGAGGGAACGTTGGCAGAATTGAGGGAATTTATATAGGGCCCTACCTAGGGGCGATATAACACACAGGAATGTGGAGCAGAAATAAATTAAACATAGGTTCAACGCTGTAAAAGCATGAAGTTAGGCATTGGAAGGACTCTGTCATTTAAAAATTATAACAAGATGGTGTTTTTTTTTTTCAATGTCACCAGGTTGCCTTTTATGACATATCTGGCTTTTTCCTCTGTCATTGGCGGAATTTTAATCCATTTCGTAAGTTGGGACACCTGAAAGGCTAAATTACATTACCCCGATGATATGATGGGTGATAAATGATAATGAAGCGCCAAGAGAGTTCTTAACCTAAACTTAACCTAAATCCCAGACCATGGTCAACCACAGAAATAATTCCCTTTAAGGAAAAATTCCTATGGTCTGACAAGGAATCGAACCCAGGACCTCATAAACTGTACCAGAAACGCTGATTACTAATGCATGAGGCTGCTTTAACTAAAAAATGTATAAAATGGTGATTCTTCCAGTTATGTTATAGGATTTCTTATTGTAAAAGAAAAAGTATTGCCATTATTTGAGAATAATGCGCTTAGGAACATTTTGAACCAAAGAGAGAGAAACGCCATAAGGTCCAATATTTGTATAGGAAACCAGATGTAATAAGAACAGTCTCTTTGATTGCAATGGACAGAACATATGGTAGAAATGGGAATTAAAGAGGGTTGAAAACTTTTTGCAGGAAGACCAGATAGAAATTAATAAGTAGATTACTATCTGGTCTTCCTGCAAAAAGTTTCCAATCCTCTTTTCATTCCCATTTCTACCACATGTTCTGTTTAGTGCAATCAAAGAGATTGACTGTCCTTATTACATCTGGTTTCCTATACAAATATTGGACCTTATGGCGTTTATCTCTCTTTGGAAGGAATGTATATCCTCCCGGCCAAGAATCACAGAGTAAATAGTATTTAGTTTTATTGATATAGGCCTATACTTACAGCCCATTTCTGTAGAGAAATATAAATATTTTTTTTAGAAATTATACCCAATGGGTACAAGTTGTACACGACACACACCCAGTCCCAAGGTTGTGATTTTAAAAATCCCTTACCCCGCCGAGAATCGAATCCGGGTCGCCGGAGTAGAAGGTAGGGACTCTACCGACTACGTCACAGCGACGGACAAATATAAATCTTACGCCCATATAGGCCTAACAACTTTCAAACTATAATAAGTAGAAGCAGGATTTGTATGTACTAAAATGTAAGATTGTAACATATTATAATGAGAAGTAAGACTTCTGCCTGCCTTTTGTATTGGTTCCACAAACAAACAGTTGAATAATATGTATAATATATCTGTATTGCAATCTTATATTTTATTACATAATAGTATAATACGATGCGAGGTTGGGAAGTGGTTTTTACAGAAGCGAGGAAAGGTTTTTAATTTCTTAGGTTCTGTAAAACACTTCACAAACTTGCGTTGTATATTAATTTTTGCTCGATGGTGTTTTCAAAATAATAAATAATCGTAAAATAATATATTTATTGGAAATATTTGCGTTCATTATAAACAATTGACTAACGTTAACAGTGTGGGCAATGTTTATTAGTTCAAAAAACAAGAGGCCGTGACATCAGTTCAGTGATAAAATGGCGGCAAGTACGTATTTATTGTTTTATATTGTTTCAAATAAAGTTCATTTTATTTAAAATGCAGTGATTCGTTTCGTATAATGTATTTAACACTACCTTCTGGATATTTTTATATATACATTGTAATGTAGTATACATAGAGGGCAGTGGTTTTACTTCCCACACGCGCGTTTATAATATGAAATATAACAGTATAGGTATTTAGGTTACAGTATAGTTATTTAGGTTGGCAATCCCGAAATGTAGGAAGTTGAACTTTCAATCATGGTCGCCATTGCTGTAAGTACGACAAAACGCACTATCGCGCAAAAAATGAATATAACAATAAATAACAAGATTGTATTGTCATAGAATAAAATAAGTTAAAATGTACCTTCTTAGGTCAGATCCATCGTCCTCAACTTATAAAATATGTATTCTTCTTGTCTGAAGACCTTTCAGAACATCCGTTCCATCTTCAGCAGGTCTTTATTCGCTACATTATTTGATGTGGTGGTTGATGGTTCTGGTTCTAATGTGGTGTTGTCGTGACTAAAGCTTCTTCCTGACGATATCGTGTAGTGGGTTGTTTAATCTGGGAGTGCTTTCATTTATTAAAATCTTGTTGTCTATTTCCTTGATAATTTCCGGGTCCTCCAACATGTTGATTTTTGTTGGGTTTATATACTCCCTTGCCATTAAATGTATTACCGGTATGTTTTTCTATTTTGTTACTTATTACATTATTTAGTTTATTATTAGTTTTGTAGGCAATGTTTACATTTTTAATTTTTTTTTTCAATGTTTTTGCCAATTTTGCCACGAAACCATAAAATTGGCAAAAACTAAATAATGTAATAAATAACAAAATAGAAAGACATAATGCATTTAATGGCAAGGGAGTGTATAAATTAACATGCAAAGACTGTGACAAGTTCTATGTAGGTAAAACGAAAAGAAGCTTCAACATAGGGTTTAAAGAACATCGTAGCGATTTCGTATACGCATGTGGAAAGTCTAATTACGCTAAGCACATAATAAACGCCGGTCATAAAATGAACTCAATAGAAGACACATTTACAATAGTACACAAAGAGGGAAACCCAACAAAAATCAACATATTGGAAGACCTGAAAATTATCAAGGAAATAGACAAGAAGTTGTTAATAAATGAAAGCTCTCCCAGACTAAACAAGCCCACTGTACGATATCGTCAGGAAGAAGCTTTAGTCACGACAACACCACATTAGGACCACATCAAATAATGTAGCGAATAAAGACATGCTGAAGATGGAACGGATTTTCTGAAAGGCCTTCAGATAAGAAGAATACATATTTTATAAGTTGAGGACGACGGATCTGACCTAAGAAGGTACATTTTAAGTCATTTTATTCTATGGCTATCCACCTCAACGGTTTTAACAATGAATTTTATTAGTAAAGGTTGTATTGTGTTTTGTTGGTAGTTACTACCTCTGGGCGGTGATTTCAATGCGGAGTTTGACGGTGAAACAGCGCGCCTGCACATCCACCAAGTGTACCCTGAGGATGAAGGAGAATACACGTGTGTAGCTTACAACGAGCTGGGTCGTGCACTCACCTCCGCCTGTCTAGTCGTAGATGGTAAGTCAAATCAAATCTTTGATTAAAAATCCTTCTTTACTCGTGAGAGATGAAGCCACTATTATTGAAGATCTGTGATATATGCAGATGCTGGCTATCCAGGTCCATTGTACTGTCACAAGAGTAGATGAAATGAAATGAAATGACGTGAGTATGGAGATGTGGTACCAAATTGGGATGAACCCCCATAAAACTTGCCCCGATTCCCATTCCCTCCACAACGAACTCACACGGAGTGACCGAGATGCAAACTCGGGACCGAGAAGTGGAGGGCGAATGACTAACCAAGCACATTATAACAATACATGGCAAAAAAACCTCCGCCGCTGTGGTCTCGACGTAGCGTGCTGCCGTGTCACGCAGCGGGCCCGGGTTCAATTACCGGTCGGGTCAGGCTCCTGGGTAAGTTTTTTTTTTCCTCACTGTAAGACAAATGTTAGGAAGCTTAGGGAACAACGGTCCCCGAAAAGCATCCGGCCACCATCATCATCCTTATCATTATCATCATCATCATCATCCTTCACCGGTGTGGAAAGCAACGTGAAGCTAACCACACCTATAATTCCCTAGTAAAGCTGCAAAGCATAGCATGAAAAAGTTATGATTGCAGTGAAGGATGTGCCCTCGGGCAGAATTACTATGGATGGGCAGATAAAAGTTATATAAAATTATAACACATTATAATTAATTTAGTCCACCGCTGTGGTCTCGAGGTAGCGTGCTGCTTTGTCACGCAGCGGGCCCGGGTTCGATCCCCGGTCGGGGCAGTTTTTCTGAGTGACGTTTTTATCGGGTTTTTTCCTCACCTGTAAGACAAATGTCAGGAAAACTTTAAGGCCCAAACGGTCCCCGAAATCATATGGTCATCATCATCCTTAACCGGTGTGGAAAGCAACGGGAAGCTACCAACACCTACAATTCCCTAGTAAAGCTGCAAAGCATAGCATGAAAATGCTATGATTGCAGTGAAAGACCTGCCCTCGGGCAGAATTACTATGGATGGACACTCAATGTGTTTGTGTTGAAACAATAATAGTAATATAAGCGTAAAAAAGTAACAAATTGCCAGATCGACAACACCTGTTTAATATAAACAATGAAATGAGAATTCATTACATTCACATGAACAGTTTACCAACCCCTGTTTCCACCTGCAAAATCACTCAAAGCAGTCCGCATGTTTTGACGGCTATCTGGTTGCCTAACCAGAAAACGATCGGCTTGAGTCAGACAAATAGAATATAAATTGAGGGATAAAAACATTAGAGGTCAATAAAGAAATATATATTATTAACAATAAGAATCTCAATATGGACTTTGTCTGCGATCTTCAATTATATAATAAGTAGTCTTAATATGTTAAATAGTGTATTTGATGTCTGCTGGGTTGGGGGGAGTATGTGAGCGCGATCGTGTGTGGGGTGTATGTGGGTATATGTGTTTTTCTCTCTCTTTTTTAAATTTGTTTTGTAGCATTTTTTTATTATTAATATACAAAATGATACTTTTTATATTTATACATATGGTCTTTTCATGTATCACTGTACATGTGGATTATTTTGTAGACATAGATCTCTTCTCTTCTTCTTCTTCCTTTCATGTGATAGACCTAGTGGTCTGTTACGGCCTCAATCCAAAGTTTGAAGGGTCTGCCCAAAGATCTCTTGCCTGGTGGCTGGTAATTTAAGATCTGACGTGGTATTCTTGTTCTGCTAGACATAGATTATATATACCGGTATATATATATATATATATACATATCCATAGTAATTCTGCCTGAAGGCAGGTCCTTCACTGCAATCATAGCATTTTCATGCTATGCTTGCAGCTTTACAATGGAAGTGTAGGTGTGGTAGCTTCCCGTTGCTTTCCACACCTGTGAAGGATAATGATGATGATGATAAGGATGATGATGATAAGGATGATGATGATAATGATGATGGCCATATGATTTCGGGGACCGTTTGGGCCTTAACGTTTTCCTGACTTTTGTCTTACAGGTGAGGGAAAACCTCGATAAAAACCACGCCCAGAAAAACTGCCCCGACCCGGGATCGAACCCGGACCCGCTGCGTGACAAGGCAGCACGCTACCTCGAGACCACAGCGGCGGACTATATATATATTTCATTTTATATAGGTGTGTAGCCATGTAGATATTTTTTATATATTCTTATGTTTACTTTATTTTTTTATTCATGGAAAAAGAATACACGTGCGCAAAGTAGGCCTAAATGCAAATGTATTTTTTTCTTTTGAAAAAAAAAAGGCAATAAATTCCATTATTTGACAAATAGAATATAGCCGACATAAATATGTGAAGAACATTAAGTACATATTAAATCTGTCTACGTGTGAATAGTGACCTAGAGAGAAAGACTTGGTTTTTGACGGATGATGAAATGCCGTGTCTAAATATGTACAAAAACCTTATGTTTATACATTATACATATATTTAATTATAGCAATAGACCAGGCGTTGTTAAATTTTACAAAAAATTGAAAAGTTGAAATGGACTTCTTGTTCAGAAACAATAACAGTGTTAACAAGATTAATGTACACATTACCTTATAGCACAGTTGTAAGTTGCTGTTCCAACAATTCCATTCGATAGAGCAGTTAATATTCGAGTATTATCAGATTTTATAGTTTAATAATAAATTGAAGACTACACTTAAAAGATAAATAAAAACAAAAAAGTAAAATAAAAAAGAGAAATTGAAGAAAACGAGAGGAAAATTTTAAAATGTGTTGTGAATGTTTTGATTTTGCAGTACCTGAAGAAAAAGAAACCCTGCTAAGCAGGCAGTTATCCAGGCCTCCAGGACTGCTCTCTGCTGGGTCCACACCGCGGTCCACACCCAGAACCACCCCTTCCCGCAGCAAGTCGCCATCTATACCACGTAAGTTACATTTATAGCACAATTAAAAAATATATATATACGTTTGGGAATGTGCGTTTCATTACAAAAAAAATACGTCACACAGAAATTGCGAAGAATTATTTGAATTCCTCAGCAAGTAAAATTTCTGCTCAAAAAATTGTCTTGTAGACTTAAAATATTTTATTTTCTTCATTAAATAGTATATATAGTTAGGTTGCGAGAAAACAAAATTGGCGACCGCTAAAAAGATTTTTAAATTTCGGCATTCAGGTTAACTCCCATTTCTAATGGTCAGATTTCTCTATTTTTTCTCAATAATACCTTTATCGATGGATATGCCGAGTATGGTAACAAAAAATTAAAAATTGTGGTTGGCAGAGCGATTTTTAAACTTTCGTTACATGATAGCCCCCTACTCCTAATGGTCCAATTTTGCTGTTTAACAAACTCCAGCTTAGTTTTCTTAATTTATTTATACATATGGATTTTAGTTCCAAAAAGACAAGTTCGTCCAGCAGGAAATGCGTAACAAAGAGAATTCCTCAACAAGTCCAAGTGATGATTTTTCTTTCTCGGCTCGTACTTGATGGCACTCGATTCTTTAGCAAGTTTCGCTCCTTGGCGGCTATTTTCTTATTTCCTAGTTGTATATGAGCACACTGTTGGTTTACGCAATACGCTACAAGTCGGAAGAACGAGGGTTCGAGTCCCGGTGAGATCAGGATTTTTAAATTGAACCAAATCTTCTGGAGGCATCTTGGCCCTGGGGCCGACTGATCCTCTAACGGAAATGAGTACCAGATGGTACATCTGGTTTCTCATAAAGATCATGTAGGCTTACCTCACTCTTATTTAATTTTCTTCTTCATTCGCCATGTTGTACACCCTTATTCATTCAAACTTTTACTTTCATAATCGTAGTCTTTATTCCTCCCTTAAATAAGAGAGCATGAACTTCATCCATATAATATCATTGAAAGGTACACCACTGTATATTTTATCTTAACATATTATGAGAGAAGTTGGTATGAAAAAGAATGTTAGTATACCATACAGCGTTCCCACAAATGTTCTTTCGGGTTTCGAACACATGTAACTTGCGTTTAAATAAACTTACAAACGTGAAACTAGTACTAATGGAAAGAGAAACTCAATTAGTTTTGGTTACAGACCTTACAGATGTCCAATGTGAGCTCCGTTGGTAACATGACACACATCACGCCTGTAGTCTATTTCCACCCAGGAATGTTGCAGCATATCATGGTCAACTGTTTCGATGGCTGCTGTGTTGCGCCCTCTTAGGTCAAGAACGGTCTGCGGAAGAGGTGTCTTGTAGACAAGATCGTTGACATAACCCCACAAAAAATAAGTCATGGAGTGTGAGGCCTGGTGAACGCGGAGGCCAAGGAAGAAGTCCTTCATCGTCATTACCAACACAGTTCACTTTAGGAGAGTCGCGGACATGCTGCACGTAGGTATTGGGTTTTACCGACCCCCAGATTCTAACATTATGTTTGTTCACTTTACCTGAAAGATGTCACTAAACACTGTGGATTCGAAAAACCCATCATCTTCCAAGAGAGTCTGCATATTCTCGCTGAAAGTACGACGCAATTTATCTTCTTCCTTTAAGAACTGCAGCACCTGCAATCAGTATGGATGAAATTTCAAACGTTTACGCAGAACTTTCCATACGGTGGATTTAGGGATCTGCAGCTCTCTGCTAGCTGCAATGATTGATTTTTTAGGACTACGCGTAAAAGATTCACGAATCCGCTCTCCACTTGTCTGACTTACAACCGGGCGTCCAGAAGATTTCCTCCTACAGATGCATCCTCTTATCGTAAAATCAGAGTACCACGAACGAATTGAAAGACCACTGGGTGCATCTTCACCAAATCTTGTTCGAAAATGTCGTTGATCAAAAAATACAGATCGATGAACATGATAATCGAGAACACAGAACGCTCGCCTATCCTCTATACCAGCCATTTTCTCACTTTCAACGCAATGTTGTATGTAATTATACGTCATTGTTGCCAACTGTGATACTATAACCAAAACGTTTGGAGTTTCTCTTTCCATTAGTACTAATTTCATGTTTGTAAGTTTATTTAAACCCAAGTTACTCGTGTTCGAAACCCGAAAGAGCATTTGTGGGAACCTTGTATTTTAAGCTGCGATGAAAAGAGTTCCTACAATGCACAATAGCATGCCTTTCCAGTGTTAAGCCTATTTTAATTTCTTTCTGCACCTCAATCCTGTTTGTAATTTTATTCTTAGTTATTTGAATTTCGCAACTTCTTCAAAATTTCACTCATTTGTTGTTCTCTCGCGCGATAATAATAATAATAATAATAATAATAATAATAATAATAATAATAATAATAATAATAATAATATATATTTTTGTTGCGAATAATCCCATATAGGACTACGCAAAGTACTTAGAGGCGTTTCCTATTACTCCATATGTCCCACATTTTTTGGCTATGGACTTTCTTTCTCTCTTTTGTCCATGTTGTGCTAGTTTTTTTTTTCGGGTTTGTCCTCTTGATCAACCTTGCTACTTGAACACCTTAATTCTAAAGATATTTCTGTTTATGATATCTTCTTGATTAATTTCTGCCAATTTTAAGTCATTTTTTACTTCACCAATCCATTTCTTATATCCACTGGTGCTTTGCTTCTATTTTCGTATAAATTATTATTATTATTATTATTATTATTATTATTATTATTATTATTATATTATTCTTCAGCGAAACATACAGTATTTTCAGGGCAATTTGCATTACAAAATAGTTTGTTGTCCATTTACAACAGTGCGCAGGAGGTATATTATCTGATTTGTTTCAGGTCACAGGGAAGGAACGCCTTCCAGGTACGTTTTTGAGGACAGCAGACCGCGGCGTCTGAAAGTATCAGCACCCAAGTTTTACGCCGTGCCTCACAATAGAGTTGCAGAAGAGGGTGAAACAGTTCGTTTCCAGTGCGCCATCGCAGGTCACCCGACGCCTTGGGTCACTTGGGACAAGGACGGAATTCTGGTTACACCCAGTTCCAGACTCACGCTGTCGGAGAGAGACGATCTAAGGATTTTGGAGATAACGGAAGTGACGGTGGAGGACGCAGGATTTTACCGGATTACACTGGAGAACGAAGTGGGGCGCATAGAGGCCAGCGCACGTCTGGAAGTCATCAGTAAGTACATTCTCTTTATTTGCCTCCCATCTCTCTCCCATCCCTTTCCTTCTTAAGCTTTTCATTTCTCTTATTTTCCTTCCTCTACTCCTCTTTCTTTATCTCAAACTCCCTACCCTACTATATTCTTTCTTTCCTTCTCTCTCTCTTCTCTCCTTCTCTCTTTTGCTTCTATATCTCCTTATCTTTCTTTCTCACTCTCCTTATCCTCTTCTTGAAATCCTATTCTTTCTCCTTTTCTCATCCATTTTCTTCCTCCGTCTTTTTCTCTTTCTGCCCTTCACTCTTTCTTCTTCCCTCTATATACCCTTCTCTTAACCCTTCTCTCTTTCCTCTCCCTCCTAATTTCTCCATTTCTCCCTATCTCCTTCTCTATCTCACCTACGCTTTTTCTCCTGTCTCCTATATCTCTCAATTTCTCTCTAACTTATTATCTTCCTTGTCTATTCTCTTTCCTCTCTCTCCCATATATCACTCCACTTCTCTCTACCTCCTTCTCTTTCTCATCCACTCTTTTTCTTCTCTCTCATATATCTCTCAATTTCTCTCTATCTCCTACTTTTTCTCGACCAATATTTTTCTTCTCTCTCCTATATCTCTCCATTTCTCCCTATCTCCTTCTCTTTCTCACCTACTATTTTTCTTCTCTCTCCTACATCTCTCCATTTGTCCTTATCTCATTTTTCTCACCTACTCTTTTCCTTCACTTTCCTATATCTCTTCATTTCTCTCTGTCTCCTTTCCTACTTTACCCACTCTATTTCCTCTATATCCTATATCTATCCGTTTCCATCTATTTTCTTCTCTTTCTCTCCTACTTTCTTTCCTATTTCTCCTATATCTCTCCATTTCTCCCTATTCTAACTCTTTCTCATCTATTCATTTTCTATCTCCCCTTTTCTCTTTCTATCTACCCTTTTCTCTTTCTATCTCCCTCTGCTACTTTATCCTCTCTTTACTCTTTCAACTTGCTTCCTTTTCACTCTCTCTGTCTCTTTTCTTTACCGTCGGCCGATCCTACTTTCAACAATAATAGCTCCATATAACATCTTCAGAGCTACCAGGATGTTCATAATACAACAGGAATAAACATATTGATACAGCTCGAAGAACTATCTCAAAAATGTGAAATGCACTTTCAGGAGATTCCCTCACAAGTGGGTACTCAGGGTAACGAAATTGGCTAAGAATATTGCGCCTAATCCCCTACCGAGCCTTCGTGACCTCTAAATTCATATCATTATTATTATTATTTATTATTATTATTATTATTATTATTGTTATTGTTGCAAAATTTCCTCCATGGCATCTTTATCTTGTGGTGTGGTAGCTTGCGTGCTATAATGACCCCAAGAGCTTTGCCGACAGTAACATTGCTGCCGCAAGGAATTCCAAATCCTGACCGTTCGAAGACGATAAGCCAGACGAAAAAGTATCTTGGTCGAGTCAGTGACGATCTTTCACCCTAGAAATACAACCATGAAGAAACGCGATCGTGGTTTCCACAGGGATAAAAATTTTCCGGACCTACGTTCTCCGGGCGGGGACTAGGCCTACTCTAGGGAATCTATGGCAAAGCCTCGAGAGAGCTGTACAGACAGGCGAATGGTGAAGATTATATAACAGTAAGCTACATGATATTTTTGGGAAATCAGATGTAATAAGAACAGTTAAGTTTCGTAAATTTCGTTGGGCAGAACATGTGACACGAATTGGGAATGAAAGAGAGACATTAAAACGGCTTATAAGAAAATCAAACGGAAAACGCCCAGTAGGCAGGTCAAGAACGAGGTAGGAGGATAACAGTAACCATTATTTAAAGGAAGTAATTATTCAGAGGATGATAGTATAACATTAGCTAAGGATAGGGATGCATGGGGAGCATGAACCTACTGATTAGATAGTGCCAATGAGTTAGTTAGTTGTAAAATCTAAATGCTCTATTTGTGTCCAGCGTAATGTTAGGTCGAAGGATGATGTGAGATGAAGCCGCTATCATTGAAGGTGTGTGATATATACGGATGCTGATGCCGGTTGACCAAACTTGTAGCACCATCACAGAACTAGATTAAATAAATGAAATGAAATGGATGAGATGAATATGAACAAGTGATTGAATTGAGTTTTTTTATCAGAGAAAAAGGAGACACCCCGACAAAAAAAACTGTTCTGATTCCAATTCTTCCATCAGAAACCCCAAGTCGAGTGACCAAGATCCGACTCGGCTACCAGAGATGTATCTACAATGGCTTAGCACAATGTTGAGCCATAGCCTCTCCCTTGTCAGAAGTCACTAGACCATGATAATTACCTTATTTGCCTATAAATGCCATGAATGGCTTGCGGTCAACACACCTACTCAATGAGACATCTAGCAGGCAAATAAGATATTGATAGCATGATGAGGTCGGTAAATTTTGCTACAGGCTTAAGGATCTTTTACAAGCCTGAAAATCTTCAGACTCGAGACCCAGTTTATAGTCTCTCTCGGAGGACTTGCTACTTGGATATTTCTGTCCTAAAAAATCCATCGACCCTGGCCGGGTTTGAACCCACGACCATCGGGACTAGAGGCAAGGAGTATAACCACTAGTCCACCGTGCCGATTGCCAGAAGTGAAGGAATAATCATCATCATCAGCAGCATCAAGGATTAGACCTTAAGGTCTGTTCCGATCTCATGCTAGAATTGGTCTGTCCATCTTTTACTGGATCTTCCAACATGTCTTCGTCCTAGTGGTTTGTAATGAAGAATCTGCTTCGGAATTATATTGTTATCCATTCTATTTATGTGGTGCATCCATTCATCTCTGTATTGTGCAATTCTATCTAACAATTTGAACACATTCAGTTCACTTCGTACATCTTCATTTCGTTTTCGATCTGTTATTGTATAGCTCCTCAGTAACCTCATTTCTGACGTTTATATTCTTCGTTCTTGGTTTTTGGTTAAGACCCAGTGTTCTGATCCATATAGTAGTGTTGGAACCGCCATTGTTTTATACAATTTTAAAAGTGTCTCCTTTCTAGTGAAGGATTTATTATTACTTTATTCTGACACTGTCAAACTGAAATAAAATAAAATACAATACTGAGAGGTCACATTTTTTCTAAGAATAAAACATTGTAGTGTAAGTTCCTGTAATGTCACTCATACGTGGAAATGTAGACGTGAAAATGTTTTATTTGATTCGTGACACAGTTCTCTAACTATTGTTCGATCCTGACATATTGGGAGACACATCCTAGTGCGTGACCCGACTCCGAACACCATTCCTCACTGGCTTACACATGATAACATGTCTGCCTTCAGATTAGTAGGTCTGCGTTTCATAGCCCTACCTGTCACTTTAGAAAATTAATTATAAAACTTTCAATCTTGAAAATCACAGAGTTGATGGTGCACAGCCATAAACACGGAATTTAACCGACTATAAAGTTAGTTAATTGGTTAGTTCATGTTACAGTTAACGCCGCTCTTATTAGCTCAGGTCATTAACTAACTAACTAACTAACTCACTGGCACTATCGAACCCATAGGTTCATGGCCACGCTGACATAAGCTCTCCATACATCCCTATCCTGAGCCAATGTTTTCCAATCATTCCCTGTACAATCTACTTACCTCAAGTCATAGTAAATGTTATTCTCCCACCACATTCTTGGTACCAACTGGGCGTTTTCCCTCTGGCTTTCCTGCAAGAAGTTTCCATGCACGTCTTTCATTCTCCATTCGTGCCACATGTCCTGCCCATCGCAGTCTACGACCTAAAGTAGTCCCCGCCCGGAGAACATTAGCTAAGGTCATTAGGGAGACAATTCAAATCTGCGCGTCAAAAGAAAAAAACATTTTGCTCAAAGGCGCCTTTTTTTTCCAGCTTCAGGCTTTATTCTCCTTGTTGTTCTTCTTCTTCGTTGGTCTTACGGTCTTTGTAGTCTGACCTTGACCTTTTAACAGTCATTCATTCACTTCGATCACTTGTTTCTTATTTCCAATTCTTGATTCCATCCTGTTTTATATCTTCCTGTACATCATCCAGTCCCGCGCCGTAGCCGAGTGGTTAAGGCAAGAAGCCATGGCGCAGAGCCCCCATGGGAAAGAAATTTTGTCATGGAATTTCGGCCAGTATGGGACCGGTGTCCACCCAGCATCGTGAGGAATTTTGGGGTAGCTACAATAAGTAGCGACGTCAGGTTGGGAAGACCAGCTATAACGGCTAGGGGACCCGACATGCTGACAATATGTCACCCCTACACTGCCTCGATGATCTATTGTTAATGTTAATACCTTTATATATATGTATTACTTTTTTTTGCGGGATTTGAGTCTTTTCAAATCTACCTGATTAACACGTGGGTGTGAGGCCAGCAGCCGGCTGGTAGGCCATGGGACTTCTATGCCTGTCGCGCTTGGAGTTTTTTTTTGTACATCATCCAACCATCTCGACCTAAGTTAACCAATGCTTCTCTTACTATCCAGTTTAGAGTTTAAAACCTTTTTAGGCATTCGATCAGTATTCATCCTAAAGAGGTTTTTTTACGTGCCGTAAATCAACGAATCGGGACCCATGACCCTAGTTTATCCCGAAGGAACCCATGCTTAGGATTTGTACGGCCTGGAAAATCCATGGACCCCGGCCGGGTTTGGACCCGTTATTCTCGGAAATAGCCATCTTGTCTCTCTCAAATAACGTTAAACTATAATTATCCATCCGTATTAATTCTGCCCGAGGGCAGGTCTTTCACTGCAATCATAGCATTTTCATGCTATGCTTTGCAGCTTTACTAGGGAATTGTAGGTGTGGTAGCTTCCCGTTGCTTTCCACACCGGTGAAGGATGATGATGGTAATGATAAGGATGATGATGATGATGATGATGTCCGGATGTTTTTCGGGGACCGTTGGGCCCTAAGCTTCCTGACATTTGTCTTACAGGTGAGGAAAAACCCCGAATAAAACCTCACCCAGGAACCTGTCCCGACCGGGAATCGAACCCGGGCCCGCTGCGTAACAAGTCCACAGCGTTAAAACTATAATTATATAAAACGATTATACTTCCAATTATGTTATGAGATTGCGAAACATTGCCGCTTACTTTAATGGAGGAGAAAAGTTACTACTTACGAGTATTAGGGAAATTTTTGAACCAAAGAGATAGGAATAGACGGGTAAATAGAGAAGAGTGCATAATAGTTAAGCTGTATTATCTTTATGGGAATCCTGATATAATAGAATACTTAGGTAAAAGGTAAAGTGATCCCACTACAGGCCTCAGGAGGACCTTTGGGTAGTAGGAGGTTAAGTCTCCCACTTTTCTGGACAATCGGCACTTGATATCATCCGGGTTGTCAGCCCTGCGTGACGGCCGCCTTTCCCCCCAGAACAAGCGTCTGGTACTCATTTTCGTTAGAGGCTGAGTTGATTCCACGGTCATAGTGCCGCCAGAAGGTTTGGGTCAATTTAAAAATCCTGACCCACCGGGGCTCGAACCCTCGACCTTCCGGCTTGTAGTGTAGTACTTTAACCACCACGCTATTGCGTGCCCCCAATAAGAACACTTTAGTCTCATAAATATTAAGTTTAGTATCTGTTGTCACGCAGCGGGCCCGGGTTCGTTCCCCGGTCGGGACAGTTTTTCTGGGTGAGGTTTTTATCGGGGTTCTTCCTCACCTGTAAGACAAATGTCAGGAAAACTTTAAGGCTCAAACGGTCCCCGAAATCATATGGCCATCGCAATCATCATCATTCATATTCATCTTAGGTTAAGCTTAGGATTAGGGACTCTCCTGGCGCACTATCATCATCATCATCACCCATCATATCATCGGGGCAACGTAACCGCGCCTTCCAGGCGCCTCAACCTCAGAAGTGGGTTACAAGTACGCCATGCCAGGAGAGAAACCGGGAATGTCGAAAAGACAAATCTGGGGCATTTGAAAAAAAATATCAGTCGTCCTCAACAAATTAAAATTCATTAAAGTAGTGAAAGCCTTCAAGAACTTCTTGTTCTATCCTCAGATGCTGAGGTACAAAATTTAATATTTTTACTTTTTACATAACCTCAGTGGTGGTTCAGGATGAATTTTAAAAGTATTCACTCTCATAGACATGATACTTATGGGAAACTGGATGTAATAATACTTAAGTCTGTAGGCTGCAATGGGCAGGGCATGTGGCACGAATGGTGAATGAAAGAAAGGCTTGGAAAGCTCTTGTAGGAAAACCAGAGGCAAAGAGTCCAATATATAGCCGAAAAATGAGATGGGAGAATAAGTTTAACTCTGGAACCTGACGGTTAAACTTTGCATCAATATTCCTGATTGAGGGGTCACAGTGACCCCTCACATAATTTTAGTTTTAAAACGTGTTTATTTTAATAGGATTTGTATAAAGTTTTCTATTATATCACATTATGCATTCTAGTAAATGAAACGTCCATATTTAATACCATTAAACAGACCATTGAGGGTCAGGGACTAGGCCTATATAACTAATTAACTATATACCTATCTCGCATTGTAATCACACGCCAGACCAATGAAATGTTATTTTGACAGTTCACTACATGAAGCACAAAGAAGGAGCCTGTGATCATTCCACATGGGATTATTCCAGTCCACACATTCCATAGCTAACTTCCTGTCTTTTTTCTAGGGCAGAAATTATATATTTTGCTTCCACTGAAAGCTACAGTTTCTGTCACGTTGTTGTGCTCCCGTTTCTTTTGGACCCCAGGATTTTTAAACTGACCCAAACCTTCAGGCGACACTATGGCCCAGGAGTCGACTCGTTTCTAACGGAAATGAACACCAGACGCTTCTTCTGGGGGTAAAGGCGGCCGTCATGCAGGGCTGACAACCCAGCTGACATCAAGTGCCGATTGTCCAGAAAAAGAGGGAGCCTTAACCTCGTACTACCCCGAGGGCCTCTTGAGGCCTGTAGTGGGATCACTTTATTTTACTTCACTTTACTATCACTTCTATTTACGAGTTCACTTATTTCATCACTTGTGAGCCATTTACTTGAAAATGACATTATAAAAATAAAATAAAAAGTAAGAAATTACTTTTTCACTAACATAGATAATTACTAGGTGTAATTGAAAGACTTGAGAGCCTATAGGCCTAATCACGAAATTCAGTTTGAAGAAAAATACGCATCATTACCTGACGGAGGGGTTTGTATGATCCCAACTACTACCACAACAAATATATCCCTCTCCCTCTTGTAAACTATTTTATGAAAACTCACAAAACTCTCACCATTTAAAGAACAAGGTTAGAACTGAATTCTCACAAAGCTCTGAAAAAGTGAGTCCGAAATTACGAATGTTCAGATGAACAGAAATATCTGTGGGGTCACCAAGACCCCACCATCAGGTTCCAGGGTTAACTATGATTTGAGGGAGATGAATTAGTCAGGGGATGCATCCAAACATCCGAATGTTTGGAATACATAGGGTTAAGATAAGGATGTATGGAGAGCTTATGTCCGGGGTCAGTAGTACCAGTGAGTTAGTTAGTTATTACCTGAGATATCAAATGCCCTCAACTAAAACTTGGATTTAAAAACTTCTTTAAAGCATTCCAGAATATTTTTAAACCTGTGTCTCAACTAAAACTTCGTTGAAGACCTTCGAAATATATGTTATCTTCAGCTTCTGAAGGTGGAACATATTCCGAAAAGCCTTCAATGGAGTAGTTTAAGTTGAGGACGACTGAGATCTCGGGTAGAGTTTCATTGTTTTTATTTTTATTTCTATGTGTTTAGATCGCTACGGAGGAAGATCTAGGGGCGTGAGAGCCTGGAGCGCTTCTCCCAGAACTTCACCGACATTCGGACGACGACTGATTGGCTCAGCTGCACGTGTTGGTGGTCGACTTACTCTGGCCTGCGACATACGTGCGTCCCCAACCCCAGGAACAACGTGGTACAGGTAAGACAGGCATATCATTCTTTCATTTTCTTTGTCCAAAAGCAGGTCCTTCGATGAAAGACGGTTATTTTCCATCATCCCTTCTTTCCTTCCATTCTATATCAACATGGTATAATCCCTTACAGCAAATGTTATATTTGAGATACATATATAACGCTGCAGTCGCAATGCTGTACTTTTTTTTTTGTAATAAAGTGAGAAACAAGTGTTTTTTTATGCCACCAGGTTATCTTACGACTTTTCTACCATTCTTTCCTGGGACTGGCGGAATAGTAACCCAATTCTGAGTTGGTCCAATTTAACTATAGGCCTATATATATATATATATATATATATATGTCCACCGCTGTGGTCTCGAGGTAGCCTGTTGTCACGCAGCGGGCCCGGGTTCGATCCCCGGTCGGGGCAGTTTTTCTGGGTGAGGTTTTCATCGGGGTTTTTCCTCAACTGTAAGACAAATGTCAGGAAAACTTTAAGGCCCAAACGATCCCCGAAATCATACGGCCATCATCATCATCCTTATCATTATCACCATCATCATCCTTCACCGGTGTGGAAAGCAACGGGAAGCTACCACACCTACAATTCCCTAGTAAAGCTGCAAGCATAGCATGAAAATGCTATTATTGCAGTGAAGGACCTGCTTTCGGGCAGAATTCCTATGGATGGATGGATATATATATATACATACAGTGACAGTAAATCAAAATACTGTTAAGTTTTGTTTAATTGTGTAAGTTTCCTGACAAAAGATGTACAAACACTCCACCGCCAACTTCAATGCATTTTGCTGCTCTTGTAGACAGCTAAGATACAATGGAATCATTGCTTGGCAACCGAGGTCACCCAATCTAACCCCATTCGATTACTGTTTGTAGGGTTGGCTTAAGAGCAAAGTCTACAAGCACAGAGTGGACAAGAGAGAGGCACTTCAGTCGTATTTTACAGGCTTGTGCTCAAGTAAAGGAATGTACGAATGAGCTTAGATCAGCAACACAACACAGGAAGAGCAACAAAATGCATTGAAGTTGGTGGTGGATTGTTTGAACATCTTTTGTCAGGAAACGTACACAATTAAACAAAACTTAAGAGAACAATATCTTGATTTATTGTCATCTGCACTTTTCTCGTTCCTCGATGTTTCCATTAAATTACCCTGAAACGGTTGAGAATAGACCATATGTACATTATAAGTTTTTTTATTCAGAATCACCAGTACTATCACCCCTCAAAGCATGTACTCACCCTGTATATACCCGACGAGTATCTATAGTTGGACCAACGAATCTGTGCCCCCGTAAGAAATGCAAACTAAACACTAATTCCGTTCCCTCGGTAAATTATTTCCCTCCCTGCATTCTTGCCTGTCTCTATTTTCTATCTATCTCTTTCTCCCCTCCCATTACTCACAGTTTTTGAGCTTTCTTGCGGGATATTATTTGCACCCACAGTCCAGCGTTGTCAACTCAATATCAGTATGTTATGTTATATAGTATGTAAATTGTAAATTATTATCATTAGCTTAATTCATAAGCATAAATTAGAATTCCTGTATAGTATCAGTATGTTATATAATATGTAAATAAAATCGTAACATGTAGTAACTTCGCCATAGCCCGGATGAGAAAGAAGGAGGGCACATAATTGTGTATTCATACCTAAAATTTTATAATTTTGTTAGGACTTGAAGATTACGTTCCAAATCTAACCAAATAAGACAATGAGGTGAAGGAGAAATATTTATGACGAAACATTTATCTTTAAAAACAACATATGTAAATTCCCTTCACGTAATTTCCATTTAACCAACAAATATCCACTATTATAATTATATCCATTAATCGTAGAAATCAATCAGTGACATTAGACTTACTTAAATTAAATATGAAGTCGTAATAATTAACCTTACATTATTCAAGAGCCTGACACCGGGGGAAGTTTGGCAACGTCCCTACTCGGTCAGTTACAGTGGCTTCTATTTGACGTAATGAAAGGGGAGCGTGGTGGAATGGTGTGAGAGAACTGACCTGTAATTTTCGTAGAACGATGCCAGCGCTACAGGGACGCAGATCCGTTGGTCCCGACTATATGTATAAATAGGAATAGACAATACAGTTTAGTGCCTTTTTCTCCTCTGTCAACCGATTTATTTTAGTAGTTATTGACGAGTTTTAGTGTTATCATTTTTAAAAATTGGGAAGTTTTTTTTTCCCCCCCCTGCTTTCGACGTAGAGTCGAAGCATTTATTTAGGAGTCTCTATTTGTCATACTTCACTCTCCTTGCGTCTACAATCTACAATATTTGTACATTATTCAATACATATCTGTTACATATCATTTTTATATTATTATATAAACAACAAAAGAAAAGGAATGAAGAGGAAGTGTCAAGAACAAAATAAAAGAGAAAATGTAATCCATCAAATGAATGTCAAAGCAAAATAATACTAATCTTAAGGTGTCAGTTAATCCATTTCCAATATATATATATATATATATATATATATATATATGAACTTCGGAGAATGTGGACCCCTGTTTTGAATTTCTTGTTTTTCTTATTTTAATTAAGGGATTTTAATTTTATTCAATTGCAGTGATTATCATTAGTGTTGTAACTATGAAATAGCATTGTTATTTTATTCAAATATGGAAACATCTTCATAATTTATAAACTTTATACATTACAAGAAAGATCCACTTTAACCACTATATTCGGGTAAAGTGGAACACAGACTCCATCCTAGTCTGTAGACTATATTAAGTTTGTTTACTCTATTAATGTATGCAGAGAGGCACAAATTAACCTGAATGTATTTATGGCTGATCGTAATTAAAAAGCGTTGATATTTATTTAATGTTTTGAAAAATTATCGTTGATTATAACATTCACACGTCATTCATCTGCAGACAGCGACGGTATTTGGGTTTAGGTAAAATTAACAAGGATATTAAATAAAATTAATTAAGTGCACACGGTTTTTACATATAGCACCCTTATTGATAAAATATATGTATTCCTGTGTAGTGGACCCAGGTCCACTTTAAACCGCCTCGTGGAGGGTCTACATTAACCAAATTCCTTTGTTATCTTTAATTATTTTATACAGCAGCCATATCACATAATATCAAACCAAACCCGTCAGTACATTAAAACAGCATCTACATAATATAATATATTTAGGAGTTGTTTTCAACATTTGTAATATTCAATAGCAGAAATCGAGAATTAATTCTTAGCTTGAAAAACTTTTTAAATGACCGTTTTCATAAATATCACAAATAAACCTTTCTTCGCACAAAGAATAAAAGAAATTGCCTTGAACACGTCAAAGTTGATGAGGGGAAGAAATTAAAATATTTTCTGTTCCAGAGCAGCACTAATTAAAAAATATGTTAACAGGATCTACTCAAACCGAAAGGTTCACATTACCCGAACTTCCTATATATATATATGTCCACCGCTGTGGTCTCGAGGTAGCGTGCTGCCTTGTCACGCAGCGGGCCTGGGTTCGATCCCCGGTCGGGGCAGTTTTTCTGGGTGAGGTTTTTATCGGGGTTTTTCCTCACCTGTAAGACAAATGTCAGGAAATCTTTAAGGCCCAAACGGTCCCCGAAATCATATGGCCATCATCTTTATCATCATCATTCTTATCATTATCATCATCATCCTTCACCGGTGTGGAAAGCAACGGGAAACTACCACGCCTACATAATTCCCTAGTAAAGCTGCAAGCATAGCATGAAAATGCTATGATTGCAGTGAAGGACCTGCCTTCGGGCAGAATTACTATGGATGGATATATATATATATATATATATATATTTGAATGGACGGTGGTCAGCGTTCCGCCTCATACTGACATCTAGGAATCCAAGGTAGTACTAGGACGGGAAAATTTGGTAAATTTTGCTTAGACGCCTTTTCATTCAGCCTTAAGGATCTTTTACGAGCCTGAAAATCTTCAGACTCGGGACCCACGGCTTAAAGTCCCTCCCGGAGGACTTGCTCCTTGGATTTTTTTCGTCCAAAAAAAAATCCATCGACCCCGGGCGGGTTTGAACCCGCGACCCTCGAGACCAGAGGCAAGGAGCATAATATATATATATATATATATATATATATATAATAAAATAATATCGGCCGCGGTGGACTTCTGGCGGCATTATGGCCCTGGGAACGTCTCAGCTTTAACGGAATCGCTTTACCTTTACCTTTTTTTTACACCAGTTGAAAATAAAAAAAAAATGTTTTGTAATATTTAATTACGTCGTCTTCGGAGAGCAGTTTGTCATTTTTATATCTTTTCTCACGATATGGAAGATCGTGATATAGGTAATTAGTCTGTCCGGTTTCATGGTCCGCATGTACAGAGCTGCCTTTACATCCCTAATCGGAAGTAATATTTTTCATTCATTGTTTTCTTCGCATATATATTGCAAATGCCCCATGTTGTCTTTCTACTTTCCTGGTGTTCTCTCCTGTCATGACGTATTTGTAACCCACTTCTGAGGATGGGGCGCCTGGGAGGCGGGGTTACGTTGCTCCGATGATATGTTGGGTGATGATAATGGTGCGCCAGGAGAGTCCCTAATCCTAAGCTTAATCTAAGATGAATATGAATGATGATGATTGCGATGGCCAAATGATTTCGGGGACCGTTTGGGCCTTAAAGTTTTCGTGACATTTGTCTTACAGGTGAGGAAAAACCCCGATATAAACCCCGCCCAGAAAAACTGTCCCGACCGGGGATCGAACCCGGGTCCGCTGCGTAACAAGGCAGCACACTACCTCTAGACCAAAGCGGTGGACATCTTCGCTTATATAAGAAGCCATATGTCATACCCATATAGTAGGCCTATCACAGACAACGTTCCCTATACACAATGGACTTTTTGATAGCCAGGAATTGAAAAAAGAGTGGTAGCCAGAAATTTTAACTGTTACATTAAAAAATAGATAATTGACAAAAACTAAGTACGTTAACTAAAATTATGGTCGCAGAGATGTGAAGTCAATTGGACATAAACTTTCCATACATCGATATCTTATGCTTACATTTTCCATTTATTGCCTTATCATAGAAGATCGCGTTATTCGACTTCTTACACTGTCTCACTTTCACTCGCTACCTGTAGAAATCATGAACAGTAGCCACTTTCAAGCAAAAATTAAAATCATTCCTGAAAGTTCTACAGTAATGTCACTTTTTATCATAATATCGTAAGTTAATTGATAAGTTCACAAATGATGTATAATTGAACGGCGTTATGCATCAAACGGCAATACGCCAGTATATAATTTTCGAGAAATATGTTTAAAGTTTAAGTCAATCTTCACTATTTGTTGTAGCGTCAAAATAACAAAACTGGATATTGCAAATTATTTTTCTTCTTTGATAGTTATGCATCAACGATCTAAAGCAGAAACATTTGGCGCTTACCTGCATGATGCAAAATTTAGATGAAGATCTGGTTTCATAGTCGTTTGTTGCAAAATGTGAATCTCTGATAGAACTGATGACTTTTTTATTATTTTTCTTTAATAATAAGGCTATATTTAAAGATTTGACGCTAAAAGTGTGCGTACATTTACTTCATAAGCCAGCGAACGGATAGCATCAGAAGATCAATTTCTTTAAAATGGTGCTTAGCCGGTTGATGCATAACACTGTCCAATTCGTCACCATCTTCGGTACTCTAGCTCTTAGTGTCGTATCTATGAACGCATTAGACCGTAAAAGTCGTTCTCAGCTTGTACTCTGCTGAGAAAGTTGCATCCAAAGTCGTTTTTGCGTACTCAAAAATCTGTTCATGCGATAATAATTGTCGAAATTCCTTAGCTACCTGGCGAGGTGACTTTTGCAGAGAACGAATCGTGAGCAACCCGATGGGAACCGATGGGAACCGATGGTAACCGATGTACTTTGAAACCTTGCAGCTTTATCCAAGATGTCGGACCTTGAAGACTTCGATCATGTTTTCGGTATACGCGGAGATGAGGAATTTGATAGAGTCTACCAAAGAATTCAACTGGAAGAACAGAGAATCGGCGTAATATCGCGCGACGCAGACGTCGTCGTACACGGTTTTATTTGCCGGGCGCAAGCGTAAATGCATTCCTCTAGCAGACGAAAATAACGGAAGTGGTTTTATCGCTGAGAAGTTTGGGTAATTTCTTGCCAATATTACGAAAAAAACTACTTTCAAGCATGACCAGTGAGCGACTCGCTAATTCGAACTGTGCACGTTCTCACGGAAAACTCAGCTCACCAGAGACTAATGTATTTGCATGCGGCCCTTAGTGTTTAGCCTTTATCTCCCGAACATCAGCTTGCCATTCTGTTCTGTCATTTACATTCTGCCTCCAATTACCGTTTCCAGCTCTTCTTAAACCACTCTCCACGTCATCCACCCATCCACCATCCTCTTCTTCCTATACTGTCAAGTTATTATTTTTAATTACATGTGTTTATTGCCACTGTAATATATATTAAATAATTGTACCGGATGTTTCTAAATTAATATCGGGGATTTAAGGCTTTGTAGTATTTAGTACATTTAACGTACAATTATAAATAATACACCATATGAAAGAGAAAAACAATCAGTTTTTGCTGCAATTGTTCAATGTGAGCACCATTTGTCACAAGGCACACTTCGAGTCGATAAGTCAGTTCTTCCCAAGCCTTGATCAACGTGTCTGGAGTAATATTTGCAGCAACTGCTTAAATCCTCTGTCCTAAGTCAGGTAGGTCACATACGCATGTTCCTTTAAGACCACCCAAAGGTAAAATTCGCATGGAGTAAGATCTTGTGAACTTGGAGACCATGCGAAATAAGCTCTGTGATTCGGTCAATCCAGCGGTGGGGTACTATGTCGTTTAACCAATCGAAACTCATGGACACAATAAATAAGAACTGGAATGAGAACAAGAGGACTAGAGGACATGGAGTGGATGGATAGGGAGGAGTGGAGAATGAAAAGAAAACTTTAGGCACAGAAAGTTTTGTAAACTTTGAAAATCTGTATATAAGCCTAAAAAAAAGTATGTTTAATTAATTCCTTGAAATCATAATTAATCTTATTCTCCCATCTGAGGTCACTTGGCTTTTCACTCTGGTTTTTCTGCAAGACGTTACAATGCTCTCCTTTATGACCTTGGTGTAAAAGCGACTATAATTGATATTAAATAAAACAACATAAATTCTGTACGAGGAAACAAATGAGTTCTGCAGTTACTAGACAAAAATACAGATTCATATTTTGATATAAAATATAAATTAGTATGTCCAGTTTTAAATATTATCCAAACTTTTACTTGCCAAGGGCAATCAAAATGAAACAGATTATATCGTTAGATTTTATCGTTCGCGAAAACTAGGATATTTTGTAGACAAGTTTTTTTTTCCCCCTCAGTAATAACTTGAGAACTTATATTTCATATTTCATGGGCCTGATCTTGCTTAACAAGGCATTTGCTTAAGGCAGCTAATAAACTACGACATATTAGTACAACTAATGTAACTTACTGATATATTTCATTTCTCAAAAACACTTGTACAGTTGGCATTTCCTTATAAAATTTTTCAGATTTTTTTTCATTGAATGAATCTAAATAACTCACTGGCTCTATCAAACCCGTAGGTTCATGGCCGCGCGGACATAAGTTTCCATACATATCTATCCTGAACTAATGTTTTCAAATTATCTCCTGTATAATCTACTTCTCTCAAATCATAGTTAATGTTATTCCCCCACCTCATTATTGGTCTACCAACTGGACGTTTTCCCTCTGGTTTTCCTACAAGAAGCTTCCATGCACGTATTTCATTCCCCATTCGTGCCACATGTCCTGCCCATCGTAGTCTACGAGGCTTAACTGTTCTTATTATATCTGGCTTCCTATAAAGACCATATAGTTCACTGTTGTGTAGTCTTCTCCATTCATCCACCCATCTCTCTTTAGTCCAAAAATTTTCCTAAGAACTTTATTCTCAAATACTCGTATCTCCTTTCCTCCCTTAAAGTAAGAGCCTATGTTTCGCATCCATATAATATAACTGGTAGAATAATATGTTTATATATTTTCAGTTTAACGTTTTTTGAAAGGAGTTGGGATGTCAAGAGTCTCTGTAACGCATAATAGCATGCATTTCCAGAATTGAGCGTAATTTCTTTGTGCATCTCATTAAAATTGATTGAATCAAATGTAAAATTAGATAAGTAAAATAATTAATAAGAAATGTTACTCCATGAATAAAGATATTAAGGAAATTTAAGTATCTTTCATTTTAATTGGACTTTCAGCAAATTATTTTATGGCTTCCTTAATCCTCGTTTTTCTGTAATTTTAATTTGATTCATTCTACTTTCGGTTTAATTTCAATATTTTTTTCTGTTTCTAATAATATATATTTTTTTTACTGATTGAGTATAGAAAAGCGCTGTAGTCTTGGAGTAGCGTGGCTGCCTCGCACGCAGCGGGCCCGGGTTCCATCCCCAGTCGGAACAAGTTTCTTGGGTGATGTTATATTCGGTTTTTTCTCACCTGTAAGACAAATCTCGGGAAACTTTAAAGCCTAATCGGTTGCCGAACATCATCTGACCATCATAATTATCATAATCGTGTTCGCTTAGTATCAATATGTATGAATGGTATATTTTGTCTAAATATTCTGTTGTCTCAGAGAAGGCCCTGCCATTGAGCTGATCACATATTCTGGGGGAGGCTTCTTGTGAAGTCATAAAAATTATGTGTGTGATCCACAGTTTAAAACCCCTCTCTGGACAGGTCGTACCACTGTAAGGCCCAGGTGGCGGGTGGCAGGTAAAAGTTCCCATAAGGTGAGAGGTTAAACTAAGTTAATGGAAGGAATGGAGTGTAAATGAAGGCATGATAGGCTTAACTCTACATATATCAATACACCGGTACCAACTATAATAACTAGGGCTCGTAAATTGAGGACCTATAAAATACATTTAAAAAGACCTAAAGATATCCTATAAAAGACTTAAAAACTGTAAAAAAAAAGGACATAAAAGTGTTGCAGTTGCTAACGAGTGGATAAATACAACTTCTTTGACTTCACCCTCTGCTCGATGTGATTTTCGCAAAGTGACAATTCTTAGAAAATTTTAAGTCGAAATACAATAATACAGGTGGTCAGTAGGCTGGAGGCTAAAAATAATGGGATAGTTTGTGAGGGTTCAATAATTTCTCGCGGAACAAAAGTGTTTGCAATGCGAAAAGTCTTTGCAAAGTAAAACTAGATAGTGTTTTTAAAAGAAATTGAGACTAGACTCTGCGGATTCTTGAATTATACAAATGGTATTAGTGTAGTATTATTGGCCGATAGCGAGGAGATACTAAAGGACAACACGCACACACTATTGAGTAACACTAAGGAATTAGGACTGGAAGTAAATATCAATAAAACTAAATATGTGGTCACACGTAGAAATACATTATATAATGGAAATGGACAGCTAATGACGAGGGAAATTTTGAGGAAGTGGATGAATTCAAATACCTAGGAACAATGATCACAAATAGGAATGAGATGCACAAAGAAATTAAACATAGGCTCAATTCTGGAAATGCATGCTATTATGTATTGCAGAGACTCTTGATGTCCCAACTCCTTTCAAAAAACGTTAAACTGAAAATATATAAAACTATTATTCTACCAGTTATATTATATGGGTGCCAAATATGTACTCTTACTTTAAGGGAGGAAAGGAGATTACAAGTATTTGAGAATAAAGTACTTAGGAAAATTTTTGGACCAAAGAGAGATGAACAGATAGGCGAATGGAGAAGACTACATAACAATGAACTACATGGTCTTTATAGAAAGCCAGATATAAAAAGAACAGTTAAGTCTCATAGACTGCGATGGGCAAGACATGTTGCACGTATGGGGAATGAAAGACTTGCATGGAAGCTTCTTGTAGGAAAATCAGAGGGAAAACGCCCGGTTGGTAGACAAAGAATGAGGTGGGAGAACAACATTAACTATGATTTGAGGGAAGTAGAGTATACAGGGAATGATTAGAAAGCATTAGCTCAGGATAGGGATGTATGGAGAGCTTCTGTCCGCGCGGCCATGAACCTAAGGTTTCGATAGTGCCAGTGAGTAAGTAAGTAAGTAGTCAAAAGAAGGTAAAGTTGCCAAAAAAAAAGCCGCTAAGAAAAAAAAAAGGCTAAAATAGAACCAATAAGCCAAAAATTATCCAAAAAGGACAAAAAACGACGAATAAAACCCACCATTTTGTGGCCTATTCATTCATAGTGTTCTGCCCACGAGCTGGTCTTTCACTGCAAACTCAGCATTCTCCACTCTTTCCTTAACTCAGCTTTCCTTTTTGTATCCCTATACAACCCATTTTTTTATATTGTCTATCATCTGATGTCTTTTTCTGCCTCTAACTTTCTTTCCGTTGACCATTCCTTCCAGGGCATCCGTCAGCAGGCAGTTACTCTTAGCCAGTGGCTAATACAATTTATTTTCCCCTTCTTTATGAGTTCCAGCATTGCCCTTCCTTCACCCACTCTGTCTAGCACATCTTAATTTTTATTTTGTCTGTCCATTTTATACGTTCCATCCTTCTCCATATCCACATCTGAAAAGCTTCCAGTCGCTTTTACTGATTCCGTCGTAATATCCGAGACTCTGCACCACACAATGCTACACTCCACACAAAGCACTTCACTAGCCTCTTCCGTAATTCTTTTGCCAAAGGTCCGCAGAAAATACTTCTCTTCTTTTTAAAAGCTTATATTAATGACCAAAATATACATAGCCTATAATATGTTGGGCCACGTCTTCAGATATAAAACAAATCCTTAACTTTGGAGTTCTAATAATAATAATAATAATAATAATAATAATAATAATAATAATAATAATAATAATAATAATAATACTATCTTTGGAGGAAATGAATACCATGTTCTTTAAATGAAACTGTAAAAGGTAATGAGTAATACGCAGTGGAACACGGTAAAAGACAATGTGTAGTTGCGATCTAGTGTCTATGTATGAGTACAAGAGAGTCTAATGGAAGTTTTTGGGCAAGAAGAGTCCTAGTTTTGGCATAGGGGCTATGTAAATCATGTTGTTATGAATATGCAGTGATTATTTGTGTATATTTGCAGGAACGGAGAACTGGTGGTCCGGAATTCGAGAATCACGCCGACCTGGGACGGAAAGACCGCTCGTCTAGAGATAGAAGACGTCGAACTAGAAGACGCTGGGATGTATATCTGTGTGGCAGAAAACGACTTAGGAAAGACGCGTTGTTCGGCCAGAGTTCTCGTCCTCGATAAAGACGACCCCTCCAATGAAGATAGACAACCCCCTGTATTTCTACAGGGTCTTCCGCCTAAAACCATTGTTTCCGATGGGGAGGGTTTCGAGTTACAAGTTCGATTACAGGGTGAGTACCGTTACTTTTATGTATCATTATTATTGTTATTATTATTATTATTATTATTATTATTATTATTATTATTATTATTATTATTATTATTATTATTATCACCATCAAGATTTTCTTCGGATAAGGCTATTGGTCCTGCACTACGTCCTGGATTTAGCTCATCTCGCCTTGCTTCTTAGATCTGCGGATAGGCCTATTTCTTCTTTCTTCTGGTGTGTAGTCAATAATACTAATAACAATATTATACGAACTTCTGTATAAATTCAAGGATGTGATAATGCTTTGTATTTGATTTGTGTTTGTTATGGAAATCTTCGTTTTTTGATGGTCGCGCTGACATAAGCTCTCCGTATCTATCATGTTTTCCAATCATTCACTGTATAATTTACCTCCCTCAAATGATGAATTATGTTATTACCAGACTGCGGGGAAATAGTACGGAAAAGGAATATTTGGGTGCTTAAAAGTACTGTGTTACTTAACTGTAGACTGAAACAGAGGGAGTGCGGCAATTAAGTGACGATCACAATGGTTTATTGGTTTATTTATTTTACCTGATGGAGTTTAAGATCGTAAGGTATTCTCTGCCTCTTCACCAAGATTAAATTATACTACATGTAATAACAGTTATGAATTATCTACAACTTGATTAATAATACATAATAGGCATAGGCTACACGATAAACAGATGAGAAGGAAAGAAAATATATTAAAGCAATAATGATAGTAATGCAGTATCTATCGTTAACATACTCAACGTAACTATTTATTTCAGCGCTAAACAACCGATGGATTCATACAGTTGTGAATATGTAAGTTTATAGTATTGACCAGTTGTCATAAGTAATGCCACGAGTGATTTCCAAATTACCGATAAATTCACGACTCACGAAGTGAGGAGTGAATTTATTTAGAGAATTTGGAAATCAAGAGTGGCATTTGTTAGGACTATTTAACGAATAAAATTAAGCTGTTTACTCACAAATCGTTATTTAAATATAGTTATTTTAAAATATTTATATATTTAATGTAAACGGCGATGTTTGAAAACAAATGAGAAACGATTGGTACGCTTCATTTGCTTCTTTTGTTCGTCACTGCAACCAGATCATATTATGTATTGCCACAGGAACGCAATATTGTAAGAATGCACTCTAGTGGAGAAAAAATTAAACAGATCGAACTGTATATTAATTCATTTCTGATGTGCTATGATGTAAATATGACAATTATATTTTTCTGGGAAAAAAAATACATTTAAGGAAGTGCAAACAGTGGTTCCTTTTTTTGGTGGTTTAATCAATTGCTACAAATGTTTATATATTAACTCCCGCATGCGCTATGTGTTGACATTCATGCACTATATATGCAATCTGGTAGCCGTATTTCTTGTGAGTCGGTCAGTGCAAAATAATGCTATGACCTATTCAGAATGTTAAAAAGGAGGTGTTTTCTTTATTATGATAAACTTTAGTTGGTAAATTCTAGGCGAAACACGACTATGATTGGTTGTAAATCAAAAATCATTGTAACGTGATTGGTCATTGACTCCCATTTGGGGCATGAGTTAAATAGTCAGAGTAAACAGACTATACTTTGCACACAAAGTGATAGGCATCACTAATTTAACGTCTGTATTGACATTCCCTGAGCCAGTAGCTAGCATCTTGTAAATAAACTAAGTTCGTATGTTCGTTAATTAACATCTCGGTTCTATTTCCCCATAGTCTCTTTGTTACCCAACCTTATTCTTGACCTACCTACTGGGCAATTTCCTTTTGGTTTTATACAAGAATTTTATGTGCCCCTGTTTATTCCCCATTCGTGCCCATCGTAATCTACGAAACTTAAATTCTCGTATTACATAAGGTTTCCCATAAAGATTATATAGCTTAATGTTATGTAGTCTTGTAGTCTTCTTCATTCCACGGAAGAGAAGATATACTTTGAAATTTCGTAATGAATCTCATTTTGGTGGATGTCCGATTAAAATGTACATATATTCGCGGGTTACCGGGGGGTAAGTTTTAACCTCATTTTGACGTAATAAAACAATACAGTTGATCGTGTACAACTCCACAGTAACTTTATCTAATTCTATAAATAATTATCCTTGAAATTCTACTCATAAATTGTTGTAATAACTAATCTTGTTTTAAAGTTTATCTAACACACAATTATTTTACAATTTCTAACGAATCCACTTGCCAAAGTTTCTTCTCTTTCACAGCTCACTGTGTCGCTGTCACTTCACAGTTGATTCGCTCTTGACCTTCGCAACAGATTATATAGGCGACGAAGGAAATTTCTCGGCCTCTAATCTAGAACTTTCCAATATGGAAGCTTCTGGCATCGATATTTCCCGATAGGGGAAGTGGAGGCTTGGAGAAATCTCTGGAACGGAAGTCCAGATTCATCGATGATTTGCGCGGGTATTTCGACTCACGAATCTATTTTTACAAATGCAAAACCACTATTCTCGCCGTCACCCGTCATATTCAAACGCCGCTATACGATGCGTCACATTACGAATATATATATATATATATATATATATATATATATCGGAAATGGATTAACTGACACCTTAAATTTAGTATTATTTTGCTTCGACATTCATTTAATGGATTACATTTTCTCTTTTGTTTTGTTCTTGACATTTATTTTTCTTTCTGATTATTATTATTATTATTATTATTATACATTATTATTATTATTATTATTATTATTATTATTATTATTATTATTATTATTATTATTATTATTATTATTATTATTATTATTATTATTATTATTATACATTATTATGATAAAGTTCACCGCTGTGGTCTCGAGGTAGCGTCCTGCCTTGTCACGCAGCGGACCCGGGTTCGATCCCCGGTCGGGGCAATTTTTCTGGGTGAGGTTTTTATCGGGGTTTTTCCTCACCTGTAATACAAATGCCAGGAAAACGTTAAGGCCCAAACGGTCCCCGAAATAATATGGCCATCATCATCATCCTTATCATTATCATCATCATCATCCTTCACCGGTGTGGAAAGCAACGGGAAGCTATCACACCTACAATTCCCTAGTAAAGCTGCAAGCATAGAATGAAAATGCAGTGAAAGACCTGCCCTCGGGCAGAATTACTATGGATGGATAGATTATGACAATATAAATATGATATGTAACAGATGTAATGAATTCTAAATGCTAAAAACTATTGAGTATTGTACAAATATTGTAGATTGTAGTGAAATATGACGAAGAAGAGACTTCTAAATAAAGGCTTCGACTCTACGTCGAAGGTAGGGGAAAAAACAGTTTCCAAATATTTTATTGATAACTCTAAAACTCGTCAATAGCTACTAGACAAAAGAAGAAAAAGAAAATCGGTTCACAAAGAGAGAAGAAAAAGGTACTTAACTGTTTTGTCTTTACCTTATTATATATAGATTATAAATACGCTTTTAACACTTTTTTCACGTCTTGGAAATTAACGGGACCGTTTAGAAGACTGTGGTACGACTTCAGTAACTTATCCCCTACATATTTGAGTAATGAACAATGAGTTTAATAGGGGCACGCCGTAGCGTAGTGGTTAAGGCACTGAGCTACAAGCCGGAGGGTCGAGGGTTCAAGTCCCGTTGGGGTCAGGATTTTTAAACTGATCCAAACCCTCTGGCGGCACCATGGCCCTGGGGTGGACTCAGCCTCTAACGGAAATGAGTACCAGACGCTTGTTCTGGGGGTAAAGGCGGCCGTCACGCAGGGCTGACAACCCGGCTGACATAAAGTGCCGATTGTCTAGAAAAAAAGTGGGAGCCTTAACCTCCTACTACCCCAAGGGCCTCCGGGCCTGTTGTGGGATCACTTTACTTTACTTACAATGAGTTTAATTTGTACAGAATCATGAGGAAAATTTTAGAATAACTCGATAGTAATTTTATCATGTTGCAATTGGATGTGATAAAAGATAAAGAATTAACCTAAACGTTTCTTATCTAGAATCTTATCAATCGTGAAGTGTTTTATGAAGATGAATGCATATGTTATCGTGCAGTCACAGATCAGATGTTAAATAAATTGAGAGTGTAGTGTTCATTTCTCATCTAGCCTTATTCGCAGATGATTTAAGAAACGTGTGGGAAATTCCATTGTTCTTATATGCGGAACGTTTTATTAAGCAATTAATTTTTAACTGCCAGTAAGGAATTATTTGCTATTGAGATACATGGAAGATCCAAACAGGAAATCTGTTTCTGGACAATCTGAAATTCGCGGGAGGCGGAGAGAACATGCGCGTATCTTCGGAACTCTTATAATGAAATTTAGTTGTGTGTTCGGTGCGCGAATCAATAAGAATTTGTGGTCCCTATGAAGCTCGTATCTATTTAGTGGCTACACTTAAAAATCAAATTTATATAAAACCCATACTTCATAAATGAAGAAAAGAAAAGAAGAAGAAAAGGACATAGCCTATATGTAAGAAGTGTAAAAATCATTATGAGTATTATAGAACTTGTGAGAGTAACTGATAATATTGCAAGAAATGCCAACAGAGTGTTGAAGCAAATTGAGGACATTTTCAGCAACGACTGTGAGCCTGGTAAGTAGAAATTTACGAACGTTTGTACAGTAATAAGAAGTCTAATAGATGTGTATGAGCGTCTCGCATTGACCAATCCTTTGGGTTAGTCGAAACCGACTTCCACAAATTTCGAAAGCTCTTACCTTAAATCTCTGAAAATTGTTATTTTGGCAAGTGTATTATAATTTTTTATTTACATTAAGTGGCATTTTAATTTGGGAGCTGGTTAAAAAAATCATAACATAACATACATCAATACAGTACATAACTGTAGTTTAAGATCACTCTTTTAACTTTACTATCTAACCTCTCTTGGTTAACTCTTGTTTTTTTGACGCCAATGCTATTAGGGCATCCGAGGGCTAGGGAGTCTTTCCTTTCTTCCATTTCTTCTTTCCTTTATTTTCTTTTATTCTCCAGAAAAGCCTGATCAGAGGCTATAAGATGGCAGCCAATCACTGGTCTTGCCTTCCTTTGGCCAGCAGCCAATCGAAGGGACTATTATTATGCTTTCAAGTCTTATACGAGAATTTCCCTCAAACGCTGGAGGGAAAATTTTCTATAGGATCGTAACAGGCCTTGGCCTAATACTTGGAAGGAAGAAGAAGAAGAAGAAGATCATATTTAATAATTGAAAATCTGGTTTTATATTAGTGTGTTCCGAAGGAATTAATGTTGTAACTATGGAAATACTTTAAAAATATTTGTACAAATTTTCATCTCTTCTACCTATTAGTTATAAAAAATGAGCATGACATATATATATATATATATATATATATATATATATATGGTGTGTGTGTGTGTGTGTGTGTGTGTGTCCGGGCAGCGCACGCATCTGTCTGTCTATAACCGCTCTAGCGGCCGCAATTTTTATCTAATTCTGAAAGAATTAAGCTATTAAAGTTTCTCTCATGAAAATATTTTTTTTTAAAGTTTTACACATTTTCATCGATCCTATTTAGTAGGCATCGAAAATGACCATGACCAAAATTCATATATTTTTTTTTCTATAGTGTTCTGCCGTAGGATATGTCTTTCACTGTGGTCATATCATTTTCGTGCTATGCTTGCAGCTTTACTAGGGAATTATAGGTGTGGTAGCTTCCCGTTGCTTTGGTGAAGGATGATGATGATGATGATGATGATGATTATGATGATGGCCAGATGATGTTTGGGGACTATTTGGGCCTTAAAGCTACCTGACATTTGTCTTACAGGTGAGGAAAAACCCTGGAAGAAAAACCTCACCCAGGAAGCTTGTCCCGATCGGGAATCGAACCCGATATATATTCATTCATTCATTTTAAGAATTTTCGTCATCATTGAGAGTTTTCTCCAACCAATCTCAATAATTAACATGAGTTTTAAAAAATACTAAACACCTACGGACTTACAGACCATCAGTTTGTAATACACATTCACAAACCTCCCTTAATTAAAGTTCTCCATCATTCTCTGTCCTCTGTGTCTTCAGCCGTTACACAAAATTTCCTCATTGAATTCTGAATGTTATTCTTCCAGGTTATTCTTGGTCTTCCTTTTCTGCTCCTTCTTACAATTTGCCATGTATATACGGCCTATGGTCGTACCGACTATATAAAACATTAGCTCAATATAGGGATTTATGGAAAGCTTATGTCCGCGCTGCCATGAAACTCCGTGTTCGGCAGTGCCAGTGAATTAATTTTATTATTATTATTATTATTATTATTATTATTATTATTATTATTATTGTAGTAATAGTAGTAGTAGTAGTAGTAGTAGTAGTAGTAGTAGTAGTAGTAGTAGTAGTAGTAGTGGTAGTAGTAGTAGTAGATTATATAAGCAATTAAATTGGTAAGGGCATGTACAACGAATAAAAGAAGAAAGGTTACCCAGAAAAACATTGGAATGGCCACCTGTAAAAAGAAAAAAAGAAAGTCCTCGAAACTAGTGGAGGAAAGAAATAAGAACTGGAATAAGAACAAGAGGTCTGGAGGACATGGAGTGGATGGATAGGGACGAATGGAGAATGAAAATAAAACTTTAGGCACAGAAAGATGTGTAAACATTGAAAATCTGTATATAAATAAATACATTTTTATTGTTATTACTAAGTATCCACGAATCCCAAAATTTCAATTTAAAAGATTGGAACAGGTATAATAAAATTAAATTTAAATTGTTCACTTGATAATGATGATTTGTAAAAGTTTTTTTAAGCCATAAATAGACTGATTGTGTTTGGATTGAAACACAATGGACATTGTTTCTGTGTGGATAAAGAATTCCTTCGTGATACCATTCCAATTGTGACGCATGCTCTCTGACAAAGTATTCTCATGGCATCTCTTCCATTCATATTAATGTTAATGATAGAATACAATACACGTTCAAAATACGTCATCTTCCTACGTAATTAACTTTTTCTTCCTCACATTGTTCGTATAGCACGCACTGTTTATATGTAACCTAACTTGAAAACCTTTACATATCTTCCTGCAGCCAGCAGCTTGTGGCGAGAATAATAATTTAAGTCTCGTAGACTGCGACGGACAGAACATGTGGCACGAATGGGGAATGAAAGACTTACATGGAAGCTTCTTGTAGGAAAACCAGAGGAAAAATGACCAGTAGGTAGACCAAGAATGAGGTAGGAGAACAACAGTAAGTATGCTTTGAGGAAAGTAGATTATACAGGTAATGATGGGAAAACATTAGCTTGGGATAGGGATGTATGGAGAGTTTATATCCGCGCGGTCATGAACCTACGGGTTCAATAGTGTCAGTGAGTTAGTTAGTTAGTTTGAATCTAAGATATATTTTTAGAACCTACTTTGCATAGGTCCACCGCTGTGGTCTCGAGGTAGCGTGCTGCCTTGTCACGCAGCGGGCCCGGGTTCGATCCCCGGTCGGGGGAGTTTTTCTGGGTGAGGTTTTTATCGGGGTTTTTCCTCACCTGTAAGGCAAATGTCAGGAAAATTTTAAAGCCCAAACGGTCCCCGAAATCATATGGCCATCATCATCATAATTCACCGGTGTGGAAAGCAACGGGAAGCTACCACATCTACAATTCCCTAGTAAAGCTGCAAGCATAGCATGAAAATGCTATGATTGTAGTGAAGGACCTGCCTTCGGGCAGAATTACTATGGATGGACTTTGCATAAATCACAACTTATTTAAGGCACCTAAAATAAGATTTTCAGAACGTAATGATCCGAGGTCTAGTAATGAGTCGCGTGAAGTTTAATATGTTTCAAAGGTGGAACTCCGACTTAAAAGGTTGATAACCGGTGCTCTAATCATTCCACGTACGTTCCCACACCTCCCTTACAGGTACATGACCTCCCGGGATATCCTGCATCCATCATGTGTGAACTTTATTACCACGACATGGAGGTCGTCCTCGGATGTGCGAACAGTTCAAATACAGTGACTACCTCGAAATAAACTAAAAGTCCGCCACGCAGGAAATGCGCAAACTAATAAATACCTCAGCTAACCGAATTTATGGCACAATTTTGAAGATTTACGGAATATAAATTTATTTTGTGAAATTGGAAAAACTCAGCTTCTGGTGCCAGTTTATTTAAGTGTCGAATTGCAGTGAAAACAAAGAACAATTTTTATTTCCGTGTTTCAGGTAAATCCCACTACTAATATTGGGGATGTTGCTGATTTGTTTACAATACCTCCACATTTTAATTGCATATACTGCGTTTCGTTGCGAATTTTCGAAAAATCCAACTGTTAGAAGCGATTTTTAATTAACGTTTCAAGTGAATTCTACACTTAATGGTCCGATTTTGCTGATTAACGAACTCGACCTTACTTTTTTTAATTAATTGCTATATCCCAAGTATGGTTGTGATGAAAAAAATTCCGGCTACTAGAACGTTTACACACACACACACACACAGATATATATAGCACTGTTGTACGAGCCTCAAGGCTATAGACATGTGGGACGACCTAGAAGACGATGGAAAGATGAATTCTGAGAGCGGAACAGACCGAGGGCGTACCATGAAGATGATGATGATGATATATATATATATATATATATATATATATATATATATATACACATACACACAATGGCGTATCAGCCCAATATTGGTTCTTAGTGTCTCCTTTTTGTTAGGAGTTACTATACCAAGTTAATTTAGTTACGCTTATTTCCCTGAAGATGTCATGAATGGTATGCGGTCAACATACCGACCCAATGAGACATATAATAGGCAACTAAGATATTACTAGGATGAAGGATGTCGGTAACTTTTGCTTAGAGGCCTCTTTATTCAGGCTTAAGGATCTTTTACGAAGCTGAAAATCTTCGGGACTCGGGATCCACGGCTTAAAATCCCTCCCGTAGAACTTGTTCCTTGGATTTTTCATCATCATCATCAACAACAAAAAGGATTAAGCCCAATGGCCTGTTCCTATCTCATAATAGGTCGAATTGGTCCTTGCATCTCTTCGATGGTCTTCCCAATATTCTTCTCCCTTTTGGTTTATAATTATACATACTTCTTGGTATGCGCTGTTCATTCATTCGTAATCCTAAAATAAAGTCCATCTGGGTTTGATCCCGCAACCCTAGGGACCAGAGGCAAGGAACATAACCACTAGTTCACCGCGGCCGTAACCACTGGTCCAAGCACTTCCGAAATTGGTGGTTCACTTAAACAGGCTGTGTTATTTAGAAGACAGTAGATTTCCAACCTTTCATTCTATAACAAAGGACAATCAAATATAATGCGTTCAAAACACTTTGGCTGCTAATACAACAATTACAACTTACATTCTCCAGATCAATTGTATAGAACCAGAGCGTAAAGCTAGAGAATTGGGTTTCAAATTCCGGCTCAAGTGGAATTTTTTGTCTTTTAAAATTCATGACGAAATACCCGTTCAAGTCACTATGTAAAATTTAAAATATAAAATGGATATTGAGGTCTCAGGTATCTATTTTATATTTTAAATTTTAACTCTGTAGATTTTTTTTAACTTGCTGAAAATGCAGGAAATGGGTGAAGCATTAAATTGCGTCATCTTGAAATCGATGAAAATTATTATGAATATTAAGATATAATGATTATTGTAATGGTTATTTCAATTGGTAGTAAGCTGGCACAGTAGTTGGCCTTGATTATTTGCCAATAAGCTGCGATATTGTCACATTCACATATCAGTATTTCACATTAATGTTTCCTGGTATTTAATCCCTGGCAATGAAATCAGATGCCATCTCATACGTTTTAGCACCTTCATTACTGCATAATTACAATTCAATCATACAATGCCAAAATGTACAGCTGTTATATTAAACTATTTGCGCTAAGCACAGCTACATAAGATTTTTAATAAGACTATTTAACTCATGCCCCAAACGGGACTCAACCAATCACGTTTCAATGATTTCCGTTTTACAACCAATCAGAGTCGTGTTTCACGAAATATTTATCAGTGTTATAATTACCATATTAAAGAAGGCTCCTCCTTTTTAATATTTTGTACAGGTCTGACCATTATTTTGCAGTGCCTGAGCCCGTGAGAAATACGGCTACCAGATTGTATATATAGTGCATGAATGTCAATACATGCCGCATGCGGGAGTTAATATAAAAACATTTGTAGCAATTGATTATACCACCAAAAAAAAAGAAACCACTGTTTGCACTTTCTTAAATGCATTTTTTCCCAGGTAACAATCCAGAAAAATATAATTGTCATATTTACATCATACGACATCAGAAATGAATTAATATACAGTTTGATGTGTTTCATTTTTTCTCCACTAGAGAGCATTCTTAGAATATTGCGTTTCTTTGGCAATAAATAGTATGATCTGGTTGCAGTGATAAACAAAAGAAGCAGATGAAGCGTACCTATCGTTTCTCATTTGTTTTCAAACATCGCCGTTTACATTAGATATATAAATATTTTAAAATAACTATAGTTAAATAATGATTTGTGAGTAAACAGCCTAATGTTATTCGTTAAATAGTCCTAACAAATGCCACTCTTGATTTCCAAATTCTCTAGATAAATTCACTCCTCACTTCGTGAGTCGTGAATTTATCGATAATTTGGAAATCACTCGTGGCATTACTTATGATAAACAAATACCCTTGACGCTCCGACTCCTTTCAAAAAACATTAAACTGAAAATATATAAAACTGTTATTCTACAAGTTATACTATATGGATGCGAAACATGGATTCTTACTTTAAGGGAGGAAAGCAGGTTACGAGTATTTGAGAATAAAGTTCTTAGGAAAATGTTTGTACCAAAGAGAGATGAACAGACAGGTGAATGGAGAAGACTACATAAACAGTGAACTACGTAGTCTTCTTAGGAATATCAATAATACTAAAATTATATTTGACAGTCAACATGAACCCATTAAGGGCACAAATCTATTGGCAATGATTCAATCTCAAATATAGTAAAATGTAAAAATACATATATATAAATAATTCATTGATAAAAAAATCTCTTAACTTTTACTCCATTAAAGAATAATAAGAACAGTTATGTCTCGTAGACTTTGATGGGCAGGACATGTGGCACGAATGGGGAATGAAAAAAGTTATTGGAAGCTTCTTGTAGGAATACCAGAGGAAAACGCCCAGTTCGTAGACCAAGAATGAGGTGAGAGAATAACATTAACTATAATTTGAGGGGATGATTGGATAACATTAACTCGGGATAAGGATATATGGAGAACTTATGTCCGCGCGGCCATGATCCTACGGGTTCGATGTGCCAGTGAGTTAGTTAGAGTTAGTTATAAGATAAACAAATAGCACCAACTTAATATTCACTCATTTATAATTAATTCGCAGCTAAGTGGCGCAAGCGGTTACACGCTCGCCTCTCACTGCTGGGGTCTCGGTCACTCCTTGTGGGTTTCGTGGCGGACGAAACGGAGCTTGGGCAGGTTTTTATCAAGGTTCCTCCCGTTTTTCCCTGCCACAAATTTCATTCCACCAATTCTCCAAACTCATCTCATCCATTTCGTTTCATATCATTAATTTGCCCCTGTGACTGTGCGTCAGGCGTGTTCGGACGGCACCCTTGTCATTCAGACCTCTATAAATATAGATGCTTCATCTCAATCCTCGACCCGACCTGAGTTGGACACGAGTTGAGGATATTTTATTTTATTATAACTAATTAATATTGTGATAAGTAGAGCTGTGAAAATTAACTTGATATGTATTTTTAAAGAATAATGCATATAGTCTGTTCGCCAAAAACAGAAGAGAATACCAGAAATATTGTAAGACAATAAGGAAGCATTGGAAAAATGTTCAACAGAAATATAGCACGTAGGCCTGTATTGAATTTAGTATCTCTGTATCTATGCTTTTTCCTCGGAATAATATATATTTTTAATATATCCCGTATTTATTTCAACAATAGATTTAAACTACGTATTATTAATAATAAAATGAACAGTTTTTTTTAACTGAACATGTCCGAAATTTATATATATGCCTATACATGTAGGGCAAACTCGACTAATTTCGTGACACGGATAATTTCGTTACATATACGTATATATATCGTTTGTTACGAAGTTGTTCTGGCAAGAAAAACAAATTCTTGTTCTGTCTCGTAGACGGCAGAAAGTCTAATTTCTAGCTGCGTTTTCATATTTGTGATAATAGCGTTCCTTGGGGGAATTTCATGTTAACTTGTACAGGAAGTGTTTTCATTCATGTTAACAGTTGTTATATTTAATGCTTGTCTGTGTCTGAAGAACATTTTTGAGTAGATATTCTTCGACACTAAAGTCTAACGGATAAAATGTCGAAAATGTGATCTGTGGTTCTATCAAAAGTATCAAGAGTTGACTGTTATAAATTGAATTTCAAATGTATTGGATATAACATAGAGAGTGATTAAAAAATGTGTGCGGGCGGGGTGAGAGAACTTGATTAACCTCTCTAATAAACCACGCTTCTGCGCAACCATTTGTGCAGACTACCGCCATTTATCCGGGATCGGGTATTGTTACTGCTGCCTCTATTAACGTGGATCTGCTTTCCTGCAAGGTTATCAATCACAAAGTTGCTTGCCTTGGGCCCATAGAAGGCAGCAATCGATTCATCTTTCTCTCTCAGATATATTGACATAAATAAATAATGCTTCTCAAATACATAGAGTGAGTGAAAATGACAATAATCGTCATTCAAGAAAGCTAAACAGCAAAATAGCAAGAGAGCTGGAAATAATTTCCTACGTGAGTGAATTTCCGTATAGGATAGAAAACAACTACGGGCCTATCAATGAAGTAGCAGATAAATTGTATAAAAGATGACCTTTAATAGAAACAAGTTGTCTGAAGTAAAAACAAATTAACAAAGACATTTCGATCATTCAACTAAACAAAAATAAAAACAAATAAATAACAATATTCTTACAATAGAAAAATCCACACCATACCTCACGCTACACTCATACTTGCGTCCGAAACAGGGACCACTTCTTCCCTGGTCTGCCGGACCAACTAAACCACGCCGCTTCTCGGCTTCAGACGAGCTAGTCCATTAGAGCTTCAATCGCATCGCGGACTGGATGCTGATTCAAACTTTGAATCTGCTCAAAGAACTAAACGATGAATGCTTGAATGATGAATGATAACGTTCTGTTAGTGCACCACGTATATAAAGGTTCCGAGGTAGAGGGGAGATGCGCCGTAGACATTGCGCAGCGGGAAGGGTAAAGAGTAGAGAGAGGGGGTAAATACAAGGAGAAAGGGATATTGGCATAGTTCATAAATATTCCTTTCTAGGGAGGAGAATGACGTTACAATAATGATCCGAAAAACACACTTTCGGTTCAAATGTATCACTAATTTTCTCGAATACTATCACGTAATTACTCGAGTTCTTTAAGCCTCCAGAAAAAAATAGATATATAATTTATGTAATACTGGTAATAAAATAAAATATACATCATCGACAACTCAGCATATATATATATATATATGTCCACCGCTGTGGTCTCGAGGTAGCGTGCTGCCTTGTCACGCAGCGGGCCCGGATTCGATCCCCGGTCGGGGCAGTTTTTCTGGGTGAGGTTTTTATCGGGGTTTTTCCTCACCTGTAAGACAAATGTCAGGAAAACTTTAAGGCCCAAACGGTCCCCGAAATCATATGGCCATCATCATCATCCTTATCATTATCATCATCAACGTCACCGGTGTGGAAAGCAACGGGAAGCTACCACACCTACAATTCCCTAGTAAAGCTGCAAGCATAGCATGAAAATGCTATGATTGCAGTGAAGGACCTCCTTCGGGCAGAATTACTATGGATGGATATATATATATATATATATATATATATATATATGTATATATATATATGGCTACCTACCAGATGGCAGTGAAGACCTAGTTCTCGCTACATCTAGTATTAATGGAGAATATAATATAATTATAAGAAAGATAAATGTTTGTATTAGATGTGCTCGGTGGTGTAATGGATATCACGCTCAAGTAGCAATTCAGAGATCCGGGTTCAAATCCCGTCCAGGCATCTATTTTTCTTATTATGTAATATTAAGCTTGGTTTGCTCAATGTCAAAAATTTAATTATAACATCGACAAAGCGTCACTGCTATAAAAATAAAAATATTCTCTTTAACTGTCTACTTGATATAGTGGCTACCTACCAGATGGCAGTGAAGACCGAGTTCTCACTACATCTAATGTTAATGGAGAATATAATACACACACACACACACACACACACACACACACATATATATATATATATATATATATATATATATATATAAAAGAAAGATACATGTTTGTATTAGATTTTGCCCGGTGGTGTTATGGATATCACGCTGAAGTACCAATTCAGAGATCCGGGTTGAAATCCCGGCCAGGCATTTATTTTCCTTATCATATATATATATATATATATATATATATATATATATATGTATGTAAATTACATTCATATATCCTTAACTTTAATATTCCAAAGACTCAAACCAGAAATGTTCACAATATTAAGGTATGATAGTCTAAAACCTTAGTACCACGAAAGTAGCCGAGTTTCATATATATATATATATATATATATATTGGGGTGTCCATTCGTCCCGCTTTTCCCGGGACAGTCTTTTTTTTTTTTTTTTTAATGTTCCGCCGTCCCGAAAGTTTTCTTGGGGACGCTCAAATGTCCCGGTTTTAGGATGATGCTTTGTCAATGCATTTATGAATGACGACTTTCGTTTTGTTCTTTACTGTGTAATTATAAATATGAACGTTACAAAGCGCCAGTTGTGTGACCACGATACACTGTTTGGTCTATAATCTTTGTTTTTTTTTACACTCATATGTAAATGTTTTTCAAATTGACAATTCATGGTCAGTGCGGCCAATGTCGGAGATTTCCTGCTGATTCTGGTACTTTGGCGGTGGAGAAATACAATTTCAACTTAGATGAAAGAGATTTAGTGGATTTTTGTAGTCCTTGCAGTGATAAATAAATATTTTTAAACAATAATAAACGATGACTTTAGTAGTTTTTTATTTGTGAATGGTTGATTCTTATAATTTTTATTGGCATCAGTATCATAGTATCATAGTATAACCTTTTTTTAACATGTTTCAGCTTTTTCCTTTAATTTTTTGTACATGTACCCTTTTACATTGAAATCATTATGGACACCCTATATATATATATATATATATATATATATATATATATATATATATATATACAGTATATAATATGGATTTCTTAGAAGTGTATTCATTTTCTATCAAATGTGAACTTATCCCATTGAAATCGGTGTGCAAATGTAAATGTTTACACCAAACAAATAAAAATTTAGGAGATATGAGCTTTTTGATTCCCATGAATAATTTAATGAAATGGGCATGTTTAGTTTCGGGGAAAAAAAGCTCCTCGAATGTTTAGTCATATTGAAATAAAGAATTAGCCTTGATGACTTTAAGGAAATCCTTTAAAATCTCTACTCAATATATGAATACGATCTTCCCAAATACCTTACCGTTGTGAGACACGTGATAGGGGTCATTGTTCTTGTCTGACAATCCAACAAGTGGTTTCAAGAAGTATGATCAGGTTATTGTTCCAGAATAATCTAAAAACGTGTCATGACAGCTGTGGAATTTTCTTTATTTTTATCTCGCGCTTGCGTCATTTTCCAAGTACTTGCTCCGTATCACAAGGCCGCGTATTAAATTGATATCTCCATGTTACAGAACGTAGGAAGTTATTGTCATCGCAATACAGCATTAGGCAAGGAATCTAATGTCCGTCACAAGCTCCGTCACATATCTCGACACTGGTATCTAACGAATCGAAAAAATGCGAAACAACAGACTGATCTCCGAATATGACATAATTACACTTCCCGAAACAGCGATGAACATAGTGAAGTACTACTATAGCCGTAGCCCTACATCCCCACCTGGGACAAAGATGCTCACTTGCGGGAGTTGATTAACCTAATTTATTTTTGCCTATTTCCCTACAGGTGTCAGCGAGTGATAAATGGTTAGCTGATTGCCTTAAGGAGACAGTAGTATGCAATTAAAGTGGATTGGAAAGGCCTAGTAAATTTCTCTCATAGGTTCTAATACGCATAATTTTGCATGCAGCTAATGTTTTCCAAATATTTTCTTCGAATTATATTGGCTTTTCGTATTCGTGCATACCAGGCGCTAACGTATTCTTCTTTTTATTTTTTAGTGCCATCACGTTGGTTATCTTTATGGTATTTTTCGAAATTTCTCCTGGCAGGCGGAATTGCAACCTATTTCTTAGATTGGTGCGCCTGGAAGGTGGAGTTAAGTTACTCTGATGTATTCCATAGTAATTCTGCCTGAGGGCTGGTCTTTCACTGCAATCATAGCATTTTAATGCTATGCTTTGCAGCTTTACTGGGGAATTGTAGGTGTGGTAGCTTCACGTTGCTTTCCACACCGGTCAAGGATGATAATGATAAGGATGATGATGATAGCCGGATGATTTTCGGGGACAGTTGGGCCCTAAGCTTCCTGACATTTGCCTTACAGGTGAGGAAAAATCCCGAAAAAACCTCACCCAGGAACCTGTCCCGACCGAGAATCGAACCCGGGCCTGCTGCGTAGCAAGGCAGCACGCTACCTCGAGGCCACAGCGGTGGATGATCAAAACGGAACACCAGGAAAGTCCTTAAACCTGAACTTAACCTAAATTCCAGACCAAGGGCGACCATGGTGAATAATTCTCTGTAAGGAAAATTATTGTGATCTGAACGAGAATCGAACCCATGATCCCATGAACTGCAGTCAGAAACTCCGATCACAAGACTATAAGGTTGGTCAGGCACTCGCATATTTGGAACTTAGAAAAATATACCTTCCAGAAGAACAGTGAAATTCGGTCTCTAAGGGCGCTCTACATAAGTAAAGACAACGCGGATGTTTGTATGAGTGTATGTGTTAGAACTAGACCACTGTTGACCTGTATCGATCTACATTCAGATGCCGATGAGTCTCTCGAATGGTCCCTCGGTTTCTTATTTCTGATGGAGAGTATTTTTTAAACTAATCTAGACAATCTATTGCGTGGCATTCTGTTCTCGTGTGATAACTTTTTTTATTTTGTCGAAAACTGAGTATACTCCCAATTCCTCTAAAAGTCTGCTTTTGTTTTTAAATTATCCCAGTTAAAACTGATAATTTTATCATATATTTAATTTTTGTTGCAATTTTTCTAAACTTATCTGTGGTCAAAACCTCATAATAATTGATGAGTATGGAACCCATGCGTACGATGGCAAACTGGTCCCTGTCTTCAGGCAACTGATCCAGTGTTCATCTTCTTGCTATCCAGTTCCCAAAGATCCATTCGAATATTATCCTCCCCCGCCCCCATGCCTTAGGTCTTCCCATAAGATTTCCTCAAAGTTTTTCCAGAAAAAAATTAAAAGAATTTCTACTGTCGCCCATTCGAGCTATGCCTATATGATCAGTCCACACCGGAAATCCAATAATAATAGTAATGGCACAAAATAACTAAAAAAAAATGGCAATACGCAAACTGATGGAAGAGAAGTGGTCGAACAGCTCAGAAGCTTCAACAACCAGTTTGGAATTTCAAGCTTCCGAAGACTCATACTTGATGTGCGACCTCTGTAATTTCCATGAAATAAATGCGTGCATTTTTATGAGAACGTGTTATTTATAGACTATGTGGCTACCAACTCTCCTCTGGCCCCGGGATCAGTTCATACAATTCCCTGAATGTTTTACTTTATAAGAAAAGCATTAATGCGTTCCCGTGTCGAGGATTTGCATACAGAACCTCAAGACATCTCTTCTTGCTTACAATGTAGGCGGTTTGCCTGTTCTTCAATAAATCGCCTCTAACTGAAATCGTCTTTTTTTTTCTGTTCTCTTTCTTTCTTAAGCTAAATGCATGCTTAGCAATCTTGATTATTCTTGTTTCTTGCATACGACTTAAACGATCATTCCATTCTTGTTTTCCGCCTAATATCAATCCCTTATTTTATCTATATATAATCTTCTTCTTGTAATCCCATGTTTTCCGTAACAGAGATTTAGGCGCTCTCCCCCTACAAGGAAACGTTTGAACCATACTAATTTAGTTACACTTGTTTCCGTATAGAGTGGCCCGTGGTCAGCGTTCCGCCTCATACTCGTACTGACATCTAGGAAACCAAGGTAGTACTAGGACGGGAACATTCAGTAAATTATGCTTAGATACATTTTCATTCAGGCTTAAGGATCTTTTACGAGCCTGAAAATCTTCAGACTCGGGACCCACGGCTTAAAGTCCCTTCCGGAGGACTTGCTCCTTGGATTTTTCCATCCTAAAAAAATCCATCGAACCCGGCCGGGTTTGAACCCGCTCCCTCGGGACCAGAGGCGAGGAGCATAACCACTAGTCCACCGCTCCACCGCAGCCGATTATTTATATATAATTCTATTCTAATATGTTCACTTCTGACTCTGTCCCATATTGTTTTACTCACGAATTTTCTCAGAATCCTGATCTCACTTTTTTTCCCCCAAAATGCACTTAGTCACTGACGCATCAGGCTTAGTCTAAGCTACATATGCCTATATTAGTCTAATAACTGACTTATCAATTCTTATCTTGGCATTTTTCAGATAGCTGTTTCGCTATATTGTATCTCTTATCCATCCATAGTAATTCTGCCCGAGGGCAGGTCTTTCAATGCAATCATAGCATGTTCATGCCATGCTTTGCAGCTTTACTAGGGAATTATAGGTGTGGTAGCTTCCTGGTGAAGGATGGTGGTGATAATGATAAGGATGATAATGATGGATGATTTTCGGGGACCGTTGGGCCCTACGCTTCCTGACATTTGTCTTACAGGTGAGGAGAAACCCCGAAAAAAACAGAAAAAACCTCACCCAGGAGCCTGTCCCGACCGGAAATCGAACCCGGGCCCGCTGCGTGACAAGGCAGCGCACTACCTCGAGACCACAGAGGTGGACTGTATCCCCTAAGTATCCTGCAATTCTATTAGCTTTATTCACTTGCATAACTAGTTATATTACTGCCTAAGTATTGGAATTCTGAACTTGTTCGATTATATGATCATTTACAAAGCATAGGATATCTAGAAATTATCATAGCTTTAGTTTTTTTTTTTTAGTATCATCATGTTAAATTCACTTGCAGTTAAATTAAACTGATACAATGAACGTTGTAAGTCACCTTCATCTTCAGCTAGTAGAGTTGCGTCATCTGCGTAACATAGATTAGTACTTCCTTATTTCCCATGCGATATCCTCTTTTGTTTTTAGTCCCTTAATTATTTCATCCATAATGAGATTAAATAGAAGGGCATTCAGGAGTCGCCTTGTCTAATTTATTTTCCAACAATGATTTCTTCATTCAATAGTTGTCCTTTAGTCTACGTAAAATCTTATTTTGCTCTCCGAACATGTCTTCAGTTAGCTTAATGATATCCATATGCACTTGTCAATGTTGAATAATATGTAGACAATCTTTAATTTTACCCGGACAGAAGCTTTCATTAAATCTTCAAAACAAATAAAGACTGGTTTATTATATTCAATGGATTTTTCTGTCACCTGTCATATTATTAAAACCGTATCTGTACATGATCTTATACTTTTAAAACCCTGTTGTGCATCTTCGAATGTCATATGTCAGTTAGTTTATTATAAATTATCTTTGTTATTACTTTAGTGTAGTGTTCAGTAAATTTACGCCTCTATAATTTTGTGGGTTTCTTTTGTCCCCTTTCTTAATAAAATATATATTAATATGTGTGTTCGCCATTCTTCCGAGATTATATGATATCGAAATATTTTATTTATAAACAAAGTTAACTGTTCCATTAATTTTGAACCTGCATACTTCAAGAGTTCATTAGCAATGCCATCTAAATCCTGGAATTTTCTGTTTTTTAATTTGTTCATAATTTTTTATCAATTTCTGTGTTTTCGTCGATAATATCTGATTAAGTTACTTCTTCATCTGTTTTATACAATTAGGTAAAATAATAATTCCAATATTTTATTAACAGTCCACCGCTGTGGTCTCGGGGTAGCGTGCTGCCTTGTCACGCAGCGGGCTCGGGTTCAATTCCCGGTCGGGACAGTTTTTCTGGGTGAGGTTTTTATCGAGGTTTTTCCTCACCTGTAAGACAAATGTCAGGAAGACTCTAAGGCCAAAATGGTCCCCGAAATCATATGGCCATCGCAATAATCATCATTCATATTCATCTTAGGTTAAGCTTAGGATTAGGGACTCTACTGGCGCACCACTATCATCATCATCATTACCCATCATATCATCGGGGCAACGTAACCCCGCCTTCCAGGCGCCTCAACCTCACAAGTGGGTTACAAGTACGCCATGCCAGGAGAGAAACCAGGAATGTCGAAAGACAACCTGGGGCATTTGAAAAAAAAATTATTAATATCTTCTCTACTTCAATTAGTTCTCGTATCTCAGTATTTTTCCACGTATCATTCTACACATTTGTTTCTGAAGACCATAAAAATCATGTTGCATCCGTTTAGTAAATTTCTCCCAGTATTCTGATGTATGCTTTTTCACCCAAAATCTTTATTTCATTTCGAATACTTTTTTCTTCGTAAATCATTTCTGTTTTCTCTGATAAATATTTAAGATGAGCCCTCTATTTTTCTAATATTTCATTTTTTTCGCAAAACCATGAACCTACGGATTCGTTAGTGCCAATGAGTTAATTAGTTTGTTTGCTTGCTGTAAGTGTATTGAACGTTTACTGTAATGGTATCCATTGTGGCAAAAAAAATCATCATTGCCCATCCATTAGTCTTTCTGACAATGGAACATGTTAAAACTTTCTGATCCAAGAAATCAACACCACATTTTGAAATATTATAAAATTGTGTTGTCTATGGCTTATGTAATCGGTCACTTTTTTTTATGTAAAGAGAAAATCAGAATGAGAGTTTTTTTTGGGAACATGTAATAAAACGGTATTCTGTCTTCTGACCGTTGAACCCACTTACGTATGAACCTACACTTCTCTTATTTTTTGTGGAAAACATTCTTTATTTGTCTCTTATATTTCCTAATTTTTCCCACTTGTTTCATTGTTACTTCACTCATTAGCCACTTCTATAGATAAAACCAACTGACATGATAACTGCGATATTGTCATCATCATCATCATCATAATTATAACTTTTTTATTCTTTATCAGTGTCGTGTTCGCTTTCAATACCAACATTTTTATCAACTTAATTTTTATATTCCTCATCTGATACATTTAAAATTCGAATTCTTTCTTCACTGGCAAGGCTTTCACCATAAACATATAAAATAAAATAGTATCATTACTCTAAAATAATTATGAAAAATGACTCTTTTGCATAATGAGAAAAATACTTACGCTTAAAGTATGACTATTTTAACTCATGCCACAAATGCTAGTCAATGACCAATCACGTTTCAGTGAATTTTGTTTTATAACCAATGACAGTCGTGTTTCACCTCGCTCTTTATCGATTTCTCTTTATCAGCTCCTTGCTTTTGTGATAAAGAAAGCTCCTCCTTTTTAATGTTCTGAACAGGACAAAACATTATTTTTCTCCAACAAATACATTGAATATAGCAAATAATTAACAGATTCCTTGATTTTACTGAGTTGTTTACTAAAGAAATAAATGAATAACCCATAATGTTGATTATGATATATAGTTTGATGTGTTTCATTACTTATCCACTTGGGTACATTCTTACAATATTGCGATCTTATTTGGCAATAAATAGTATGATCTTACTTACTTACTTACTCACTGGCACTATCGAACCCGTAGGTTCATGGCCGCGCGGACATAAGCTCTCCATACATCCCTATCCTGAGCTAATGCTTTCCAATCATTCCCTGTATAATCTACTTCCCTCAAATCATAGTTAATGATATTCTCCCACCTCATTCTTGGTCTACCAACTGGGCGTTTTCCTTCTGGCTTTCCTATAAGAAGCTTCCATGCAACTCTTTCGTTCCCCATACGTGCAACATGCCCTGCCCATCGCAGTCTACGAGACTTAACTGTTCTTATTATATCTGGCTTCCTATAAAGACCATGTTGCTCATTGTTATGTAGTCTTCTCCATTCACCTGTCTGTTCATCTCTCTTTGGTCCAAAAATTTTCCTAAGTACTTTATTCTCAAATAGTTGTAGTCTCCTTTCCTCCCTTAAAGTAAGAGTCCATGTTTCGCACCCATATAATATAACTGCTAGATAAATAGTATGATCTATTTGCAGTAAATGAACATAACCTCACATTTCTGATTTGTTTTCAAACATCGCTGTTTACATTAAATACATAAATATTTTAAAATAATTATTATAGTTAAACAATGATTTGTGAGTTAACAGCTTAATTTTATTCGTTAAATAGTCCTAACAACTTCGTGAATCGTGAATTTATCGATAATTTGGAAATCACTCATGGCATTACTTATGATAAGATCAATGTGACCCGAGTCGCGCAAGGCCTCGAAGAAACTGAAATAACACAGAAATTCCAAAATACAATGAAACGATCGCTTCACCCAAAGTTCAAGTGTACATTGAAGAAAGAGTACACAAAGTTTCACATAGAAGCTGATTTAGGTATTTTAAAAGAGGATTTTTAATTAATAGTGTGGGGTATTTTGACCCCACCCTACCAGCTGAGGGTCAAGACTTTTAGGGAAGGGAGGAATGTAATGTCATTATAAGATAAGCTAATGTCCTCCATGGACTGTAACGCCATTGAGTAGTACTAGTATAACATATATTTTATTTCTGGTTCATGAAGAAGTCGACTGCTTCAAAGGTGTAACGGTTAACGCATCTGCCTAAGAGACCTGCTCCAATTGCCCAAAGTTCGATTTCCACCTCTACCAAAAAAATGTTTGTTTCCATCTGGAACGGAGTCTGTTCCGACCTATAATACAACTGAGTAGCCACTTGATAAGAAAAACAGTGAAATTCAAATAATAAATCTAAAACCAAATTTGTGGGTCTCCGCCAGGCTAACGATCCTATATTTCTTCTAGTAGCCAGCGATAGCAGCCACTTCAATAAGTGGCTCTTCGAAGATATCATTCCATGATTTTTTTTAATGTAAATTACCTATTTCGATTTTTTGCAGGTTCACCGCCCCTAGATGTTGTTTGGGTAAAAGACAGTATAGAGATCCCAGACTGTGAGGACTTCCGGTATGTAGACCACGGTGATGGAAGGTTTGCACTGCGTTTGGCTGACGTCTTCCCTCAGGATTCTGGAGAATATCGCTGCGAGGCTTACAATGAGCATGGAGATGCGTTCACTAGTGGAAACCTCGTAGTCAAAGGTAACACTTAAGTTACTATTACAACTGATCTCCCATAATTCATTTTTTAATTAAGAATAAAAATAAGAATATATTATCATCATCACTGATACGACATCCGTACGTGTGTCTTATCCTTCTTCAGAAGTCAATGCCAGTCTTCTCTTTTTGAAACAACAGTTATCTAGTTCTTAACTACCAGTATCCTATTATTTTCGTGTTTAACAATGCCATTCAATACACAAATCCTCACGGTCTTGGTCAACCAACTTTTCTTCTTCCTTCTGGCTTTGATTTTATAACTTTGTATATACAGCTGAATCTGCTTTATACGTTACTTGGTTCTGCGTAATTCAGTTTTATGCGTAAATATTTATAAGTCCGGGCTAAGTGTAATTGAAAAGTTACTTAATTAAACCTTACCGTACGTAATGGATTTATACGAAATCGCAGTTATAGTTTCAAAACTTCATAACAATATACCTGAGTCGTATGTAATCAAGGAATACAAACATCTTATTTTTTTAAATATATGGTAATGCCAACACGTGGCGAGTGCGATAAATATATTATTTATATGCGTCAGGCCTTCAGTTACAAAGATAGAAGCTGCAATGTGCGATGTCTTGGGTAGGGTCAGGAGAAAGTGCGGTTTGATTCAATATATAATCATAAATTGACTCCACTCTGAAAACCCAAGCTATTATGCATTAGGCCTACATGCATTCTTGTCATCCATCCTACGCAGGCATAACTATATAATGGAAATGGACAATCAATGAAGAATGAGGGAAATCTTGAAGTAGTGTCTTTAATCCAAATATTTACGGACAATAATTACAGACAGGAATAAGGCGCAGAAAGAAATTGTACATAGACTGGAAACTTTCTATTACGTATTACAGAGATATCTGTCATCCCAGATTCTCTCAATTAACGTTAAAATAAAAATATTTAAAACGCTTGTTCTTCCAGTTATATGAATGCGAAACGCGGTATCTTACTTTAAAGGAAGAGAAACGATTGGTAGTATTTGAGAATAAAGAAAAATTTTGATCCAAAGAGAGAAGGGCAGGCAGATCAATGGAGAAGGCTACAAAATAGTGAACTACTTGGCTTTTATAGGAAATCAATATAAGTAGAACTGTTAAGTCTCGTGATGGAAACTTTTTATTGGAAAACTTGAGGGAAAACGCGGAGTAGGTAGGCCAAAAATGGAATCTGAGAATACTATTAACCATGATTTGAGGGAGGTAAATTAAACAAGGAATGATTCAAAACATTAGCTCAGGATAGGGATGTAAAGAGAGCATAAGTCGGCGTGGTCATGGACCTTCGGGATCGATAGTGTCAGTTAATTAAATAGTGTTAATATGTTAAACTTTAATTACATGAAAGTGCGGCAAGCTACAAACAAAATCACCATTCAACTAGGGGAAAAAAAAACAGTAAACGCTGTTTAGTATCCACTGAGAGCCTTGATAGGCCTGTGACACATATTATGTTGACGTCACAGAGAATACTTTTACTCGGTATTAACTCTAACTCATATAAGAGTATTAAATATCACTTAAATGTTCCAATAATATTTCTTAGAATTCTACAATCGTATTGAGATATGTTAGAGATAATTTATTAGCATGATATGTGGCGCCTGTCACTCCTTTTGACAGCGTATCTGATATCTAGGGACTGGATTTTCATGCATTTATATATTGTTTTCCAGGACTTAAATCTATATTCTTATAGATTATCTATATAAGTCGTCATTTTTTTTAAATTTTCAACATGGTATTGAGTTGCATTAAACTGCATTTCCCCCCCCATTTTTGTTGTTAAACCTTAAATTTGCAATGTATCCAACAAAATGAACTTCTTTAATTTAGTTAATATTTTTAATTAAACAGTATAAACACGAATGAGTATAAATTACTTACATTTAATAAAATCCATATCAAATTCCGTTGAGGTGAATAGTCATAAGATAAAATTAAAACATTAAAATGTACTTGTTAGCAGGTGCTGTCGTCCTCAACTCTATTTAAAATGATGTATTTAAAATATTATTTGGAGGTCTTTCAGAAGTTAACTTCCATCATCAGCAGCATGAGTATGCGCTACTAGTTCATGTATCTAAGATGTTGCTACTAGCGATGCATCAAGACCATCAAGGTCTACATTTTATTATTTAAATTTGTGTTAAATTATACAATACACAAATAGGTAATAACTTAAGGTTATGCATATTTATTTTAAGATTTTAAGATTTTAAGATTTTTTTTTTTTTAAGATTTAAGATTTATTTAGCCTGGTGGAGTTAAGGCCATGTGGCCTTCTCTTCCACTCACCAGGACAAACATATATTACATAAGAATATAACAATCTTAATTAACTCTAATATTAAACACTAAGTAAAAATTTGATCAAAAGATAATATCTAATATACATATTACGATCTATAATACAACCAGTTAATATTAGTTAAAATTAAGACTAAAACTAATAATAAAATGTATACAAGCAAGACATATTAAATTGTCCCTGTCTAGTGTATATAAAAAACAGGAAAATAATGAGATATAGAAAACTAATTTTACGATTATACAATATTTAAAACAAAACAAATAAAAATATTTGTTATTCTTAATATTATTTACATAAATAATTAAATATATTAATATTGCTAAAAGAATACTATCAGTGAGGTGTATAAGTTAGTTTGTTATTAAATAATTCTTTAGTTTGTTTTTGAAGGATGTTATAGTTTGACAGTCTCTGACATAGGGTGGAAGGGAATTCCATGTTTTGGTAAGTGACACCGTAAAAGATAATGAATAATATACAGTGTGATGAGGCGGGATATAAAGGACAATGTGCTGATGGGATCGAGTGTCAAGATTATGTGTGTCGGATAGTCTGATGAAGCGGCGTGATAAATAATTAGGCGATGATGTGTGAAGTATTTTATAGAGAAGGGATAGGGAATGGACAGTTCTACGATCTCTTAGACGAAACCACGATAATTGTTCCAGGGACGGTGTAACATGGTCAAATTTGCGAATACCACAAATAAAACGTGCGCAAGAATTATGAACACGTTGAAGTCTTTGAGTGGAAATAATATTTAAGTCTGTAAAAGAGTGTCACAATAATCAAAATGGGGCATTGCAAGTGTTTCTACTAACATTTTCCTAAGGGCGAATGGCAAACAATTTCGTACACGATTTAATGAATTTATTATTGAGAAGACTGTTTTGCATGTATGGTTTATTTGTGTATTCCAATTTAAGTTTTTGTCAATAAATACTCCTAGAATTTTTACTGTCTCACTATAAGGGATTTGAACTCCGTTTAGTGACACATGCGAAACTGTGTTTAGGTTAATTGTAGATAATAGTCTCTGATGACCCATAATGATTGATTGTGACTTTGTAGGATTTAATTGCAGTCCATATTTAACTGTCCAAGTCATTAGTGAGTCAAGATCCTCGTTAATTTTGGCAACAGCGTCATTTAGTGAATATTTGTCTGTGTGGATGTAGATTTGCATGTCGTCTGCAAATAAATTATGTTTGCAATGCTTTAGGGAGTTAGATATGTCATTTATGTAGATTGAAAAAAGCAAAGGTCCAAGTACCGAACCCTGTGGAACCCCAGCTTTACGGAAGGACCAAGAAGAACATAATTTTCACAGCGGCCCGAGACTTAAAGAAACTGGCATCAGAAATTGGGTTTTTCCATTTTAACAAAAGAAATGTATATTCCGTAAACCACCAAAATTGGATCATAAATTCGCTTAGTTTACGCAGTTCCTACGTGACAAATTTGTTATAAAGAAATAAATACAAGAAACACTTACTGCATTAAAACAACTAGAGGAGACTATGAACATGAGACATTTACGTAGTGTAAACTGCTACAGAAGGGAAGATTTAGATAACAGCTTGGATTGTTAAAAGTGAGCTAGGACTTTCTAATACGTTTCTTTATTGTGTATTATGACAACCACACCCTTATTTCAGTGTATGTATTTATCATAAGTAATGCTACGAGTGATTTCCAAATTATCGATAAATTCACGACTCACGAAGTGAGGAGTGAATTTATCTAGAGAATTTGGAAAATGAAGAGTGATATTTGTTACGACTATTTAACGAATAAAATTAAGCTGTTTACTCACAAATCATTATTTAACTATAGTTATTTTAAAATATTTATAAATTTAATGTAAACGGCGAAGTTTGAAAACAAATGAGAAACGATAGGTACGCTTCATCTGCTTCTTTTGTTTATCACTGCAACCAGATCATACTATTTATTGCCAAAGGAACGCAATATTGTAAGAATGCTCTCTAGTGGAGAAAAAAATGAAACATCAAACTGTATATTAATTCATTTCTGATGTCGTATGATGTAAATATGACAATTATATTTTTCTGGATTATTACCTGGGAAAAAAATACATTTAAGAAAGTGCAAACAGTGGTTTCTTTTTTTGGTGGTATAATAAATTGCTACAAATGTTTTTATATTAACTCCTACAAGCGCTATGTGTTGACATCTATGCACTATATATACAATCTGGTAGCCGTATTTCTTACACGCTGAGTCACTGCAAACTAATGGCAGATCTGTTGAGAATATTAAAAAGGAGGAGCTTTCTTTAATATGGCAAATTTAACACTGATAAATATTTCGTGAAACACGACTCTGATTGGTTGTAAAACAGAATCATTGAAACGTGATTGGCCATTGACTCCCATTTGGGGCATGAGTTAAATAGTCAAAATAACGTTTTTATAACGAGTTTATTCAATAAATATATGAATACTGAGTGTATATTTTATTTCCATATTTTGGCATTTTTCAAGCATAATTGCATACATATTTCAGAGAAATAGAGCATATAAATCCGGCCCCTACTGATAATAAAATTCTTTAAATAAAATGCTGACGTAAATAGACTTGAAATATGCAGTTATGAGGATCTAGTGGTTTCTACATGTGTTTTATCACATAAACAGGAAATTGTTATACTGTAACAGTATTACATGTATAATAAACTATTAATAAATGCGAGCGCCTACTCATAGGACTACTCCTACAGTTATTCATAGTTAAATAACTTCAAGAAGAAGAAGAAAAACAATAATACTGAGCCGTCCACCGCTGTGGTCTCGAGGTAGCGTGCTGCCTTGTCACGCAGCGGGTCTTGGTTCGATCCCCGCTCCGGACAAGTTTCTTGGGTGAAGTTTTTTCGGGGTTTTTCCTCACCTGTAAGACAAATGTCAGGATACTTTAAAGTTCAAACGGTCCCCGAACATCATCTGGCCATCATCATTATCATATTCACCTCATTAGATTAAGTTTAGGTTTAACGCCTCTCCTGGCGCATCATTACCCATCGTCATCACCCATCATACCATAGGGGCGGCGTAACCCCGCCTTCCAGGCGCCCCAACCTAAGAAGTGGGTTACAATACGCCAATGCCAGGAGAGAATACCTGAAATGTCAAATGACAAATAGGTGGCATTGAACAAATAATAATAATATAATATAATAATAATAATAACAATAATGGTAAGCCAATAGGTGTTCGCAACTGTCTACTCCCCTCTTTCATTCCCCATTCGTGCCAAATGTCCCGCCCATCACAGTCTACAAGATTTAATACTTGATACAGTAAAAGCTCCTTATTCGCGGGGATATGTACCGTAAATATGCCGCGAATACAGAAACCGTGAATATGGAATGGTAATTTGTATAGGTATATAGGGGATACGTTCCAAGATTCCAAAATAAAATAAAAACTTTCAAAATAAAATCAATTTAATGAGAGATTTTGTACAATTTCTATTAAAATCAGTCCTTACTTTGTCTTCGAATCGCTTGATGAATCGTACAGTTGATTCATTAACATTGAAACAGTGGAAACGACTCATCAACGCGTAAACGTTCAAGTACTTCTATTTTACTTTAAGCGGCAACAATACTTTTTTTTTCCGCTTCAGAACTAATTTTCTTTCCTTTTACTCGACATTATAAACTCCGAACAAAGACGAAGAGACACGTGTTTTTTAATCAAAATTATTGCAATGAATAACAAGTTGAAACAACAAAACACCGATATGGCGAGGGCGGTATTTATTAAAGGACATAGTGTCACATGAAATACGGCGGCGGCGGCTTTTAACAACGAACTTTAGATTAAGTGGCAATGTGATTTGTTTTACTTTAGTTATTTGTCTATTTGGTTTGAATCACTCTTCGTAAAAACCGCCTTGGCACGTCCCTGCAGTAAACGAAGTTGCCGATGCGCTAATAAAGGATACCTAATCCTTCTAATATACAGACTGAATCCGCGAATAAAGAAAATTTAATTGCGAATACAGGGACTGTGTCGCAATATTTTAACCCACAAATGATGAAAACGCGAATAACGGAATCGTGAATAAGGAGCTTTTACTGTATAACAGGAATGTCATAAAGATCATGTAGCTCACTGTTAAGTAGTCTCCATTCGTCTGTATGTTTATCTCTCTTTGGTCCAAAAATGTTCATAAGAAACTTTATTCTCAAATACTTGTAATCTTTACACCCATCGTAATATATATATATATATATATATATATATATATATATATATATATATATATATATATATATATACACACACACACACCCATTGTAATTCTGCCCGAGGGCAGGTCTTTCACTGCAATCATAGCATTTCCATGCTATGCTTTGCAGCTTTACTAGGAATTATAGGTGTGGTAGCTTCCCGCTGCTTTCCACACCGGTGAAGGATGATAATGATAAGAATGATGATGATTGCCGGATGATTTTCGGAGACCGTTGGGCCCTAAGCTTCCTGACATTTGTCTTACAGGTGAGGAAAAACCCCGAAAAAAGCTGATCCAGGAGCCCTGTCCCGACCGGGAATCGAACCCGGGCCCGCTGCGTGACAAGGCAGCTCGCTTACCTGTAGGCCACAATGGTGGAATATATATATATACATATATAATATATATATATATATATATATATAGGCCTAACTGTATCAGTTTAATGTTTTTTTTAGAAAAGTTGAGACGATGAGAGTCTCTGTAATGTGCAATAGCATGCATTTCCAGAATTAAGCCTATGCTTAATTTCTTTTTGTACCTCATTCCTGTTTGTAATTATTGTTCCTAGGTGTTTGAATTCAGCGACTTTTTCAAAATATCCCTCATTTGTCATTTGTTGTCCTAGGTATATAATTTTATATTTTTTTAATTATGACTAATACCTAAACGGAATTTTACCGTGAAATTTATTAGCAAAAATGTTTTCTTCTACGAAATAAATATTGAGATTTTGGTTAATATGGCGAGGTCAGCATACATTATACGCAAATGATATTCCCGTGTTCCTTAAATGGAACATTCTTAAAAGAGAAAATTATAAATTACGAAATCGTGTGCTAATTGGATATCCAAGAAATTATGTAGGAATGTTAAGTAAGTTCTATTAGAACTGGAACATCAGTTCTAAGAATGTCACATAACAGTTTAAATTGACAAAAAGCATTTAATACTGCATCAGTAGAAAGGTAAATGGATGACCTTTATTGCAAAAAAAAATTATTCAAATGAAAACTATATCCAAAATGATAGTATTGTTCTTCTTCTTCTTCTTCCGTATGCAGTATTAGGTGATGATGCCAGTTCTGCGACTACAAAAACTGATCTTTCCATCGGTTGAAGGGTCTTCCGAAGTCTCTTTTTCCTTTATAGTAGCTATAGTTAGTATTGTATTTAACAAATCTATTTAATAACTTCGGGCATTAGCGTAGCAATTGAAATATGGGTGTGTAATGGCCGACGAATTTTGTTCAGTTGAATTTTATTTCAAGCTTGAGATTTTTTATGACTCATAAGTCCCTAGTATGAAATTCGTGACTTAAAGTCCTTTTGGATTGTCTTCTTTTTCTTCCTCTTTGTGTAAGACTAACAAAGGAACCATTATATGCCAAAACTTACCTTGAAATTTCTCGCAGATACGCCTTGTGAGGTAACAAAGCTGTGTCTAAAAACTTATTTGCCGCTTTTAACTGCAAGGCACTATAATCCATCGCCAAATCTCTCATTTAAACTAGAGAAAAGTAATACAACTCTGACTTGGTAGATTAGATCATCTCTTCCCAACCTGTGCTTCGCTATCCACCAGGGGGTTCGCCAAATATTTTAAGGGGTTTGCAAAAACTTTACCGTAATGGCGGGTGTCGAGGTTAGGTCTATTATTGTTTCCTTCATTTCTGCAGCATTATAGTAATATAATAACAGTAGTAATAATAATAATTATTATTATTACTATTATTATTTTAAAATTAAATTAACCCTAGAATGCCCCTTATTGCATATGTGTAACATCGGGAATTTATCACATTGATTCCACAATAAATTAATATTTACCGCGAATGCCTGATTTACAGTTATGTAACAACGTTAGGAATGCATTTGATTTCGCTACAACTAGGCCTACACGTTGTGTAACTTTTAAGCCGTAACTAGAGTAACTTTAGGTTTTAACCGTTAAGGGTTAAGTTAATTTAATGTTATTATACCTTTTACTTGGAATTAAATTTTATGCATGTCTACTGTATGTATATTTAAAAGTCAGTGCTTCATCCAACTCAGATTGTCGCGGAAGGGTTTCGCGAGTCAAAACCGCTGGATTAGATAATTAATCTTCACAACCTGCCGTCAGCGCTGCGCTCCCCCTCACTCCACTCCGCTCTGTTCAAGCAGGGGTGTCGATTTGCTTGGCACAGTGGGTTGCTATTACTGACTTTTGACTTCGATTTATGTGCCTTGCAGTTAAAGTGGCAGATTTTTTTTTTTTTGACACGACTTGGTACAACGCTTCTCAGGGAGAAACTCCAAGGTAATTAGGTTTCGGCGTGCAATGTTTGATACTTCCCTTGTCTGTTTAACTTCTCACCTTACAGATACCTTTTAAATGCAACGCGCCAACCGGATTTATAATAGCACGACCTGTCGGAAGAGGGATTTGAAACTATGGATCATACAAATTCTCTTTTTGACCACATAAGAACATGGAGAGCCTTCCCAAATTAGTGATCAGCTTAATGCTAAGGCCTCCTCTGAGATAACACAATATTAAGTCGGAACACAACCATTCATACGCACACATATTCATACTAGACATGACGAATATAATAATGGTGGTCAGATGATGTTCGGGGACAATTTGAATCTTAAAAAAAACTCCAAACGCGACAGGTCTAGAAGGCCCTTGGCTGACCAGCCAGCTGCTGGCCTCACATCCACATGTGTTAATCACAGAGGTAGACGATCATCTAGCCAGTGTAGTGGTGACATGTGATTAGCATGATGGGTCCCCCAGCCGTTATAGCTGGTATTCTCAACCTGGAGTCGTTACTTATTGTAGCTACCCAAATGTATCTTATAGAAGAGGAAAAAATGTAAAAAATATCCCAGCCAGGAAACATCTCCCTACTTTGGGATCGTACACGGGTCCGCTCTGTACGAGATAGCGGGACCACAGCGCAGCGGTGGACGATCAATCATTATAAAATAAGAATATTGTCCAACGCTGTGATCTCGAGGTGACGTGCTGCCTTGTCGCGCAGCGGGACCACAGCGCAGCGGTGGACGATCAATCATTATAAAATAAGAATATTGTCCAACGCTGTGATCTCGAGGTGACGTGCTGCCTTGTCGCGCAGCGGGACCACAGCGCAGCGGTGGACGATCAATCATTATAAAATAAGAATATTGTCCAACGCTGTGATCTCGAGGTGACGTGCTGCCTTGTCGCGCAGCGGGACCACAGCGCAGCGGTGGACGATCAATCATTATAAAATAAGAATATTGTCCAACGCTGTGATCTCGAGGTGACGTGCTGCCTTGTCGCGCAGCGGGACCACAGCGCAGCGGTGGACGATCAATCATTATAAAATAAGAATATTGTCCAACGCTGTGATCTCGAGGTGACGTGCTGCCTTGTCGCGCAGCGGGACCACAGCGCAGCGGTGGACGATCAATCATTATAAAATAAGAATATTGTCCAACGCTGTGATCTCGAGGTGACGTGCTGCCTTGTCGCGCAGCGGGACCACAGCGCAGCGGTGGACGATCAATCATTATAAAATAAGAATATTGTCCAACGCTGTGATCTCGAGGTGACGTGCTGCCTTGTCGCGCAGCGGGACCACAGCGCAGCGGTGGACGATCAATCATTATAAAATAAGAATATTGTCCAACGCTGTGATCTCGAGGTGACGTGCTGCCTTGTCGCGCAGCGGGACCACAGCGCAGCGGTGGACGATCAATCATTATAAAATAAGAATATTGTCCAACGCTGTGATCTCGAGGTGACGTGCTGCCTTGTCGCGCAGCGGGACCACAGCGCAGCGGTGGACGATCAATCATTATAAAATAAGAATATTGTCCAACGCTGTGATCTCGAGGTGACGTGCTGCCTTGTCGCGCAGCGGGACCACAGCGCAGCGGTGGACGATCAATCATTATAAAATAAGAATATTGTCCAACGCTGTGATCTCGAGGTGACGTGCTGCCTTGTCGCGCAGCGGGACCACAGCGCAGCGGTGGACGATCAATCATTATAAAATAAGAATATTGTCCAACGCTGTGATCTCGAGGTGACGTGCTGCCTTGTCGCGCAGCGGGACCACAGCGCAGCGGTGGACGATCAATCATTATAAAATAAGAATATTGTCCAACGCTGTGATCTCGAGGTGACGTGCTGCCTTGTCGCGCAGCGGGACCACAGCGCAGCGGTGGACGATCAATCATTATAAAATAAGAATATTGTCCAACGCTGTGATCTCGAGGTGACGTGCTGCCTTGTCGCGCAGCGGGACCACAGCGCAGCGGTGGACGATCAATCATTATAAAATAAGAATATTGTCCAACGCTGTGATCTCGAGGTGACGTGCTGCCTTGTCGCGCAGCGGGACCACAGCGCAGCGGTGGACGATCAATCATTATAAAATAAGAATATTGTCCAACGCTGTGATCTCGAGGTGACGTGCTGCCTTGTCGCGCAGCGGGACCACCAGCGCAGCGGTGGACGATCAATCATTATAAAATAAGAATATTGTCCAACGCTGTGATCTCGAGGTGACGTGCTGCCTTGTCGCGCAGCGGGACCACAGCGCCAGCGGTGGACGATCAATCATTATAAAATAAGAATATTGTCCAACGCTGTGATCTCGAGGTGACGTGCTGCCTTGTCGCGCAGCGGGACCACAGCGCAGCGGTGGACGATCAATCATTATAAAATAAGAATATTGTCCAACGCTGTGATCTCGAGGTGACGTGCTGCCTTGTCGCGCAGCGGGACCACAGCGCAGCGGTGGACGATCAATCATTATAAAATAAGAATATTGTCCAACGCTGTGATCTCGAGGTGACGTGCTGCCTTGTCGCGCAGCGGGACCACAGCGCAGCGGTGGACGATCAATCATTATAAAATAAGAATATTGTCCAACGCTGTGATCTCGAGGTGACGTGCTGCCTTGTCGCGCAGCGGGACCACAGCGCAGCGGTGGACGATCAATCATTATAAAATAAGAATATTGTCCAACGCTGTGATCTCGAGGTGACGTGCTGCCTTGTCGCGCAGCGGGACCACAGCGCAGCGGTGGACGATCAATCATTATAAAATAAGAATATTGTCCAACGCTGTGATCTCGAGGTGACGTGCTGCCTTGTCGCGCAGCGGGACCACAGCGCAGCGGGACCACAGCGCAGCGGTGGACGATCAATCATTATAAAATAAGAATATTGTCCAACGCTGTGATCTCGAGGTGACGTGCTGCCTTGTCGCGCAGCGGGACCACAGCGCAGCGGTGGACGATCAATCATTATAAAATAAGAATATTGTCCAACGCTGTGATCTCGAGGTGACGTGCTGCCTTGTCGCGCAGCGGGACCACAGCGCAGCGGTGGACGATCAATCATTATAAAATAAGAATATTGTCCAACGCTGTGATCTCGAGGTGACGTGCTGCCTTGTCGCGCAGCGGGACCACAGCGCAGCGGTGGACGATCAATCATTATAAAATAAGAATATTGTCCAACGCTGTGATCTCGAGGTGACGGTGCTGCCTTGTCGCGCAGCGGGACCACAGCGCAGCGGTGGACGATCAATCATTATAAAATAAGAATATTGTCCAACGCTGTGATCTCGAGGTGACGTGCTGCCTTGTCGCGCAGCGGGAACCACAGCGCAGCGGTGGACGATCAATCATTATAAAATAAGAATATTGTCCAACGCTGTGATCTCGAGGTGACGTGCTGCCTTGTCGCGCAGCGGGACCACAGCGCAGCGGTGGACGATCAATCATTATAAAATAAGAATATTGTCCAACGCTGTGATCTCGAGGTGACGTGCTGCCTTGTCGCGCAGCGGGACCACAGCGCAGCGGTGGACGATCAATCATTATAAAATAAGAATATTGTCCAACGCTGTGATCTCGAGGTGACGTGCTGCCTTGTCGCGCAGCGGGACCACAGCGCAGCGGTGGACGATCAATCATTATAAAATAAGAATATTGTCCAACGCTGTGATCTCGAGGTGACGTGCTGCCTTGTCGCGCAGCGGGACCACAGCGCAGCGGTGGACGATCAATCATTATAAAATAAGAATATTGTCCAACGCTGTGATCTCGAGGTGACGTGCTGCCTTGTCGCGCAGCGGGACCACAGCGCAGCGGTGGACGATCAATCATTATAAAATAAGAATATTGTCCAACGCTGTGATCTCGAGGTGACGTGCTGCCTTGTCGCGCAGCGGGACCACAGCGCAGCGGTGGACGATCAATCATTATAAAATAAGAATATTGTCCAACGCTGTGATCTCGAGGTGACGTGCTGCCTTGTCGCGCAGCGGGACCACAGCGCAGCGGTGGACGATCAATCATTATAAAATAAGAATATTGTCCAACGCTGTGATCTCGAGGTGACGTGCTGCCTTGTCGCGCAGCGGGACCACAGCGCAGCGGTGGACGATCAATCATTATAAAATAAGAATATTGTCCAACGCTGTGATCTCGAGGTGACGTGCTGCCTTGTCGCGCAGCGGGACCACAGCGCAGCGGTGGACGATCAATCATTATAAAATAAGAATATTGTCCAACGCTGTGATCTCGAGGTGACGTGCTGCCTTGTCGCGCAGCGGGACCACAGCGCAGCGGTGGACGATCAATCATTATAAAATAAGAATATTGTCCAACGCTGTGATCTCGAGGTGACGTGCTGCCTTGTCGCGCAGCGGGACCACAGCGCAGCGGTGGACGATCAATCATTATAAAATAAGAATATTGTCCAACGCTGTGATCTCGAGGTGACGTGCTGCCTTGTCGCGCAGCGGGACCACAGCGCAGCGGTGGACGATCAATCATTATAAAATAAGAATATTGTCCAACGCTGTGATCTCGAGGTGACGTGCTGCCTTGTCGCGCAGCGGGACCACAGCGCAGCGGTGGACGATCAATCATTATAAAATAAGAATATTGTCCAACGCTGTGATCTCGAGGTGACGTGCTGCCTTGTCGCGCAGCGGGACCACAGCGCAGCGGTGGACGATCAATCATTATAAAATAAGAATATTGTCCAACGCTGTGATCTCGAGGTGACGTGCTGCCTTGTCGCGCAGCGGGACCACAGCGCAGCGGTGGACGATCAATCATTATAAAATAAGAATATTGTCCAACGCTGTGATCTCGAGGTGACGTGCTGCCTTGTCGCGCAGCGGGACCACAGCGCAGCGGTGGACGATCAATCATTATAAAATAAGAATATTGTCCAACGCTGTGATCTCGAGGTGACGTGCTGCCTTGTCGCGCAGCGGGACCAGCTTCGATTTCCGGTCGGGACAGGCTCCTGGGTGAGGTTTTTTCCGAGAATTTTTCCTCGCCTGTAAGACAAATGTCAGGAATCTTACGGCCCAAGGTCCCCGAAAATCATCCGGCCATCAGAATCATCCTTATCGTTAGCATCATCATCATCATCCTTCATCGGTGTGGAAAGCAACGGGAAGCTACCACACCTTTAATTCCCTAGTAAAGCTGTAAAGCATAGCATGAAAAAACTGCCCTCGGGCAGAATTACTATGGATGGATGGATAAGAATATTATAACATACATGGTCTTTATAGGAGCCAGACATAATAAGCACAGTTAAGTCTCGTAGACTGCGATGGGAAGGACATGTGGCACGAATGGGGAATGAAACAGTGCATGAAAGCTTCTTGTAGGAAAACCAGAAGGAAAACGCCCAGTTGGTAGACCAAGAATGAGGTGGGATACCATTAACTATGATTTGAGGGAAATAGATTATACAGGGAATGATAGAAAACATTATCTCAGGATACGGGTGTATGGAGAGCTTATGTCCGCGCAGCCATGAACCTACGGGTTCGATAGTACCAGTGAGTTGATTATAAGAATATTATTAGTGACGTGTTTCTGTTAGAATAAGATTAAAGTATAATCTACAGTGGCATGACAATCCAATGTTGGGCCTTAGCTTCCCCTTTGTTAGGAGTTACTAGACCACGTTAATTTAGTTATGCTTATTTCCATAAATATGTCAGGAATGGTATGCGGTCAACATACCGACCTAATGTGACATCTAGTAGGCAACTAAGGTAATGCTAGGATGAAGGAGGTCGGTAAATTTTGTTTAGAGGCCTCTTTATTCAGGCTTAAGGATCATTTACGAATCTGAAATCTTAAAACTCGGGAGCTTAAAGTTCCTCCCGGAGGACTTGCCACTTAGATTTTTCCATTATAAAAAATCCATCGACCCCGGCCGGGTTTGAACCCGCGACGAGAGTCAAGGAGCATAAACTCTAGTCCACCACGGCCGATATTAAAATATGATAGTTTACGAAAACCTTGGATCGAAAGACGAGAGTGACAACCATTAATTTCACTAGAACCGAGTCGTGGGTGAAGAAGTAGAGATAAAAGAAAGAGAAAAGAAAAGGATATGCAATAATTTTTATGGAAATAGCGAGGCGTTTTAAAGATAATTTTTGAGGAAGTGTGACAACTCGGAATTGTCCAGAGTCCATTTACATTGAATGTAAACATTAATCCTTATAGTTGTAGGTCAGAAGATTGTGACCTTGACATCTATCACATCAGCTGACGGACATAAAAAGGAAAATAAATCTTGCATTTAAACAAATGACTCACGTTCCTTTTCTGCTTTTCCTCCATTTATAATTTTAAGAATACATATGATTTCATTAACCACGATTTCAAGAATTATCCACCGCCTTTAAGACGTACAGAGCGCCTCTCTGATGTAATGATTCTCGTATCAGATTAGCATTTCAGGGACCCGGTTCGATTCCTGACAATGCCATAGGCTTTTGTTCCCCTATAGATGCTGAAACAGGGTCCACCTAGCCTTCGGAAGACAACTTAGTAACAACTTGATAGTTATTTAATAATTGAGATAAAAAGTTAAAATTTATACCTGAAATATCAGTCGTCCTCAACAAATTAAAATTCATTAAAATAATGAAGGCCCTTCGGAACTTCTTGTTCCATCCTCAGCAGTTGGGTAGGTAGTAAGTGCTGCAGAGGATGGAACAAGAAGTTCTGAAAGGACTTCTGTATTTTAATTAATTTTAATTTGTTTTAGGATGACTGATATTTCAGATATAAATTTTAACTTTTCAACTTTTTATGTAATATCTTCAACGATGGTTCAGAATTAAGTTTAAAAGTATTGAATCTTGATAAGTAGAGAAATGCAATTAATACAACTGAATCTAGGTTGAGGGACTACGTAACATTAAGCGACTCCATATACTGTCTTGTGCTAGCCAGTGGCAGCTCACACCTCAATCGGCCTTGCCTCTTCATTAACTATCAATATTTCTAAAATGCATTGTAATCGCAATTGAGGTTATGTAGTATTTTTTAAATATAAATAAGGATCTGAAGCAAATAGAAGAGGGTCGGCTACTAAATCTGTTTTGGAATGGAAACCTGAGGGAATACGAGGCAGAGGAAGACCTAAAACCTCCTGGAGTTAGGGAATATGTCTATACATGAAGGAGAAACATCTACAAACAGGAGATTGGATGGACCGACAAAATTGGCTATTTTGAATCGGACGATGTCGAAGACATTAATCAACCAATGATCTATATATCTATAAGCATCTGATATATCAGTCTTCCTCAATTAAAATGGATTGTTTAAAAAAAAAGCCAATGACATACTGAAGATAGAAAATGTTCTGAAAGGCCTATACAGTTTTAACTAATTGACGAAGGTTTTTCAAACAAAAATCCATTTTAATTGAGGAAGATTATCAGGGGTTGTAAGGGGTAGTGACGTGTATATAACCTCTCCTACCCAGTTCTCATCCTCACCTTCTCGTGGTACAACCCGTTTTCACAAACGAGGCTCTGAGGACCGAGTCACGGCGGTATAACCGTTCCATCGGGTACTGAGTAAATGCGGTATCCTAATGTCTGTCCAGAGACTAAAGGTAGCAGCCCTACCACTGGACTACTTAGCGTCGGGCCAGAAACCTGTCCTAAGGAACTTCAAAACTACTTTCAAGTCTCAACATGAAAAATTCCAGAAGGAATTGAAAAAAGACTTTTGGATGGTGTTTCTCTTGAGGCCGAAACAGGTCAACAAATGGCCTAAATTCGTGAATGTACTATGATGATGATGATGATGATGATGATGATGATGATATATCAGTTACTTGTATTAACATTTAAAAAAAAAGTCTTCATTAGCTGTCATGTCATGATTTTATTTTTTTAGTTTTTTGGGATGTAGACATATGATGAATGCAGGAAGAGAATCAAAATTTAACATTCAGCACAGGAATATGTTGTATACATTTAAAACCTGTTTTAAAAAAGTTGTATCTTTTAAAAAATGTTTCCTTCCATGACCATCTTGGGGATACCTTGTCAGGTTATTTAGTCAAGACGGTTGTTCGAATGGATACATTTAAATTGCTTTCAAAATGTGTATTGAGAAACTCTGGATAAATAATCATTCGGAAGGCCTAGCCATTGAGAGAGAAAAATATTGGAATGGATCTTAAGGGAACTGCATAGTGGATATATGAAATGGATTTGTTGACTGTGGATATAAACCAATGGAAGGCCATAGTTAATGCGGCATTGAAATTATGAGTTCCATAAGAATTAAAAATTATTTATTACGCTATTAGAAGGATTTCAAAAGATTGACAATAGTCGGTCTATATCACTTACTTATTTTAAGTTCGCTCAATTACATTTCATAATGATTTGAAATACCTTTAAGAGTGTAAATAATTGTAATGTGTGATGACACCTGTTAATGAGTGTATGTAATTACTTCCGGCAGAGAGCAGCACGGGCGTACACTTCACTAAGCGGCCTGCTCCAGTGATAGCAGCTCCGGGAGGCACGGCTACATTCTGTGCAAGACTTCACAGTAGTTCTACACGTCCCAGAATCTGCTGGACCGTCGCGGGCCGACCTGCCGACTCCCCCAGATATAAGGTCAGTTTCGTATCATAATATTTTAAGAATTAGGGCTGATTTATGTCAAATATTTAATAACGAAGTTTTCTAATAGTATACTTACACTATCTACAATATGGAAAAATAAAAACCGAAAATAGGTAATAATTATGATATTATATAGTTACTGATAGCAAAAAAGTAAACAAAAAATTGGATAAAATTACTATATTGCAGGGATCAATATAAGCATGTAGTACTACGTGTAGTATAATAAATAATTTTTAGTGATGGAACATGCTGTACCGGAGATCGGAATTCCTAAAAAGTTAGTTAGACTTATACGAATGTGTCTGAATGGCACAAGTAGTAGGGTGCGTGTAGGCAAACAGTTTTCGGATACTTTTGAAATCCACAATGGGTTCAAGCAAGGAGATGCACTATCTCCTCTAATATTTAATTTTGTACTAGAGCATGCCATCAAATCTTTAGAGGATGAAGAAGGACTACAACTAAATGGTATTAATAAGCTGATAGTTTATGCTGATTATGTAGTACTATTGGCCGATAGCGAGGAGATACTAAAGGCCAACACGCACACACTATTGAGTAACACTAAGAAATTGGGACTAGAAGTAAATATCAATAAAACTAAATATATGTTCACATATAAAAATACTTTATATAATGAAAATGGACAGCTAATGACAAATAAGGAAATTTTGAGGAAGTGGCTGAATTCGATACCTAGGAACAATAATCACAAATAGGAATGAGATGCACAAAGAAATTAAACATAGGCTCAATTCTAGAAATGCGTGCTATTATGCATTACAGGGACTCTTGACGTCCCAACTCCTTGCAAATAAGCGTTAAGCTGAAAATATATAATTTTTTTATTCTACCAGTTATATTATGTGGATGCGAAACATGGATTCTTACTTTAAGAGAGGAAAGGAGATTACAAGTATTTGAAAATAAAGTTCTTAGGAATTTTTTTGGACCAAAGAGAGATGAACAGACAGGTGAATGGTGAAGACTGCATAACAATGAACTACATGGTCTTTATAGAAAGCCAGGTATAATAAGAACAGTTAAGTCTCATAGACTGCGATGAGAAGGACATGTGACACGAATGAGGAATGAAAGACGTGCTCGGAATCTTCTTGTAGGGAAACCAGAGGGAAAACGCCCAGCTGGTAGAACAAGAATGAGGTGGGAGAATAACATTAACAATGATTTTATTGAAGTAGATTATGCAGGGAAAGATTGAAAAACAATAGCTCAGAATAGGGATATATGGAGAGCTTATGTCCGCTCGGCCATGCATCTACGTGTTCGATAGTGCCAGTGATTTAGTTAGTTAGTTAGTGGAACATGCTATCTAGTAAGTTATCATAAGTTATTTATTATTATACTGTAACTGTCCGAAATGAACAGTTAATGACAAACGAAGGAAATGTTCAAGTGGCTGAATTAAAATATCTAGTAACAGTAAATACAAGGAGGAATAAGGTACTGAAAGAAATTAAACATAAGCTCAATTCTGGAAATGCTGTAAAGTAAAAGTACTTATAAGGTGAGATATTAGACAAACGATGGAGAAAGGAGATGAATTGATTATTCACTATAATATTTTTCCATCGTTCATATTTTCAAACCGTCTGTCCAGCTAATAAGTATATCCCCGATTATTGATTGGCGATTTCTGCCTTTTTGATCATATTGCACCACGTATTGTTAGGCCTAAAATTAATTAAATGTCTTATAGAATAAACTTAGATTACCTGAAGTTTAACTTTTACCACATTTCTTGACCTCTGTATACGGAATTAGAAATTAAAAGACAGTTAATATTTAAATTATGGGGGCACAACGTAGGGTAGTTGGTTAAGGCAATACGCTACAAGATGAAAGATCGAGGAATCGAGTTATGGTGGAGTCAGTCAGGATTCTTAAACTGACCTACACTCCCTGGAACTATCATGGTTCCGGGGTAGACTCATTCTTTAAAGAAAATGAGGCCGTCACCCAGGGCTGACAACCCGGCTGATATATCATGCCGATTGTCTAGAAAGATGGGAGTCCTAAGGGAATCCTACGATCTGAAATGGCATCACTTTAGCTTCAATTTAAAATTATAATTAGAAAATAAGTCGAAGTATACATAAACAAGGAAAAGTGCGGAAACTTTAATTTTGAATTGCTTGTGACAAATATAGTAAAAATATTTTATTGTCCTTGGGTCACAAATGTAGGCCTCCAGTTTTCTAGAAGAAAAGTTTTGTTTTATACAGAAATATATTGGTGAATTATTTCATAATGATGGTGAGAATTGGTATGATTTTCACACAGTACACAGGAGGTGTGAAATGGAACAAGTTTTCATTTATTATTCATAAGTAATGCCACGATAATTTCCAATTTAACCAGAGTATTTGGAAATCAAGAGTGGCATTTGTTAGGACTATTTAACGAATAAAATTTAACTGTTTACTCACAAATCATTATTTAAATACAGTTATTTTAAAATATTTATATATTAATGTAAACGACGATGTTTGAAAACAAAAGAGAAATGTTTGGTTATGTTTCATTTGTTCGTCCACTGCAACTTGATTATATTATTTACTGCCAAATAGGATCGCAATATTGTAAGAATGCACCCTAGTGGAGAAATAATGAAACATGTCAAACTGTATATTATGATCAACATTATAGGTTATTGATATTTTTTTAGAAAACAACTCAGAAAAATCATTATTTAAAAACCCAATTATTGAACACACAGTAATCAAATGTGTAATTCGAAGGAATCTGTTCATTATTTGCTATATTCAACATATTTGTTGGAGAGTCAGTCACTGCAAAATAATACTCTGACCTGTTCAGAATATTAAAAGGATGAGCTTTCTTTATTTTGGAAAACAGAATCCGATATATATCGAGCAGAAACGCGACTGTCATTGGTTGTAAAACAAAATTCATTGAAACGTGATTGGCCATTGACTCCCATTTGGGGCATGAATTAAATACATTATACCCCCCGTGCAATGGGCAAATTCTCCTTGCATAATATTAATGAAATTGTTTATTTCATTCCATTTCTTTTAATTTAATTTATGCTAAAACATGATGATGATAATCATAATGGCAATAATAATAATAATAATAATAATAATAATAATAATAATAATAATAATAATAATAATAATTTAATTAATCTGGCAGAATTAAGGTTATAAAACCTTCGCTTCTACTCAACCAGACAATTACTAAATATATTTCAAAGTGTGAATTATTAAAAATACCCTTTTGACATTTGCTTTATTTGAATATTCAAACTTAGATCAGAGTCATGATAAAACCCTAAACTTTCAATAAATGACGACTGGGGTATTTTGTTATCTAGCTTGGTGGCCGGCAGAATGATTTTGTTAATGGTGGTCTTGGGTGTCCAAAGATTATCTCTTGGGTCTTTTCTACATTGAGACATATCATGGGATCAAAAAATATCAAAGAAAACAGTTGTTCTTTCACATATTTTATCTAGGTTACAGTGTCGGAGCTTCCTATATGTTCAGCAATGGTTCCCTAAACACCCAACAAAACTAATTAATCAATTAAAAACAGTGAATAGTAGTGGTAACTAATAGTTTATTTGTATTTTAACAAGTTCCTTGAATAATCAAATTTTTTGTGAATTAACTATGTATTTCTACCTCGGAGAACTCGCACAGGCAAGGTGCGTTTTATTCATGTGAACTTCCTGCCATCATTTTTATGGCTTATAAGAAACTCAGACGGAAAGAAAATACATATTTGCAAATCTCTTGTCTCTGGTTGGACAACCAGAAAAAATGGATTTTCGCGGAAACTAAACTAGACAATCCGAAATTCCCATGTACAGGATGGAGTTCTGGTAATAGGAATAAGTTATTATAATTATATATATTTGTTCTATATGCACCGTACTTCCTCGTGTGGGGATTAGGATACCCCCTAATGGGTACGTTTTAACCAAGCTAATTCAGTTACACTTATTTACCCTTAGATGTCAAAGCGAGTGATATGAGGTCAGTAAATTTTGCACAGAGACCTGTTTATACAGGCATGCTGTTCTTTTACGAGCCTGAAAATATTCAGACTCACGACCAACGGCTTAAATCTCCGGAGGACTTGACCCTTGGATTCTTCCATCCTTAAAATCCGGGTTTGAACCGGCGTATATAGCCTATGTTTGTCGAGACTTTAAAATTGTTTATGCAAATTATTAAATTAATTTAATTAAATGTATTAAAATTATTCAATCGGCCGCGGTGGACTAGTGGTTATGCTCCTTGCCTCTGGTCCCGAGGGTCGCGGGTTCAAACCCGGCCGGGGTCGAAGGATTTTTTTAGGATGGAAAAATCCAAGGAGCAGGCCCTCCGGGCGGGACTTTCAGCCGTGGGTCCCGAATCCGAAGATTTTCAGGCTCGTAAAATATCGTTAAGCCTGAATGAAAAAGCCTCTAAGCAAAATTTACCGATTTTTCCTAGATGTCAGTATGAGGCGGAACATTGACCACGGACCACTCAAATGACATCTATACGAAAACAAGTGTAACTAAATTAGTAGGCCTATGGTTCAAATTCTTCCCTGTAGGGGGAGAGCGCCTAAATCTCTGTTAAGGGAAACATGGGCTTACAAAAAGATTAAATTAATTTAAAGCTAATTTTAAGAGTGTCTAGTCAACGCTCAATTGGTTTAGACAGGAACCACCTTTGTCTGTATGTCTATACCCGACATGGGGTAAATATCCTCCTTTGCGTGAATTACTTAATGAAGATAATCTAGTTACACTCATTTCCCTACAGATGTCACCGAATAACGAGTTGCCTCAAAGAGAAAACTAAGGTATTACTTGGATGGAAAACGTTGATTTAATTTTGCTCAAAGGTTCTAATTTAGGTTTGAGATATCTTTAAAAGTCCGAATCTTCCTATTCGAGACCTATGACTTTATGTCCCTACCGAAGGGCTTGCGATTTAGAATTTCCCATCCTAAATAAATCCCTCGACCTCTGCCGGGTTTGAATCAGCGATCCTCGGAACATTACAGATACTCAAATATGTTTTTGTACATTTTTTCTGACTATTTAACTCATGCCCCAAATGGTAGTCAATGACCAATCACATTTCAATGAATTTTGAATTACAACCAATCACAGTCGTTTTTCACCTCGATTTTATCAGTTTAATTTTATCACGTTAAAATCAAGCTTCTTCTTTTTAACATTCTGAATAGGCCAGATCATTATTTTGCAGCGAATCTAAGAAATACGTTGAATATAGCAATTTATATATTATGATATAAGAATCCTAGAACGCAAATAGCTCCCAGATTATATATACAGTGCACGAATGTAAGCAGATACTGCTTGCGGGTTATAATAGAAAAACATTTATAGCAATTGATTATACCACAATAAAAAGAAACCACTATTTGCACTTTCTTAAACGTATTATTTCCCATGAATTAACGTTCCAGAAAAATATAAATGACATATTTACGTTACAGGACATGAGAAATTGATCAATAAACAGTTTGATATGTTTCATTTTTCTCCACTAGGGCGCATTCTTACAATATTACGATCCTTTGGCAATACATAATATGATCTGGTTGCAATGATGAACAAATGAAACAACAAACGTTTCTCACTTGTTTTCAAACATCGCCGTTTGCATTAAATATATAAATATTTTAAAATAACTATATTTAAATAATGGTTTGTGAGTAAACAGCTTAATTTTATTCGTTAAATAGTCCTACTTATGATAAAGCTATAAATTTGTGAAATGTAGGCCTATATGACAATTTTATTGTATTAACCATTAGCAATTTATACTTTAAATTTGCGAACTTATGCTAGGGGCTACTTCAACCCTTTATTTTAGGAGAAAAAAGTTTAATATTAAATACTATAATTTCAAACCTTTAAATAATATAATACTCCTACAAAGAGTATGTCTGGTCTCCTCTTGTTTTCCATTGTAATGTGATCAGCCCCACAATCACTTTTTTATGTCGTTAACCACAAGCTTCTATTCATCAACGACAACTTCTTGACAAGGGAATAATAGAGTGAATCATATCCAGAGAGGAGGTAATTTCAAGTTGTAGTAGTAAATTATTTTATATTTGAAAAAAAAATGTTTGAATTATTGTCAAAGAAAACTGGAGAATTAAATATAATATGAATTATAATCATAATAATAATAATAATAATACTTTATTTATTCTGGCAGAGTTAAGGCCATAAGGCCCTCTCTTCCACTCAACCAGCACAAATACAAATAACTATTTGACAAATATAGATATACACTATACTAATTATAAACACTTAAAGATACAATAAATGTAACAATGTAAATGTCATGTACAAACAACATTTTATAGGGTAATAACAATAATGATACGATATATAATAAATAATAATAATAATAAATAATAATAATAATAAGAATAATAATAATAATAATAATATAAATATGATACATTATACGGGAAACACCAATTATATATAATATATATATATATATATATATATATATATAGGCCTATATATATCTTACACTGGATAATAATGAAGTCGATTTTAGAGCAAATATAAATTTAGATTTCTTTTAAAAGATGCCAATGTCCGGCAGCCCCTTATTTCTTGTGGTAGGGAATTCCAGTTGCGAGAAGTGGAGATGGTATATGACATGGAGTGATGTGATGTCCTATGTTGCGATATATTAAGCAAGAGACTATGTTGTGATCTTGTGTTTAAGTTATGGTTTGAGGATAGATACTGGAAACGGGATGATAAATAATTGGGAATCGAGGTATGTAGGATCGTCTTAACATATGCAAGAGAGAAATGAACTATTAACCGTTTAGACAGAAGAAAAATAGAAGCTGTAGAAATGAGTTCTTACGTTCAGTAGCAGGTGTGACAATTTCGGACTAAAAAATAAAGATATTAGAAATGTCTTAAATATTTTTAATTTAACAAATACAATGGCGGTTCCAACACTACTATATGGATCGGAACCAAACCAGGAACTAAGAATTAAAACATCAGAACTGAAGAATGTGGCTGGCTGTACAATAACAAATCCAAAATAAATGAAAAATATACGGAAAGAACTAAATATATTCAAACTATTAGATATAATTGCACAATATAGAGAAGAATGGATGGGCTACATCAATAGAATGGATAACAATAGAAATCCTAAACAGATTCTTCATTACAAACCACTAGGTCGAAGAAATGTAGGAAGATCCTGCAAAAGATGAGATTCTAGAATGAGATCGGAACAGACCTTAAGGTCTAATCCTTGAAGCTAATTATAATGAATTTAACAAACAGAATTAACAATTTGAGGAACGACTGGTATAAACGTTTTAAAAGAATGTTTACAGATAGAATCCCTCAGCTGTTATTAAAGTACAAACCAATAGGACATAGAAGTGTTGGACGCCAATTTACTAGATGGGAAGATTCATTAAATCCCACTTGATGTGAAAACAGTTCAAAAGGTAATTTCATGAGGTAGAAGAAGAAGAAGTTGTACTCCTAAACATGTTAGGTCTAGGCGATAGTGAGGAAGTGTTAGACCCAATACACACATTCAATAAAGAAACTGGGCAAGGTAAATGTAAAGGTAAAGTGGTCCCACTACATATCTGTATAGTTGATTAGAGGTATTAGCAATAATTAAATTTAAAAGATTAAATCATGTACAGAGAATGGACGGAAAAAGGATTCCAAAGATGATTATTAAATAAAAAGTTTGGTGAACGACTTCTTGGAAAATTTAAGAAAATGTCCCTTACGTAATGCGTGGGGAAGTTTCTTAACCAGGCTAATTTAGTTACGTTTATTTACCTATATATGCCAAGGAGTGACATGGTTAGCACATCGCCTTAATGAAACATCTATTAGGCAATTAAAGCATTGCTTGGATGGACGAAAGTCGATTAAATTTTGCAAAAATGCATTTTTATTCAGGCTTGCGGTTCTTTTACGAGCTTGAAAATCTTCGGACTCAATACTCAAGGCTTAAAGTCTCTCCCGGAGGACTTTTTCCTTGGATTTTTCCATCCTAAAAAAATCCATCGACCCTGACCAGATTTGAACCCGCGTTCTTCGAGACTAGAACCAAGAAACATAACCATTAGACCACCGCGGAAGACTAAGAGAAGATGATTGAATGAAACTAAAGAAAAGAAAGAAAAATATGATTTGAAATTCCAACATATGTGCCTTGAGAACTGAGAAAAACCAAGGCTAACTCCAGTAAGGTGAATTCACCCAAGATATTTGAACCCAGAACTTCCTGAATATGAATATCAAACAAGTGAGCCATCTAGATAGATTATAAAAATAATAACAAAGGAATAAACACCTATGTTCATGTTGTTATGTAGAAAATATTTGCGTGTTTCATTTACAGTTATTAAGTATTTGAAAGCAAAATACTATTGCGCTAGATACAGTCACGATTTCAGCAAAATAGTGATTATAAAAATGTTCGTGCTATTGTGTGAGTGGTATCCTAAGGTGAAGTTCTAATATCATAAAGTAACTATATAATTTATAACAAGATTTAAACTAGAGCACTACCCTACATGATAATGTTCCATTGGTTATAACTATTATTATATTTCTATGTTTAAAATGTATAAAACAATTATTTTCCATATGGTAATCTATGTTAAAACTAAATGTACCACGTACAAATACACAGTAAAACTAGACGTATATTCATACATAGAAATACATTATGGCTATATAACAGAAATAGACAGTTAATGGCAAATGAGAGAAATTTTGAAGAAGTAGCTGAATTCAAATATCTGGGAACGTAATAGAAATGAGATGCACAAAGAAATTGAACATAGCCTGAGTTCCAGAAATGCAAGCTATTATACATTACAGGGACTCTTGTCGGCCCAACTTCTTTCAAAAAAAACATTAAACTGAAAATATATAAAACTGGTATTCTCCCATTTATGTTATATGGTTGCTAAACATGGACGCTTACTTTAAGGGAGGAGAAAAGAATACGAGTATTTGAGAATAAAGCGCTTAGGAAAATGTTTGGACCAAAGAGATTTGAACATACAGGCGAATGGAGAAGACTCCATAACAGTGAGCTACATGATCTTTATAGGAAACCAGATATAATAACATTTAAGTCTCGTAGAGTCCACCGCTGTGATCTCGAGGTAGCGTGCTGCCTTGTCACGCAGCGGGCCCGGGTTCTATCCCCGGTCGGGGCAGTTTTTCTGGGTGAGGTTTTTATCGGGGTTTTCCCTCACCTGTAAGACAAATGTCAGGAAAACTTTAAGGCCCAAACGGTCCCCGAAATCATATGGCCATCATCCTTATCATTATCATCCTTACCATTATCATTATCATCATCATCCTTCACCGGTGTGGAAAGCAACGGGAAGCTACCACACCTACACAATTCCCTAGTAAAAGCTGCAAGCATAGCATGAAAATGCTATGATTGCAGTGAAGGACCTGCCTTCGGGCAGAATTACTATGGATGGAAGTCTCGTAGACTGCAATGGGCAGGACATGTAGCACGAATAGGAAATGAAATAGGAGCACTGAAATTTCTTGTAGGGAAACCAGAGGGAAAATGCCCAGTTGGTAGAACAAGAATGAGGTGGGTAGAATAACATTAACTATGGTTTGACGGAAGTAAATTATATAGGAGATGATTGGAAAACATTAGCTCAGGATAGAAATGTATGGAGAACTTATGTCCGCGAGGACATGAACCTACGGGTCCGATAGAGCCAGCGAGTTAGTTATTTGGTTTTATAAATACATTATTAAATTGGAATGGACACTAAAAAACGAAATGCTAGACATTCTGAACATGTGACGAAATTCAAATAACTAACTTACTGGCACTATCCAACCCGGAAACTTACAGTCGCACAGACATTCACTCTCCATGCATCCCTTTCCTGAGCATTTGATTTCTAATCGTTCCATGTATAATTTGTTTCCCTCATTTCAAGGTTAATATTATTCTCCCAATTCATTATTTGTCCACCTACTTGGCCCATAGTTAGTCTATGATTCCATCGAACTTAGTTGAGAGGACTGTTAGGCATTAAAATGCGTTGCAGATCCACCGACTTCGCCCTGTAAAACATGTCCTGCCGCCGCTCGTGGGACCGACGAGAGACCTGCCATCAGTATAGACCTCGCTGGGCAAACCTTCTAGTGCACCATGAGCATGACACTCAACACCTGACAACACCACGTACGGTCCACGAGCCCGTAGACTAAGCCGGGAGTAAACGCAACCCACACACCACACACACACACACACACACACACACACACACACAAAACGAGGTCTTATCTCCACAGATTCAAGATCCTGGATAACGCAAAGTGTTCATACAATGAGGAAGACCAAACTTCAGATCATCTCATATACAAGTGCAGAATCCTCGAAAAAAACAAAGGAGAACTATTAGTATATTCTAAGACAATAACCTCAAAATCTAAAACTCACTATATTAACACCTAGTAATTACTCTGCATCTTATTATTGCACTCTTAGAACTAGTTATTATTTTATTATTATTGTTGATATTATTATTATTATTATTATTATTATTATTATTATTATCATTATTATTATTATTTCATCCACATTATATCATTATACTCTTAGAACTGTTCTTAAGTGAATTTTAATTGGTTTGTAAAAGAACACTCTAAACTATTCCTGTAATGGAGCATGTTGTTAATAAATAATATAAAGAACACACAATCGCTCACTCACACTCACACACATACACACACATATTTATACTAAACGTGGCGGCAGATCATGTCCGGGGACTGTTCTGACCTTTTATGATATTTGTCTTATAGGCGATGAAAAAACCGAAAAAAAAACAATCACTATGATGTTTGATAGCTGATATTGTTCATGTATTTGTATTGTATAAATGAAAAATTTTAATCCTCTTTTGATAACCTGTAAATTATCGCTACATACTATTTTGACTTCTTTCCCCTATAGGAGAAATCCATATCTGCAGTTTTGTCAGCTGTTTTCTTAACATTTTTATAGAAATTATTCGATAATAATTAATCTAATTTAAGTTCTTGTGTCTTTTTATATTACGTCGTTCTGCATGGATTTTGCGTTTCGAAATAATTGAGCATTTCAGAATAAAAAATTCACACTGATTGCAAAAACGAAATCCGTTTTCGCGTATCACGTCAGAATTTTTTACAATTCAAAGTTGTATGTTTACAATAGTTTTCAGAATGTAGTAATATTGTAGCGTGCTTATAATTTTTTAGAAATGCGCGACAGCAACTTCATTACTTAGAATGTATAACAATATATTTTATTTATATTTTATATTTATTAAAATATAATAACTGTATCCGCCCTTGGGAAAGTACATCTTTGTTTCTCCACCTTAAAATGAACCGAGGTTAAGACATCCATAGTTAATTTTTGGATATTTTTATCTGTCTGCACCCAAAGTTATCTATAAATAGGAAGTTTAAATGTTTAGTGTCTTAGGCCACAAAAATTTATTGAAAGAAATATTTACTCTTGAGCATTGCTATTAAAACATACAATTAAATACAAATCAAAGAAGGTCCCCATATATATATATATATATATATATATATATATATATATATATATATATATATGCATTTATTTATGGAACTAAAATTCATCTAATGAGGCTACAGGTTTCCTTCCTGATATAATAAACATAGCCTTTTAATTTCTTGGAAATAAAAGGTACCCAAATGATGTTAACATAGTGAAGGTTCAAACAGATTGGCTGCAATATGAGTGTCAAAGTACATTTCCTTCAATCTCATCTAAATTATTTGGAAGATTTCAGTGAGGATATCAAAAAATACGAAATTGAGGTACCAAGGAAAGTGGTTTGTTAACATGATGGCGAACTATTACTGAATGTTAAAAAGGGACTGCTCTGAACAACATGCGAGGATGTTAAAGAAGAGATAATTTGAAATGCAACATGGAGTGTAAGGTTATGAATGTGCTTATAATTATAATGTAATATTAATTAATGATTAATTAGTGGCAAATAGAAGATTCTGGTCCAGTTTTTTTACAAAATTCTCGTTGAAATTAATTTTTATGACGTTTCACAAAGGTATAATTTAATTATGTAATTAAATAGAAATAAAACTTAAAGTTTTATATAATTTTCATATATATTACAATATAAATCTGTAACAGCTGTTTCGGTACATTGTACCTTCTTCATCACCCAAGCTTTACAGACTGGTACTGCTTCCAGAACAACTCAAGAGAACAGCACTGCTAAAGCAAAGGGCCAGCAATTGCCAATAGGTGGCTTAAGTGCACGTGGGGAGGAGATTCTCCGGGATGTTCAACCTTTATTGGCTGAACTGTCTAGTCCCATGGAGCGTTTCCTCTTCATGAGCCGACTGGTTAACCTGTGTTTTGCAGGTTAACCTCAAAAGGAGAGACCATCTACATAATAGTGCGAGACCACTCGCTTTTGAGAAGTGTGGCTCACTCTACGCTGTCCGGCTTTCGGACTCTCTGCTTGCCGGCGGCGTAGTCTATGATGCCCTTTTTACAAGTATAGTGGTTTCCACTATTATTCTGGTGTAGACCTGTTAGATAAAATATATTGTCACCAAAGGCTGAGGTTACATAATCCACAACCACTACTTGATAGCCAAAAAGGAATTTGCTGCCAAGTTTATCCCATTGGGAAACAGTATGCAGCGCACTGGACGGTGCAAGTCACCGTCAACAATCAGTCAGTACCTTCTTCAGATATGATTACAAATGAATGAATTTTGTTATTATTTCATTTGTAATCATGTCTGAAACAGCTGTTACAAATTTATATTGTAATAAATATGAAAATCATATAAAACTATAAGTTTTAATTCCATTTAAATTAAATGGTATATGGATTTTCATCAAGTAAATGCCAAATCAATTGATTATTGTATAATTTAATTTCTGGTTATTCATGAATTGTTTGAAAACCTGACGCGAAAGGGGGGGGTGGAGATTGTTTTCGAATTCAGCAGAAAAAATCAGTTTAGAATCGACGATCAGATTCAAAACAAGAGAAAATAAGTTTTGAAATGCAGAACGGTGTTACATTATGTACTATTCCGGTAAAGCTGTTGCCTCAGTCGAAGTGGACCTAGGTTCGATCCCCGATCGTGAGAAGTTTTTAGATTATAGGTCTATATATGCGGATTAAAAGTGCAATTGTGTAAGTTTAATTTTTACCAGCAATAAAATGTTTACCATTACAATATACTGCACATGTTCAATTAAATTCTCTCTGATAAATATGGAGTCAGTGTAAACATTACAACATTATTGTTCGTCAATATATTACTCGATCTTTTCCGATGTGTTAATTTATGGAAAACAGAGATAATTTATACCTTTGTATCTTTAACCAAATATGTATAGGCCTATATATGCAATATAGTTACAATATTTTCTACATCATTTACTTTTTGCGCATATTCAAGTTCTAATAACCCAAGATATAGAGGATGCTTCATATAAGTCAAGAAAATAACTTGAATATAAAATATAGAGGTTGAATATTAACTTTAAGAAAATTGAATATTTAACATTCAAAAAGGAAGATGATGAAAAATTGGAGATTGAACAAGAAAAAATTCACAAAATCAATAAATTTAACTATTTGGGATCCATTTTAGAACCTCATGAAAGAAGCTCAGCCGAAATAAAAAAAAAAAGAATAAGGACTCAAGCATTCATTTTTCTTTTCATATCATATATATGAAATATATGTATATAGTCCACCGCTGTGGTCTCGAGGTAGCGTGCTGCCTTGTCACGCAGCGGGCTCGGGTTCGATCCCCGGTCGGGGCAGTTTTTCTGGGTGAGGTTTCTTTCGGGGTTTTTCCTCACCTGTAAGACAAATGTCAGGAAAACTTTAAGGCCCAAACGGTTCCCGAAATCATATGGCCATCATCATCATCCTTATCATTATCACTATCATCCTTATCATCATCATCATCATCCTTCACCGGTGTGGAAAGCAACGGGAAGCCACCACACCTATAATTCCCTAGTAAAGCTGCAAGCATAGCACGAAAATGCTATGATTGCAGTAAAGGACCTGCCTTCGGGCAGAATTACTATGCATGGATGGATATATATATATGCAGAATTCAGTTCTTTGGAGCAAGAATATTATAAATAATACAAAAAGAATAAATTATAATTCATGAGTTAAAAGTTTATTGTTATGTGGAATTGAAACTTGGACGTTAGTCAGGCTGCATATAAGTAAATTATTGGCTGTAGATATTGACCATTGACGTAGGATGACAAGAAAATCAAGAATGGATAAATTTGAAAACCAGTGAATTACAGAGATGATGAAAACGGATAAAAATATTGTTGAAGTAATTGAAGAACAAAAATTGATATCGTTGGAAACGTTAAAAGAATATGAGAAGACAGAATTCCCAAAATTATTTTAGAATGGAATGCTAAAGAGAAAAAAAACCAAAGGTACAATGAATGGATGGGATCAGGAGGAGTATGAATATAATGGAATTGGAGAAGAAAATGCTCAAGACAAGATTTTTTTGGAAGAATAAACTTACTTTAGATTGAAGAGAAAACTAGTTTTAAAAAATCCTAAATGTATATAGTCCAAAATTGAATAAAATAAGAAAATGTCATAGAGAGAAAAATGAATATTAAATATTCAATAGTATATTATACAATATATAAGCAATTAAATTAGTATGGGCATGTACGACAAATGTAAGAAGAAATGTTACCCAGAAAAATATTTGAATGGTGTCCACCTGGAAGAATAAAGAAAGGAAGAGTTCGAAACAAGAGGACTGGGGGATATGGAGTGGATGGATAGGGAGACGAATGGAGAAGGAAAACAAAACTTTAGGCACAGAAATATGTGTGAATATTGACAATCTGTATGTAAATAAATAAATAATATATAGTAAATTTTCGTCCATCACAAGCCAATATCTATGTAGTTTACAACTCAATGTTAGAGGTTCTTTTTTTTAACTAGTTCTACAACTGGTGAATCGAGTTTACAAATTTAAAGACGTGTCATGGCCAACTATGGCACCACTTTCTTTAACACGTAGTGAATACAGTTGAATAATCTGTCTGCCATCTTCAACAAGACATTGTTTTTCAAATTTTAATGACATTGTTCATTAAAGAATTGCCAGACAAAGTTGTACGCTAAGAATATTCTCCATGTAATTTTTATTAAGTCTTCTGTAATGCAAATTGGTTACTGTGTGTTTATCGTTTCATTTATTGTCTTTCTCTGATTGAATAGAAGGCCTTGAAAAAATATAGCACAATATCTTCACAGCATGTACATAAAGATTATGTATGTTGTCTTCTGTTTATTTATGATCCAAAATACAAGGAATACATTTAAATTAATGTGAATTGTTATGAAAATAACCAACTACCATAATTTAAAAACAGACGAATTACTGTTGTAGAATGTTATTAGCTACTTGTGGTGTGCGTGCATATATACAGGGTTCCCACAAATTCTCTTTCGGGTTTCGAACACGTGTAACTTGCGTTTAAAAATACACTTACAAACATGAAACTAGTACTAATGGAAAGAGAAACTCAAAAAGATTTTGTTACAGTACTTTACATATCTTCAATGTGAGCTCCGTTGGTAACACGACACATTTCAAGCCTGTAGTCCATTTCCGCCCAGGAATGTTGTAGCATATCATGGTCAACTGTTTCGATGGCTGTTGTGATGCGCCCTCTTAGATCAAGGACGTTCTGTGGAAGAGGTGGCTTGTACATAAGATCTTTGACATAACCCCACAAAAAAGAAGTCAAGGGATGTGAGGTCTGACGAACGCGGAGGCCAAGGAAGAAGTTCTTCATCGTCAGAATATAAAGTCTTATAATGCTGGTATATTAACCGCGCTATCTAATCGCATTGGTGATGTAACTTTACTTATAGCTATTGCTTGGCCCGCCAACCCTTTAGTTACTCCTATTCACATTCAACCAGAATGATACATTTTATTTGCCTACGCCATTCTACGATCAATCCCCAATAAATTAGGGGGAGTAAACCAACACGGCCAATCCATTTTCTCACTTTCAACAATACGCAATGTTGTATGTAATGATACGTCATTGCTGCCAACTGTGATACTATAACCAAAACGTTTTGAGTTTTTCTTCCCAATAGTACTAGTTTCACGTTTGTAAGTTTACTTAAACGCAGTTTACACGTGTTCGAAACCGAAAGAGAATTTGTGGGAACCTTTCATCTCATCTCATGTTAGGTAAGAAAATAGTCTGGTTTAGCAAACTAAAATAAATGGTTGTGATGACCTAATGAAGGCACACTCATGAACCCTATACCTGTGTGTCAACTTAGGGCAGAACAGGGCCAAAGGAAAGGTTGTAAGTCTGTCCTTCGAGGCCTTGGGGCAGCCAAAATAAATAGCGGTATGAGTCATGTGTGTGAATGCTTGATGTGTGTCGAACCAAGAACACTATAAGATTACATATCACCGTAGAGTATATTTAATCTCATTCATTCCATAAAGTAAAGACGGTAATGCAATAAAAAAGTTGCCGTGATAGGGTCTTAAAACCCTAACCTATATTTACTAATCTAATGTAATCTTTTAATGTAAGATACAAAGGTTCATAAACATAGAAGTTCACATGCTAAGATACCGATTTAAATAATAAGTGTTATATTCTTAGACAGTCCACCATAGTGGTATCGTACTGCCTTGTCACGCAGCGAGACCGAGTTCGAATCTCGGTCGGCACTAGTTTCCTGGGTAAGGGTTTTTCCTTACCTGTAAGACAAATGTCAGGAAACTCCAAGGCCCAGACGGTCCCCGATCTTCATATGGTCATCATAGTCATCATTATTCATATTAGTCTTAGATTAAGTTTAGGTTTAGGGACTCTCATGGCGCGCCACTTTCATCATCACCAATCATACCATCGAGGCAGCGTAACCCCTTTCTCCACACGCTCAAACCTCAGAAGTGGGTTACAATACGCCAATGCCAGGAGATAGCATCAGAAATGTCGTAATGACAAACCTGGGGCACTGAATAAAAAAAAATTCTTAGACGAAGGCAACAGCAAGATCTGCTTAGTCATTCATAGCGACCTTTTTCCGAGGGATATCCTAATGAAAATACTTACTTACTTACTCACTGGCACTATCGAACCCGTAGGTTCATGGCCGCACGGACATAAGCTCTCCATACATCCCTATCCTGAGCTAATGCTTTCCAATCATTCCCTGTATAATCTACTTCCCTCAAATCATAGTTAATGTTGTTCTCCCACCTCATTCTTGGTCTACCAACTGGGCGTTTTCCTTCTGGCTTTCCTACAAGAAGTTTCCATGCACGTCTTTCATTCCCCATACGCGCAACATGTCCTGCCCAAGCATTCATTTCAAGATCATTAATCTTCTCTCTCAAATATTCCCTCTTTTTACTCTTTAGTAACTTATGAAAATGTTGAAGTTATTTCTATTGTCACTGATTTGAGATACATGACGTGTCTATGTCAATCTCCCAGATTTATTAAATTTAACAATATTATTGTCTCATCTACGGCTAAACCTTCCTAATGGCATTTCCCCAAGGAATTCCAATTACATTTTTAATAGAATTTCTATCTTCCGTTCCTAAATATTACTATGAATAACTTATTAGTATTATCATCGGCTAAAATTAGTTCACATTGATCTAATGTTTAAGTTCCTTACCTCGTTCCCGAGGGTCGTTGGTTCAAACCTCGTCGATGTCTATTGGCTTATTAGGATTTGTTGTTTGAGCCCATCATATATTCACAGTAGGAATAGATGTTGATATTCGGGCATATAATTTACATCAGCAATCATAATTATTGCTGTATCTTTAGGATGGAAAAATTTAAGGGACTAACTCTCCAGAAGGGAGTTTAAGCCATGGGTCTAAAATCTGAAAAATGTCTGGATTGTAAAATAATATCATGCCTAAATTAGTCCCTCTGAGAAAAAATTAATCCCTTTTTCCCATCCAAGTAATACATCTTGTAGCCTACTAGATATGTATTTGATGCTATGAGTAAATCACTTGTTCTCTCACATCAGGGTTTAATTAGCTTGATTCAGTAGGCCAGCTTTCGCTGGGTCCATCCTAGCCCATTAGGTGATATGTGGATTTAGACATACAGACCGTCAGGTAAACACTTAAAGATTAAATGTGTTATTTTGTGGATATTCGCATAAAGCCACTGATCATCATCATCATCATCAATGGCAGTCATGGATTAGGCCATTGGCCTGTTCCGCTTCAGGAAAGAAATTGATAAAAATACAAATCAACAAAATTCAATATAACAGTAGAGTTTTCACAAACTATGTTCTTATGTTATAGGCCTATGTTTTTTTTTTCGGGAGTTGTGGCTCTGATATAAGAGTTGATAACTTTCTTTCTGCGGCTGCGGCAGACATATTCAAGAAATAGTGCTCTTCGGATATTTAGTCTTCGGTTGTCGACGTAGAACGTATGCTTCTGAAAATTCTGCCTCGGCCACAGAAACATTCTAAAATTTGTCAACTCTAAGACCATGTCCACAATGCCCAGTAGTAGTTGTTGTAGTAAGACTTTATTAAACTAAAAGTACGATTTACAACGTTATTTACAAATTTGGGTCGCACGCTGTACATGCTGTTGACAGTCCGTATCAATAAAATAACTAACTTACTTACTGGCACTATCGAACCCGTAGCTTCATGGCCGCGCTGACATAAGCTCTCCATACATCTCTATCCTGTGATAATGTTTTCCAATCATTCCCTGTATAATCTACTTCCCTCAAATCATAGTTAATGGTATTCTCCAACCTTATTCTTGGTCTACCAACTGGGCGTTTTCCCTCTGGTTTTCATACAAGAAGCTTCCATGCAAGTCTTTCATTCCCCCATTCGTGCCACATGTCCTGCTCATCGCAGTCTACGAGACTTAACTGTTTTTATTATATATGGCTTCTTATAAGGACCATGTAGTTCACTGTTATGTAGTTTTCTCCATTCACCTATCTGTTCAAAAATTGTCCTAAGAAATTTATTCTCAAATAATCAATAAAGTAATGTCTAGTAATAAGTCCGGGTTCAAATCCCCGTCCAAGTATTTATTTTTATTTTCATGTCATATATACACAGGGTGTTGCAAAAAACGACAACGGAGGTGAGGTAGTATGTTCAGATACGTAGATATTTTTTTATAAGGTACCAATGTCCGAAAATGATAAGTTTTTACACTATGACTAGTTAATTATGTCTCAAGATCAGTGTTAGTTCGAAGGATTTGAAGACCCATTACTTGGCAACACTGCACAGGTACGGAACATATGATACGTGGCTTCGCAGCGGAATGTGACTATAATATGACTGATTTCCAGCTCACTTCGATTCCAATGTAAGGAGACATTTGGATACCACGTACCCACGTCGATGGATTGGCAGAGGAGGACCAATCCCATGGCCTCCGAGATCATCTGATATTAACCCTCTCGATTACTTTTTGTGGGGCGACATGAAACAGTAGTTTATCAGACTCCAGTAGAGTCACGTATGAATCTTATAGCCCTAATCCACGCTGCTACAGAAATAATTTAAACAAGGCCAGACGTATTTGAACGTATGCGCCAATCACTACACCGCCGATATACGCTCTGCAATGAGATAGGAAGTGGATATTTTGAAAACTTGATGTGTCTGTGGCAGTAATGTCAAGTATTGAGTCTTGAAATCCAACTAACAGAACTCTTGAGAAGTTAGCTATTCATAGTATGAAAACACATCATTTCCGGACATTGCTACCTTATTAAAAAATTATCAACTTATCTCAATATACCACCTCACCTCCGTTGTCGTTGTATTTTTTGCAACACCCTGTATGGATGTAGGATATATATATATATATATATATATAAACACAATAGATAGCAATACAATTACAGCACATTAGTACATTATACATTAATTGTCCACCGCTGTGGTCTAGAGGTAGCGTGCTGCCTTGTCACGCAACGGGCCCGGGTTCGATTCCCAGTCAGGACAGGCTCCTGGGTGAGGTTTTTTCGGTTTTTGTTTTTCCTCACCTGTAAGACAAATGTCAGGAAGCTTATGGGGCAACGATCCCCGAAAATGATCCGGCCATCATCATCATCTTTATCATTATCATCATCATCCTTCACGGTGTGGAAAGCAACGGGAAGCTACCACACCTCTAACTTCATAGTAAAGCTGCAAGCATAGCATTAAAAAAATGCTATGATTGCTTTGGAAGACCTGCCCTCGGGCAGAATTACTATCGATGGATGGATACATTAATTATGTTACGTAAAATTATTAAGTATTAATGATATTACACTTTGTTTACATATGTATTTATTCACTAATGAGTGTTGTTCTTATTTTCTGCGTTTTGTCCAGAAATTTACCTACGTTTATCCAATTTTCTGTGTTTCCATCGACTCGTAGCATGCCGATCTTTCGCGATATGAATTTAGAAATCTTTCCGATAACAACTGACGCCTCCAATATTCGAAATCGTTACATTTTCCTAATGTATATATTTCGTCTTCAATGCTCCCGCACATTGGACATTAGCCCATTTGCCAACAGTGATCCATAAATTTTTAATATGAATAAACTACTTTGTAAAGAAATGATCAGTAGTGTCGGACGTTGAGTCTAGTTAACAAATACTAATGTAGTAATCATTTAATGGCCAGGAACTTGTATAAGCTACATTGTCTTCCAATAAAGCTTTGAAGTTGAGACCACTAATGTTAATGACATTATCTATTGTTAAACGTGTGAATTATCGAACTGCTGTTCTAATAAGATAAACGTGCACTTCCCATTAGTTAACCGGCAAAACATCAGTAAATACCATTGTATCCTAATGATCCAATTTTATTGGTTAATGAACTCAAACTTATATTTCTTAATAAATTGTTATATATCGAGTTTGGTTCTGAAGAAATGCGCTCGCTAGAGTATTAGCCCATACACATACACGCACATGCACACATATATATATATATATATATATATATATATATATATATATATATTATAATTAAATTGCTGACATTGAACAATGCAAGCATATAAATATGTATTTGTGTGTGTGTGTGTGTGTGTGTGTGTGTGTGTGTATTTGTGTGTGTATATTCATCCATAGTAATTCTGCCCGAGGGAAGGTGCAATCATAGCATTTTGATGCTATGCTTTGCAGCTTTACTAGGGGATTATAGGTGTGGTAGCTTCCCGTTGCTTTCCACTCTGGTGAAGGATGACGATGATAATTATAAGGATGCTGATGATGATGATGATGATGGCCGGATGATTTTCGGGGATCGTTGGGCCCTAAGCTTCCTGACATTTGTCTTACAGGTGAGGAAAAACCCCGAAAAATCTCACCCAGGAGCCTGTCCCGACCGGGAATCGAACCCGGACCCGCTGATGACAAGGCAGTACACTACCTCGAGGCCACAGCGGTGGACGTTATATATATTTTTTTTGACATAGTATTTTCGGCGACTAGTAAGTAGAATTCAAGAAGATTCGTAAAAAATATTGCTAAAATATTTTAATGAGAACATCCTCAATAGCTGTATTCCTTAGAAATTCCGTAACATTTCATCATGAATCAAAATTTAAAAATTTACCAAAATTAATGGGGGCTCTATATCACCGTTCCACCAACAAAAATTCAAATAAAAATAATCGGAATTTACTTCACTAGAATTTTTTTTCAAATGCCCCAGGTTTGTCTTTCGACATTCCTGATTTCTCTCCTGACATGGCGTACTTGTAACCCACTTCTGAGGTTGGGGCGCATGGAAGGCGGGGTTACGTTGCCCCGATGATATGATGGGTGATGATGATGATGATAATGGTGCGCCAGGAGAGTCCCTAATCCTAAACTTAACCTAAGATGAATATGAATGATGATGATTGCGATGGCCATATAATTTCGGGGACTGTTTGGGCCTTAAATTTTTCCTGACATTTGTCTTACAGGTGAGGAAAAACCCCGATAAAAACCTCACCCAGAAAAACTGTCCCGACCGGCGATCGAACCCGGGCTCGCTGCGTGACAAGGCAGCACGCTACCCCAAGACCACAACGCTGGACCTTCACTAGAATGTAAAGTTCTAAGAACTGCAAATACGTAGGATTGAATAATGACTACAGCTGAAAAACAAATTAATTGTTGCAGTATGTTAATAACTACCTGAGAGAAATATATATGCTAGTTTTTTTTTCAAAAATGTGAGAAATGCCTTAAAATGAAGTGAAAGTTGAGCTCAAAGTAACCTAAAATCTGCATATTGCAATGTAAAATATCTATTAGTGATTGCTCAGACAGTGTAGCCAACTTACCACAAAAAAACCGCTAACAAGTGAACGCTAAACTAATCCGTTGTACCAACTTTCCATTTTCCCACTAATGTAGGTGGAGTCCTGGCACAGAATTCTCTTATATGTGAGTAACATGTTGGCAATTGGCTCTAGAGGGAACATGTGTTATGACATTGGCTAGCAGTCACTTGTTCTCTGATCGAATTTTCACAGATAGCACGGTGGCAAAGAATAGCCATATTAATATCAGTTGAATTTTTTTAACAAAGTGACATGAATATTCACAACAAAAGACTTCCACGGCGTATTGGCTATTGCTATAGACTTATACACAAAGAAGACAGGCGTGACGATGATAAAAACATCCAAGTACTTGGAAATAAAATTGATGTAAATACAGTATCTGTATCAAACGCTGTGATGTTTCTGACCTATTTGGCTCTTGACATTTGTTATTTATCCATCATGCCTTTTCTTTTATACTGAATTATTATGATACTTAAAAAATATGACATTAACTGCATGCAGTATATTTACGACAGCTCTCCCATATTTAATATCCTTCCATATGTCATTTATATTTGAGATAACTCTCATGTAAGACGCAATTACATGTGTTTCTGGAAATGATCATATTTATTTACAAAGTAACTTATAAAAATAAATATTAAAATGAATTTCAGCTTTTTCATCTACAACACTGCAGATGTTCTTTGTTTCATTTATATTATTAGTATATGACCTATGAAATTTAGATGTTCGTTTCTTTGATTTCATTATATATTTTTTTTTTTCTTTTTCAAGTGCTAAGATAGAATTCTGTGGCAAGGGTAAAAATACATAAGTCCGAATTTAGTAATTTTCATTTTATAGAATAATATGTCAGAAATATAAAATTTTTCTTCCTCTATCATAACGGTTAACTTCTTACGTGATAGCTAATTTCTTATGGAGGATATCTCTCAGTCAGAAGTATGCAAATCTCCAATTAAAAGAAAGAACAACATAGGACTAATATTGTACAAGTAAGCTATGTCCCTTGTTTCATGTACATTATTACATTGTTTACTATTATTTTCCTTCCTTTGATTTTTTTTATTTTTATATTGTTGTTCTTTTTCAAATAGGCTACTACATATAAGATTAAAATTATGTTTACCTGACCAAAACGGTATTAACATTAATAGCTAAAGTATGTTCGATTAATCTAATAATAAAATATATGTCTTTTAAACCTAAAATAAACTTAAAACTTCAAAGAGGAAATTTTTCTCGCGTTGTGGTAAGTACAGTATTAGGTCTATGTTATTTTTTTTGACAAGTATATTTCTTGACAAATCATAAGATCCTCGTCTCATTCTACTGCCTCTAAACCGATTAAGTTTAAGTACATTTGTATGTTTCTCCAGTATAAGCAGTTGCCATACCCTCTTCTTGTTGGAGCCCTAATATAGTCTGTATAGAATTTCAGTACAAACTTGACTGCACACTGCAAAAAATAAACTTGACAGTACTGGTTTCGACGTTGCCAGAAGTGTTATGTATTGTTCATCCCGGTATTTAAATGAATGGGTAGGGTTTTCTCTTTTGGCAAGAAATGTATTTACCACCCAAGCCTACTTACTTCCCTAGGTATACGATATAATATAATATAATGTAAACAATGTCGGGTAGCAACAAACAATACTACATTATACTCGTAACATACAGTAGACTATGAATGGGAAAATCGATCCATCAACTAATATAAATTAATAACTAATTCACTGGCACTATCGAATTAATAGGTGCATGGCCGCGCGGACATACTATCTCCATACATCCCTATCCCAAACTAATGTTTTCTAATCATCCCCTCAAATCATGGTTAATGTTATCTCCCACCTCATTGGTCTGCCAACTGGGCGTTTTCTCTCTGGTTTTCCTACAAGAAGCTTCCATGCTCATCTTTCATTTCCCATTCTTGCCATATGACCTGCCCATCGCAGTCTACTAGACTTAACTGTTCTTATTATATCTGGTTTCCTATAAAGATGATGTAGCTCACTATTACGTTATCTTCTCCATTCGTCTGTCTGTTCATCTCTCTTTGGTCCAAATATTTTTCTCATCATCCGGTATCATGGCAGCTGCCGCCGTCTTCCGGAAACAAACGCCATTCCTCTCTATCTATCCATTGATCTTCCTCCAATCCCCTGATATCCATTGCCGCTTGTACCCCTTCTATCAAAGTTTTCTTCGATCTTCCTCCTTTCCATTGGGATCCATTCCATAACAATTTTAGGCAATCTTTGCTCTGGCATTCTTTTGACTGTAATATTTTCTTTTCTATAATGTCTATGATGTCCGGCTCCTCTTGTACACCCATCATTTCCCTATTTCTTTATTTCGTATTCTATCCATTCTAGACTTTCCAGCTGATCTTCTTAAAACATCCATTTCTGTACTTAAAATTATTTTCATTTCCCTGGTAGGAATTTGCCTAACTTCAGCACCATATGTTAGAATGCTCTGAATTATGGTTTGATATATTTGTAATTTTCTATTTTTTTTGTAATATTCTTGCTCCACCAAACAGAGTTTAAAGCATTTACTGCTTGTTTTGTTTGTGCGATTCTATTTTTAATTTCCACTGTGTTATCGCCTGAATGGTATAATTTTGTTCCTAAATAAGTGCATTCAATACTAGGTTTTAGTTCTTCTCCATTGTTGAAATTAATATTTTCCATTTCTTCTCCTATACACAGATATTTAGTTTTCTCTATATTTATATAAAGTGCCGTAGCGTAGTTGTTAAGGCACTGCGCTACAAGCCGGAAGGTCGAGGGTTCGAGTCCCGGTGGGGTCAGGATTTCTAAACTGACCCAAACCTTCTGGCGGCACTATGGCCCTGGGGTCGACTCAGCCTCTAACTGAAATGAGTACCAGACGCTTGTTCTGGGGTAAAGGCGGCCGTCACGCAGGGCTGACAACCCGGCTGACATCAAGTGCCGATTATCAAGAAAAAGTGGGAGCCTTAACCTCCTACAGCCCCAAGGGCCTCCTGAGGCCTGTAGTGGGATCACTTTACCTTTCTTTACCCATTTTTTCATATTATTTTAGTTTTTTTTTGCCATATAATCTATGACATCGTGGTCTTGTGCTATTAATACCTGGTCGTCTGCAAAATTGAGTGAATATACATGTACATTTTTGGATTGGTATGCCCATATTTCTCTAAGGACTTTATTCCCAAATACTCGTAGTCTTAGCTCCTCCCTTAAAATAAGAGACCATGTATCACATCCATATAATATAACTGGGAAAATAACTGTTTTATATATTCTCAGTTTAATGTTTTTTAGAGAAGTTGGGACAAGAGTATCTTATAATGTATAATAGCATATATAAAATTAAAATAATATATCAAAACCGTCCTCAAGTGTCAATAACGCCCTTATCACCCTTATAGCATTACAACTAATTAAGATACTTTGATAAAGTAATATGTTACTATTCCTCCATTCGAACTTCATACATTTTCGATTTCTATTCGGGGTCTACATAAGGACTTTTTCATTATAATTATCATTTTTTAATGTTTAATTTATCTATACATTTATTGAATTTAATGGTTATTCATTGTTAATATACAATTTGTATTTAACACAATTTGACAGCTACACTGATTGTCAGGCTATTAACTGTGAATTAATTCTCTAACGGGGCTAACTTATACAGAACTAGTCAGTAAGTTTTCTTTGTAATGTCAAAGTGTATTTGTAATGAATTCGTTGATTTAACGAGAATCGGATGCGATTTTTTGGAATTTTGGCTGCAAGTTGGCATATTTATGGAATTACGTCACGTATAAAAACGTTTGTAATTTTTATATTATTTTACTTTGTGTTTGAATGGTATATAGGTAGGAACTAGTTACTTTTTGCTTAAATCAAGACTTTTAAAATACATTAAATATATTTTCCTTAAAATATAGAAAGCATACTTTTAGTTGTACAACATCCATTCTTCCTTACCTGAATGACAAACTTTGAAGGTAAATAAATCCATAACTGAACTGCATATTTTATTGTTTCGCACTTTTAAATGATAGTACATTCCATGAGAAATCTAATGACACCTCAAACTGCTTCTTATTCTTCTTCTTCGCGGTTTAGGCTTATTTACTAGCCTGTTCCGGCTCCAAATTGCTGCTCTTTTCATATTTTCTTTGGTCTTCCCAAACTTCTTCTTCCTCGTGGTGAATAGCTGTATGCTGCTTTTGGTATTCTATTCTCGGTCATCCTTGCCAAGTGTTCTTTCCAGTTTGTTCTGTATTTCTCTATTGTTGTGTTTAATTCCTCTACTTTTAGTTATCTTATTTCTGCATTCTCAAACTGCATTTCGACAAAAAAGTTTCCCTGTACCCTTCATTTTATCCACACTTTTTCCATCTTTTTAGGTTTATAAACACGAAATTTGAAATCATTTTTAAATATATTGCTTTTTTTATTTCTAACTACCTTGAACTTGATCTAGGTGAAATGAACTGCAAATTTGTCAGAAGTCAGAAGAATATCAATAAATTATTTTTTTTACTTTGTTATATCATCATCATCATAGTACATTCACGAATTTAGGCCATTTGTTGACCTGTTTCGGCCTCAAGAGAAACACCATCCAGAAGTCTTTTGAGTGGACGTCCTGGTCTTCTTCTTCCTGCAGGTTGATATCTTAACATTAGTTTGGGTATTCTGTGATCCTCCATTCGATGAACATGTTGTATCCATCTTGACTTATAATCAGAAATTTTGTTTTCTAAAGATTCCATGTGTAATTCTTCTAAGATGTCTTCATTTTTTTGTGATCTAGTAGTGTGTATCCTGCAGTCCTCCGAAGATATCTCATTTCAGCAGATCTAAGTCTCTGTAGCTATATCCTTCTGTTTCAACGTCCATACTTCGCTACCATACAAAAGAGTTGGAAGAGCCAGGGTTTTATACACTTTCAGTCTTGAATGCTTTTGGACTAACTGTGGCTTGAAGATAGAATTTATTAACCCTAAAATTCTTAAAAATTTAGATATTTTTGCATTTACATCCTTTTCTTCTTCATATGAGATATTGCATCCTAGATATGTAAAATTATTCACCTGCTCCAAAATTTTATTGTCCAATACAATTTTACTTCTGACAGGATCTACACCTTGAAATGCCATAATTTTTGTTTTTTCTGTAGATATCTTTAATCCATATTCTTCTGTAATTTTGTTAAGTTCATACAGACCTTTCTGTAGATTATCTTCGGAATTTGCTATTATTATTTGGTCATCTGCAAACAATAGGGTGTTTAATTTTCTATTTTCTGATATTCTTATTCCAAATTTATATGTTTTGTTCCAGCAACATATTACTTCATTGATATAAATTGCAAAGAGTGTTGGGGATAGGGGGCAGCCTTGTCTCACACCACGATTTATAATTCCTTCTTCAGAAAATCTGTTATTTAATTTAATCTTTATGGTGTTGTCTTTGTAAATATTTTGTATGTTTACTTTGTTATAAGATTAACTAATTCTTCTCCTCAGAAGTAAGTGCTAATTTACAGCTAGAGGATTGATGACTTAGTCAACGTCCAGTCGTTGGAAAATAAATGTAGACCTTTCTTTAAAACTTACAATTGGTATCTTCCCTGGTGTGTATTATAATAATCACTAAAATTTCACGTAAATTTGTTTTCCCATTGAAATTGTAGTCTTTAGGAAATTTGATTTTTATTGCTTTACAACTCACTAACTCACTGGCACTATCAAAAGCGGAGGTTTAATCCCCGCGGTCGTAAGCCCTCCACACATTGCTGTCCTGAGATCTTTTTTTTTATCACCGAGTTCGGAATTCCTAAAAAGTTAGTTAGACTTATACGAATGTGTCTAAATGGCTCAACGAGTAGGGTGCGTGTAGGCAAACAGTTTTCAGACACTTTTGAAATCCAGAATGGGTTGAAGCAAGGAGATGCACTATCTCCTCTACTATTTAATTTTGTACTAGAGCATGCCATTAAATCTTTAGAGAATGAGGAAGGCTTACAACTGAATGGTATTAATAAGCTGTTAGTTTATGCTGATGATGTAGTACTACTGGCCGATAGCGAGGAGATACTAAAGGCCAACACGCACACACTATTGAGTAACACTAAGAAATTAGGACTGGAAGTAAATATCAGTAAAACTAAATATATGGTCACACGTAGAAATACATTATATAATGGAAATGGACAGCTAATGACAAATGAGGGAAATTTTGAGGAATTGGCTGAATACAAATACCTAGGAACAATAATCACAAATAGGAATGAGATGCACCAAGAAATTAAACATAGGCTCAATTCTGGAAATGCATGCTATTATGCATTGCAGAGACTTTTGATGTCCCAACTCCTTTCAAAAAACGTTAAGCTGAAAATATATAAAACTATTATTCTACCAGTTATATTATATGGGTGCGAAACATGGACTCTTACTTTAAGGGAGGAAAGGAGATTACGAGTATTTGAGAATAAAGTTCTTAGGAAAATTTTTGGACCAAAGAGAGATGAACAGACAGGTGAATGGAGAAGACTACATAACAATGAACTACATGGTCTTTATAGGAAGCCAGATATAATAAGAACAGTTAAGTCCCGTAGACTGCGATGGGCAGGACATGTTGCGCGTATGGGGAATGAAAGACGTGCATGGAAACTTCTTGTAGGAAAGCCAGAAGGAAAACGCCCAGTTGGTAGACCAAGAATGAGGTGGGAGAACAACATTAACTATGATTTGAGGGAAGTAGATTATACAGGGAATGATTGGAAAGCATTGGCTCAGGATAGGGATGTATGGAGAGCTTGTGTCCGTGCGGCCATGAACCTACGGGTTCGATAGTGCCAGTGAGTAAGTAAGTAAGTATTATCATGGAAACGTTTACAGCGTATTATCACATCTTCTTGCAACCAATCTTCTACACACTCATCTTTTCCTCCAAATATCCCTCTATCTTCCCAGTCTCGGTCTTGCAATCCTTTTACATCCATCGCTTTCTTTATGTGTTTTGGTCTACCTCTACCTCTCCTTCCCGCTCGAATCCAATCCGAAACCCTTCTTGGTAATCTTCCATCATGCATTCGTTTTACTTTAACCATACCATAGCAATTTTCTCTATATTTTACAAAATCCAATATTGAAATTTCTTTATTCTTACATTGCACAGTCTAACTAACTCACTGACATTATCGAACCCATAGCTTCATGGCCGCGCGGACATAAGCTCTCCATACATCCCTATCCTGTGCTAATGTTTTTCAATCATTCCCTGTATAATCTACTTCCCTCAAATCATAGTTAATATTATTCTCCCACCTCATTCTTGGTCTACCAACTGGGCGTTTTCCCTCTGGTTTTCCTACAAGAAGCTTCCATACGTGTTTTTCATTCCCCATTCGTGCCACATGTCCTGCCCATCGCAGTCTACGAGACATAATTTTTCTTATTATATCTGGCTTCCTATAAAACCCATGTAATTCACTGTTATGCAGTCTTCTCCATTCACCTGTCTGTTCATCTCTCTTTAGTCCAAACATTTTCCTAAGAACTTTATTCTCAAATACTCGTAATCTCCTTTCCTCCCTTAAAATAAGAGTCCATGTTTCGCATCCGTACAATATAACTGGTAGATTAACAGTTATATATATTTTCAGTTTAACGTTCTTTGAAAGGAGTTGCGACATAAGAGTCTCTGTAATGCATAATAGCACGCATTTCCAGAATTGAGCCTGTTTAATTTCCTTGTGCATCTCATTCCTGTTTGTGATTATTGTTCCTAGATATTTGAATTCAGAATAATTTTCGCCGAAAATGTTTATTTATATTCTAGATTTCAGCTCCCTCAATCAATTTCCTTGTATATCTCATTCCTGTTTGTGATTATTGTTCCTAGATATTTGAATTCAGAATAATTGTCGGCGCTAATTTGTATTTAGTTTCTAGATTTCAGCTCCCTCAAATCATGGTAAATGTTGTTTTACACCCTAGTTCTGTATCTACCTACTGCCCACTTTGACAGTGTCCCTCTTTCATCTCCCATTTATGTCATACATCCTGCTTATCGCAGTCTTCAAGACGTCCGGTTTCTCATAAACATCACGTAGCTCAGTGTTTTGTTGTTTTCCCCATTTACCTGTTTTAACGTCTTTGGTCCAAAAAATGTTGCTAGCAACTTTAATCTCAACTCGCAATCTTCCCTTCTTCTCTTAAAGTAATGTTTCGCATTCAACTAAAATAACTACAAGAATAACACTTACATGTTCTTACTTTTAACATTTTTAGAGAAGTTGGGATGACAAAAGTCTGTCATATGCATAATATGTAATATTAAAGTTGAGCATATGTTTAATTTCTTTCTGCGCCTCATGTCTGCTTGTAAATATCGTCCTTAGGTATTTTTATTTCACTTCTTCAAAATTTCACTCATTTCACTTCAAATAATGTATTTCTACATATATTTAGTTTTATTTATAGGCACATTTACTTAATGGTCATGCGCCTTGCCTCTGGTCCCGAAGGTCGCGGGTTCAAACCCGGCCGGGGTCTATGGATTTTTTAGGATGGATAAATCCAAGGAGCAAGTCCTCCGGGAGGGACTTTAAACCGTGGGTCCCGAGTCTGAAGATTTTCAGCCTCGTAAAAGATCCTTAAGCCTGAATTAAAAGGCATCTAAGCAAAATTCACCGAATTTTCCCGTCCTAGTACCACCTTGGTTTCCTAGATGTCAGTATGAGACGGAACGCTGACCACGGACCACTCAAATTACATCTATACGAAAACAAGTGTAACTAAATTAGTATGGTTCAAATTCTTCCCTGTAGGGGGAGAGCGCCTAAATCTCTGTTAAGGGAAACATGGGCTTACAAGACAAGAGAAGACAAGATTTACTTCCATGTCCCGCGCCGTAGCCGAGTGGTTAAGGCAGGAAGTCTTGGCGCAGAGCTACGGGTCTTGAGGTGGTTCGAGTCTCCGTAGGAGAATAAATTTTCTAAAGATATATTTCGGTCATTACGGGACCGGTGCCCACCCAGCATCGTGAGGCATTTGGGTAGCTACAATAAGTAGCGGCTCCAGGTTGAGAAATCCAGCTATAACGGCTGGGAAACCGACATACTAACCACATATCACCCCTACACTGGTTGGATGATCATCTACATCTGTGATTACACGGAGGTGAGGCCAGCAGCCGGTTGGTAGGCTAAGGGCCTGTCGCGCTAGGAGTTTTATTTACTTCCATATAATCTACAACGGAGACTTAACACTTCTAGATTTCAAAATATGGTGCTTATCTGAAAAAAATTAAGGGATTTATAATATAATAATCGTCTGAAATGCAGCAATTATAATGCATAAGAGATTAAAAAGCATAGATAAAACATGGCATTAGCTATGTTGCAATAATCGTTAAATGTACAGCTATAGACATGGACCGGTATATATTTGCTGACAGATTAAGCAAGAATTAATCGTTTTTCATATATTTTCTTAGACCAGTATTGTCTCTATTTTTTTGTGAATATTGCAGTAAACGATACTATAATGATTCTGGTCATTTGTAAAACTATAAAGTACTAAAATGTGACATAATATTGAATAAAGTTGGCCTACACGGTAATCTGTTGTTGGTTTCAGGTGGAGTCAGAAGGTGACGTGTACATTCTGCACATTAACCCGGTAGAACTGTGTGACAGTGGTCGAGTGACATGCGCGGTAATGTCCAGTGATGACGAGTGTGTGGCTACCACAGAGCTCACTGTCAGGGAAGGTGACCTCTGGGACGACGAAGACCCAGTGGTGGCTAATGTCTCAGATGACGAAGAAGGTACTCCTGCCATACTCCTCCGAGGTCCTCAAGACACCACCGCACTGCGCGGGGACCGGGTGGTGCTCAAGGCGACCTACGTCGGTTCACCCCATCCTTTGGTTCGATGGCTCAAAGCGGTGAGTAAACATTCACATTTACTTGCAACAATGATTACCACGTTTTGATCTTCAGGTGTGTATAACTGGGGCCCGTAGACAGCAAATTATATTTTGTATATATTTTTTGGAATGCCATTTATTGGAAAATATGGAATTAGATAAAAAATTGTATGGATAACAAAATAATAGAACAAGTATCACATTTCCAATGTTTAGGATGTGATATAACTTATAGAGAAAATAAAGATGTAGAAAATAAAGTAAATAAATTTCGGGCTATTTGTGGAACCATAAAAAGAACCTTAGGTCGGAAAACAAGGAAATATACAAAACTTAAATTATGTAAAACAAAGGCTGTTCCTTTGTTGTTGTATGGAAGTGAAAATTGGATAATGAAATCAAGGGATAAAAGCAGGATACAGACTGCGGAAATGCTGTTTTTACGTAATGTGAAAGGATGCACAAGAGCGGATAGAATAAGGAATGAAACTATACGAGAAGAATTAAATATATATATATATATATATATATATATATAAAATTGAAGATCAAATCAGCGAAAATAATAAGAAATGGACAGAACGCTTAATGAGAATGAACAACGAAAGAATACCAAAAAGAAACTTCCTGTATAATCCCAGAGGAACAAGAGATGTTGGCCGACCACGTAGAAGATGGACTCCACTTTTAACTTCGCCGGAACAGGCTGCATAGCCTAAATCTTGTAGAAGAAGAAGAAGATATATTTTTTGGCCCACCTCCATTGCAAAATATGTAAAGCCTATTTGATTTTAAGAATCTATCATAGGTTCAAGATCTGGTCTCCCTAGTAGATATAACAGGGCATTTAGGTAGAAATCAATTGATAACACTGAACAACTTTTTAGTCTCAGAAAGAAAAATATGTGATTCTGGCAATATTTTTTCTCCTGAATTCAAATATGATATCTGTTTTTTCGCATCACCCAAGGTTTTCGAGAGACAGATTTTTATAATTTCAAACGCTTTAATATTTTCTACATTCGTAACTACACAATATTCCAACATTCGGACTCACCTAAAAAGTAAGGAATGACAATTGTCTGCTATATTTCGCCCGTGGAGCATCCTTCTTGATGGTCCAACAATAATCGGTCAGCATATTAGGATTCCATTTGCCTTGATATCTCTTTTCCATAGCTGAAATCTCCTGATGAAAGAGTTCCCCGTGCTCATCGCTCACTGCGCCGAGATTTTCCGGGAAGAAATCTAGGTTTATTAAAAAATAATTATTTAAATCCATTAATTGAAATTGAAATAAAAAACTGTGGGTGATGGAGAAATTCAGAATACATATTTGAAAACAGGATAAAAAAACTGCATTAAGTACAACTATTGAAACTCATGAGACAAAAATGATGTTGACCAGTGTTACTAGAGCTGAAACATCTCCTTCCAATGACTGAGTTTGAAAAAGCTTCAACCATACAGTAGAGGTGACCAGAGCTCTAAACAGCGGTCAAATGTAAACAAGAGCAGGATTCAGATACAAACGAAGTAGGCCTATACTTCGGTGGAATAAAAAGTTGTGCACTGACTGTTCGGAACATTTGGAGCAATGGCACACTGCTATAACATCACAAAAAAATATTTAGTTTACTTTTGACACTACGAACATAATTTGTAGTCTCTTGCCAAGTAAACGATACGTTTCCGAACCCTTGGAAGACGGTGCGCTCCATCTACAGCACCATTTATCTTTCATCTGATAGGTCTAGTGATTTTTTTTATATCAACTCTTGATTGTAATCGAATGCCTCGTAGAGGTTCATTGACCTTTGAGAATAAGTGTAGTCACAAGGGCTTTTGTCTGGTGAATTTTGATGGATGTTCGAGTAGCCTACTTTCCAATTCGACCTTCTGAACATATTTTAGGGCGGTATTACTTTACTTTACTTTATTACTTTACTAACTGTGAGAAACAGTGAAGGTGTTCACAAAAATTGCTATTTAGAGACTTACAGTATTACAGATTTATATAACAAAAACTGATCTACACATACTGTAAGATTACAGTGATCACCACTAGGATCGCAGATTTACAACAGTCTTCTCATTATTGACTTAGGCTTTCACGGCCGGAGTTATTATGATGATTTTGTAGAAGATTTCCGGGCTGTTCCCCGCTACAAGCCTCAAGACTACGGCCAACAGCCCGGAAATCTTCTACAAGATCATCATAGTGTTGTCATTATTTATAACTAAGGCTAGGATTATTATGTAGTATTAACATGCAAAGTATGTACACATTTATGTAATAATATTATGTAAACTATGTAATATTACATAAATTTCCTTAAAATATGTAATATTAAATACATTACAATTTAATTTTTATACATTAAATGTATAGGCCTATAAATTTTATATTAAACGTTAACTTTAAGATGTCCACCGCTGTGGTCTCGGGGTAGCGTGCAGCGGGCCCGGGTTCGATCCCCGGTCGGGACAGTTTTTCTGGGTGAGGTTTTTATCGGGGTTTTTCCTCACCTGTAAGACAAATGTCAGGAAAACTTTAAGGCCCAAACGGTCCCCGAAATCATATGGCCATCGCAATCATCATCATTCATATTCATCTTAGATTAAGCTTAGGATTAGGGACTCTCCTGGCGCACTGTAATCATCATCATCACCCATAATATCATCGGGGCAACGTAACCACGCCTTCCAGGCGCCCCAACCTCAGAGGTGGGTTACAAGTACACCATGCCAGGAGAGAAACCAGGAATGTCGAAAGACAAATCTGGGGCATTTGGAGAAAAAAAGAAAAAACTTTAAGATGGATCAAACTTGAAGGAAAGGATAGTTAAATACTTGAAAACGAGGTAAGAAGTTTATGGTCATATTTCTATTATAAAATGATCCCACACAGGCCTTAGGGATATTGGGAGGTTGAGGCGCCCATCGTTCTAGATAATCGGCAAGAGATTTCAACCTTGTGTGATAGCCGTATTTACCCCCACAACATAGTATGGTATTCATTTTTTTATAGGCTGCGTTGACCTCAGGATCACGATGTCGCCAGAAGATTCAGCAGTTTAAAAATCCTGATCCCATCGGTTCTCGACCCTCGATTTTCCAGCTTGTAGGATATTGTCTTAACCAACTATACCACGGGGTGCCTCCTATATATTTCTACTATTTCATTCATAAACAGAGTAGATCGTTAGGGTTTTAAAAGAGTACTGTACCCCGGATTTCAAAGTCTCTCTGTATCTATGTTTATCGTGTTTAGTAAATGGGATTCATCTTTGACCGTTTCTCAGCAGCTTTTGTATACGTTGGAAAAAACAGTCCTAGTGTACAATTAGGTATCTGAGTTTTTGTAATGTAAACTCACAAATATTGTTTTAAATTATTTTCCGCTTATGAAAATATTTTTTTTTAAATTAAGTCGCACAATATGTAAATTTACATAAGAATCTTTAAAATATGTAAAAATATATAATTATGATCAAATATGTAAAAATATGTAATGACAAATTTTCATATGTAATAGTAAGTTTGTAATTCAGTTTTACCCATGTATAAGCAAAGGGAAGGAATATGTCATTTCATGCAAATCCTAGCCTAACTTATATTAATGTAAAGCAGTTATTCTAAAATATTGCTGTAATCAGACGTTAGTAAAGTAAAGTGATCCCACAAGAGGCCCGGAGGCCCTTGGGGTAGTAGGAGGTTAAGGCTCCCACTTTTTCTAGACAATCGGCATTTTATGTCAGCCGGGTTGTCAGCCCTGCGTGACGGCCGCCTTTACCCCCAGAACAAGCGTCTGGTACTCACTTCAGTTCGAGGCTGAGTCGACCCCAGGGCCATATTGCCGCCAGAGGTTTTGGGTCAGTTAAAAAATCCTGACCCCCAACGGGACTTGAACCCTCGATCTCCGGCTTGTAGCTCAGTGCCTTAACCACTACGCTACGGCGTGCCCCGTAATCAGACGTTACAGAAAACTATTTCTAACCCCTTCCCTCTGACGTCACGTACAATGCTCGCATCAACCATACGCTGATATCGTGTTTACGATGGAATTGTACCCTCTATATTAATAACTCGCATTATTAGTTCTTTTTTTTTTAAAGAAGTTGATATTGTGACACTTTTTAAAATGAAAATATGGCGTTTTTCCTACAAGCGAACAATTCAGAATCACAATTACGCCTAAATATTTATTTTCTTTTTTTAATGATGTGAGAGAGTATATATATTTATTTTTTTTTAAATGATGTGAGAGAGTATAAATAAATTCAAGGAAGAATATGAACTGCGCTTTAATCCTTAGATTTGCGAATCTTCCTCTTGTCTTGTATGTGACGACAACATTGCGCCTCCCAATGTACCGATTCTGGTGATTTTTCCGCTCCTCGGCGGCTTAAATAACAGCTTGCTAGCTGTATGGGTTAAACTACTTGCCCATTTCTATACAACCACATTATTGAGACATTAGAATTCTACATTAACACAGAATTAATACAACATACACACATGATAGCGTATGCATCAGCAAATTCTGAAGGAAGGAAGGAACGAACGAACGACTGGCAATGATTTAAGTATTACTCAGTGTGCCGCATTTGGACCAGTTGAAGCTCTCTGGCGGCTGATTCCTTAGCGGTTATCAATTTGGAGTTTAACCACTTAACGGTTAACCCTTGCCTGTGTAGCGGCGCGGCGTTGGTGTTCAGCCGAATTCGATGTGGAATGGGTGGATAAAATGAGGTCTCGCTTCTCTCATCCTAAACCACACTACCGAGCATTTCTGAAGGAATAAAGCAATTGAGGGTTTTCTCGTAAAAAGATATATATATCCATCCATCAATAGCAATTCTGCCCGAAGGCAGGTCCTTCACTGCAGTCATAGCATTTTCATGCTATGCTTGCAGCTTTACTAGGGAATTGTAGGTGTGGTAGCTTCCCGTTGCTTTCCATACCGGTGAAGGATGATGATGATGGCCATATAATTTCGGGGACCGTTTGGGCCTTAAAGTTTTCCTGACATTTGTCTTACAGGTGAGGAAAAACCCCGATAAAAACCTCACCCAGAAAAACTGCCCCGGACCGGGGATCGAACCCGGGCCCGCTGCGTGACAAGGCAGAACGCTACCTCGAGACCACAGCGGTGGACTATATATATAGGTCTCAGTGACCTAGGGGTTATATTCATTACCTCTGGTCCCGAGCGTCACGGATTCAAACCCGGCCGGGCTCGATGGATTTTTAGGGGAAAAAAAAAGAAAAGTTCTCTAGGTGAGGCTTGAAGCTTTGGAGCCATGGCTCCCGTATCTAAAGATTTTTGGGCTCGTAAAATAACGTCAAACCTAAATTAGAGCAAAATTTACTCTGCCACATTGCCATATCCATCCAAACAATGCTTTACTAGATGTCTCTTTGAAGCTATGTGCAACACATGTCACTCGTTGATATATGTAGGGAAATAAGTGTAATTAAATTAGCTTGGTCAAGAAATCCCAACTAGAGGAGAATCCATGTCTCAGTAAATGACATATGCGATATATATATATATATATATATATATATATTTATGTGTGTGTATGTGTGTGTGTGTGTGTGTGTGTGTGTGTATGTGTGTGTGTGTTTTGTAACTGTATGACATGAAAAAAAAAATAAAGACCTGAACCGGAATTTGAACTAACTTTATACGTTAGTAACATACCAACTAGTCCACTCAGGCATTCCAGCACAAATATTTTCCCCCCTTTTATACGATTCTCTATCATGAGAGGCTTCTATAACAAACAAGGATTTAAAGAAAAGTTTTTATTTTGTAGCAGTAATGCTTCTTTATTTCGATGTTTTGCATAAAAAATAAGTATTTAAAGAGAATATTTATTTTTAGCTGTGATAATTGTTTATATTAGGCCTATATTATAACATCGACATAAAGAATCATTACTGCTATAAAGTAAATATTATCTTTAAATGCTTACTTTTTTTTTTTTTTGGAAGAAGGCAATGCGACCGATGTCCCGCTGCCTCTCATGATAGAGAATCATATATCTTCTTGTATCTTGTAAGCCCATGTTTTCCTTAACAGAGATTTAGGCGCTCTCCCCCTATAGGGAAGAATTTGAACCATACTAATTTAGTTACACTTGTTTTCGTATAGATGTCCTTTGAGTGGCCCGTGGTCAGCGTTCCGCCTCACTGACATCTAGGAAACCAAGGTAGTACTAGGAAGGGAAAATTCGGTAAATTTTGCTTAGAGGTCTTTCATTCAGGCTTAAGGATCTTTTACGAGCCTGAAAATCTTCACACTTGGGACCCATGGCTTAAAGTCCCTCCCGGAGGACTTGCTCCGTGGATTTTTCCATCCTAAAAAATCCATCGACCCCGGTCGGGTTTGAGGCAAGGAGCATAACCACTAGTCCACCGCGTCCGATAGAATCATATATAAGGAAGAAAAAAATAATGTTTGTGCTGAAATGCCGGGATGGACTAGTTGGTGTACTAACATATACGTTAGATGTTAAGGTTTTTTTTTTCTGGAACCAGTCTCAGCATTTAGCAATTGATTATGAAAGGTAAGGTAAAGATCGTTAACATGGAAAATTGAATAATTAGGAGCGGGAGTTAATCTGAAGTGAAAATTTTAAAATCTCTGTAGCGGCCACATTTTTTTCGATTTTTCGCATCGTAAGTGTATTTTCTCATGGTATTTCGGCCAGTATGGGACCGGTGCCCACCCAGCATCGTGAGGCAATTGGGTAGCTACAATAAGTAGCGGCTCCAGGTTGAGCAACCAGCTATAACGGCTGGGGGACTCGACATGCTAACCACATGTCACCCCTACACTGGCTGTAGATCATCTACCTCTGTGATTGACACATGTGGATGTGAAGGGCCAGCAGCCGGCTGGTAAAAGGGCAACCGCTGAAAAGTGGAAAGACCCTCAATCGGAAAGTGTATGATTTAATTAACAAAAGAAAGATATACAGTAATTGGTAAACCAAGAATATCGGTCCATAAATTTGACTTGCTGAGGAATTAGAATAGTTCGCAGTTTTTACATGACGAACTTCTAAAAATCGATGGCCCTGGAGTCGACTCAACCTCTAACGGAAATGAGAACCAGTCGATTGTTCTAGGGGTAAAGGTGGCTGTCACGCACTGCTGACAACCCAGCTGACATCTCTTACTGATTGTCTAAAAAGGTGGGATCCTAAACCCCCTGTATCCCAAAAGTCTGTTGAAGCCTGAAGTGGAATCAAACACTTTACAATGCATAACTCATCTAAAATTACGTTACACTAAAAATATATAAAACAATTCTTCTTACAGTTACATTATTTGAATGCGAAACATGACTTTCTTTAAGGGAAGATAAAATAATACCAGTATTAGAGAATACATTTCTTAAGAAAATGTTTAGACCAAATAGAGATGAACAGCAAGTGAATGAAGAAGACTACATAACAGTGAGCTACATGATCTTTTATAGGAAAACAGATTAACAATTAATTCTCGAAAACTGCGATGGGCAGCACAAGTGGCATCAATAATGAATGAAAGAAGGGTATGGAAGCTCTAGAAAACCAGGGGGAAAGCGCCCAGTAGGTAGGTGGAAGAATAACATTAACCATGATTTGACGGACGTAAATTATACGCGATGATTGGAAACTTTAGCTCAGGATAAGGATGTATGCGGCCATGATCCTATGGGTTCGATTGTGCCAGTGAGTTAGTGAGCTAATTATATGTAGAGCTAGGAATTTTAGGTGCAAAATTTTGGTGAAAAAGGTGTTTAATTTAGCAGAAAAAGGTGCAAAAAAGGTGCAATTTTTTAAATAAAAGTTGCAAATTTCCCATGTAAATAATCATTCATGATTACCAAAACCAATTACAACAAGTAACTAACGACACAAAATTCACGCATGTTGTCTTATATTAGAGAGTCTGTGTAAATACTTACACTACTTATATGCTGCGTAACACGAATGCATTGATGCTTTTCATCAATTGTTATTTAAATATCACAAAGAAAGCACCTGATAATAGATCCGTCACTCTGAATTCCATCTGCACTAAACTTTTTAACAATATCACGTAGTTTATAGGAGTTCACTTTCGGCTTCGGCAAATTGTATACTGGTAACTCAGGATAATAGCAGACCGCACTAGTCAAATATTATTTTGAACTGAAACATTTATTCACGCACTCAACAACCTTCCTTGCTTGAACAATAGCTTTCGCATAACTGTGGTGCAATGAGGCGCAAACTAATTTAAAAGGAATAGCCTAACGGGATTGCACTGAAGTGGAAGTAATGTGATGTGGACTGATGCCACATATCGTTACCAACCCTTGAAATCGTATTTGAATAAATGTAATATATATATATATATATATATATATATATATATATATATATATATATATTATTTTGGTAATAAAATGTTCCAAGGGAGACAAAAAAGGTTTAAAAGGTGCAAAATGTGCTTCAATTAAAGAAAAGGTGCAACTAAAACACAGTTAGGGGCATTTATTTAATGTTTTCTTTGCAATACTAGCTAATTTGAACATTATAGTAACAAAAAAAAGTGCATACCCTAAAATTCCTAGCTCTAGTTATATGTAAGTTTAGTTGTGTTTAACATGGTATCTTGGACACATTCCAATACCCACGTAGAAACACAACCTTTGAGTCATGCTGTAGTTAAATGAAGGAAGATGGTTGAGAATGCAATTTGCTCTATCAGTATTAAAGATGCCATTGTGATGTGATCACTATGCGAGCCCTGGGCTAATTGCCCTCCTTTGCCCTTGCCTTTTGTTTTATCCCAAGACAATAGGATATCGTTCTGCTGGTAATTCTAAGAGTAAAGGAAGTCTACGTAAAGAATACAAAACAGATCTTGTTTAGTCTAGGTGCGTTCCAAACTGGTTCTTCCATTCACTACGTTACAACTTGTTCTTTTTCATTCGTGCATTCACTACTTATTTACATTTTTTTTTATTTACCACTCTATCTCATTTCTTCATCATCGTAGGTCTCACAGGACCATAGATTCCCTCACAATCCAATGTCATTGATCTCCCATTTTACTCCCAATTTTCTCAAATTTTCATCCACAACATCCAACCATCTCGATTTTGGTCTTTCACCTACTTTACCTTCCAACAGTCGGCTGGTAGGTCAAATAGCCTTTCTTATTTGTTCTATTTATTTATTTATTTATTTATTTATTTATTTATTTATTTATTTATTTATTTATTTATTTATTTATTTATTTTACCCTGATGGAGTTAAGACCGTAAGGTCTTCTCTTCACTTCACCAGGGTTAAATTATACATAGGCCTACAATAAATGATACATAATAGATAATACACAATATAAAGTTGACAAGGGAAAGAAAGAAAAATAGTAATAATAATAATAATAACAGAAAAAATAACAAAAATAATAACCTATAATTAGATTAAGTAATTAGCTTGGTAAAGGAAGTTTAAAATATAATGAAATAATAAAAGTATAAATGAAACACGGTTATATATTATATTGTGTAAGGAATATCTCGCCATGATTTGTTTTATTTATTAACAATTTTAACTCAACTGAACTATGTTTAATTAAAATCAGAGGAACGATGGATGTTCAAAAATATGTTCTACAAGTTACACTGAGCAACAAAAATAAACTTTTTTTTGTCTCAGAAAAAAAAAATGTGATTCTGATAGTATTTTTCTCCTGAATTCAAACATGATATCGGTTTTTCTCCATCACGCAAGTTTCTGAAAGACAGGCGTTTATAATTTCAAACACTTTAATATTTTCTACATTCGTAACTACATAATATTCGAACATTCGGACTCACCTAGAAAGTAATAAATGACTATTTTCTGCATCCCTCTTGATGGTCCAACAATAATCGGCCATCATATTAGGATTCTGTTTGCCTTGATATCTCTTTTCCATAGCTGAAATCTCCTGATGAAAGTGTTCCCCGTGCTCATCGCTCACTGCTTCAAGACTTTCCGGGAAGAAATCTAGGTTTATTAAAAAAATAATTATTTAAATCCATTAATTGAAATTGAAATAAAAAACTGTGGGTGATGGAGAAATTCCGAATACATATTTGAAAACACGATTAAAAACTGCATTAAGTACAACTATTGGTACTCATGAGACAAAAATCATGTTGATCAATATCATTGAAGAAAGAAGATTGAAATGGTTTGGCCACGTTAAATAGGATGTCAGATAACCGGATACTTAAGTTGCTATTACATTTTGAAGCGGAGGGCAACTGAAGAAAGGGGAGACCAAAAGAACTGTGGATTCAAGGAATGCATAGGAGTATGGGGTCGAGAGGATTAACATATAGTGATGTAGAGAATAAGGATTTATTGAGGAGTATAATTTACAATGGATTGTAGGAAAACCATTGTACTGTAAAGGAATTCCTAATAAAGAACAAGACTTTGGATTATAGATTTTTTCATTTCATTCTTCTTGGTTTCTTTCTCGGAGAACAAAATCCGCATTTAAAAAGTCAGGAACTTCCTTCTTTCATAGATATATTTTTCTTCAATGATTTTTCTAGCGTCCTTCAGCAAACTTCGATATATTTACCTATCCTGGGCAACCATTTTCCAATTCCTGCATTCCAACTTCTTCTGACTGTTCTCCACTCCATCCAATCATCTAAGCCTCAGTCTGCCACAATATCACTGGCCTCCAGCATCTGTAGGCTGCTGAGTATTTTATTTTTCCATTCTTTGTCCTCCACGATTATTGTGTTACCTGCCCAATTAAATCGGTTTATTTTAATAAACTTATTTTTATAAGTCATCAAAAATATTATATAACTTTTCGTTACATATTTTCCTCCAATTTCCATTCTCAAAAAATAGGAAAGGACCACACATATTTCTAATGATTTTTCTTTCAAAATATTCCAAGCCTGTTTTTCATCATCTTTAGCGAGGATCCATGTCTCTGAGGCATATGTTAAGACAGACCTTATCAATGTATTATATAGTTGGATTATTGTTTTCCTAGATGTAAGGGATCATCACAAGGACTCTTGTCGTCCCAACTTCTCTGAAAAAACATTAAACTGAAAATATATAAACTGTTATTCTTATTCAACTTTTATAAGATTCATGATGTGTTCCGTTGAGGTAATATTCAAAATTAAAATATAAAATTATAGAATATTGACGCTGATTGATTGAAAAAGTGGGGCAATGGAGGACAACCGTCTGGATGATAAGAGGTGCCTGCTCAAAAGTTTAATATTCCTTCGGAATTCGCTAAAAAATAGATGCGATACGTCTACATTTAAAGAGTATAAAACAATCAAAACATTATGTACAATAAGTGTAATAAAGCATTTTTTTTTCAAATGCCCTAGGTTGTCATATCGATATTTCTGGTGTTCTCTAGTGGCATTGACTTAATTCTAACCCACTTCTGAGGTTGGGAAGCCTGGAAGGCGGGGTTACGCTGCCCCGATGATGTGAGAGTTGATGATGGTGGTAATGAGGCGCCAGGAGAGGCCTTAAACTAAACTTAAGCTAATTAGGCGAATATGATATTGATGATAATGATGGCCGGATGGTGAGAACATTTGGCTCTTAAGGTTTTCTGACATTTATCTTGCAGGTGAGAAAAAAAACCGAAAAAATCTCAACCAGGAAACTTGTCCCGACCGGGGATCGAAGCCGGGCCCGCTGCGTCACATGGCAGCACGCTACTACCTCGAGACCACAGCGGTGGACACACTCACACACATATATATATATATATATATATATATTGTAATTCGTTTTACGTTCGATTCCTTTCTGACCAACCTAATTTAATTACGCATATTTCCCTACAAATGTCATGAATGGTATTTACTCAACATAACGATCCAATTTTTATATCTAATAGGCAAATAATGTATTATTTGGTTGATGAAAGTCAATAAATTTTGCTTAGAGACATTTTTTCAAGCTCAAGGTTCTTTAACGAGCCTGAAAATTTAGTAAAACTAACTAACTGACTGGCACTATCGAACCCATAGGTTCATGGCAGAGCGTACGTAAGCTCTCCATACATCCCTATCTTGAGATAATGTTTTCCAATATTGTCCTGTATAATATTCGACTTCCCTCATATCGATGTTAGTGTTAATCTCCTTCCTCATTCTTGATATACCAACTGGGCGTTTTCCCCTCTGGTTTTTCTACAAGAATCTTCCATGACCCACTTTCATTCCCCATTCGTGAGACATGTCTTGTACATCACAGTCTAAGAGACTTAACTGTTCTTTTTATATCTGGTTTCCTATAAAGATCGTGTAGTTTACTGTTATAAGAACGCTAGGAAAAATGAATTGGTTACACGAGCCAAATGAAGTATTTTTAGTCAAAACTAACAGTAAATAACATTAGGATAATCGTAAATTTCCTTTATAAATGTGAAAAATTTAAACCATCAGAAGTCGTTGGTGAGGTTAAGGCCATGTGGCCTTTTCTTCCACTTACCAGGACAAACATATGTTACATTCAAATACAAAAATCACAATAATATTAGTTACTACACAAATGATTACACTGAGCAACAAAAAAATAAACTTTTTTTTTTGTCTCAGAAAGAAAAAATGTGATTTTGATAGTAGGCCTATTTTTTCTCCTGTATCCAAATATGATATCGGTTTTTCTCCATCACGCAAGATTTCCGAGAGACAGGCATTTATATTTTCAAACACTTTATAATTTTCTACATTCGTAACTACAGAATATTCGAACATTCGGACTCACCTAGAAAGTAAGAAATGACGATTTTCTGCTATATTTCGCCTGTGGAGCATCCCTCTTGATGGTCCAACAATAATAGACCAGCATATTAGGATTCCATTTGCCTTGATATTTTTTTCCATAGCTGAAACCATTTGAGTTAGCTCATTTGGTTTTATATTACAATGGATAAATGGACGAAAAAACGTTTATTAAAAAATAATTATTTAATTCCATTATTTGAAATTGAAAAAAAGAACTATGGGTGATGGAGAAATTCCAAATACATATTTGAAAACACGATGAAGAACTGCATTAAGCACAACTATTGGTACTCATGAGACAAAAATCATGTTGACCAGTGTTATCTGAACAATAATAAAAAAGATCTAATAATACATTAAAGTTATAGACAATTAAAATTAAAACTAATAAAAGAATGTAGGCTATACAGTGGAAGAACAGCTCAAATATACTATACATGAAAATAAATGCAAAGAAAGTAACAAACTGTAATGAGTTAATCTATCTTTTATGTAACTAACTAACTCACTGGCTCTATCGGACCAATAGGTTCATGACCGCACGGACATAAGCTCTCCCTATCATGAGTTAATGTCTCCAATCATCCCTGTATAATCTACTTTCCTCAAATCATGGATAATGTTAATCTCCCACCTCATTCTTGGTCTACCAACTGGGCGTTTTCCTCTGGTTTTCCTACAAGGAGCTTCCACGCACCGCCATATGTCCTGCCTATCGCAGTCTACGAGACCCAACTGTTCTTATTATACTGTATCTGGCTTCTTATATACTGACCTATATAAGATATTAGGTAGAGATATTGATAAATCTTAATACCATTTTTATTAGATAAAGAATTTATTTTAAAATAAATTTTCGGGGTTTTTGGCCGTGTCTTGCAGTGCTGTCTTCTTGACGTTTCATCACGTACAATGGGTGACATCTTCAGGAGATATTGTTCGTGTAAATGTGTAAATGTTTGTAGTAAACTTCTAACTAGATGTTAACTTGTGTGATTTGATTGTAACTAGGTATCTGAGTAAATAATATTTAACACTGGTCAACATGATTTTTGTCTCAAGAGTACCAATAGTTGTACTTAATGCAGTTTTTTATCGTGTTTTCAAATATGTATTCGGAATTTCTCCATCACCCACAGTTTTTTTATTCATCATCATCATCATCACTCCAGGGATTAGGCAATTGCCCGTTCCGACTTCGTAATGCATCAGCCCAACGTCTTCTAGGTCTTCCAACATCACGTCTTCCTCTTGCTTGATAATTTCTTGCTAATAATGGATATCTCTCCTTACTCATTCCATCCATGTGATCAATCCATTTCTGTCTGTAATTCGTGACTTTATCCAATAAAGGCTGTACTTTCAATTCTTCTCTTATATCTTCATTTCTTATTCTATCAAGTCTTGTACATCCTTTTACTTGTCTTAGCAACCTCATCTCCGCCGTCTGTATTCTATCCTTCTGTCTTTTCACTGGAGCCCAAGTTTCACATCCATACAACATTGTGGGAACCGCCATAACATTATACATTTTTATCTTGGTTTCTTTTCTAATTTTATTTTTGAATGTTCTCTGTATTGTTCCACACACCGTCTGAAATTTATTTATTTTGGAGTCAATATCTCTTTCCACATTGTAGCCAACATCACAGCCCAGTTTTTTATTTCAATTTCAATTAATGGATTTAAATAATTATTTTTAATAAACGTTTTTTCGTCTATTTGTCCATTCTAAAATAAAACCAAATGAGCTAACTCAAATGATTTCAGCTATGAAAAAGGGATATCAAGGCAAATGGAATCCTAATATGCTGGCCGATTATTGTTGGACCATCAAGAGGGATGCTCCACAGGCGAAATTTAGCAGAAAATCGTGAGTCCGAATGTTCGAATATTGTGTAGTTACGAATGTATAAAATATTAAAGTGTTTGCTTCTCTCGGAAATCTTGCGTGATGGAGAAAAACCGATATCATATTTGAATTCAGAGGGGAAAATACTATCAAAATCACTTTTTTTTTTCTGAGGCAAAAAAAAAGTTTTTTTTGTTGCTCAGTGTTATTAATAGTTTTAAAAATACTATTAGTGAGATGTTTCTATTAGTTAACAAAAAATCAGCATTTTTCTGAAAGATTTAAACTTTGACAGTCTCTGACATAGGGTGGAAGAGAATTCCATGCTTTAGCAAGATAAATTGTAAAATATCTATTCCGTACTAACTGTAAGGATGTTTGTGAATGAGTTTATAATATTGTCTTCAGTAATATTAATAAAACGGGACGCAACTTTCACCAAGAAATGAATAAACCATGTCAAACTTAATTAATAATAGTGAACAAGCAGAGTGACCAACGGAAATTATATGAACATAAATAATAATACTTTCATACCAACAGTATCCATAATTATAACGCTAGCTATTGCACATGAGATAATCAGACTTGATAACTAATAATCTAATTGTTGAGAAGTGAGGAGGACTTCCTGGCCAAGCTCTCGGTTCGAATCCGGTTCGAGTGCAAGTCCGTGAGTATATGTGACGCATGTGGAATTACAACACATGTTCAACAAACTCCATTTGGATAATTAACATCTGTATACGTGGTCCAATCACAAGGCCTATAATTCAATAATATTAATAAACCGTTAGTTTATCCAGATGATGTAGTATAGAAAAGGTCGGGTAATGGGCCCCTCTGTTTCAGTGGACCCTGTTAATATTTTTTTATTTGGTGCTGCCCTCAAACAGAGCATATTTTAACTTCTTCCCCTCACCATCTTTGACGGGTTCAAGGTCAGTTTCTGTTATTCTTTGTGCGAAGAAAGGTTTATTTGTGATATGTATGAAAACGGCCACTTTTAGTTTTTGAAGCTAAGAATCAATTCATAATTTCTGCTATTGAATATTACAAATGTTGAAATAACTCCTAAATATATTATACTGTGTAGATGCTGTTTTAATATACTGACGGGTTTGGTTTGATATTATGTGACATGGTGGGTGTATAAAATAATTATACATAACAAAGGAATTCGGTTAATGTGGACCCTCTGGGTCCACTTCACACGAATACGTGTATTTTATCAATGAGGATGCTAACTGTAAAAACCATTCACTTAATTAATTTTATTTAATAACCTTGTAATTTTACTAAACCCAAAGACTGTCGCTTTCTGCAGTTGAATGTTATAATCAACTTTTTTTTTCAAAACATTAAATAAAAATCAACGCTTTTTAATTATGATCAGCCATAATAAATATTTTCAGATTAATCTATGCCTGTCTGTATAAATTGATAGAGTAATTAAACTTGAAAATACACTAAAATCTAAGGTGGACTCTGGGGTCCACTCTATCCGAATATGGAAGTTAAAGTGGACCTTTCTTATAATGTAACAAAGTTTATAAATTATGAAGATGTTTCCATATTTGAATAAAATAACGATGGCATTTCATAGTTACAACACTAATGATAATCGCTGTAATTAAACAAAATTCAAATCCCTTAATTAAAAGAAGAAAAACAAAATCAAAACAGGGGTCCAAATTACCCGACGTTCCTCTATTAATAGGCGATAGCGAGGAGAAACTAAGGGCAAAACACACACACCGTATTGAGTAACAATAAGAAATTTGAACTGGAAGTAAACATCAATACGTAAAACTAAATATATGTTCGCCCAAAGAAATACGGTACATTATAATATAATGCAAATTGACAGTTAATGGCAAATAAGGGGAATTTTGAAGAAGTAACTGAATTCAAATACCTAGGAATAATAATTATAAATATGAATTAGATGCGCAAAGAAATTACACATAGGCTCAATTCTAGAAATGCATGCTATTACATATTACAAGATCTCTTGTCATCCAAACGTTTCTCAAAAAACATTAAACTTAAAATATATAAAACTGTTATTCTCCCATTTATATTATATGGATACAAAACATGGGCTCTTACTTGAAGAGATGAGAAAAGAATACGAGTATTTGAAAATAAAGTTCTTACGAAGATTTTTGGACCAAAGAGAAATGAACAGACGGACGAATGGATAAGAATATGTAACAATGAGCTACGTGATCTTTATAGGAAAACAGATATAATAAGAAGAGTTAAGTCTCGTAGACTGCGATGGGCAGGACATGTGGCAGGAATAGGGAATGAAAGAGGTGCACGGAAGCTTTTTGTAGGAAAATCAGAGGGAAAACGCTCAGTTGATAGACCTTAAGTGAGGTGGGAGAATAATATTAACCATGATATGATGGAAGTGGACTATACAGGGGATGATTGCAAAATAACTCAGGATAGGGATGTGTGGAGATCTTATGTCCGCGCGGCTATGGACCTATGGGTTCAATAGTGCCAATGAGTTAGTTATACGTGGTCCAATAAAAAAATACGTTAAACTACAGCTTATAAGATGGCTAAAACAAAATACATTATACAAAATAGCAATATGAATATAATTATACAAACAGGTAGATTTTAATAATCCAACGATAGGTTTAATAAGGTTCAAAGCCTCATTCTCTAAGTCCTCCTAGTCCGTAACCTCAGAAAATCTAGTTCCCGAAGATCCATTCGAATTTTATCCTCCTATTTATGTCTAGGGCGCAAGTCGTTGCATAGTTGGTTAATACAGTACACTTCAATCCGTAAGATCAAGGGTTCGAGTATCGGTAGGGCCAGGATTTTTAAACTGACCCAAAGTTTCTGGCAGCACCATGGCCCAGGGATCGACTTTAATTTAAATTCTGTAAAAGTTGATTTTTTCATCGTGAGGCAATTGGGTAGCTACAATAAGTAAGGGCTCAATGTTGAGAAAACTAGCTATAATGCCTAGGGGACCCGACATGCTGACCAAACGTCACCCCCACACTGGCTGTATAATCGTCTACCTCTGTGATTAACACATGTGTATGTGAGGCCAGCAGCCGGCAGGTAGACCAAGAGGCTTCCAGGCCTGTCGCGCCAAGAAAAATAAATAAATAAGATGAATTTTTTTATAAGTTCAGCTGGAATTTCTAAAATATACAAAATAAGTAATGGTGTAATTTTAAAAAATACGAATGTTCAAAATTTAATTATGGATTTCATACAAAAAACAAACAATTAAAATAATATGGTCATGTAAAATGAATGACAAAAGGCAGATACCCAAGAAAATGTAGTGGGCTCCACTTGATATAAAAAGAAGAAGAGGGCCAAAAATAATGTGGATTGATTGTGTTTTAAGTAGCAAGAGGGAAAAAGAATTGGACGATGGAGAATGGAATAACAGAGAGACGTGTGGAGGAAAATGACGGCAGGTTTATTGGGCGCAGGAAGATGTGAAATATTGTAAAAGCTGCTAAATGAAATATTTTAGGATCGGTTAACGTGACAGTGTTATAGTTTTGACTTACAGTGTACACCTTTTTTATGACTAGTAACACTTGCGCATCCGTTCAACGTCACAGCAGGAAAACATGTGTTTCTTGAGCCTTACACTATAATGTTACCATTGTCAAACTTACATTAGTTTCTGACGTATTCCTACCATCTAAAATTAAATTAAAACGTTGCGAAGTCTAGTAATTGCCAAATGGAGGAAATTTCGCAATGAATAACTCTAAATGACAAAAACATCCCAGTTCAGTTTTAAAAACTCTGGGTATCTACATGGACCTACACCTAGACTGGAAAATCCAGGTGAATAATAGCTGCAAGAAAGTGTTCTCAATTCTTCACTCCCTAAATAGGTTTAAAAAGTTCCTTTCCATGATGAACAAAAAAAAAAACTTGTACAGACTCTCGTAATGCCACCCTCCGATTACTGCGACATATTACTGACTAATCAGACAATCTACAGTGCTCATAATGCGTGCATTCGATTTGTATTCAATCTCCGTCGTTATGACGACGAGTCTCCTTCATTTCAGGCCTGATCATGGCTACGTCTAAGGGCCGGTTTCACCAACAGAGGTAACTGTATTACGCCAGTTTTCCCCATGTATAATGCATAGCTTAAACTGGCGTAATACATTTACATCTGTTGGTGAAACCGGCCCTAAATGAAAGATGTTTACTATTCCAAGTTCTGCACACATATTTAAGAAGTTATTTATCAACGCGTTTTTTAAATTTATCGGCTCATCACAATTTAGGAACAAGATCACAAGACTCTTCTTTACTTTTGATACCACAGCATAGAATATGTCTATACTTTGAAGCTTACACAATATCTGTGACTAGAGCATGGAACTTACTTCCCACTCATGTCAGGGACTGTCAATCGCTATCATTATTTAAATCCAAATTAACTGATATCTTAATTTCGACATAATGAAAACATTAACTGCATAATAATTACATTCAGCATTTTGTATATACCTATAAATATTCATCTAGGAAGCTTTACTTACTTAATCATCATCATCATCATCCTCCAGGGATTAAGCCTGTTGGCTCGTTCCGGTCTCATGGAAGCTAGAATTGTTAAAATTGTTCAGACCATCTTCTGTGTGGGCGCCCAACATTTCTCCTTCCGTGCGGTTTATAATTTAGCAATAATTTTGGAAATCTTCCTTCTAGCATTCTATCAATATGTTCTTTCCAGTCATTCCTATATTTAATTATTCGGTCTGTAAGTTTGAAAATATTTAGTTCCTTTCTTATATCTTCATTTCTTTTCTTATCGAGCAGAGTATATCCTGCTATATTTCTTAAAAATCTCATCTCAGCTGCCTCAAATCTTTATTCATGTATTTTAGTGATCGTCCAACATTCTGATCCATACATCAATACAGGAACAGCCACTACTGTATAAAATTTTATTTTTGTGTATTTTCTTGTGTTTTTAAGGGTTCTCTTAATAGTGCCACATTAGATTAAATTTATTTATTTTGTCATTAATATCTTCAATTTTAACATATGATAAATTGAAACCTAGATATTTAAAACTGTTCACTTGCTCTAAAATTTTATTATCAATGTCTACTTTTGCTCTTAAGGTATCATGTCCTTTAAATGCTAAAATTGTAGTTTTCTTCGTTGAAATTTTTAAATTGTAATTTTATTATTTTATATTAATTTAATTTAATTTTATTCCATGTTTTGTTAGTATTAGCTGGTATTAGATCACATCCCCATAGTCTTTTCTTTAGTCTATATTTTAATAATATTTTTATTTTTTAATATGTATGTAATTTTTGTATAATTTTACTATTCGCTGGTTGAGTGGAAGAGAAGGCCTCATGGCCTTAACTCTGCCAGCTAAATAAAACATTTAATAATAATAATAATAATAATAATAATAATAATAATATTAATAGTAATATATTATTATAATAATAATAATAATAATAATAATAATAATAATAATAATAATATCGTTGTCCTAATATTTCCAGGGCTATTGAATCCAGAAAAAAATAATAAACATAGGCTTTACTCAGGAAAATAATGCTATTGTGCATTACAGGAGCTATTGTCTATCCAACTCCTTAAAAAAATCATCGTCATCATCATCATCATCACAGTCCATTCACGAATTTAGGTCATTTGTTGACTGTTTCAGCCTCAATAGAAATATCATTCTAAAGCGTTTTGAATGACGTCCTGGTCTTCTTCTTCCTGCAAGTTGATAGCTTAACATTTGCTTGGGTATCCTATGATCCTCCAATCAATGAACATGTTGCATCCATCTTGACTTATAATCAGAATTTTTGTTTTCTAAAGGTTCCGTGTGTAATTCTTCAAATGTTAATCGAAAAATATATAAAACGATTATTCTTACAGTTATAGACAGGAGCAGAGACAGAATGGACAGTTTATCCACCTTTAGCAAGACTAATTGCCCATGCTGAAGGAAGAAATAAAAAAATTACAGAATGGAGGAAAATGTTTAAAAACCGAGCGATAGCGAGGTTTTAATTTCCGAGATTCTGTAAAACACTTCACAAACGTGCGTTGTTTATTATTTTTTGCGCGATGGTGTTATCAAAATAATAAATAGTAGTAAAATAATAATATCTTTGTTTGAAATATGTGCGTTCATTATAAATAATTGAGTAACGTTAACAATGTGGGCAATGTTTATTAGTTGAAAGTACAGGAGGCCGTGAGACCATTATTATTGATAAAATGGCCGCAAGTACGTATTTATTGTTTTACATTCATTCAATTAAAGTTCAGTTCATTTAAAATTCAGTGATGTGTTTCGTATAATGTATATTAATACTACCTTTTGGATATTTTTTGTATATACAATGTACGTAGTATACATAAAGGACAGTGGTTTTACTTCTCGCACGTGGGTGTAAATGCAATATTACAGTATAGTTATTTAGGTTGGCAATCCCGAAATGTAAGAAGTTGAACTTTCAATCGTGGTCGCCATTGCTGTAAGTATGACAAAACGCACTATCGCGCAAAAAAAGTTATTACAATGTTATTTCAATTAATTGTTACAACTTCCCATTCAATATATTAAATATAATAATTGATAATAATGAGAAAAAGATAAACATCCTTCTTTTATTAATGAAGGAGAATTCTAAATGTGGTCCCTTACTTTACGAAAGAGAAAAAAGAAGATTACGAGTATTTGAGAATAAAATGGTTAGGAGAATTCTTGGACCAAAGAGAGACAAATAGACATGTGAATGGAGAAAAATGAATAATAAACTACATGAAAGCTGATGAAAATAAGGACAGTTAAGTTTTGTTGATTGGGAAGGACAAGATATGTGCTACGAATTGGTAATTAAAAATGGGTATGGATACTTCATAGTCGAGTGGTCAAGGTAAGAAGCCTTGGCGCAGAGCTAAGGGACTTGGCGCTGGTTCGAATCTCCATGGGGGAAGAAATGTACTCATGGGATTTCTGCCAGTATGGGATCGGTGCCACCCAGCATCGTGAGGAATTTTGGTTGCTACAATACAGCTATAACGGCTGGGGGACCCGCCATGCTGACCACTTGTCCCCGTATAGTGGCAGGATGATCGCCTATCTCTGTGATTAACACATGTAGATTTGAGGCCAGCAACCGGCTGGTAAGCCAAGGGCCTTCTAGGCCTGTGGTGCCATGGAATTTACGGATACTTCTTGTAGAAAAGTCAGAGGAAAAGCGCAGTAGACCATGAATTAGGTAGGAGAATAATGTTAATTATGATTTTACGGTGGTAAATTATACAGGGGAATGTGGAATTAAGATGGCATAGATAGTTCTTGTAGGAAATCCAGAGGGAAAGCGCCCAGTAAATAGGCCACGAATGAGGTAGGAGATTTACAGGGTGTCCCATTCAAATCTCCCACATTTTAATTAATCGTAACTAACAAAGTATGCGGAATTATGAAATGAGGCCGGTATTAAACGAAACAAAAACTCAAAGAATTTGCATTGCCACACACTAAAACACCTCTATATGTGCACCATTTCTTGAATCTTTTCTTCTGAAACACGTGTACTAGCACCTCCTGATTCTTTTTTTAATGCTTTCAGACGCCAGAAACTTCTCAAGCCATGCCTTAATGATCTTCCCATCAGGTGCATTTCCTCCATATCCTCTCCGGTAATTTCTTTGCACTATAATTATTGACTTCGTCTCTGCATACCAGAAAACAGTTTGTGCTCGTTGCTGAGGAGTCGCCATTTTGTTTTATGTCATTATTGTCCAACATGCGACAGATGAATTAACTGCAACAATGAAAATAAACATTCTTTGAGTTTCTCTTTATTTTAATACCAACCTCATTTCATAATTCCGCATACTTTGAGAGTTATGATTAATTAAAATGTGCGAGGTTTGAATGGGACACTGTGTAGGCCTATATTAATCATGATTTGACGGCGATAAATTATACAGGGACTGACTGGAAAACATTAGCATAGGATAGGGATGTATGGAGAGATTATGTTCTCCCGATCATGAATTTCTATATTACCAGTGAGTTAGTTTTAGAGAATGTACACACACTGCGCATATTTGTGGTTTCACACCATCGCGGTTTTGTGGTTTTCTTCACTGACTGTGTGTTCAGTCTAAAGCAAAACCATTACTTTAAACGTAGATTGAATTTTCAAACTCCAAACGTGTACTTAAGTCATGTTAACTACCTAACTCACTGGCACTATCGAACCCATAGATTCATGGCCGCACGAAATACGCTCTATATACATCCCCATCCTGTTTTCCAATCATCCTCTGTATAATCTACTTCCCTCAAATCATGAATATGTTATTCTCCCATCTAATCCTCTTATTGCTTCTACAATGTACGTCGGTACCCATAACCAATGAAAAGCGAGCAGCTCACATGGTTTGTTTTGATGAGGATCATTTTAAGAGCGGACAGCCTTTATATACTGTATGTGCAACGATGAAAGAAGTTAAAGATATTCTGACAACAAATAACTATGAGAAGATTCCGACAATATTGTTACAGTTAATTATAACAAAATAGACTTAAAAACATTCAAAATATTTGGGGGATGTCAACCACACCGGTTCCACCAAATGAAGTATCATCATCATCAACAAGAATTAAGCCCAATAGCCTTTCCGATCTCATTACAGGTCGAATTGGTCCTTCCATCTCTTCAATGGTCTTCACAACAATCTTCTCCCTTTTGGTTTATAATTCTTCTTGGTATGCGCTGTTCATTCATTCGTAATAAGTGCTGAAGGTAAACATTTTGATAGTATTTTATTCTTTCACAGAGATTAAATTTATTAAGTTCTGTTCTTATATCTTCGTTTTTCTTTTTATCGGTCCTTTGGTATCATGCTATTGCTGTCAACATCTTCATTTCTACAGCCTCTATTTGTTTACTATATCTGCCTTTGTTAATGTCCGGGTTTCACATCTATAGATAAGAGATGGAACTGCCAATACTTTGTAAAATTTTAAAATAGTTTCTTTTCTAGTTTTATTCAATAAAGTACGTTTAATTGTGCCACATAGATAATTGAATCGTTGTATTTTAGTGTGTTTATCTAAATTTCTGTCATTACCTAAATGACTCCCAAATAATTAAAATTCTAAATTTGGTCTATAATTACATTGTTTATCACTATTTTTGTTCTTATTGCACATTTTCCTTTCAGAGCTAAAATTGTTGTTTTAGATGTAGGCCTACATATTCTTAAACCAAATGAAGTATTGAACATAATAAACTTGTGAAGTACAAGTAGCCCTAGAGTATCCATGTGGCTAGTTACTATTTGGTAGAAAGAAGAAATTAGCATTGGCTGTTGATGATTCATGTGATAAATATTCTTTGCGAGATGATGTTGTGAAAGTAGAATTGTTGTGAAGTGCCATTCCGATGAGATTAACCACACGCCAGATTAATCCACCAAGCTTTTACACTTCACGCGTATTTTTAGAACCAACTTCCTCCTTGACATCATGTGACAAACATTTTTTATAAAACTTGCTTTCTCTCCATTTTGAAATACCGCATACAGTATATATAATCTGATACAGGTAACTTCTGTATTTGACTTATATAGATAGAAAGCTGCTGTATTCGTTTATTATGCTAAAAGTGAGAGGTGAATTATAAACAATGTCAAACTACAAATGGAGTATAACGCATTCTGCGTTATTTGATTAAATACTAGCTAATACCCGGCTTGCGCCGCTACACCTAAATAAATGAAATGTGGTTTTAAGTTTAGTTTACAAGTAAAAAGAAAAATAATTATAAATTTATATTGTAATTATTTTTACTTGGCGTTTCTCGGGAATCTACTTATCCCGATCTTTTTGTCATAAATGAGCTGAAAGACAAAAATGGTTATTCTGAGTTATCCGTAAAAGATAGACATATGCTGTCGCGGACCTTTTGTTGATTTTTTTTTTAGATATTCAATTCTGTGTACATTAATGGTTTAGGCAGCGTAAGTCATTTAAGCGTCCAAAAAGCTACTTTTTTTCCGCGATAGTGCTTTTTGTCATACTTACCAGCAATGGCGACCATTATTGAAAGTTCAACTTCCTACATTTCGGGGTTGCCAACCTAACTAACTATTCTTTAATATTACATTTACACCCACGTGCGGGAAGTAAAACCACTGCCCTCTATGTATACTATGTACAATTTATATACCAGTACAGAAAATATCCAAAAGGTAGTGTTAATATACACTATACGAAACAAATCAATGCATTTTAAATGAACTGAACTTTATTTGAAACAATATAAATCAATAAATACGTAGGCTACTTGCCGCCATTTTATTACTGATTGGTGTCATGGCCTGCTGTAGTTTCAACTAATAAACATTGCCCACACAGTTAACGTTAGTCAACTGTTTATAATCAACGCAAATATTTCCAACTAATATGTTATTATTTTACTATTATTTATTATTTTGAAAACACCATCGCGCAAAAAAAATGTACAACGCACGTTTGTGAAGTGTTTTATAGAATATCGGAAATTAAAAACCTCTCTATCGCTCGGTTTTTAAACATTTTTACTCGATTCTGTAAAAACCACTTCCCAACCTCGCATCGTAATATACTATTGTATTGTACTGATGCACTTTAATTTAGCTGCGGCCCTATAGTACGTACGGTAATATATTGTATACGTTAATTGTCCAAAAAAAACCTGTATATGATGGTAAAAACCCCATTCAAATACATCAAGTATTTTTGAATCCATAACGGACAGACAGACTCATGCTCATTTTTTATATAAATATTACTACCAGGCTATGGTCTGCCGTGTTCTAGTGGTTATGTTCCATGGTCGTAGTCCTAAGGATAGCAAGTTCAAACCCGGATAAAGTGATGGATTATTAGGATTGAAAAATCCAAAGGACAAGTTCTTCAGGAGGGACTTTAAGCTTAGTCTAAAGATTTTCGGGCTCGTGAAAGAACTTCTGAGCAGAATTTAACTTATTTATTTTGTATTATTTATTTATTTTACCTGATGGAGTAAAGACCATAAGGTCTTCTTTTTGACTTCACCAGGAATTATACTGTATAATAATTATGAATTATCTACATGATTAATGATACATAATAGATATAAGCAGGCTGCACAATATAACGTTGACAATGGAAAGAAATAACATTTGTAATTATAATAATAATAGTAATAAAATAGCAAAATTCCAGGGAATATGTGGTACGATAAAACGATCACTAAATAATAAAACAACAAGAGAGACCCGACTGAAATTTTATGAAACATTGGCAGTACCGGTACTGCTCTATGGCCAGAAGCCTGGATACATAAAAAACAAGATCTAAGTAGGATAACGGCGGCAGAAATGAAATTTTTGAGATCTGTTAAAGGGTGCACTAAGGAAGACAGAATCAAGAACACAGAAATAAGACAGGAACTTGAAATATTTACAATAACTGATAAAATAGATACATATAGACAAAAATGGAAGCAACACATAGACAAAATGAATGAAGATAGATATCCAAAACAACAAAATACAAACCTATAAGCACCCAAGATGTGGGCAGACCTAGAAAGAGATGGGCTGAAGTCGGAACGGGTCAACATACCTAATCCATGAATGCAGATGATGATGATGATGATGATGATGATGATGATGATGATGAATAATAGTAACAATAATAATAACCTATAATTTTATTAAGTAATTGGCTTGATAAAGGAAGTTTAAAATATAAATAAATAAAAAGAAGTATACATGGAACACGGTTATGTATTATATTGCCTAAGGAAATATGTAGTCAGTTTTTTCTGGAACTGTTTTTGAGTCGGGCAGTCCTTGATATACAAGGGGAGGGAATTCCAGAGTCGGGTGGCTGAAACAAGGAAGGATGAGGAATAGTGAGATGTTCGACGTAGAGGAACAGTTAGAGTTAAATTTTATCTCGATCGTGTGTTTAATTTATGGTGGGAGAATAGCGAATCTTCCCATCCAAGTAATATCTTACTTACTTATGAGGTACCGAGGCGATGTGCTGACCAATGTCACTGACATGTGTAGGAAATAACGTGGACAAGGAACTCCCTGCTAGATAAGCACCCATGTCTTCACGAGGAACGTTTGGGATACATGTGTACAACGTGCGTGAGCTTTGAAGCCGAAATATATATAGGCCTACAGTATTAGGAAAAAGTAACGATTTAAAATATTGGAGGCATCATTTGTTACCGGAAAGATTTCTAAATTGAAATCGTTAAATATTGACATGCTACAAGTTATGGTAAACCCAGAAAATTAGAAGAACGTAGTTAATTTCGTGGGCAAAACGCAGAAAATAAGACCAACACTCATTCGTGAATAAAGAAATATGTAAATAAAGTGTAATATCGTTACTACTGAATAATTTCACGCAACCGCCTGTAATGTAATTGTATTGTTATAGGCTATATTGTATTTTTTATATTACTAGATATTATTTTATTGATGAGGACTGTCAACAGCACGTACGGCTTGCTGCCCATGTGACCCATATTTGTAAATAACACTGACTTTTAGTCTAATAAAGTCCTACTAGTACATACATACCAGATCTATGACTAACATTATATTGTTACTAGATGTATGACTGTTTTGTTCATAGCTAGGTACTTAATACTGTCGAAAGCAAATTGTCAGATCTAATGTGTGGTTGTTTGGAAATTGTCAAACCTGACTGGCCATTTTACTTTTAGTTGTAAGTTGCAGAACACAGAAGGCCATTCTGCTAATGCGTTGTTACACAATACATTCAATTAAATTACATTAGAGCATATAAAATTATAAAATTATGCATTTTTGTGCAGTATGCTTAACTGTTAAAATCATTCAAACATTATAGAACTACCAGTACCTGGATAACAGCTGGAGGATGGGACTGGCCTCGAAAAAACAACAATTTTTAAATTATTTTAACAGTTGAGTAGACGGCATGAAATATATATAATTTTATTTTATAATTTCTATATACTCTAACACCTAAATGGAATTTCGCCATGAAATTTATTATTTAAAAAAGTTACATAAAATACCCATTTTACTAATATTCTAAATTAATATAAAATTATGGAATATTCACCTGAAAGGTCCGTCTCCTCAACTTAATTAATCATTTAACTGTAGCGCTTTCGGGACTTGTCCCATCATCGGCAGGGTTCAAAACTGGTGTTTCACTGAAGATCTGGTAGAGGGGGTTGCATGTATTGGGTTCGTTTTCGTTTATCAGGCTGTCATTGTGAGCTGCTTTCATGATTTCCATCTCTTCGAGTACGTTTATCTTCGCTGGATTATTTTCTCTGTGCATTACTGATAGGGTGTTTTCAATATTTAACAGGCGATGTCCTTCATGGATAATGTGTTTTGCATAGCTTGATTTCCCTTCTGCGTGAATGAAGTCTCGAAAATATTCTTTGAATCTGATGTTAAAACTCCTGGTTGTCCTTCCTATATAAAATTTGTTGCAGTCCTTACATGTCAGTTTATAAACTCCTTTGCTGTTGAAAATGTTATTTTCTTCGATGTTATTGTTTATTGTGTTGTTTAATATTCTATATTAAAATTTTCGTTCGCTATTTGTTTTTAATTTCATTCACTAGTAGTTACTTAGACTAACTTACAAACTTACAAAAGCATCCCATCGGCCATGTTATAACTTGAGTATCTCGTTACTAAACCTAATTTTGTAACGTGTTGTCTATATCATCTCAATTCAAAGGTTTAGTGTACATTGTATATTTACTATATTTAATAAAGTTTATTTATTGCGGAAACGGTATGTTTAGAGAAACGGTAATATGGGCTTTGGGGGGGGGAGAGAAGATGATGAATAAAAACCATTCTTATATTCTGCAATATAACCACCAATCATCATTAAACTGTGTTTTATGTTTTGATAGTGTGTTTTGTAAGAATTTAACCATAGATTCGGGTTGCCTAGTAACTATGAACTAAAGCGTCACTGATTGTTATAGTAGTAGATAAATAATATTTTTTGCGCGATAGTGCGTTTTGTCGTACTTACAGCAATGGCGACCATAATTGAAAGTTCAGCTTCCTACATTTCGGGGTTGCCAACCTAAATAACTATACTGTAATATTACATATTACAAACCACGTGTGGGTCCGTTTATCGGGCCCCAGCTGTGCTCACAACAGCAACAGGGCGCGTCCCCGGGTGGCGGATAGGAGAACGGTCGGTGGTTTGCTTGCACTCCTCCCGGCTAGGTCCAGACCGGACCCGCGGGCCATTTGTGAGGTCGTCAGGACTCGAGCGACCTGATGCACTACATAGCTCGTGCTGCGCCCACTTCAGCAGCAAATCGCGTCCCCTCGGTGGCGTAGTGGGGAAAAGGTCGGTGGATCTGCTAGTCAGTCCTCCCTTCCAAGTCCGATGGACTCGCGGACCATAAGTGGGGTCAACAGGAGACGAGCGCCCTGTTGTACTAAAGCTCAAATATCCCGGCCCACAGCGGGATCAGCGGGCCGTCGTGGCGAGGCGGTGGGAGATTGTGGAGATCAGAAGCTCCCTTCTCTTGGTTAAAATCCCGAGGTCCTTTGTGGGGGCACCATGGGCGATGAGCTCCCTGGATGCCTACATTGCTCAGTGGGCTGACTCACAGCAGCGGCACGACTAGGCTTAGTCTTGCGAACGGGCTGGTTGGGACAATACCGGGCGTAATGCTGGGAATTACCACCAGGTCGATAAGCTCGGGAAAGGAGGAAGCGCGGTCTTTGTTGGTGGGATTTAGCGCCGACTCTGGAACCGAGTGACCCAAGGACAATCTGTGAGGTCGTCAGGAGTTCAGCGACCTGACGTACTAATGCTCAGGCTGGACCCACTTCAGCAACCAAACACGTCCCCAGCTGGTGCACTGGGGGTAAGATCGGTGGATCTGCTAGACAGTCCTCCCGGTTAAGTCCAAGGGACTCGTGAACCATTAGTGGGGTAGGCAAGAGTTGAGCGCCTTGTCGTACTAGTTGCTCATCTGTTGGAGCTTGCGAGCTCCGTGCTGGCCCACAACAGCTGCAGAAGGCGTCCCTGGGGGCACACCAGGGCTCGGCTCGGACCAGTCCAGAGGGGAGCTAGTGTACTGGTTCCTGGCTCGGCCTACGGGCCCGTCGACAAACTGTGGGGTCGCCAGGAGATGAGCACCTGGATGTACTAAAAGTCTTACACTGTTGGGCTTGTAGCCCTAGCCGGTCTCACAACGGCTGCAGGACACGTCCCTGGAAGCAGAACAGGGAAATGGTCGGTGGATCTGCGACAGCAGTCCTCCCGGCTAGGCTCATGGAGCCCGTGGACCAACTGTGGGGTCGTCAGGATTGAGCGACCTGATGTACTATGTAGCTCAGCAATTCCCAGATTGCAAACTCCAACACTCTCTCCCTGGGGTGTTGGTTTAAAGACCGAGAACTTGAACGTGGACGTGAAAATAGGATAGCGAGGACTAGAACTAGGACTTGGGAGTATGGTCAGGACGACCGAGGTATCCCAAGGGGTGGACGGATGGGCCTAGATGTGGGAAGTAAAACCATTACCCTCTATGTATACTACGTATAATGTATATAGTATACAAAAAATATATCCAAAAGATAGTGTTAATATACATTATTCGAAACAAATCACTGCATTTTAAATGAACTGAACTTTATTTGAAACAATATAAAACAATAAATACGTACTTGCCGCCATTTTATTACTGATTGGTGTCATGACCTGCTGTAGTTTCAACTAATAAACATTGCCCACACTGTTAACATTAATCAGTTGTTTATAATTAACGTAATAATATTTCCTACAAAGTTGTTACCATTTTACTATTATTTATTATTTTGAAAATACCATCGCGCAAAATAATGTACAACGCACGTTTGTGAAGTGTTTTACAGAATCTCGAAAATTAAAAACCTCTCTACCGCTCGGTTTTTAAACATTTTTCCTCGATTCTCTAAAAAACACTTCCCAGCCTCGCATTGTAATATACTACTAAAATGCTACACTGTATGGTAAGCCTGTGTCTTGATGCAGAAGTACGAAATTCGCATTAGTTCAACTTGCTATGGGGGACGAAATTTTCTCATAGAATTTAAGCTAACCCAAAATCGTGAGGAATTTGGATAGCTACATTAAGTAACATAGCTCTTGAAACGCATGCTGATACACATTACATGAACTCTTTGTCCTTCTCCTCCTCCTACTCCTCCTCCTCAACAAGTGTCCAACTCAGGGCCGGGTCGAGCGTTGAGATGCGATGAAGTCCCTTACATTGAAGGTTTGTGAATGACAAGGATGCCGGCTGATTAACCCCACACGCCATCGCAAGGGGAGAAGAAATGAAATGAAATTAGTGAAATGAGTGTGGAGAAATGGTGGAATTAAATGTATAGCAAGGAAAGCGGGGAGAAACCCGAGAAAAATCTGCCCAGACTCCGACCCGTCCACCGCGAAACCCACATGGAGTACCCGAAACTGGAACAAGAGACCCTAACGGCAAGCGTTTAACCGCTTGCACTAAGGAGCCGCCCTCTTGTCACCCCTAATTCTCTCAAAAAACATTAATCTAAAAATTATATAAAACGGTTATTCTTCCAGTTATATGAATGCTAAGCATGCTATTTTACTTCAAAGAAGGAGAAACGATGATAAGTATTTGAGAATAAAGTTCTTAGGAAAATGTTTGGTACAAAGAGAGATGAATGGACAGGTGAAATGAGATGACTGTATATACTGTAAGAGAGCTTCATGATATTTATGGAAAACCACATATAATAAGAACACTTAAGTCACATAGACTGCCAAGTGCAGGACATATGGCACGAATGTGGAATGAAAGAGGTTTATGGAAACATATTGTAAGAAACCCTGAAGGGGAATGCCCAGTAGGTAGGCCAAGAATCGCATGGAAGAAATAACATTAACCATCATTTGAGGGAGTTATACACGGGGTGATTGGAAAACATTAGCTCAGGAGAGGGTATGAAATTCCGGATTCCATAGTGCTAGTGAGTTTAGTATTACTATTATTATTCTTTTGACATGGCCATACCACTGTAATCTTTTCTTTTCTATAATGTCTATGATGTCCTTTGACTAAAATTGTTATGGAATGGATCCCAATAGAAAGGAGAAAGAAAGGAAGACCGAAGAAAACTTGGATAGAAGGGGTACAAGCAGCTATGAATATCAGAGGATTGGAGGAAGATCAATGGATGGACAGAGAAGAATGGCGTTTGGTTTCCGGAAGACGGCGGCAGCTGCCATGATACCGTTGATGATGATGATGATTATTATTATTGTTATTATTATTATTACTATTATTATTATTATTATTATTATTATTATTATTATTATTATTATATTAATTAAGCAGAGAGCAAGCACATAAGCTTTTGGTGACAGAGATGGGCTTCGTGAAATTGAAGAAGAGACAAAATGAAGAATACTAAAATCAGAGAAATAATGGATGTTCAGAAAATATGTTCTACAAGTTATTGAAGAAAGAGGACTGAGATGGTTTAGCCACATAAAGAGGATGCCAGATGACAGGATATCTAAAATGACATTAATGTTTGAAGCGGAGGGCAACAGAAGAAACGGGAGGGACAAGGAGTGCATAAGTATATGATGTGGAGAGGTTTAACAGAGAGCGATACAGAGAATAGGGATGTATGGAGGAGTAAAATATCCAATGGGTCGTAGGAAAACTGCTGTATTGTAGAGAAATTCCTAATAATGAATAAAAAGAATATTAAAGCATAAAATTATGGAATATTCACCTGAAAGGTCCTTCTCCTAAACTTTATTAGTTATTTAACTGTAGCGCTTTCGGGACTAGTCCATCATCGGCAGGATTCAAAACTGGTGTTTCACTGAAGATCTGGTAGAGGGGGTTACGTGTACTGGGTTCGTTTTCGTTTATCAGATGGTCGTTGTTGTGAACTGCTTTCAAAATTTCCATCTCCTCTAGTACGTTTATTTTCGCTGGATTATTTTCTCTGTGCATTACTGTTAGGGTGTACTCAATATTTAACATGCGATGTCCTTCATGGATAACGTGTTTTGCATAGCTTGATTTTCCTTCTGCGTCAATAAAGTCTCGAGACTAGTCCCGAAAGCGCTACAGTTAGATAACTAATAAAGTTGAGGAGACGGACCTTTCAGGTGAATATTTCATAATTTTATACTTTAATTTTGAATAATATCTCAACAGAACATATCATGAATCTTATAAAAGTTTAAAAAGATTATTATTATTATTATTATTATTATTATTATTATTATTATTATTATTATCATCATCATCATCATCATTATCATCATAACTACCTAACTAACTCACTGGCTCTATCGAACCTGTAGGTTCATGGCCGCGTGGACATAAGCTCTCTATTCGTCCCTATCCTGAGCTAATGTTTCCCAATCATCCCCTGTATAATCTACTTCCTTGAAATCGTGCATAATGTTATTCACCACCTCATACTTGGTCTACCAACTGGGCTTTTTCCTTCTGGTTTTCCTACAAGGAGCTTCCATGCACCTCTTTCATTCCCCATTCGTGCCACATGTCCTGCCCATCACAGTTTACGAGACTGAACTTTCTTATTATATCTGGCTTTCTATAGATAACATGTAGTTCACTATTATGTATTTTTCTCCATTCACCTGTTATTACTATTAATTAATTCATTCGAGAAATATTTATCTAGAAATGCCGGAGTTTTCTCGATCAAAAAAAATATATATTTTAACTTTTGGTGACTTCATGTTTCTTTACCCAATATTATTCTTAATTTCTTCGGCCCGTGTAGGTAGAGGTCTTTCTCGCTTCCTTCACCCTGATGTTAAATAGAATAGTGTAATTGTGTTAATTTTTCTATGTCTTGGTTCCAAGTCTTCATGAATGTAATCATGAATTGGCTTAGAAATGAGTAAATATTGATTTTATGTCCCATATGCGTCAGATCTAGGTGGAGCTACTGAACGATTCTTTAGTTTCGCTGTCAAACTCATTGAAAAGCTGTCTTTTTCTCCTTTTACGAGGATCTTGAACTCCAAGCAATGCAGGTCAGATCTCTCCGACTCACCAAGTAAGTCTGTCATTCAAGTCATTTCGCAGTAATTCTACCCACCACACCACCATATCTATGCTATTACAGGTTGCATCACGACAACCGCTATTGAGTTGGTCCAGCTCTAGCTTTTGAGACTCATATTCGGATGGCACTGGCTTCAAATCCCGATGACGACCAACCGACTTTAGACGGTAGTATTTGAGTCTCGTTTTCAGAAGGTTTCGGATTCAAATCCCGATGACGGCCTACCTGACTTTTTTCCCCTCTATCAAGTCAAATGCTAAGTTGGAATTTCACTGCCAGGGCTCATTTCATCATTGTCATCCTTTCATTGTATAATCGACAACTTAATTTTAAACGAGAACGTTCCCAGTACTAAGAACCCTCTGTACAAGAACATAAAGCCGTAGGACCCGTGTCGTAGATCAGGGCACATAAAATAACAATAATAATAATAATAATAATAAGGTTGGGGACCAGGTTGAGAAAATCAGCTCTAACGACTAGGGGACCCGACATACTGGCCACATGCCACCCCTATACTGGCAGGATGATCGTCTACCTCTGTGGTTAACGTATGTAGCTGTGAGGCCAGCAGCCGACTGGTAAGCCAAGGGCTTCGTGGCCTGTCGCGCGATGGAGAGAGATTTAGGTTGTTAAACCATAACTACAAAGAAATTTCCAAAATAATTCAGCCGAAAGATTGATTCTCTAGCTAGAATTATTAAAACACAAATCTTGCTATCATAAAACCCGTAACAATAAAACCAAAACGAATTCTCCTTTTCGTCTAACCATAGACTTGAAATAATAGGGTCTTAAGTACTTTTTTGGTCCTTTCACGTCCATATTTGAATTCCCACGCTATTGATCGGAGATGTTAACATGTTAAAATGAATTACTTACTCCAAAAATAAGAATGTCACTTAAGACCTAATGCCCTTCATGGAGTTATGAATTAAATAATAAAACCGATAAATGTTTAAAATAAAACACCAGCTTTAAATTAACTAGAAAGTTTACACTACTGAGAACAGATGGAGGAAGAAGAGGAAGACCGAAGATGAGATGAATGGATGGAGTAGAGGAGGTCCTCCGAAACATCGGAATCCGGGGATAGAGGAGGGCGTTAGATAGGGCTGCGTGGAAGAGTGTCGTAACAGCAGGCAGGGTCCATAAAGGGCTGTAGAGCTAGAAGAAGAAGAAGAAGAACTTTAAAATGAAGTTAGTGCCTAAAATAAAAAAAATGTCATTTAGGTCTATGATCCTTCATGCAGGAATGGAAATCGACGAAGGACAAGAAAGAGATGTAGACAGTGATGGGAGGTGTCAGAAGAATGCAAATTGATTAATAGTGGAAGAAAGTGATCATTCGAAATGAATCGAGGCTAATTGCAAAAGAGGTTAAAACCCGCTCTGGGCTATAAAGCATGGGAAGAAGATAGAGAACTAGGATTGAAGTGCTGAATATGTTAAATAGCTTCATTGACCAAAAATCGATCAGACACCTCCAGAATATAGACATTAAAGCTTTTGTTTTGAATTGCGAGTACAGAAATCAAGGGGGAAAACAAAATCTGTCACACAGGAGCTGTAATAAATTAGAAATAAATTCCTGAGCAAGTAGGAGTTATTCCTCTCTCTTATTTGTCCGACTTATGTACAATCAAGATATTCACTCACTCACTCACTAGCACTATCGAACCCATAGGTTCATGGCCGCGCGGACACAAACTCTCCATAAATTCCTGTCCTGAGCTAATATTTTCCAATCATCCCCTGTATAATCTACTTCCCTCAAATCATAGTTAATGTTATTCTTCCATATCATTCTTGGTCTACCAACTGGGTATTTTCCTTCTGGTGTTCCTACAAGAAACTTCCATGCACGTCTTTCATTCCCCATTCGTGCCACATGTCCTGCACATCGCGGTCTAAGAGACTTAACTGTTCTTATTATATCTCACTTCCTATAAAGACCATGTAGTTCGCTGTTATGCAGTCTTCTCCATTCACCTGTCTTTCATCTCAACATATATGAAATATATATTTAATCAATGCCACCAGGTTGTAATTGCGACATTTCTGGTATTCTCTCCTGGCATGGCGTACTTATAACCCACTTCTGAGGTTGGGGAGCTTGGAAGGCGGGGTTAAGCTATGCCGATAATGAGATATGGTGATGATTTTAATGATGCGCCAGGAGAGGCGCTTCTAATCTAATATAATTAGGCAAATATGGTATTGGTGATAATGACAGCCAGATTAGTCTGTACTGGTGACGAAAAACATCCAGGAAACTTGACCCGAATACAGATCGAATTCGGACCCACTTTGTGACAAGGCAACACGCTATCTCGAGTCACAGTGTTGGATATAAATATAAAACATTGATCAGACCAATTATTAAGTATGATTCTGAAACTTGAGTGCTTGATTTTTTAAGGTTATATAATAGTATATTACGATGCGAGGTTGGGAAGTGGTTTTTACAGAAGCGACGAAAATGTTTAAAAACAGAGCGGTAGCGAGGTTTTTAATTTCCGATATTCTGTAAAACACTTCACAAACGTGCGTTGTACCTTAATTTTTTGCGCGATGGTGTTTTAAAAATAATATATAGGCCTAATAGTAAAATAATAACATCTTTGTTGGAAATATTTGCGTTCATTATAAACAACTGACTAACGTTAACAGTGTGAACAATGTTTATTAGTTGAAAATACAGGAGGCCGTGACATCAATTCAGTGATAAAATGGCGGCAAGTACGTATTTATTGTTTTATATTGTTTCAAGTATTAAATTCATTTAATTAAAAATTCAGTGATTTGTTCGTATAATATATATTTACACTAACTTTTGGATATCTTTGTATATAGGCCTACATTGTACGTAGTAGGCCTATAACATAGACGGCAGTGGATTTACTTCCTACATTCGTTTTGTGATATGTAATATTACAGTATAGTTATTTAGTCTACTGCTGTCGTCTCGAGGTAGCGTGCTGCCTTCTTACGCAGCGGGCCCGGGTTCGATCCCCGGTCGGGGCAGTTTTTCTGAGTGAGGTTTTAATCGGGATTTTTCCTCACCTGTATGACAAATGTCAGGAAAACGTTAAGGCCCAAACGGTCCCCGAAATCACATGGCCATCATCATCCTTATCATTATCATCATCATCCTTCACCGGTGTGGAAAGCAACGGGAAGCTACCACACCTGCAATTCCCTAGTAAAGCTGCAAGCATTGCATGAAAATGCTATGATTGCAGTGAAAGACCTGCCCTCGGGCATAGTTGCTATGGATGGATAGTTATTTAGGTTGGCAACCCGAAATTTAGAAAGTAGAACTTACAATCATTACTGTAAGAATGACAAAACGCACTATCGTGCATAAAATATTTTTGAAAGCTGGTCTCTTTCTTCTTCATTTGGCATAACGGCCCCAAGAGTTTGACCGTACTCTCTTCCACGATATATGCCCACATATCTCTTTCTATAGCTTTTGTCTCCATCTTTTCACTCCTAATTTTCTGAGGTCATTCTCAACATCATCCCTCTTAATCTGGGCCTCCAACAATAATAATAAGGGTATAAAAATATAAATATAAAAATAGTAATAAAAATTATAGACTGAATAAATCAATAATTCACTATAAAACAGGCTTCTCAACATAATAGCTTATACGGTGTAGGGTTGTCAGTTCCACGCCCAACCCCCAACTTGGAGGACCAGGTATTTAGATTTGAGGGTTTCCGTCCCCGTTCCCTAGATCGGTTGTATTCCAATACAGTTACAGAGTGATCTACTCTTGATTTTCTGTTAGGGTAAATCGTTGAAGTTTTTCTTCATCGCAAGGCAGCGAATCTCTCCTTTATTCCCTAGAGTGGGTTGTCTCTTCGGCGAGTTTTGCCGTACCATAGGCTTCCTGCTCCCCAGATTCTGCCATTGAGGTGTTCAAAGTAATCGTGGCAAGGGAACCATCAGCCAGAGCCAAGTGAACCTAGGTATTTTTAAAGATGTAATTACACCTCTCCATATATTCACACACCGATATCATGGGATCCACCGCTGTGGTCTCGAGGTAGCTTGCTGCCTTGTCACGCACCGGGCCCGGGTTCGATCCCCGGTCGGGGCAGTTTTTTCCTGGGTGAGGTTTTTATCGGGGTTTTTCCTCCCTGTAAGAAAAAATTTAAGGCCCAAACGGTCCCCGAAATCATATGGCCATCACCATTATCATCATCCTTATCATTATCATCCTTCACCGGTGTGGAAAGCAACGGGAAGCTACCACACCTACAATTTCCTAGTAAAGCTGCAAGCATAGCATGAAATGCTATGCTTGCAGTGAAGGACCTGTCTTCGGGCAGAATTACTGTGGGTGGATATCATGGGATACATTGGCATTTGTTAAAAATAAAGAACTCTAACGTAGTTTTTTTTTCTTTCATGTTTTCTCTCGTTCACACTGTTTTTCATTCTTGTTTTGCTTTTTTTTACGTTTTTTGCTTATTCACACATATAAACACAAGGACATAACACACACCCAGTCCCAAGGTGGAGACTTAAAACCCCTCACCCCGCCGGGAATCGAACCCGGGTCGCTGGAGTGGAATGTAGGGACTCTACCGACTACGCCACAACGACGGACTGAGTAAATCACTAAGTTTATTTTTAATTTCAAATAAGTTCTGGTATGAAAAAGAAAAAAAGTTATTGATGTGAGAAACCATAGGCCCTATTATGCAAGCTGTTAATGTAAGTGATATGTAAGCAGAAATTTGAAAGGACGCAACTCGTGAAACTTTATGACGCAGTTACAGTAATGTATCTCATAAAACATTAGTTTGCCATGACAATGATGTATTGTGTGCAACGCCTTCAAGTGAAATGTCATTTTTAATGCTCAGTGTTCCCAGATTTCATATCTTTATTTCTAATGTTTTTATATCTAATCTATAAATGTGAGTGCTTTATGTGTTACATAAAAATAGATAAGAAAACAATATGCTTTATCTCAGAGATTGGTTTCACTTTTAAGGAATAATGTCGTTAAATGAATCTAGAATAACTTAATGTAGGCCTATATAATGTTAAAACATTGGTTACGTCATTTGACATTAAAAAACCTGTCGCTTTCTTCCAGTGCCCATCTTTGATATTTCATTGGTCATCCTATAGGCTTTTCATGAACTAATCCATCCATAGTAATTCTGCCCGAGGGGAGGTCTTTCACTGCAATCATGCTATGCTTTGCAGCTTTACTAGGGAATCATAGGTGTGGTAGGCTCCCGTTTATTTCCACACCGGTGAAGGATCATGATGATAATGAAAAGGGTGATGATGATGGCCGGTTGATTTTCGGGGACCGTTGGGCCCTAAGCTTCCTGACATTTGTCTTACAGGTGAGGAGCCTGTCTCGACCGGGAATCGAATCCGGGCCCGCTGCGTGACAAGGCAGTATGCTACATCGAGACCAAGTTTCTTAAACAGAAGTTTAATTTAGTTGAGGACGACTGCATTATCAAGTACTTATTTTAATATTTTAAGATTAAATTTTATATAACTATTTATTTTATTGAATATTATTTTGCCTTTTCCTGTTGATAAAATTACCTCTTCATTTTCGTAATGAGAGATATCTCCGCAAATTAATTTACTTTGGCAAGGATATTGATTCAACACTGTACGATCGATATGATACAGCAAGAAATATCAAAAGAAAATAACTTCATAAATTACAAAAAAAAAGTTAGTTCTGTTGCTCTAAAAAATTATTAAATGTTGCATAATGAATCTGAATTATTGATAATAGTTATTTCTCATACAATCATCTGTTATCGATTTTTCCCAAGCCCAAAGAGATTTAACAGTAAATATATGCTATTTATAACTATACAGCCGGCTTAGAAATCACCCGGAAGTAAGATCCCGATTGAGGGCCTTTCCACTTTTCAGCGGTTGCCCTTTTTACCAGCCGGCTGCTGGCCCTTCACATCCACATGTGTCAATCACAGAGGTAGATGATCAACAGCCAGTGTAGGGGTGACATGTGGTTAGCATGTCGAGTCCCCCAGCCGTTATAGCTGGTTCCTCAACCTGGAGCCGTTACTTATTGTAGCTACCCAATTGCCTCACGATGCTGGGTGGGCACCGGTCCCATACTGGCCGAAATACCATGAGAAAATTTCTTCCTCATGGAGACTCGAACCAGCGCAAGTCCCGTAGCTCTGCGCCAAGGCTTCCTACCTTAACCGCTCGGCTACGGCGCGGGACCGGAAGTAAGATTAGAATGCATAACCTCACATTTGGTAAATATTAAACATTATAATTATTTTCAGCTTCTGATGTTGTATTATTCGCTAAATAGTCATTCCAAGTCCAACGCGAGGTTGAGTTTTTCATTAGACAAACTCACTTGCGACGAAGTCGCAAGTGATTTTTTCACAAAAACACAGTCTCTTGTTAGATTACTGTTGACAATCATGAAATGTATTAATTGCCAATTAGTTTATCAAATAACGTCTGATTAATTCAACTTATTCCAATTATATTTTAAACCAGTATGTTTATCCTGTATTTCCTATATTCTATATTTTGCAATTTTATCAAGTTGTGTTTTATTACTACTGATTTAAATGTTAAAGCGCGTTTTATAGCATTACATCAGAGAGGTAAATGGGGGATTAGAGATGTTTTCTTCTCACTCGTGTTGAATTGCATTACGTACTCTGTCCTGAAATGAGATGCTGCTAATCATATCGGTTTATCTAAGTAACAATGTTTCCATAGTGAAGTATGATGTGTGGGAATGTAGACACAGGGTGGAGATCACAACCTCCCTCATGTTTACTTAAGCATTGTTCAGCTGTTTGAGATACTTGACGGATAAGATGAGAGAATGCAACCAGCTGCTTGCATTAATATATACCACCTGTGTGGGTTTCTACAACACGTTTCTTCATTCTCTGTATAATCTACCTTCTTAAAATCGTGAATAATATTATTAACTTACCTCTTTCTTGACCAACTTAGTGGACGTTTCCCGGTGTTTTTTTTTTTTACAAGAAGTTTCTGCTTCTCAAACGGCATACGATTCAATGCAGAGGGATTCTTTAGAATTCCAATGAAGTTAGATTTATACGAATGTGTCTATCTGGCACAATGAGCAGATTGTCAGTGCGAAAACAGTTGTCAGATTCTTTTCAAAATGTATTCATAAACTTAGTCTTATTATTTTATTTAACGGCGCTCTTTAACAAATTAGTTCTTTTCAGTTCTTTAGTTCTTTATTCAGACTGGTAGGGCAGTTCGGACCATCGCGATCTGAGATGTGTTATGTAGCCCCTATTATTAAGATGAGCTACAGGAGTTGCGCTGGTTCGAGTCCCCATGAGGGAAGACTTTTTCTCCTGTATGGGACCGTGCCCACCCTGCATAATGAGGAATGTATATATATATATATATATATATATATATATATATGATATGAAAAGAAAAAAGAATGCTTGAGTCGGGATTTGAACTCGAGTCTCTAAAGTCTGTACCTTTAGCGCTCTAACCAACTAAGCTACCCAAGAATTCCAAGACTCGAGTTCAAATCCCGACTCAAGCATTCTTTTTTCTTTTCATATCATATTTGCCTTCATTGCCAAATGTCAAAAATATATTTATAATATCTATATATATAATATATATATATATATATATATATATATGAAGTCATACAATTAAATACGTACTAATAATAAATATATTTACTATAATCACATAAATAAGTGAATATATACTGTGTAGCTACAATAAGTAGCGACTCCAGGTTGATAAAAACAGGTATAACGGCTGGTGGACCCGACATACTGACTATATGTCAACCCAACACTGACTAGATGATCGTCTACCTCTGATATTAACACATGTGGATGTGAGGGCAGCAGCCGGCTGGTACGCCAAGGGCCCTCTAGGCCTGTCGCGCTTGGAATTATTAAGAATAATAGAATGGAAGTCTACTCTATGGGTAATGAAATTGTAGATCATCTTCTAGTTCCGACACACCAGGTTCTACTCCCATTATCCTTATCGTGAGTAAATAGGCGTTTGTCTACAAGTCTACAAGCTCTAGTCATAAGTCATAACATAAACTCACAGATTTTAAGTGTGTGAATTATTTGTGACAAACAGTATAATAGAAACCGTATGGTATGAGTCTCAAATGAACGGTTTTCTCAGAAAAAATGCATGTATTTGCATGGCCAGAGAAAGAATGTTATGAAATTGCATATGACGATATAGTTAAAAGTCTTTATGAGCCAACAGAACTAATTTAGGCGTCGTAAAGCTTAGTGAGGACCTACAATTCTATTCGTAACGTCTCAGCTCCTGTGGAGGGGTAATTTTGTATAAGTTAATTGTATCTATTTTTCAGTGAAAACAAAATGAGTATGAAAATTGAAGTCTCATTTCTTTAAATAGAAAAAATAGAGAGTATTTTAATTATTTTAAATGTAGTAGTAGTAGTAGTAGTAGGACTTTATTAGAAAAAAGTAAGATATTTACAATATTATTTACAAATATGGGTCGCACGGGCAGTAAGCCGTACGTGCTGTTGACAGTCCGTTACAATAAGGTATAAAGTGGTACTAGTGTAAAGAAAAATAAACAACAACAAAAGCAATAACATTACAATTACATAAAGAAAACGCAATAATATTACAATTAAATAGTAACACAATAGCATTATACACTAAAAAAACATTAACATTACAATTACATAAAGAAAACACAATAATATTACAATTAAATACGAGGGCGGATCGGAAAGTAACGCACAATAATTTTTTTTAAAAAGTTTAATAGTAAAAAAAAGGAAAAAAATCACAAATGAACTTACATCTTTTACCTACTTTTCGACATAGTCACCAACTTTCTCAACACATTTTTCCCATCGTGTTACCAGTTTCAATATGCCCTGTTCGTAGAAGTCCGTTTGGTTGGAGTGTAGCCATCTGCGCACTGCTGATTTCACTTCCACATCTGTCTCAAAGCGTTTGCCGGCCAGGAATTTCTTCATGGGACCAAACAGATGAAAGTCCGATGGTGCAAGATCCGGACTGTATGGTGGATGCTGGAGCACCTCCCAACCAAATTCGGCGGTTTTCTGACGAACGACAGCAGCAACATGGGGGCGCAGCATTGTCATGAAGAAGTTTAACGTTAATGTTGTGACGTTTGTCACGAATGGCACGACGCAACTTCACCAAAGTTTTAATGTAGGCCGCAGCATTCACAGTGGTCCCGTGTTCAGCAAAGTCCACCAATAAAAACACCATGCATATCCCAGAACACTGTCACAAGCACTTTCCTGGCAGATTGAGTCGCTTTGAATTTTTTCTTTACTGGGGAACCAGCATGTTTCCACTCCATTGATGCCTGCTTTGTTTCGGGCGTGTAGTGGTACGCCCAAGACTCATCACCTGTGACGATTCCTTCCAGAAAGTCATGTCCTTGTGCGGTGTACCGCGTTAAGTGGTCCAAGCTTGCCATCATTCGCTGGCCCTTGTGGTCGTCTGTCAGGTTCTTAGGCACCCAGCGAGCACTAACTTTACGGAATTTCAAATTTTCATGAACAATATCGTACACCGCACCATAGGAAATGTTGAACTTCTGCGATAAGGCTCGCAGTTGCACACGCCGGTCGTTCAGAATTGCCGCCTCAATGCCTCTGACATTCTGCGGGATTGCTGCTATTGTCGGCCGGCCGGAGCGTGGCGAATCACTAAGGTTCACGCGTCCCTCTTGGAAGAATGTGCACCACCTGGAGACATTGCTACGGTCCATACAATCATCCCCATACACGCCACGTATGTCCCTGTGAATTTCACTGGGTTTATGCCCTTTGGCCCACAAAAATCGAACAACACTTCTCTGTTCCTCACAGGTGGACGACTGTAGCATGCGCGCCATCTTTGTTGCATAGTTCAAGCTTCTCTCGCAAGAGGTGCACCTGAGAAAAAATACCATCTGTAGTGAAAACTTCAAACTATATCTCTGTGAAATTTCAACATTCTAGCTGCAATACCAAGGCAGAAAAAAATTATTGTGCGTTACTTTCCGATCCGCCCTCGTAATAACACAAGAGCATTATACATTAATTAATTTATATAGAATTATGAAGAAGTAATGGTATTGCATTTTGATAACATGTATTTATTCATGAATGAGTGTTGTCCTTATTTGCCGCGTTTTGTCCAGAAATTTACCGAGGTTTATCCAATTTTCTGGATTTGCCAATAACTCGTAGCATGCCAATCTTTCCCGATTTGAATTTAGAAATCTTTCCGGTAATAACCGACGTCTCCAATATTCTAAATCATTACATTTTCCTAATATATGTATCTCATCTTCAAAGTTCCCGCACATTGGACATATTCGCATATCGTGATCGTCGCTAATTTTTAGAAATTTCCATGCCCCTAGCCTAAACCAAGCAAGCCCTGATCTCTCCTTAAATCCTAGGTTGAGTATATACGATTCTTTTCCCCAGACGTGTTTTAGGTCTCTTTGTAAACACAGTGAGCGTTTTCCTGTACATTCGGCGAAAGTATCTTGTTGGTTTATATCTAAGTACCTCCTTATTTTTCTCCACACGTTCTTGCGATTTTCAGTATATGACCGTGTACCTTTATTAAAATATAAAAATAATTGATATGCTAATAAAATTATTTAATTTGTATTTACTTTCAGATTATATTGATATAATGTGTTTAAAATATCCCTATACTCTATTAGTTGTTGATTTTCATAAGGAATGTAAGTTGTCTGTAAAGTTACTCCAATTATGGGGCAACTTTACACAGAAAATAGTTGAAAAGATACAGTAATAAGATAAAAATATGAATGTTTCTAGTATACTAATTGAATAGTTTCTCTATTTATTTATACAACCAAATAAAAAAATTATTCTGTAAAATAACGAGATTTCTTATTAAATTTTTAAAAAGTGTCTAAAGTTTCGCCGTTTAACGTCACATGTTTATTGATTCATTACTTTATAATGATAGTGAAGTATTTTTATTTTTCAATAAAATAAGTAATACTCCCCTGCAATGTTGTCAATTGCCCTTGCATAATTTCAATAAATGTGTTTATTTTACATAGTTTCTTTTAATTTAATTTGCGCTAAAACAAACCATCAGATAAAAAAAATACCAAAGGAAAAGTTGTACCATTTCACATCCCATATGTAATGTGTAAACATCGGATAAATACTTGCCTCCTTCTTCTTTGGTGCTATGACCCTTAATTTTAACCTTGGCTTCCCTAATCACCTCCATCCTTTCTTCTCTACCTTGACTTTCATTCTCCATCTTTTAATGCCAAGTTCTCTAATTGTATACCAATCGATCCGTACTCCATATTCTTGATACATCTGTCTGATCAGATTCATAGGGGTTGTCAACAATAAAATTAGTTTTACAGGTGCCAGCCTTGCGATCCAATCCCTAACCTGGAGGACCAGAGTATCTCTGGACCATCACTCCTGATCTGTCCGGCAAGGGAGGCGCTATCAGATGCTAAGATACCGCTTGCATAACTCAAAAGTTCACAGAATCACGAAACCCCATCACCACAAAGTGGAGACACTTTTGGGGAAAATATTTGCGAGCATTATAAAGTAATGTACTAGATCGTTTGTGCACGAAACTTTTTTCTAAGAAAATCGTACATGTGCAACCCAAAGATTATAAAATATTTTGAATATATACATATGTGTGTGTGTGTGTGTGTGTGTGTGTGTGTGTGTGTGCGTGTGTGTGTGTCCACCGCTGTGGTCTCGAGGTAGCGTGCTGCCTTGTACAGCGGGCCCGGGTTCGACTCCCGATCGGGACAAGATCCTGGGTGAGGCTTTTTTCGTGGTTTTTCCTCACCTATAAGACAAATGTCAGGAAGCTTAGGTCCCAACGGTCCCCGAAAATCATCCGGCTATCATTATCATCCTTATCATTATCATCATAATTCTTCATCAGTGTAGAAAGCAACGGGAAACTACCACACCTACAATTCCCTAGTAAAGCTGCAAAGCCTAGCATATGAAAATGCTATGATTGCAATGAAAGACCTGCCCTCGGGCAGAATTACTAAAGATGGATATATATATATATATATATATATACACCAAAGGAATTCTTGCTTAAAAATGTGCTCACTTATATAGATATTGACTCATAAGTATTGAATTCTTTAAACAAAATTTTATTTGGAATATTTTTTTACGATAAATTAAACTACTCTTCTAAGTAAAGATGATGATGATCTTCTTCTTCTTCCTTCACGAATTAGGTCTTTGCCTGTTCCAATCTCACATCTGTTCAGCCCAGCGCTTTCTTGGTCTTCCTATCGATTCCGATTCCGATTGAGGGTCTTTCCACTTTTCAGCGGTTGCCCTTTTACCAGCCGACTGCTGGCCCTTCACATCCACATGTGTCAATCACAGAGGTAGATGCTCAACAGCCAGTGTAGGGGTGACATGTGGTTAGCATGTCGAGTCCCCCAGCCGTTATAGCTGGTTCCTCAACCTGGAGCCGCTACTTATTGTAGCTACCCAATTGCCTCACGATGCTGGGTGGGCACCGGTCCCATACTGGCCGAAATACCATGAGAAAATTTCTTCCCCCATGGAGACTCGAACCAGCGCAAGTCCCGTAGCTCTGCGCCAAGGCTTCCTACTTTAACCGCTCGGCTACGGCGCGGGACTCCTATCGATTCAGGATTACTAAAGACCATCATATTACTAAAGACTATCATACTCTATAATCTTGAGCCATCTTTCAGTTCAGCAGGTTTATTATCCCACCACGGTACCAGTCTCTGGTTTTTGATGTGAAGAATCCATTGAGACCCACTTTCACAGCTTCAATGTTTTCGAAATTTCACGCAACAAATGGGCCATGGATTGAAAAAGATGTAATCTGAAGAACAAAAGATAAAGGCTATATGTTGAGTGTGGTAGCAGTTCGATTCTTCCCAGTTCCTAAATGTTTGTCGTGGCTGTTTCTGTAGTATGGGATCCGATCGGGTTTGAACCCGCGACTCTAAAAATTTCATATCATTCTAGTTGAAAATAAAGTTCCGCGTCAACTACACGCTTGTTTGGAACAAACTCTCACTGAATCACACCTTCAAAATTCCACCTGTTACACAACATTACATTCAAAACTGACATCACTTACAATACAAGCTATATTACTTCACACTGTGGTATCAATCAATTTCATCATCGAAATTAGGGAGGTCCCATCTTTTTTTATTATTACATTTCCTCCGCCTCACAAATATGAAAGTGTTGTATATGCTATTTGAGATTCAGATAGAAGAGTCTCTGTTTCTGCATACAGAGGGCACTTTGTGTGCGGCCTTGATCTGACCACAAGGCGCCACATCTCAGGCCATACACATCCATCTTTTCCTAATGAAGGCCGTCTGCACAAGAGTTAGTGCACTATATCTCATTGAGAATTGGATAAATTGTGACAAAAGGTGGCATTCATCATTAATTCTCCTAATTAACAGAATTTTAATTCTACTTCTTCAAATTCTTTAGGTCTATTATTCACTAAAATACGTTATAATTATAAGAAGGTCTGCATTAAAAATAATGTTAAAAAAATAAATACATTTATTCGTGTATACTTTTAATATATACAAATATATTTGTAAAATTTAAAAAAAATCCGAAAACATTTAAAACATCGCTAAAATTAAATCCTTGTGCGGTTTATATTTTGTTGATGGCCTTTAAGATGTCTACCGGTATTCAATTTATTGAGATGTTTTGAAATGTCGGTAAGAAATGCCAAATTTAGCAGCCGGTTTTCATCCATCAACTCGGGAATTTCCATTACCTATAATGGAAAGTTATATACCGGTAATTAACATGTTGGAATGAAATGACGGCGTAATACCAATATAGGCTATTTTAGGTATCTACATGTCCGGCGATTATATTTGGAATAGAACTATATATTGTTACTTTAAACGTCTTATCTGTTCTTTCATAAAATCTGGAATTATTTCCTTCAAGTCAGAAGACGTACGAAGCATTTTACCACTATTTCGTTCAGTATCTCCTTTCTTTTCGACTTCTTGTCTAAGAATCGAAAGGTTAACATTTATAATCTTGCCTGTGCCATAACCATGGCTTGGATTTTTATGTAATAACATATTTTATGTAATAAAAGGTTGCAACACAGATAGCATATATTATTCAACTGTTTGTGTGTGAAACCAAAACAAAAGACAGTCATAAGTCTAACTTCTAGTTATACTACGTTGCAATCTTAACATAATAATTTTAATTTCCAACACATATAGAATAAAACTAGAGTTATCAACAAAAAGAAAATCATTTTACCATTAAAAGCATGGGGTGCTTTTTATGATTTTGACATTTTCTTCGTAGAGACTTTGTCAAATATATTAATTGATATAGAGCACCCCACGCTTTCGATGGTAAAATTATTTTCTTTTTGTTGATAACTCTAGTTTTATTCTATATGTGTTGGAGATGATTTTTTTGTTGACCACTTTAATTTTATCCCAGCGTGTTGGAAATTAAAATTATTTTTTTCATTTTTTAGTTCCGTTTTATAATAAAGGGTGTTGTTTTAGTTCGATAATTTTGGCCAGGATTTTAAAAAATATGAAATTATTGTATTGTCACGGGTCCTTTACAAGTGTACAAAGTTTCAAGTCGATCCAATGTTTCTAAGTGGATGAAAACTATGTTCAAAGATTCCGTTACATAGATACAAAGACACTTCTTTGATTTTCTGATGATTCTGGCCAGGATTTTAGAAAAAAATGAAATTATTATATTGCCATGGGTTCTTTACAAGTAAAAAACGTTTCAAGTCAATCCAATGGTTTTAAGTGGGTGAAAATCGCGTTGAAAGATTCCGTTACATAGATACAAAGATACTTCTTTGATTTTCTGATGATTCTGGCCAGGATTTTAGAAAAAAAAATGAAATTATTGTATTATCATGGGTTCTTTACAAGTATACAACGTTTCAAGTCAATCCAATGATTTTAAGTGGGTGAAAATCGCGTTGAAATATTCCATTACATAGATAGATAGATAGATAGATAGATAGAGGTCAAGCTAATATAAAGAATGTAAAAATACTAGCGCTAGTCATAACACATTATCTCCTAAATTGAAGGGTAAAAATCAAGCTGAAAACAGAAAAAAGAACCAGGAGATAATATTCAGTACCAACATGAATAAAGAAAACTCTTGGGAAACGAGCATTAAGAAAACATAGACGTAAGTGAAACGATAATTTTTAAATTATTTAAAAAAAAAATTATATCGGAGATACAAATTTACGGGGGCACGCTAAGTCAATACGCTTTAAGCCGGAAGGTCGAGGTTTTGAGTTCTGGTAGGGCCAGGATTTTTAAACCGGTCTAAATCTTCTGGCGGCACTATGGACATGGCGTCCACTTACATCTAAGTGAAAAGAGTTTCAGATATTTCTTCTGGAGGTAAAGGCGGCCGTTACATAGGGTTGACAAAGCCAGCTTATATATCTTACCGATTGTCTAAAGTAGGAACTTTAACCTCCCACTACCCAAGGATCTCATAAGGCCTGTAGTGGGATCACTTTACCTTTACTTTTATATTTTATTTATACAAATTCAGGGACTTGACAGAAGTCATTGCCCATAATTATGAGCAAACAAATAACTATCTATATATTTATAATTTTGGCAAAAGAATTAAGGAAGAGGCTAGTGAAGTGCTTTGTGTGGAGTGTAGCATTGTATGGTGCAGAGACTTAGACATTACGACGGAATGAGGAAAAGCGACTGGAAGCTTTTGAGATGTGGATATGGAGAAGAATGGAACGTATAAAATGGACAGACAAAGTAAGAAATAAAGATGTGCTAGACAGAGTGGATGAAAGAAGAATAATGCTGGAACTCATAAAGAAGAGGAAAAGAAATTGGATTGACCATTGGCTAAGAAGGAACTGCCTGCTGAAGGATGCTCTAGAAGGAATGGTCAACGGAAAGAAAATTAGAGGCAGAAAAAGGCATCAGATGATAGACAATATTAAAATAAATGGTTTGTATGCAGATACAAAAAGGAAAGCTGAGTTAAGGAAAGAGTGGAGAATGCTGAGTTTGCAGTGAAAGACCTGCTCTTGAGCAGAACACTATGAATGAATATTTAATGGCGTAGCCCATTGTTGAGCCATAGCCTCTCCTTTGTAAGGAGTTACTAGACCAAGTTAATTTTTAGTTACCTTATTTGCTTGTAGATGTCATGGATGGCATGCGGTCAACACACCGACCCAATGAGACATCTAACAGACAATTGGGGTATTACTAGGACGTTGATGTTGGTAAATTTTGCTTAGAGGCCTCTTTATTCAGGCTTAGGAATATTTTACGAGCCTGAAAATCTTCAGACCCGGGACCCACGGCTTGAAGTCCTTCCCGGAGGACTTGGAATTTTCCTCCTAAAGAATCCATCCCCGCCGGGTTTGAACCCGCGACCCTCGGAACCAGAGGCAAGGAGCATAACCACTAGTCCACCGCGACCGACTGATAGTAGTAAATTAAAACAATAAAACATCATAGCAAAACACAAAGTTTGTCTCTTGCTTCCCAGTATCCTTCAGCGTAGCAGCGTGAAGGGCATGACACTGTAGCGGGTGGTTTCTGTCCATGTTAGTGTTCGTAGAGCACAGAGCGCAATGATGATTTTACTTTTATATAAATGTATTCATTTGGTTGAATTCAGAGACGAATATGGAGGACCATATTGAATGCGGTATTTAACGTACTGTTTCCATAAGCTATATACAATTAAGTCTACTACTATTGCGCTGTGACGATGTTTTTGAGATGTTGATTGCTTGTTCTGATGTCTCAGACCGTGCGGCCTTTGGCTGTATTTTTAACATAATGTAACGCACGCATATGAGTTTTTCGTTTTTTACATGGCGCCTGGAATCTCAAGGCAAACAGTGAGCCCAGTCCTTTTAAGAGCGTGTTATAAAAACTGTAATGAGCGTGTAATAGAAGACTCCTCGCTGTGTAATTCCATAACTTTACACACTTCAATTCACACATTAACGTTTTTGTGCGCGGTTAATTGCTAGGAGCGTGCTAACGTCATGGTCCAGTTCGCAACCCAGTCAAGCCCGACCGTCGCTGTGACAAATTTGTATTATAATAATTAATTTACTTTATCCGCTTTATGTTAGGGAAACTTGTATTCAAGGTCATGGCTAAACTTTGAACATATTGTTTCATACCACAAGTGTATACCTATTTTTTTGAACGAATAGCTATTATCATTAATATATTTTTTTTCAAATGCCGCAGGTTGTCATTTCGACATTTCTGGTGGTCTCTCCTGACATGACGTAGGCCTACTTGTAATCCACTTCTGAGGTTGGGGAGCCTGGAAGGCGGGGTTACGCTGCCCCGATGATATGAGAGTTGATGATGATGATGCGCCAGGAGAGGCCTTAAACTATTAAACTAAACTTAAGCTAATTAGGCGAATTTGATATTTTTGATCATGACGACCAGATGGTGTTCGGGGACCTTTTTGGGCCCTAAAGTTTCCTGACATTTATCTTACAGGTGAGGAAAAACCTCGAAAATGAAAATTCACCCAGGAAACTGTCCCTACCTGGGATCGAACCCGAGCTCGCTGCGTGACAAGGCAGAATGCTATCTCGGGACAACAGCGGCGGACTTATTATTAATATTATTTTGGCTATTCTTCACAACATGTGACGAGACTTTTTTAATTCCTTCGTAAACTCCTGTCATATTTTATTCATAGGGTTCCATTTTCAAATTATTTCCCACCATTTACAATTATTTTTACATTTTTCTAACGATTAATTCAATATATTTTGCTATAATATTTAACTACATACGTTGCATGAATACGTGGCAGCCATATTGATTTTAATGAATATTCTAAGCAAAAACAAAGTCGTGTTCCAGTGCAGCCAACATAAGAGTATGTACTAATTAACTCTACACTTATACTTCGAGTTTTTTTCTCGGGGTTCTTCTGTTTCCGAATTGCGTGCCACCAATACTCTCCAGTCCTATTCCCTCCCCCATCAAGTCATTTCATTCCCATTCATTACTTTCATACCACCTTTCACCTCATCTCAAGTTAGGTACAAAATAGTTAGGTTTAGTAAGCTATAGGTGTTTAAAATATGTGGTTGTGGTGATCTAATGGAGTACACTCATGACAGTGTCGTGTTTCAGCATAGGGCAAGATAGGACCAGGAGAGTTGTAGCCCCTTCTTCAGACTTTGGGCTCAGCCTAAATAAATGGCGGTATGAGTCGTGTGTGAATGCTTTTGACATATGTCGAATTAGGAACACTACATCAGACTACAAATCACCTTAGAGTAGATTTCATCTGAGAGTATATAAAAATAATACTATAAAATTATGTACAGTACCTTTTAATCATTTTAAAATCTGGGGAGACTATATAAAAGGTAGGCCTATTTAATTTTATAATTTGTATATTCTCTAACATATCAATGGATTTTTGTCATGAGCTTTATGAGATTTCACCTAATTCATTCCAATGAAGAAAGATGGGTAACATCCATCCATCCATCCATAATAAATCTGCCCGAGGGCAGGTCTTACACTGCAATCATAGCATTTTCATGCTATGCTTGCAGCTTTACTAGGGAATTATAGGTGTGGTAGCTTCCCGTTGCTTTCCACACCGGTGAAGGGTGATGATAATAATAAGGGTGATGATGTTGGCCAGATGATTTTCGGGGACCGTTGGGTCCTAAGCTTCCTGGCATTTATCGTATATGTGAGGAAAAAAAACCCGAAAAAAACCTCACCCAGGAGCCTGTCCCGACTGGGAATCGAACCCAGGCCCGCTGCGTGACAAGGCAGCACGCTACCTCGAGACCACAGCGGTGGACATGGGTAATATAATGAACCTAAAGTAAGGTTGCCACATTAGGATCTTAAAGCATTACCGAGATCTTCCTCCCAATACACTACTGCTCTAATATTGAACTAGCAGTTAACCCAATCCCATCTTTACTCATCTAATCCTAATGTCAATAAAATTGGATAATTTACTTATTTATTTTACGGGTTACCTCAATATTATGTATATTACCTCTGGATGAGTATAAACTCGTGTTCAGGAATCATTCAACAACAAAAATAAAAATAGGTGTGTAGGCCTATACATACTTAGATGATGATGATGATGAAGCCCATTGTTCAGCCATAGCCTCTCCTTTGACAGGAGTTTATAGACCAAGTTCATTTTAGTTACCTTATTTGCGCAAAGATGTCATGAGTTACATGCGGTTAACGCACCGACTCAATGAGACATCTAACAGGCTACTAAGGTATTACTAGGATGTTTGAGATCGGTAAATTTTGCTTAGAGGCCTCTTTGTTCAGACTCAAGGATTTTTAAGAGCCTGAAAATCTTCAGACTCGGGACCCATGGCTTAAAGTCCCTCCCGGAGGATTTGCTCCTTGGATTTTTCCATCCTAAAAAATCCATCGACCACGGCCGGGTTTGAACCCGCGACCCTCGAGACCAGAGGCAAGGAGCATAACCACTAGTTCACCGCGGCCGACTACATGCATAGATAATATTAATGGAATTAAATATTTGGTCATAGACAGAAATACATTATAGCATATAATCGAAATGTACAGTTAATGACAAATGAGGGACATCTTGAAGAAGTGGTTGAATTCAAATAGGCCTATCTAGGAACAATAATTACAAAAAACACTCAAGATCAGAAAGAAATTGTACATGGGATTAAACTAGCCTCATGGGCTAATGGTCAAAGATTCTGGTTACAATTCGTGAGGTCCGGGTTCGATTCCCGGTCAGACCATAGGAATGTTTTTCTTAAAGGTCTGGATTTAGGTTAATTTTAGATTTGTGGATTCTCCTCGTGTTCTTCTTCTTCTACTACAGGGTTTAGGCTATGCAGCCTGTTCCGGCGAAGTTAAAAGTGGAGTCCATCTTCTATGTGGTCGGCCAACATCTCTTGTTCCTCTGGGATTATACAGGAAGGTTCTTTTTGGTATTCTTTCGTTGTTCATTCTCATTAAGTGTTCTGTCCATTTCTTATTATTTTTGCTGATTTTATCTTCAATTTTATATATATTTAATTCTTCTCGTATAGTTTCATTCCTTATTCTATCCGCTCTTGTGCATCCTTTCACATTACGTAAAAACAGCATTTCCGCAGTCTGTATCCTGCTTTTATCCCTTAATTTCATTATCCAATTTTCACTTCCATACAACAACAAAGGAACAGCCATTGTTTTATATAATTTAAGTTTCGTATCTTTCCTTGTTTTCCGACCTAAGGTTCTTTTTATGGTTCCACAAATAGCCTGAAATTTATTTACTTTATTTTCTATATCTTTATTTTCTCTATAAGTTATATCACATCCTAAATATTGGAAATGTGATACTTGTTCTATTATTTTGTTATCCAGTACAATTTTTTATCTATTTCCATATTTACCAATAAATGCCATTACTTTTGACTTATTTATTGATATTTTACAATTATATCTATTGGCTATTAATTTAAATTTATATGCTAACATTTGGAGCTCATTTTCAGATTCTGCTAAAAGTACAACATCGTCAGCGAATAATAAAGTATTTATATTATCTTTATTATCAATTAATATTCCTCGTGTTTGATTCATTTATTACTGATCATGACATCGGTGTAACGTAATTCCGTCTTCCGGCGCCATTCATTACCTCGAGACCACAGCGGTGGACTTAAGGCGAATATTGTGTTATAATTATGATGACCAGATGGTGTTCGGGAACTATTTGAGTCATTACCTTTCTAAGTTTGCCTTACAGGTGAGAGAAAGACCTCTACCAGAAACTTACTCAAATCCTGATCGCGGAGTAGAAAGTAGGAACTTTACCATCTACGCCACTGCGACCACCGTATTGAAAGGCAACAGTTGTATTTCAATAAGGTTCTAAAGATGCTGCTTGTCACACTTGTTTACGTCACTTTTATTTTCTCTAAATAATGCATATGGAATTGCTCTATGCTCAGACATATGTATTTTGTAGGCAACGGTTTGACATAAAAGAGTAATAAAAATAATAAAGTAATTCCGAAGTATTTAATATCTTAAAACACATTATCACGTTCATAAATTGTCAGATTAACACGTAATATATTTTATTGCTTTAACAACTCTATTAGCGAAACGATCAAGATTGAATTTGAAAAACGTTTAAAATATTTTCATTACGAATTAAATATTGAAATTACCGCAATCACAAGATGACGATAAGTGATAATATATAACTTACAACAAATCATAGCTCTTGGATTTAACGATGATTTTATCTGTTAGGATCTTATAAGAAAAAGCATATAAATTATGTTCTTACATACCATACATCCTACATCTTAGTAAATGAAACTATAATACTAGTATATAGGGCTATAATAACTTTGATTCTTTTGGCGAATTCCGAAGGAATGAAGCTATTGCGGTTATCATAAAACCGTTTTTAATATCTTCATCGATCCTACCTAGTAGAAACTGAAAATTACAATGACTAAAATGTGCATATATGTAGGCTATATATATATATATATATATATATATATATATATATATATGATGTGTGTGTGTGTGTGTGTGTGTGTGTGTATGTATGTTAACACTCTAACTAACCAACTCACTGGCTCTATCGAACCTGTAAGTTCATGGTCGCTGACATAAGCTCTCAATACATCCCCATCCTGAGCTAATGTTTTCCAATCATCCTCTGTATAATCTAACTCCCTCAAATCATCTATAGCAGACGAAAATAACGGAAGTGGTTTTATCGCTGAGAATCCTGGGTAATTTCTTGCCAATATTATGAAAACGATGACTTTCATGCATGACCAGTTTGTGGGTAGTTAATTCGATCTTTGCACTTGCTCACGGTGAGTCAGCTCACTAGTGATTGAAAGTAATTTGAATAGAGACTAATGTATTTGCATACGACCCTAAGTCGTGGGTCTCGAGTCTGAAGATTTTCAGGCTCTGAAAGATCCTTAAGTCTGAATAAAGAGGCCTCTAAGCAAAATTTACCGAAATCAACGTCCTAGTAATACCTTAGTTGCCTGTTAGATGTCTCATAGAGTCGGTGTGTTGGATGCATGACATTCATGACATCTATGAGCAAATAAGGTAACTAAAAATTAACTTGGTCTAGTAACTTCTAACAAAGAAGAGGCTATGGCTTAACAATGGGCTACGCCATTAATAATAAAAAATATAAATATTATTATTAATATTATCGTAGAAAATGTACATGCAATCTTCACTACAATTTTACTGTCTTATATAATTCATTATAATTAGTATATATATATATATATATATATATATATATATATATATATAAAATTTATATTATACGTGGTACAGTCATTAAGTTTTGAGTCTGAGCGCATAGTGGCACTGTGATGCACTATAGCGCATAGGTGGCGCCGTGGTATGGTACCTTGTCAGTCTGTCGACCCATAACAGACAGTTGAGTGCATGCACTACTACGGTCTTCGTTGTGACGGTGATTTGAATGCGCATGTCGGAACTCGAGATGTCACAGTTAGAGCAACAACAAGTTCTGTCAGAAATTTGGCAAGACCGCTGCCGAAACGTTTCAAATGATGCAGCAAGTTTACGGTGATTACGCATTGAGTCGCAGTGTTGTGTTTAGGTGGCACTGGCATTTTTTGCAAGGAAGAGACAGTTTGGAAGATGATGTGCGTACTGGACGCCCCACAAATAATTCGAACTAAACGCAAGATCGAAGAAGTTCTAATGTTGGTGCGTGCTAACCGCTCCCAATCAGTAGACGATCTGGCAGCCAGCGGTAGGGGTCAGCCATGGTACTTGCTACAAAGTTCTATCTCATGACCTGAACATGTCTCGTGTTACCCAGCACAGTGCCACGAATTCTGTCACAAGACCAACATGATGGCCGCATGACGATTTGTGGTGACTTCATCAGTAGTGCTGACGATGATCCGACGTTTTTCAACCGGATAAAAACTGGAGACGAAACAAGGTGTTTCCTTTACGATCCGCAACTGAAACGACAATCCGCAATCTGGAAAACGCCATTATCATCACGACAGAATTAACCGCGACAAGTCAGGTCAAAAGGCAAGGTGATGCTTGAACTGTTTTTGATTCAAATGGAATTGTTCACATGGAATTCATCCCAGAAGGTGCAACTGTAAACAAAACCCACTACAAAGAGATCTTGGTCGTTTACGCGATTCAATTCGCCGGAAGTGACCTCAGCTCTGGTGTACAAAGAATTGGTTGTTGTTACACAACAACGCCTCCGCACATCGTTCTGCCTTTGTGCAAGAGGAACTTGCAAGGCAACAGGTGACAGTTTTGCCATACTCTCCGTACTCACCTGATCTCGCGCCATTCAATGTTTTTCTCTTTTCTCGCATAAAATCAATCCTACATGGGCGTATATTTCATTCTTCCGAAGAGGTGATGACTTCCACTAGAGAAGCCATACGGGACCTTCCTGCCAACATCTTTCAGCTGTGCTTCCAGTAGCTATACCAACGTTGGAAAGTGTGCATAACGGCCAACGGCGACTATTTTGAGGGAAGATGTGGTTCTGTTTAAGTGCACGCCAAGTTATCGGCAACTTGTGAGACATCAGATTCTTGTGGGTGCCTACTCTCCAGGCATAAAGTGTCAGAACTTAATGACTGTGAGCTCAAACGACAAAACCTAATAGGCCAATAGCTAGTATAGCAAAGATTATGGCTAAATTACCGAAGGCTTCCTTTTTCCCATTCTCATGACAAATAATATGGAAAATTATTCCAAACCCAGGGAGAATTAAAATATAAACTTCTGGGTGTCCAAAAAATCAAAATAGATGTTGACAGTAGTATATATGTTATTTTATGTTTGTGCTGGTTTACTTATGGTTTTAATTCTGCCAGAATAAATAAAACATTATTATTATTATTATTGTTATTAATATTATTATTATTATTTATTATTATTATTATTATCATCATCATCATCATCGTCGTCGTCGTCGTCGTCAAAGAAGTATTGAAATGGATACCTCCTGGAAAAGGGAAACGTGGTAGATCAAAACCAATGTGGATAAAGGGAATTGAAGACACCAAGAAGAAGAAAAATACGACAGAAACAGACACGCAAGACCGGGAAGTGTGGAAGAAAAAAATGTATAATTTAGTTGAGGATGCCTGTGTAAATAACAGAAACAATCCTGAAATAAAATTTTAAAAATAATAATAATTATTATTATTATTATTATTAATAATATTAATATTATTATTATTATTATTATTATTATTTATTATTTATTATTAATCTGAAGGGTAGGCCTATATTTTCAATCCTTCATATTTAACATGAACATAACATTTATGTTGCAGGGCCATGAGCTGACTACAGGAGGCCGTGTGACCATCACAACTGAAGGCGGTGTGGCCTGTCTGATGATTGAGAATATTACATGCGATGACAGCGGAAAATACGTAATAAGCGTGGAAAACACTCTGGGGGCTGACTGTCATTTCGCATCGGTCGCAGTTGAAGGTGAGTTCCATGTTTGGGATCTAAATTCATGTTGTTATAAAATGTATCGACGCCAAATTTAGAACACTTGCGTCACGATTGGCGATATAACAAAAAAGTCGTCCAATTCCGTCCTCTTTAAAGTATTCTTTAAAACGTTTGAATGGAAACTGCTTCCTTTTTTAGACTTAAAATTCATCACTTTATCTTCTGAATTGCTGTACATTATTTACAAAATGCTCGGTATATCATGTTAGAGGAATACATGAGCAGTACATTCATAGTGTTCTGCCCAAGAGCAGGTCTTTCACTGCAATCACGGCATTCTCCACTTTTTCCGTAACTCAGCCTTCCTTTTTGTATCCGCATATAAACCATTTGTTTTAATATTGTCGATCGTCTGATGTATTTTTCTGTCTCTAACTTTCTTTCCGTTGACCATTCCTTCTAGGGCATCCGTCAGCAGGCAGTTTCTTCTGAGCCAGTGGCCAATCCAATTTATTTTCCCCTTCTTCATGAGTTCCAGCATTGTTCTTCTTTCACCCACTCTAACACGTCTTCATGTTTTATTTTTTCTGTCCATTTTATACATTCCATCCTTCTCCATATCCACATCTCAAAAGTTTCCAGTCGCTTTTCCTCATTCCGTCGTAATGTTAAAGTCTCTTCACCATACAATGCTACACGCCACAAAAAGCACTGCACTAGCTTCTTAGGTAATTCTTTTGCCAAAGGTCCGCATAAAATGCTTCTCATCTTGTTACAAGATTATTTTGCTATTACTATCCTCTGGTTTACTTCTTGATCGCTCTTCATTTACTACTGATAGTATAATCCAAGTATTTGAAGCTCTCCACTTGCTCAATGGCTTCATCTTTAATTCTCATGTTTATCTTCCTTGGTTTCCTTCCTATAATCTAGTCATTGTCTTATTTAAATTTATCTTCAGAACTTATTTTTAAAAAGTCTCCCGTCCACACTAAGAAAGTTAATTGTAAAATTTCGTTAAGGTATGAATCACGATATAAAATTATATATTTTTTTTATTTCGGAATTTAGCCTCAATGCAATAGTTATCCGTCATTCTCAAGAAATTCTCCTTCTCCAATTGTAGCGGTCCTGAACACCCTCATCTGTAAATCCCAGTTCACTCATACTTCTCACATCATCCATCCAACCTTCTTCAGGTCTTCCCTTTCTTTCCCCCCCCATCTATTCTAGACTCTAAGATATTTCTAAGGATTCTATCAGATGACACTTTCTTGAGATGTCCGTGCCACCTAAACGCCTTCCTTCAATTTCCGTAATACATTTATTTTAACTTTCACAATTTTCCTAATTTCAACGTTTCTAATTCTTTCTAACCTGGACTTCCGCGATATTCTTTCCCAGTAATCCATCTCTATTGCTAATGAGATAAAGGACTCCTCCAAACATGTTGCTTATCACCAGCACTTTTTGAAAATGTATTTGTATGTAAGTTTAAGATATAGGTCTAGGAAATGTCATGTCATGGGATTTCACATTGAAAAAAATTACTTACATATTATTTGCAGATGATCAAGTCTTTATTACACAAGATATAGATGATACTTCATACATGATTAGAAAATTTATCGAGCAATATGAAAAATAGGGATTAAAATTTAATATAAATAAGCACAACATTTAACAATCACTTTTGACGAGCCATATCTTGCAGGAATGAATGACACTACACATATAAAGAAAATTTAGATACCTTGGATCAATCTTATAAAAATAAGATTCATCACAATAAAAAACTCTGATTATAAAGATAATATATTTTTTTGATTGCGTATGAGCCCATTTAGGACTACGCAAAGTACTTAGAGGCGTTTCCTTTGAGCCCAAATTTCTTTAATACTTTTGCTATGAGCTTGTTTTCTATCATCTGTCCAAGTTCCAGTTTTTTTCTTCGGTTTGTCCTCTTGGTCAACTTGCCACTTATTCACCTTAATTCTAAATATATCTCTGTTTGGGATATTATTATTATTATTATTATTATTATTATTATTATTATTATTATTATTATTATTATTATTACTAATTTTAAAATATTTACAATTGAATTAATAAGATTGATTATTTATGATACATCGATTTGGGGGCGGTTTAGTTTTTTTTAAATAAATTCATAGGAGATTAAGTAATACAATGTGAAGAAAGAGTAAAACCGGAGATCTTGGTTCAAATCAAAAAGCAGATTTTTTTTTCTTTTTAGTTGTATTAATTATCGCATTCGATTGGTTTACCTGAGTGTATTAATTTCAATATTACGTTCATAAGAACTATAGGACAAAAAAATCTTTCTGCTTTAGTTATAAATCTCTCTGCCATGGTTAATCGTTTACAATGTTATTTCATTTGTTGTAACTTGAGTAAAAATTGGTGTTTTGTGAGTTGTAAAAGAGATGACTGCTCCATTCGTATCAAGTTTTATGAAACCTGTCATTATACCCCGAGAGCACCGACGTCTGTCTGCGTATGGAAACTTTCTAAACTACTTCACATGAATATCTAACTCCACTTGAACACCATATTTCCCCCCCATACACATACTAAAATACGGAAAATTGGAGATGGAGATGTATTTAATATTTTAACAATGATTTAAAATCCGTATTTCAGAGCAGCTTTTGAAGTGACCTTAGGTAATCTTAGATTTATATCTGTCCTCATATGTTTACCAAAATGTCTTCTTATTACCCCATTGGAGTTCCAAGTTTAAATGATATAGAAAGATACGAACAAGAATGGGAAAAAATCATCTGAGAAGAATGAAAAGAAATAGACTTCCAAAATTGGCATTCGAATATACTTCAACTGAACATGGGTTATATTGCCTATATCGTACCACATTAAGTAATTCTCTGTAATTATCAAACCCGTAGGTTCACACATCGCTATCCAGAGCTAATGTTTTTCAAACTTCCCCTGTATTATTTACCTTCCTCAAATCATGGTTAATGTTATTCTCTCGCCTCATTCTTTACTACCTACTGGGCGATTTCCATCTACAGTTTTATTTTTAATATCCATCCATAGTAATTCTGCCCGAAGGCAGGTCCTTCACTGCGATCATAGCATTTTCATGCTATGCTTGCAGCTTTACTAGGGAATTGTAGGTGTGGTAGCTTCCCGTTACTTTCTACACCGGTGAAGGATGATGATGATGATGATGGCCATATGATTTCGGGGACCGTTTGGGCCTTAACGTTTTCCTGACATTTGTCTTACAGGTGAGGAAAAACCCCGATAAAAACCTCACCCAGAAAAACTGCCCCCACCGGGGATCGAACCCGGGCCCGCTACGTGACAAGGCAGCACGCTACCTCGAGACCACAGCGGTGCTTTACAAATTTATTTAAATTATTTTGAATTCATTATGATTTGATATATACAGGGATTTATAGGTGTGGTAGCTTCCCGTTTCTTTCCACACTCCACTCTCTCTTTTGCATCTTAAAAGTACGACAAGGATGTCCTCTATCACCCACTCTTTTCAATATTTACCTGGAAAACCTAATGAAGAACTGCTTCAGGAATACGGGAGGCGTAAACATAGGAGCAAGAAGAATAAAGTGCATAAGATTTGCTGATGAAATGACTTTGCTAGCAGAAGATGCAATGACACTGAAAAACGTGCTGATGGAGCTAACTGACAAGTGCGAGGATTATGGAATCAAGATAAATATAAATAAGACGAAGGTCGTGATTATAGGAAGGAAATCAAGGAAGATAAACATGAGGATTAAAGATGAGGCCATTGAACAAGTGGAGAACTTCAAATACTTAAGTTGTACTATCAATAGTAACATGAACTGCGGTCAAGAAGTAAAGCAGAGAATAGCAATGGCAAAAGAAACTTTTAACAAGAAGAGAAGCATTTTCTGCGGACCTTTGGCAAAAGAATTACGGAAGAGACTAGTGAAGTTCTTTGTGTGGAGTGTAGCATTGTATGGTGCAGGGACTTTGACATTACGACGGAATGAGGAAAAGCGACTGGAAATGTGGATGTGGAGAAGGATGGAACGTATAAAATTGACAGACAATATAAAACATTAAGACGTGTTAAGAGTGGCTGAAGGAAGAACAATGCTGGAACTCATAAAGAAGAGGAAACTAAATTGGATTGGCCACTGGCTAAGAAGAAACTGCCTGCTGACGGATGCCCTAGAAGGAATGGTCAACGGAAAGAAAGTTAGAGGCAAAAAATGACATTAGATGATAGACAATATTAAAATAAATTGTTTGTATGCAGATACAAAAAGGAAGGCTGGGTTAAGGAAAGAGTGGAGAATGTTGAGTTTGCAGTGAAAGACCTGTTCTTGGGCAGAACACTATGAATGAATTAATTATTGAATCTCCAAATATTTTGAAACCCTATTTCGCCACAAAGGCATGTTATGGTTATAACTTACTATAACAGTATTATACTATATATTGTTAAACATAAATATTAACTCATTGCTTTGAATGAGTGTTGTGAATTACATAAATTGTTTATAAAAGTATTGTCAAAATATTACATATTGTAATGAACGTGTGTTGTGAATTTCATAATTTTTTATAATAATTTTGGTTCTTAAAAATCACTTCACACATTGAGGCAGAAGCCTCATCATCGTTTAAGAGTAAGTTTAACCAGAATCGTTGTCTTTCGAATATAGGACAATCAAATGAAACATGTTTTACAGATTGCATTGATTCTTGACATTTATAATAATTGTCATCACTGTCTGAGTTAATATTTTGAATCCCCTCAAATAACTTCCAAATTTTCCATGGCCAAAATTACACAGTAAATGCACAAGAATAACTTACGATTTCTTTGATTTTGTTTTCATTGCGGTCCGAAACATTTAAATAACTAGCACGAGAAATTATTTGTGGTCAACAGCACGTGGTGATCCTAGGCGGTCACCCATCCAAGTATTGGACACGTGCAATGTTGCTTGTGGTGTTCCCAAGCAGCATCCCATCCAAGTACTAACCACGGCTGATGACAGTGAATCTACTGGTGGATGTTTCCATGACTTCATAATAACTGGCACGAGGAATTATGAAGTCATGGAAACATCCACCAATAGAATAGATTCACTGTCATCAGCCGTGGTTAGTACTTGGATGGGATGCCGCTTGGGAACACCACAAGCAACATTGCGCGTGGTCAGTACTTGGATGGGTGACCGCCTAAGATCACTACGTGCTGTTGACAACAAATACCCCAAATGTATTCTAAATTCAAAATTTAAGGGCAAATTCTCAAAATGAATCTCCCTAAGATTGAAATTACAACCTTTTCGAAAAACAACTAAATTTCCTTAAACAAGCTACTCTGCTAATGGTTTCGATGGTTTTCATAGCGCTAAGGCAAATGCCGGAGTAGTCCCCTAGCCTCCACCAGTAAATTCAACCTTTTATCATCGAGCCGGGAATGTGGATGTGATTGGAACTTCATTTCTGGGGCTGGAAATACTGCTTTCACCAACTTCTTATGGATGCGCGGACTTCAAAAGATCAACATCACACCAATACTCAACTACATGCCAGTTCACAACTACCAACACACCACTACCATGGTTCTACATCTGTTCTACGTCAATTCAATTCTCTTTCGGCCAACTTCAAAATTAGCGGGACAAAGGCGTGCTTTGGAACCCGCGGAAGGCTCTGACCATCCAAAAGGGAAACTGTAGCCGCTACAACTTCATGTTGCAGCCGCATTAAGAACTCCTACGGTAGATTTAACGAAGTCATTAAACAATTAGTTGAGGAACTACAAAAAAGAACCAGAATATCTAGTCGTTTCTATACAACTAGATTATGAAAAGCACAAATTCATAGTAGAGTGCATAAACGATGTTTAAAAGACAGGAAGTGAATCAATATACACAAAAATAGTGATTCCGTCGGCTATTTCGCTACAGAGCCGAAGAAGTTGATCATTTCGATATATTTTTCTTAATAACTTTTTTCCATATTTATATTATTTTTATTTGTATTATATATTATTAACTTCAAACCACTCCGCCAAGGTTTTGGTGGTTTCCCTTGGCTTATTGACAAATGTCGGAGTAGCCCCATAGAGTCCACCAGTAAATATCATCCCCAATAAATCTTCTAAATTCAAAATTTCACAACAGATCAACTTAACCTGAAAGGTGTCGTTTGTGACTGGACTTGCGATTCACCCTCCCTTTCTGGTCCCCTTGGGGCCTGGCGACGGCTATGATGGTCTAGGTCTTCCTGTTGGTGGCTTAGTGAGATGGCATCTAGAAAAACACAAGCGAAAATCAGCTTAAAGGCTTGTTAATGTCTGACAACTGGTTCTTTGTCTCTCGATCTGCGGCAGGTTGTTGTCGGCGCTAGGTTAATCACTTATTATTCTCAATGGCAATATACAAAAGGGCTAAAGAGGGTAAATAAATCCCTAAAGTAGCCGGAAGTTTGGGTCACTTGTGATCCTGCTTCCAACACGTGGCCGTGGTCGTGTTACGCCAATTTAAGGGACAAAGTATGTTTTAATGCCTAAGGGTCGGTTTCACCAACAGAGGTAACTGTATTACGCCAGTTTAAGGTATGTGTTATATGTGGGGAAATCTGGCGTAATACAGTTACCTCTGTTGGTGCAACTGACCCTTAATCCGTGATTTAGTGATCGAGAACGCTATGTTTTTCTACGATGGGTTTCTATATCATGAGAGAAATACGAATCAATGCTGGCTTCTATAAAAATAATAGAGAGGTCACCTCTTAGCAATAATAATGCGACACTAACACGCCCAGCAGATTTGTTGTATCTTATTTCTGCATGGAATATGCAGTATGTGGGCGTGTCCCCAGGTAGATATAAATCGTGGTTCTGGGATTACCTGGGAGGTGGATTCGTGCAGACAACTAACAGGATATCCCGACTGCCATTGTCTGCTATGTTCTCAGATTTATATTCCGTACAATGGTCTATCTTAAATACACTTTTAAAAGTCACTTCCTTATGTATGTTGATAAGTTCTTAATACAATTTACCAGGTTATTTATAATGGAATTTATGTAACTTCTTATTGGTGAAGTTGAAGAAAAGATATTCCCCATACGGAGTTTTTTTTTTTTGTAAAGTTATGATACATTTAAATAATGTGATGAGATCGAAATGAATACATTCGCAAGATTTTTATAAATAACCAGCTAATACCCTGCGTGATTTGCTACGCCTAAATAAATTAAATACATAGGTTGTTTATTTAATTTTGGCAACTATTTATTTTCTGGATACATAGCTTACATACATGGTTGTAAGTTTTAGAGGCCTTCGGTGTAGTCACCAGCAATGCGTACAATGTATTCCCAGCGATGTGGTAGCCGTCTAATGCCGTCGACACTGCCTAATCTCTGGATGGTGCGTAGAGACTGATTAACTGCACTCAGACTGTCGTCCACACTTCTGAATCTCTTCCTTGAATTTAGGAATGAGGTCGAAGTCACAGGGACTTATGTCTGGAGAGTATGGAGGGTGATAGAGCACCTCCGAACCCCAGCGACTGAACAAAGCAGACACTGCCCCTAGGCACATGTGACACATTTTCATGTCCTCTAAATGCTTGTACCCACCTTGCCACTGTTCGGTACTGCAAGGTATCTGCACCACAAGCCTCTCGCAATCCTTGATGACACTGTAGTGCGTTTCTGCCTCTAAACATTCAATCTTCAACTAGATTCTCTGCTCCTGCTTTGAAAACTTGTACTACTGCGACGCCTAGATCTAAACTGATAACTTTGGGCTCATTGTTACACGAGGAGGGGAGGGGGGAGAGGCGAATCCATATGCTCGGACGGAGGGGAAGCATTGAAATTATATATTCAATAAACAGAATTGTCAACCCTAGTTTTATTTGGATTCCACACTATTATTGCCAAAACTAAAGAAACAACCCTTGTATTAAAGACGAAACTAAACATGGCGGTTGTTAGTTTTTAATTTCGAATTTCATGTAAACCGCCACTTCCAATTGTAGGATTTCGCATATTTTTGGATAATACGTACCTCGGTTTATTTTAATAGGATATACGTACTGAGTTTCGTTGTGAAACATCGAAAATTATGACCGCTAGAGCGATTTTTAAATATTCACTTGAGGTGAACTCTTACACCTTATGGCTTTAGAGGGTTCAGTTATGAATCTAAACCATCCATGGACCCACTCAAACACACAAAAAAATCATAATTGGTCCAGTCGTTTAGGCAGTTTCGGATTTCAGGTAAATCTTAATTTCTAATTATTGTCGGATTTCATTCATTTTCGGATAATAGCTACCTCGGTTTATTTTAATAGGATATATTTAGTTTCGTTGTGATACATTGAAAAATGTGATAGATACAGCGATTTTTAAATGTTGACTTCTGGTGAACTCCTACACTTAATGGTTTTAGAGGGTCCAATTGTGAATCTAGACTATCGAGGGACCCAATGAGACATACACAAAAAAATTTCATCAAAATCGGTCCAGTCCTTTAGGAGGATAATACTGACAAACACACGTGTCGACTAATATAGTCCACCGCTGTGTTCTCGAGGTAGCGTGCTGCCTTGTCACGCAGCGGGCCCGGGTTCGGTCCCCGGTCGGGGCAGTTTTTCTGGGTGAGGTTTTTTTATCGGGGATTTCCTCAACTGTAAGACAAATGTCAGGAAAACTTTAAGGTCCAAACGATCCCCGAAATCATATGGGAAATCATATGGCCATCATCAACATCCTTATCATTATCATAATCATCATAATCATCCTTCACCGGTGTTGAAAGCAACGGGAAGCTACCACACCTACAATTCCCTAGTAAAGCTGCAAGCATAGCATGAAAATGCTATGATTGCAGTGAAGGACCTGCCTTCGGGCAGAATTACTATGGATGGATATATATATATATATATAAACTTCGGGTAATTTGTTTTGATTTTGTTTTTCTTATTTTAATTAAGGGATTTGAATTTTGTTTAATTACAGTGATTATTATTAGTGTTGTAACTATGAAATAGCATTGTTATTTTATTCGAATATGGAAACATCTTCATAATTTATAAACCTTTTTACATTAGAAGAAAGGTCCATTTTAACCTCCATATTCGGATAAAGTGGACCCCAGAGTCCACATTAGCTTTTAGTCTATTTTTAAGTTCATTTACTCTATTAATATATACCGAAAGGCACAGATTAATCTGACTACTTAACTCATGCCTCAAATGGGAGTCAATGACCAATCACATTTCAATGATTTTTTATTTACAACCAATCATAATCGTTTTTCACCTCGATTCTATTTATTTTATTTTATTTTATTTTATTACTGTAAAATCAAGGTCTTCCTTTTTAACATTCTGAATAGGTCATAGCATTATTTTGCAGTGACCACATGTTGCTACCAGATTGTACATATAGTATACGAATGTCACCAGATCGTGGTTGCGGGAGATAATATAAAAACATTTGTAGCAATTAATTATACCACAAAAAAAATACTGTTTGCACTTTCTTAAACGTATTTTTTCTCAGGAAATAACGTTCCAGAAAAATATAATTGACATATTTACATCATAGGACATCAGAAATTAATTAATATACAGTATGATGTGTTTAATTTTTTCTCCACTAGGGTGCATTCTTACAATATTGCGATCCTTTGGCAATAAATAATTATGATCTGATTGCAGTGATGAACAAGTGAAACATAACGTTTCTCATTTGTTTACAAACATCGCCGTTTGCATTAAATACATAAATATTTTAAAATAACTATATTTAAATAATGATTTGTGAGTAAACAGCTTAATTTTGTTCGTTAAATAGTCCTAACAAATGCCACTTTGATTTCCAATTTCTGTAGATAAATTCCTGAGTCGTGAATTTATGGATAATTTGGAAAACTCTCATGGCATTACTTATGAAAATATTTGACTGATCACAATTAAAAAGCCTTGATTTTTATTTAATGTTTTGAAAATTTGTTGTTGATTATAACATTCATATGTGATTCAACTGCAGAAAGCGACGGTCTTTCGATTTAGTAAAATTACAAGGATCCATCCATCCATAGTAATTCTGCCCGAGGTCAGGTCTTCCACCGCAATCATACCATGTTCATGCTATTTGCAGCTTTACTAGGGAATTATAGGTGTGGTAGCTTCCCGTTGCTTTCTACACCGGTGAAGGACGATTATGATAATGGTAAGAATGATGATGGCCGGATGATTTTCGGGGACCGTTGAGCCCTAAGCTTCCTGACATTTGTCTTACAGGTGAGGAAAAACCCCGAAAAACCTCACCCAGGTGCCTGTCCCGACCGGGAGTCGAACCATTACAAGGATATTAAATAAAATTAATTAAGTGAATGTTTTTTACAGATAGCATTCTCATTGATAAAAATATACGTATTCGTATAAAATGGACCAGAGGGTCCACATTAACCGAATTTCTTTGTTATGTTTAGGTATTTTATACAGCCACCATGTCACATAATATCAAACTAAATCTGTCAGTATATTAAAACATCATCTACATAATATAATATATTTAGGAGTTTTTTTTTTCAACATTTGTAATATTCAATAGCAGGAATTGAGAATTGATTCTTAGCTTGAAAACTTTTTAAAGTGGCCATTTGCATAAATATCACAAATAAACCCTTCTTCCCACAAAAAATAACAGACAGTGGCCTTGAACCCGTCAAAGTTGATGAGGGCAAGTAGTTAAAATATTTTCTGTTTGAGGGCAGCATCAATTAAAGAAAATATTCATAGGGTCCATTCAAACATAAGGTCCACATTATCCGAATTTCATATATATATATAAATGAACTAAGTTAATGAAAAAGGAGACATTTTGTGGTTATGGATGTGTTTCAACTTAGAAATTTTAGAAAGGAACCTAGTGAAACGAAACATGCTGAAATTAATTTATCGGTTGTTGGAGTCGTTTGGATGTGATACCCATAATCCAGCATTAAATTAATTAAATGTAGAGAATGGAATGAGATAGCTTTAGACCTTATTTAGAAATTGCAGCAAAACCAACGATAAAATTTAGCCATCCTTATTTTGAAAATGTAGGTACATTTTGAAAGTATAGCTCGATATTTGCTGAAATTGTGTAAAGGTTAAATTATGTAAATATAGTTGCTTATTTCTTGTTAATCGTCGAGTTTAATCGGATTTATAATTATAGTCCGAAGCATCTCATACCAGTCAGTATGCCTACACATATTTTAATGGTGTGGCGTAAGTTTTAAAAAATAAACAGCTTATAACTTAGGTTAAGTTTTGTAGGAAACACCTTGGATCTGCTTCTTCAGAATTTCCCTCATTTATCATTAACTTCCATTCCCATTATATATTATGTGCTTCTATATGTGAACATATGCTTAGTGTTATTAATGTTTACTTCCAGTCCCAATTTCTTAGTGTTATTTACATTATATAACGCATTTTCCTTAATAGGTCCATATATCCTTCTGAGTATCTTTCTTTAAAAAAGAGATTTGTCATATTCAGTCAGAACCTAGGTTTAACTCCTGTAAGTTAACACCTTGCTGTAATTAGTGTTTCATTACAAATATTTTGAATTGAAATACATTCTTTTATTGAAAAATAATATTTCTTAGCATTTTGTATTATTTTATTTATTTTTCCTGGATATTAATATGTTTATTTAGTCCTATTAAACACGAGTCCATAAATTAATCGGTTATGAAGTAATATCAAATTTACTGTTTGGCACTTGCTTATAGTAAGTACCAATTCTAACAAAACCATCACAGTCTTATTCAATTCACTGCATCCAGTACATGGAATAACTTACTTACTTACTCACTGGCACTATCGAACCCGTAGGTTCATGGCCGCACGGACATAAGCTCTCCATCCGGAAAATTTTACCCCAGTAGAACCCATGCCCGCATTTCTTGACGGTTGTATTTTTACGGTGAAAGATCGTCACTCTTTCGACCAAGGTACTTATTTCGTCTGGCTTATCACCTTCGACCAGTCCGGCATGGGTAACCCTATCGGCAGCAATGCTACCGCCGGCATAGCTCTCAGGATCATTTAAGCACACAAGCCACTCCACCACGACAAGGTAAAGATACCATGGAGGGGCATGGAATAACTACAACCCTCAATTGGCGAAACAATAATTTCTCCTGCCTGTTATTTAAATGTTCCGGACTGCAAAGAAAACAAGATTATGTAAAACTCTAAGTTATTATTGTACATTAGCCATTTAAAAGTTCCGGACCGCAAAGAAAACAAGATCATGTAAAACTCTAAGTTATTATTGCACATTAGCCAACACCTAAATTAGTTACATGTGTTTTGATTAGAGATGAAACGGATAGCTGTTTGGCCGGATACCGGATATCCGGTCAACCTTGAAGCCGGATAGTCGATCGAACGTTGCCGTTTAGCGCTTCTTAATGACCGAGATCGCATAGGTGGCGCATGATCGATCGGGCGGACTCGACTGAATTCGGGTATTTTCGTTCATGAGCGAAGTTAGCAAGTGTTTCATTGACTTGTTGAATTGATTGTAAACACGATCATTTGAGCTTATTAAAAAACGTGCTATTGTAGTTTATTATTATAAAAGTATTTTTATAATAATTCTAAAATGATTTAGCGACGAAAAATGACATCGATAAAGAAAAGATCGCCTTTATGGGAATATTTTTATATAAACAGTGTCGATCCAAAGTCTGCTGTTAGTTTGTTATGCAATGTTAAAATTTCTCATAGAGGTGAAGAAACAAAAAAAAAACTAACTTGTTTTTATTACTTAGTGGAATTGATCGATCTATCTTTCAGTTGGATGTTATAGTTAGGTAAGTTGGTGGTGGTACATACATATGTCGAATTCGTCGAAAACATCTTGCCATTATGAACAAATATGATTCATGAATACTTTTTAGTCCGTCCGACTTTAGGATGTGACATCAGCTATGGGTATGATAAAGATATTGAACACAAAACACATCAGTTTCAAGCTATTTGTGGTACAATAAATAGAACATTGAATAATAAAGCCCATAAACAAACAAAATTAAAATTTTATAAAACAATGGCTGTCCCTGTCCTTTTGTATGGGAGTGAATCTTGGATTACCACTACCAAACAAGAAAGTAAAATCCAAGCAGCCGAGATGAAATTTTTAAGAAGAGTAAAGGGCTGCACTTCAATGAACCAGATAAGAAACGAGGATATCCGTGAAGAACTGCAGATCTATTCCATAAAAGAAAATATATTTAACAACAAGATACAGTTGAAAGAACATGTAGAAAGAATGGAAGAGAGTAGATTACCAAATAAAATCTTCCATTATTTTCCAAGAGGAAGAAGAGATGTCGGACGTCCTCGGAAGAGATGGTCTTAGATCTATTAGTGAAGACGGAACAGGCAACTCTTGCCTAAACCAGGAAGTGAAGAAGAAGAATAAGAAGAAGAAGAATACTTTTTAACGTAATTGGTGTAAATTTTAAATGTTTTTTTTATATAAAACATAGTTTTTGAATGTACTTTTGACTCGCCCTGCAGAGAAATTTGTATTCATTTACCATAATTTATCCTTAGTGCAGCATGAGTACTAATTTGTTTGTAGTAAAATGTAAATATGATGATTATATTGTTATGTAAATTAAATAAAGTACCTAAATATTACATTCCGTATTTTTTTAAATCCGGTATCCGGCCGGGTATCCGCTTATTACCCGACCTCCGGCCGGATAGTCCGGAATTCCATGTAGTTACTGGATATCCGTTTCAACCCCAGTTTTGATGTTTAGTTAAATAAGTTAGAAGAAAAATAATTATAAAAATATATATCGTAATTATCAGTTTAGCGGTTGTTTGGTCGGGTAGAGGTAAATTGGCCGGTTTACAGGTTATTCGACCGTTCTAGAGGTAGATTCATCGGTTTAAGGGTAATTTTATCGTTTTAGAGGCAGCTTGATCGGTTTACGGGTAGTTTCTAATTTTAGAGGTAGTTTAATCGGTTTACTGGTAATTTTGGTCTTTATAGAGATAGTTTGATGAGTTACTGGTAATTTGGTCGTTATAGAGGCAATTTCATCAGTTTAGGGATAGTTTGGTTGGACTTTTTAGGTTATGTTTCTGAGTTAGGTTAGATATTGGTTAGGTCAGATATTGGTTAGGTCAGTATCGGCCAGGTGAGGTTCGGTTAGGCTAGGTTAGATTAGGTTAGGTTAGGTTCGGTTAGCTTGGGTTATGTTCTGTTAGTTTGGGTTACGTTCGATTAGGTTAGGTTAGGATAGGGTAGGGTAGGTTAGGTTAGGCTTAGTTAGGTTCGGTTCTGTTAGGTTAGGTTATGTCAGAGTTAGGTCCGGGTTAGGATAGTCTTATACCCGGGTTAGGATAGTCTTATACCCGGGTTAGGATAGTCTTATACCCGGGTTAGGTCCGGCTTTGGATACGGGTTTGGGTCCGGGTTTGGGTTTTGTTTCGGATTCAGTTTGGGTTCGGGTTCAGTTTGGGTTCGAATTTGGGCTCAGTTTGAATTCAGTTTGGGTTTCAGTTTTGAGTTCAATTTTTCTTTCAGTTTGGGTTTTGGTTTTGGTTTTTTGTTCTGGGTTCGGGTTTGGGTTCGGATTTGGATTCAGGTTAGGTTCAGGCTAAGTTCAGTTTAGGTTAAATTAGACTCTGTTGGGTTAGGCACGGTTGGATTAAGCTCGGTTGGATTAGGTTCGTGTTAGCTTCAGTTTAGGTTCAGTTCAGGGTCTGTGTAGGTTCAGTGTAGGTTCGATATGGGTTCGGTTTTGGTTCGGTTTAGGTTCGTATTAGATTCGATTGATGTTTGGTCTAGGTTAGGTTTGATGCAGGTTAGGTTCAATTTGGGTTGTGGTTAGGTATAAGTCATATTCACGTTAGGTTAAGGTTAAATTCAGGTTAGGTTCATTTTAGGTTCAGGTTAAGTTCAAGTTAGGTCAGGATAGGTTCAAGTTAAGTTAGGTTCAGGTTAGGTTCAGGTTAGGCCAGGATAGGTTCAGCCTAGGTTCAAATTGGGTTAAGGTTGGGTTCAGGTTAGGTTCAATTTAGGTTGAGGTTATGTTAAGGTTAGGTTCATGTTAGGTTCATGTTTGTTCAGGTTAGGTTCAGCCTAGGTTCAAGTTATGTTCGGTTAGGTGTTGTTAGGTTTGGTTAGGTTACGTTAGATTACGTTAAGTTCGATCAGGTCCGATCAGTATAAGTAATGTTCGGTCAGGTTGGGTCAGTATAGGTCAGTACAGTACAGGTCAGGTGATTTAAGCGTCCAAAAAGTTACTTTTTTTCACTTTTTCGCTACAAAGGGTGATTTTTAAAGGTATATGAGTCGAGTGTCCCGCGCCGTAGCCGAATGGTTAAGGCAGGAAGCCTTGGCCCAGAGCTACGGGACTTGCGCTGGTTCGAGTCTCCATGGGGGAAGAAATTTGCTCATGGTATTTCAGCCAGTATGGGACCGGTGCCCACCCAGCATCGTGATGCATTTGGGTAGCTACAATAAGTAGGGGCTCCAGGTTGAGAAAACCAGCTATAACGGCTGGGGGGCTCGACATGCTGACCACATGTCACCCCTACACTGGCTGATCATCATCTACATCTGTGATTGACACATGTGGATGTGAGGCCAGCACCCGGCAGGTAGGCTAAGGGCCTTGTAGGCCTGTCGCGCCAGGAGTTACTTTTTATATGAGTTGAGTAGCACATCTCTCTTATAACCTATGTTCATCTAAGGAATCTCCTGATCATTTTGCAAAAAGCCTCATCAAAATCGGATGAACGGTATGGCAGCGAATAAAATACAAACAAACAAACATTCATTTTTGTATATTGGTTTACTAGGTAATGCCCGGCGTGTGCTGCGACGCCGAAATATATACAGATTAATGTGTTTTTATGTTTAGTTAAATAAGTAAAAGGAAAAACTTATATCGTAATTATTTTTAGATACCACGTATTGATTACCCGGCGTTGCCCGGGAATGTATTTATCCCGATCTCCTTGACATAAATACGCTGAAATACAGAATTCGTTATTGAGAGTTATCCGTAAAAGAATACCGCCGTGCGCTGCTACTCTTGCCCGGGAATCATCCATGAAAGACAAAAATGATTATTGTGAATAAACATATACTGTCGTGGACTTTTCTGTAGAGTTTTTTTTTTGTATATATTCAATTCTGTGTATTTGTTATGGTTTTAGGCAGCGTAAACCATTTAAGTTTCCAAAAAAGCTACTTCTTCACGTTTTTCACTACGAAGGGGCAATTTTAAGGTGGAGGGGTTGAGTATTACAGCTATCTTATAGCCTATAACCTTCCCGGGAAACTCCTGAAAAATTTGCAACAAGCCCCATCACAATCGGATGAACGGTATGGCAGCTCATAAAATACGAACAAACAAACATTCAAGTTTATATATTAGATCTTTTCGCAGATTTTATATAACATCACTCAAAACTATAGGGCCTATCCTAGAAATATCCAGTCAAACAACATGGCCTTCAAAAGAAAATACACAAAAAGATCGAAAATTGTAATAAATTAAAATATAATAGTGCAAGACACTAACTCTAAATATCTAGGATGACATTTCATATAGAGGAACTTCGGGTAATTTGGACCCCTGTTTTGAATTTGTTGTATTTCTTCTTTTAATTAAGGGATTTGAATTTTGTTTAATTACAGTGATTATCATTAGTGTTGTAACCATGAAATAACATTGTTATTTTATTCAAATATGGAAACATCTTCATAATTTATAAAACTTTTTACATTAGAAGAAAGGTCCACTTTAACTTCCATATTCGGCTAACGTGGACCCCAGAGTCCACCGTAGCTTTCAGTGTATTTTTAAGTTTATTTACTCTATTAATTTATACAGACAGGCACAGATTAATCTAAAAATATTTATGACTACACCATAATTAAAAAGCGTCGATATGTATTTAATGTTCTGAAAAATTATAGTTGATTGTATCATTTACACGTCATTCAACTGCGGAAAGCGACGGTCTTTGGGTTTAGTAAAATTGCAAGGGTATTGAATAAAATGAATTAAGTGAATTTTTTTACAGATAGCATCATCATTGATAAAATATACGTATTCGTGTACAGTGGACCCAGAGGGTACCACATTAACCGAATTCCTTTGTTATGTTTAATTATTTTATACAGCCACCATGTCACATAATATCAAACCAAATCCGTTAGTATATTAAAACATCATCTACATAATATAATATATTTAGGATTTTTTCAACATTTGTAATATGCAATAACAGAAATTAAGAATTGATGCTTAGCTTGAAAAACTTGTTAAATGGTCATTTTCATAAATAATACAAATAAACCCTTCTTCGCACAAAGAATAAAAGAAATTGGCCTTGAACCCGTCAAAGTTGTTGAGGGGAAGAAGTTAAAATATTTTCTGTTTGAGGACAGCACCAATTAAAGAAGATATTAACAGGGTCCACTCAAACAGAAGGGTCCAATTTATACGAGCTTCCGTATAATAGGCCTATAGAAGATAATTTACTAATCCCGATAATATACGGAACAATTAGGTGAACCCTGTAAAATAAAACAAGGAAATTTTGAAATTCTATAAAACGATGGCCACACAAGTATTAGCATACGACCGTGAAACGTGAGAACTAAATAGATTTGAGAAAAGAAAACAGAGAGCGAAAAAATTAGTTTTTATTTAAATCAGTTGCTGGATACACTATAAGAGATGAAATAATCTTCATCATGTTTGGTGTAACAAACCGGGTCCAGTCACAGCCTCCCTAAGAACTCTCCTCCATACCTCTTTATTCCTTGTGACCGTCCACCAATTTCGAATTTTAAGTCTTTGGATATCTTCCAAAACTCCATCCATGCACCTAGCTTTAGGTCTTCCAACATTTCTTCTTCCCTCTGGATGGTCCATCATAATTTTTTAACACTTTTCACTATTATCCATTCTCTGGATATGTCCGTAATCCTACAATCCGAAACCAACTACAAATTTACAAATTAAACGAACTTTTAACCGAGAAGAAAAAAAAAATGGGCAAGAACACATTCTCAGTATGGACGGAAAAGCAATCACCCGACAATCGACTACTTACCAGTCCACCGGAAGGAGAACTGTTGGGCGACCAAGAAGAAGATTGCGACACGATTTAGGTTTATGAGTGAGTGGAAAGGACCTAAAGGTCCAAACCATGAAGATGATGATTATTTATATTTATAGGAAACATTAATCAGTGATAATTTAATAATTTAAAAACATTTTATCATAAGTAATGCCAAGAGTGATTTCTAAATTATTATCGATAAATTCTCGACTCACGAAAATGAGGAGTAATTTATCTAGAGAATTTGGAAATCAAGAGTAGCATTTTTTAGGACTATTTAATGAGAAAAAAATTAAGTTGTTTACTCACAAATCATTATTTAACTATAGTTATTTTAATGTATATATTTAATGTGTCCGTCGCCGTGGCGTAGTCGGTAGAGTCCCTACCTTCCACTCCGGAGACTCGAGTTCGATTCCTGGCGGGGTAGATAATTCTAAATTTCCACCCTGGGTTTGGGTATGTGTGTCCTGTCCTCGTGTCTATATGAGGATAAAAAAAAGTTAACAAAACGGGTAAAACAAAAAGGAAAAAAAAAAGGTAAAACAAAAGGAAAAACAGTATAAAAGAAAAAAATGTAAACAACGATGTTTGAAAACAAATGAAAAACGTTATGTTTCACTTGTTTATCACTGCAACCAGATCATATTATTTATTGCCAATGTAAGGATGCACCCTAGTGGAGAAATTTGTAACCAACATTATAGGTACCGTATTAATTAATTTCTGATGTCCTATGATGTAAATATATCAATTATATTTTTCTGCAACGTTATTTCCCGGGAAATAATCTGTTTAAGAAAGTGCAAACAATGTTTTTTTTTGTGGTATAATCAATTGCTACAAATGTTTTTATATTATATCCCGCAAGCACTATGTGTTGACATTCGTGCACTATATATACAATCTGGTGGCCACATGTAGTCATTGCAAAATAATGCTATGACCTATTTAGAATGATAAAAAGGAGGAGTTTGATTGTAAAGTGTTAAAATTAAACTGATAAAATCGAGGTGAAAACCGATTGTGAATGGTTGTAAATAAAAAATCATTGAAATGTGATTGGTCATTGACTCCCATTTGGGGCATGAGCTAAATAGTCAGGTAAAATGAATCTTAAAATAGTTCAATGGGTCAGAATGGGCATGAATGAGTTAAGAAAAGTTTTGGACCACAGATAGAATGAATATGGAAAATCTACACAACAGTGAGCTGCGCATGATCTTCATGTGAAAACAGATCTAACAAGTACAGTTAAGTCTCGTATATTGCGACGTGTGGAGAATGTAATGGCGGCACAAGATTTCTTGTATGAAATTGAGAGGGAAAGCGTCTAATAGGTAGGCCAAGAATGAGGTGGAAGAATAGCATTAACCATAATTTGAGAAGGTGAATTATGCACCTTCTCAAATTATGGTTAATGCCCCCCCCCAGGAGCTATCACCTTGACGTGGTGGGGGGCTTAGTACCCGATGAACCAGACGACCCTAATGGGGAAGATTGACTTAGGTTAATCTTGCTGGTGGGTAAGAGGCTAGGGGAACTAAGTATAGCTCACAACGAAGGAATGGCGTCTGTATCCATATTGGGCGGCCACATCTTCGTCAAGTCTTCAACGGTCAACAGGGCGACAAGGAGTAGCACAGCTAAACTTGTAGGGCTTGAAGAGCGGAAGAAGCAGCCCTCTCTTGGGGGGTGGATACCCAGAGGAGCATGTTTGGAGGCCCAGAGGAAGCAGCCCTTCCACCATCCTTGTCCTGCGAAGCGCTCGTAACGCTTCCAGGAGACATTTATCTTACTGAGAAGCTTCATGGAAATCAGCCGGATTAGTACAGCCTTTATTGGATAAAGTCACGAATTACAGACAGAAATGGATTGATCACATGGATGGAATGAGTAAGGAGAGATATCCATTGTTAGCAAGAAATTATCAAGCAGAGGAAGACGTGATGTTGGAAGACCTAGAAGACGTTGGGCTGATGCATTATGAAGTCGGAACGGGCAATTGCCTAATCCCAGTGATGATGATGATGATGAATTATGCAGGAAATATTGCCTCGGGATAGGGATGTGTGAAGAGCTTATGTACTAATCTCTGGGCTTGATAATGACAGGTCCTTCTTAATTTCTTATCTAGATATTGTAATAGGCCTAATACGGTCCCACAAGAGAAACATAATACCCGTCCTATGACTGACAACATCCCTAGGTGTAGGAGTTCATCGTCTGGATTGAAGATTAGAAACACGATGACATTAAACCTATTAAAGAATGGAACAACAAAAATTAAATTGACGTCATACTGCATATGATAAATGGATTAATGAATTAATTAAAATTTGTATATGAAAATTAGTAAGTAGACTGTACCATAGAGTTCACGACGCGACGGCAAAAACAACTCCAAGAGATAAAAATAAATTTGAAACATAAGATGGATATTAATTAAGAAAATGATTTATCTCTATCTTCGCGTGCTGGTGATTTTAAGGAGTGGTGATAATTAAAATCATGATTAATTGGCATTTCTACTTGTCACGTGGAACCTTAAAGCAAATCCGCTTGATAGGGGAGGATTACCATATATGCCACAACATATAGAATGAATCTTAATGTTGGTCCTGGTCACAGACACAAAGGATAGGCTGGTGGTTGGTGACAGGTTGTCTAGTACTGAAGAAAGAATTCGCTTCCACTGTATTATTAGGAGTATAGCACGGAAATGCGTGCTATTATGCATTGCAGAGACTCTTGATGTCCCAACTCCTTTCAAAAACGTTAAACTGAAAAAAATATATAAAACTATTATTCTACCAGTTATATTATATGGGTGCGAAACATGGACTCTTACTTTAAGGGAGGAAATGAGATTATAAGTATTTGAGAATAAAGTACTTAGGAAAATTTTTGGTCCAAAGAGGGATGAACAGACAGGTGAATGGAGAAGACTACATAACAATGAACTACGTGGTCTTTATAGGAAGCCAGATATAATAAGAACAGTTAAGTCTCGTAGACTGCGATGGGCAGGACATGTTGCAGGTATGGGGAATGAAAGACTTGCATGGAAGCTTCTTGTAGGAAAGCCAGAGGGAAAACGCCCAGTTGGTAGACCAAGAATGAGGTGGGAGAATACAATTAACTATGATTTGAGGAAAGCATTAGCTCAGGATAGGGATGTATGGAGAGCTTATGTCCGCGCGGCCATGAACCTACGAGTTCGATAGTGCCAGTGAGTAAGTAAGTAAGTATAGCACGGATTTCATTGCTTTTCATTGCCGAAGTATTTCACATAAATTCGGCATATCTGTATGCCTATATAGCCTACTTGGAATTGGGCAAAGGTTATGGCGTCTTTTACAGTCAACACTGTGCAAGACTATTGTCAATAAACAAGCCCTGCTGCTTTATTACCGTTAACATAAACTTACTATGTTCGTCAATGAAGTTCTTGCTTCAATTTATAAGTCTTGTTTTTTTCATTATTGTTTCAAGTTAATTTTGATTCACTTCATATAATAATTGCCAATTCAAGTGGAAATACAGTAAGCTACCTGGACACCTGAGTTTGCGCGTTCAAGCGTGAAATTATGACTGCTTCAATGAATATTTTTTTCTCAATTTCATACAATATTTATGTCATTGTCTGTTACGACTTATATGTCTCTTATTTAAAATAATAATTTGTTAATATCGTATGTTTCTTGAAATATGTCGTAAACATTTTGAGGTTAGGCCTAATAACACATACGAAACTTGGTTAAAAAATAATCTTTAATAATCAATTGAGTTGGTGTTTACTTGATTAAAATCCATATTTATTAATTAAATAAAAATAAAACGTAGTTTTATTTGATTTTCATATTTATTATATAATTCAGTGACACCTGTTTCGGTACACTGTACCTTCTTCAGACATGTTAACAAATTATGAATTGTGTTCCAACTGATCTAAGCAACAATACAACAATATTTATTTAAATTTTTAAATTTAACAAAGGGGATTCATTCAAATCAAGTTGAGAATTTAACAGTTTTTTACTACTTTTAAACTTATTAATTTCTACAGCCTCCAAAAGATCTAACTTCTTACCCTTATCACAAATATGTAAAATTTCAAAATTTGGATCGAAACAATGATTAAATTGGAATAGGTGGTTAGCATAGTTTGAATTTTCTAAATTTTTTAAATTCAAAAGATCTAACTTCTTACCCTTATCACAAATATGTAAAATTTCAAAATTTGGATCGAAACAATGATTAAATTGGAATAGGTGGTTAGCATAGTTTGAATTTTCTAAATTTTTTAAATTCAAAAAATTTAGAAAATTCAAACTATGCTAACCACCTATTCCAATTTAATCATTGTTTCGATCCAAATTTTGAAATTTTACATATTTGTGATAAGGGTAAGAAGTTAGATCTTTTGGAGGCTGTAGAAATTAATAAGTTTAAAAGTAGTAAAAAACTGTTAAATTCTCAACTTGATTTGAATGAATCCCTTTGTTAAATTTAAAAATTTAAATAAATATTGTTGTAGGCCTATTGTTGCTTAGATCAGTTGGAACACAATTCATAATTTGTTAACATGTCTGAAGAAGGTACAGTGTACCGAAACAGCTGTCACTGAATTATATAATAAATATGAAAATCAAATAAAACTACGTTTTATTTTTATTTAATTAATCTTTAATAATTAAATGAATGTAAACTAGTGGTTACCATACTCGCCTCTGGTTCTGAAGTTTCAGGTTCAATCTGGCCGGATCCATGGACTTTTCTTCTTCTTCTTCTCCTACTTCTCCTACTTCCTTTCTAGGATTAGGTCAATGTGACCTGTTCCGGTCTCAAGTCCATCCTATCCTTGGCCGTCCCAAAGATCTTTGTCCATGCGGTTTGTAGGTGTTGATCGTTTTGGGTAATCTTGTATTATCCGTAGGAACCGCAATAATTATAGTTGCTGATGTGTAAAATATGCTCGAGTATCAACATCTATTCTTACTTCTGTCTAAATGTTCTTTCCATCGACATTTGTGCTCTTCTACTTTATCGAATATTGAAAATATATTCAGTTCATTTCTTATTGGCTCATTATGTATTCTATCCATGTGTGTACATCCTTTTACATACCTTAAAAATTTAATTTCAGTGGCTTGAATATGTAAGACATTTTTTGTGAGTACCCAAGATTCAGATCCATATAAAAGAACAGGAACAGCCATTATTTTATAAAACCTGGGCAGCGTTTCTCTTCGTGTCTTTCGGAGATATTTTTAATGTCATAAATATCGAGAGTAGGATTCCCTTCCGAAGGGAAGTAAATTCATTGGTCCCGTGAATTAGATTTAGGCCCTACTGCAAGTAACATAACCTCAAACCAGAGATAAGAGGCTTCTGAACAAAAATTGTCTGCCATTTTACGCCCAGCTTTGAATTGTGATACCAATGATCAGAGGTGGTATCACGTTTTTTTTTTTTTTTAGGTTTTTCAATTCCTCTACATTTTCAAAATTTCCCTCATTTGTAAGTACTAACTGTAACGTAAGTTCCAGATGTCACGTAAACAAACCAGATGTATGGACTGCGTTTTCATTGGTCGAATAACCGTTTACCTTTAAGCATGTAAGAAAATGTAGTTCGCTTTCTAACACTCGAAATAAACTTAAATAAAATATATATTAACTAGCACATGTCTATATCAGTTATATGGAAGACTTTTAAAATATAGGCCTATAATTACAATTTTAATAACTCTACCTAACTAACTAACTAACTAACTCACTCACTCACTCACTCACTCACTCACTCACTCTCTGGCACTATCGAACCCGTAGGTACATGGCCGCTCGGACATAAGCTCTCCATACACCCCTATCCTGAGCTAATGTTTTCCAATCATCCCCTGTATAATCTACTTCTCTCAAATCATAGATACTTTATTCTCCCACCTCATTCTTGGTCTACCAACTGGGCGTTAAATAAGCATTTCATTTTTTTTATTATTGATTTCGTACATCTCAATGATGGATAAATCATATTTGAAGAGAAAAATAAGGAGCCGCCATTTGCAAGATAGAAGCATGGCTTCACAGCATTTGGTGGACGGGAATTACAATGTATATAGAGAAAGATTTGCGTTTAGATCGGTACTTGCTCAGGTAGCTCAGTTGGTAGAGCACTTGGTCTAGAGAACCAAGGGTCCCGGGTTCAAGTCCCGGTCTGAGCGTATAATTTTTCTCTTCAAAAAGCATTTCATTGTTTAATTGTTACGCCTACTTTTAAAATTCCAGTTGAAATACAGAAGATGAAACTTTTTTGAAAGGTCTTAATATTTTAATTACTTAATGAACTTTTATAACAAAACTTTATTTAAGTTGAGGACGACTGATTTATCATGAACTACTTTTATATTTTATTTGTTACGCATGCGCAATGCAGAATACTGTAGAATTTCAATTTTTTCAAATAGCTGCTTTTCCTATACAATTTTTTAAGCATTAAAAAGGAAATCTTTGAAAAGAGGAGAGAAACAAATTATTTTTAATGTTTTCAAACAGTTTAGTGAAAAATTTTCTACATTATCCATTGAGGATGTGGTGAAAGTAACATCAGATGTCAGCATGGGGCATAAATTCGGCTCGTAGACGTAATGAAGTTGCAAATAAAATATATCTATCGATATCTAATGAGGTAGGCCCATATATAATGTTTTGTGATAAATAAAAGAAAAATAGAAATGGAAGTTACTAATTATTAGTACCATCTTATCTTGTATTGTCTTATTTCCCGTAAAATACGATGTTGCGTAAGAAAAATGGTGACAGTTCCATAGACTTTTTAACTCATGCCCTAAATGGGAGTCAGTGACCAATCACGTTTCAATGTACTTTGTTTTACAACCAATCACAGTAGTGTTTCACCCGATATTTATCAATTAAGTTCATCATATTAAAGAAAATTCTTCATTTTGAATATTCTGAACAGCTCATAGCATTATTTTGCAGTGACTGACTCTCTAAGAAATGCAGCTACCAGATTGTACATATAGGCCTATAGTGCACAAATGTAAACAGATACTGCTTGCGGGATATAATAGAAAAACATTCGTATTAATTGATTATACCACAATAAAAAGAAACCACTGTTTGCACTCTAATAAACGTATTATTTTCCAGGAATTTACCTTCCAGAAAAATATAATTTATATCATAGGACATCAGAAATGAATTAATAATCTATAATGTTGGTTATAAACAGTTTGATGTGTTTCATTTTTCCTCCACTAAGGTGCATTCTTACAATATTGCGATCATTTGGCAATAAATAATAAGATCTGGTTGCAGTAATGAACAAATGAAGCATAACAAATGATTCTCATTTGCTTTCAAACATCGCCATTTACATTAAATATATAAATATTTTTAAATAACTATATTTAAATAATGATTTGTGAGTAAACACCTTAATTTCATTCGTTAAATAGTCCTAACAATTGCTACTCTCGAATTCCAAATTCTCTACATAAATTCACTCGTCACTTCGTGACATCGTGAATTTATCGATAATTTGGAAATCACTCGTGGCATTATTTATGATAATTCACTCATATGGCGGGTAAAAGTAGCAGTACGGTTCCCCAATAGACAGAGTCGGCGGAGTAATATCTTAGCAAGTTTGTGGACAAGTTTTTACAACTGAAACTTAGCTAGGATACAGTACAAGTAATTTAGGCCTGATTTAATGAGGGAGTGCTTAATATTTATTAAGTGGCGCGTTGACAAGTTTGATATCAACAAATGTCATTTATTGTACGAATAGGTTGTAGCCAGTAATGTTTTGGTCACGCCAGTTCTGGTGCAGATGCATTGTTCTCCTGATCCCAGAGTCACGTTTCACTTCCTTATCTTACCATCTTAACAACGGAAATTAGCATTTGTTTTTCGCCCAGTTTTATTAGATAATAATCTCCATTACTTTGTTTTCAGAGTTCAAACAAAATTATTGTTTGTACTTCTTTGTGTTTTTATTAGCGAATTCCGAAAGAATTAAGCTATTGAGGTTGTTCTAATGAACATATTTAAAAATGTGGCTACTCTATACCATGAGTTCATCTGTGAATATTCCATTGTTTATTCAGAGAATAAGTGATTCCTAGCGTAGCATTAGCCAACATTTTTTTTATTCAGTGTCATCACGTTGTCATTTCGACATTCTGGTTTTCTCTCCTGGCATAGCGTTATTGTAACAAACTTCTGAGGTTGGGGCGCCTGGAAGGCGGAGTTATACTGCCTATGATAGGTGATGATGATGGTAATAATGCGCCAGGAGAGGCCTTAATCCTAAACTTAATGAATATGTTAATCATGACAATGATGGCCAGATGATGTTCGGGGACCTTTCGGGCCGTAAAGTTTCCTGGCATTTGTCTTATAAGTGAGGAGAAAAAAAACCCGAAAATAAACCATCACCCAAGGAACTTGTTCCAACCGGTGATCGAACCCTGGCCCTCTGCATGACAAAGCATCACGCTACCTCGAGGCCACAGCGGTGGACGTAATAATGCATATTTTCGCTATAATAATGCATATTTTTGCTATTTATTGCGATTATTTATATATATACCATTGTATGCCCAAAACCTACCTTGACATTTCTTACAGAGAAGCGTTGTGATGTACAAAGGCTGTGACCAACAAAAAATATTCTGTTTTCAACTGCAAGGCACTAAAACCAAGCGCCAAATCTTTCATTTAAGCTATAGGAAAGTAATACAACTTCTGAATTGGTAGATTAGACGACCCTCACTATCTGTCATCCGTGTCACGTTCTGCCTTACTCCACTCCGCTCTTATTCATACAGGAAGACCATCTGCTCCGAACAATGATTTTCATTACTGGATTCAGGCTTTGATTTATGTGCTTTGCAGTTAAAAACGGCAGATTTTTTTTTTGGCACGGCCTTAGTACATTATAATTCTTGTCTGGGAGAACAAATTTCAAAGTAGGTTTCGGTATGCAACGGTTGACAATTCTCTAAAGTCCTTGTACCACATAACATTCTGCACTCATTTTATTTCGGTAGGTGAGAAAATGGACAAGTTAGAGTGAGGAAATGGTTAAGTTAGTGTACACTAAATTAGTTTACAGTTAATTGGATAATCTGGCTCTCCACAAGATTAAGTTAACTATCATAATGAAGTAAGAGTGACAAATACAAGTTTCCCACAGTAAACATAGTGATTTAAAGTTAAAATTGCCTCAACTTGTAAATGTATTTCAAAGGTATTCCTTGCGTATTTTGGTTGAAAATCAACATAATATATATTTCCGTCAGGTAATCAGGGTATTTCGACCGCATGGGATCGGTACCCCACCCAGCATCGTGAGGCATTTGGGTAGCTACAATAAGTAGCGGTTATAGGTTGAGAAAACCAGTTTTAACGACTGACAACATGATACCCCTACACTTGCTAGATGATCGTCTACCTCTGTGATTGACACATGTGGATGTGAGGCTAGCAGCCGGCTGGTAGGCTAAGGTCCTTCTAGGCCTGTCGGGCCATGGAATTATTATTATTAATTATAATTAGTATTAATTATTTACATCTCAAAGCGCGACAGGCCTAGAAGGATCTTAGCCTACCACCGGCTGCTGGCCTCACATCCACATGTGTTAATCACAGAGATAGACGATCATCTAGCTAGAGTAGGAGTGATATGTGGTCAGCGTGTCGGGTCCCCCAGCCGTTATAGCTGGTCTACTCAATCTGGAGCCGCTACTTATTGAAGCTACCCAAATGCCTCATGATGCTGGGTGGGGTACCGATACCATGCGGTCGAAATACCCCGATTACTTGACGGAAATTCCATGAGAAAATTTCTTTTCCCATGGGGACTCGAACCAGCTCAAGTCCCGTAGCTCTGCACCAAGGCTTCTTGCCTTAACCACTCGGCTACGGCGCGGGATAATTTTTTACACACTGCAATTTTTTTTTTTTTACTTCAATTTATGCAGATTGACTCCTGGCTTAGAATCCCTATTAACAAATCTTCATTGATCCTACTTTGGTAGACACAAAAAATAATCATGACGAAAATGTATATATGTGTGTGTGTCTGTGTATCTGTTAATGCTTTAGCGACCGCAATATTTTTCGGAACCAAACTCGACCTAATAGTCAATTAAGAAACGTGAGGTCACGTTCTTTAACCAGCAAAATCTGACCGTTATGAGAGGATATCGTTTAAAGCGAACATTTATAAATCGCTGCAGCGGCCCTAATTTTCGATTTTTCGCAACGAAACTCTGTATATTTATGCTATTTAAATTAAATGAGAAAGGTATTCTCCCAGCAAAATCTGACTATTAGATGTGGGGGGAGGTATTTAACACAAGCCGAAATTTAAAAATTATTCTAGCAGCCGTCATGTTTGTTTACTTGCAACTAAACTAGATACTTGCAATTAAATTAACAAAATGTATATATATATATATATATATATATATATAGCAATACAAAGCGTAGAAATGAACTTCCTTAGAAGAACAAACGGCTGCATAAGAATCCTCTGTACAAAATTCTGACAACCAAGTCAGTGCTTCAACAAGGGTCAACAAGAACGGACCTAATGCATTCTGCTGATGATGGCCATTTCTACATCTGACCAAAAAAATTCATTGAACACAAAAAATAATGTTTGTTTTTATAATTCCACTTCCTTGTAGAAAAACCAGGGAGAAAGCTTTTAGTATGTAGACCAAAAATGAGATGGGAGAAAATAATATGATTCGCGAGAGGTTAATTATACAAAAAATGATTGGAAAACATTTCTACAGGAAGGGTTGAATCGAGAATGTATGTCCGCGCGGCCGTGAACCGCCGAGATCTAGTGCCAGATAATTCCACTTCAGAACTAAAGAGGACATCCTAGATCAAGAAGAAAGTTTTGTTAACTCTCCAGTCCTCTGGAAGCAGTTATTAGGAATTTCCTACATAAATAATGATAATTATTATTATTATTGTATTGTTATAGTGTACAATGAGTAATGCTACAACTGGCATTTGAGGCATGTGATTGCCCAATAATTGTTTAATATGACGAGTGTTGGGACCACACCACTAATTGTGCTGGTAAACACGCTGTGACGTACTTCCTGGACTGCATTGCGTTGTGAGACTGAACAAATCTTATTCAGTGTTTGACAGGACTTTCATCTGACAACACGCGCTCTTTTCGTATTACTCAAATAAACACGTGACTATCGCTTGTGTGTACAGCCATTTTAAAGTGTGATCATTACTATGGGTAGCTGTGAAGAGCAGGAACACGTGAATCCAGGTAAATACCAGTAATTTAAACGAATATCTTCACTTTAACACTTGAATTGGGGATGTGTCCTATATGTTATTGTCGATCCCGATGGAATAGAGTGTGGATTCACTTTTAGGTTGCAGCAAATGACAGAATATTTTATTGATATAAGTTAAACTATGGAATCGAAAAGTAAGAAGAAGCCCTAAAATTAAATAGGGCAAGGGATTTATGTGACTTATCAGTCTGCATAAATTCAAATAAAAATATCCAAAAAACTAAAAAAAAAATACTTAGCAAATTTGTGAATAATTGCCTGAGGAATATGTATGCTAACGTGGTTGCATTGCCACTTTCATTATATGAATATGAAAGTTGGACACTTACCTCTGTTCAGATAAAACAAATTTAAGTTTCAGAAATGACATTTCTTCGCATTGTAACTGGAAATACATTATTGGATCAGAAAAATACTTATATCATAAAGGAATTGAACATAGAACCTGTCACGGCTCAAGTATAGAATCACCCTTGATCTTTCAGTTCATTGTTATGAATTATAACTCTTCTTCTGTATTGTGTAACTTTTTAAATATTTTAAATTTTTTAAATATTTAAAACAATTGTTATAACTTAATTGTAGAATTTTAAATTATTTATTCAAATATACATATTGTGATGGTGACTTGCTATTTTCTCCAGAGAGTATAGTATATAGTTGGAACCAGTGGGTTATCGATGGTTGCGATTATTAAGGGGTGAAAAAAAGGGCGTTAGAGTAATTTAATTAGGTTAAATATGAGTTAGTTAGTTAGCTTTTAGGTTCGTTACATTTTAAATGTGTCTAAATACATAAAACAAAAAAATAATAATCAAAACAACGATAATAATCGATATGTGGTTCGGTGGTGGGTATTCGCTTGGTCTATAAACTCTGGCGCATGCGCACTGTTGTTCTATAGGACTTTGAAAATATATCAGGTAAGTTAAAGTGGATTATCTCCCAGTCACAATATTAATAGAAAATATAGAATAAATTGGAAATACCACGTCCTACGAATGCCAAAACCAGGATGGCAATAAGTGTTTTATATAATAATCCGAGGGGGTTAAGAAATAAAGAAATGGCGTGAGCAATTTTAAGTCAGAACAGACCAACAGGTACAATCCTTGAAGACGATGGTGATGATATGTAGGCCTATTTATATGTGTAGTGTTTAAGAAATCCGAAAAAAAAGCCTGAAAAATGGAATCAGAAATTCGAGTAAAAATATAAGATGCCCGAGAGTTACTGCTAAAACAAAATAGCTTATGAAAGCATGCAAAAAAAATTTCTATAATGCACGTGATATATTACAGCATTACCTACACAATCAAACTTAACTCACCTAGTCTAAATTACTTTACCTAATCTCAATAAACTTGTTGGAAATTTGCTATAGCGGAAATGTGAATAAACATGTTGGGAAACGTGTCGTTAGCACTAATTGCAATCGATTTTAATGCGGTAACTATAGAAAAATATCGATATAAGTCACTTCCAAGGTTCATAAACGAATATCTCGCATAGAATAGCTAATAATAATAATTATTATTAGTATTGTTATGATAACGATGATAATAATGATTTAGATTATGATTGTGATAATTATGATTATTATGACGATGATTGATTATAATATTATTATTATTATTATTATTATTATTATTATTAATTATTATTATTATTATTATTAATCATTTCTTATAACAGTTATAGATTTTAAAAATCTGAAAGTTATAAGTTACGATTTACACATTCAATCTAAAACTTAAAAAATTCGTCGCGTAGGAACTTCGAAAATCAAATGAATTCTTCGAACAAGTAAAATGTATAGCCCTATTTTGCTGGTTATGGGATACACTTATTTTCTAAACTCTTAAATTAACGAAACTCTAAGAGTATTATCGCAGTCTTATTTAAATGTATCGGATTGTAGTTAAAAACAAATGAAGCACAACCGTAAGGTGTTATTGCAAATCGTATAATTTGACACGAAATAATATTTATAAAAAAAGTAAAGCGATCCCACAACAGGCCCGAAGGCCCTTGGGGTAGTAGGAGGTTAAGGCTCCCACTTTTTCTAGACAATCGGCACTTTATGTCAGCCGGGTTGTCAGCCCTGCGTGACGGCCGCCTTTACCTCCAGAACAAGCGTCTGGTACTCATTTCCGTTAGAGGCTGAGTCGACCCCAGGGCCATAGTGCCGCCAGAGGGTTTGGGTCAGTTTAAAAATCCTGACCCCAACGGGACTTGAACCCTCGACCCTCCGGCTTGTAGCTCAGTGCCTTAACCACTACGCTACGACGTGCCCCTAAATAATATTTATACTGATTATTTTTTCATCATCTATCGTCACGGTTTAGACCATTTCTGGTCTGTTCCGGCTCCATATTATAGTTGCTCGCTCCATCTTTTAAACGGCTTGCAACTGTTTGGAACTTATAAGTAATATATGTCTTACGTGGAATGGGTACCAACCCTCCGCATAACCTTTAACCACCAGGAGGGGGTTTCGTTTTCGGTCTCGTTTCCCTAGGTTGATTGTCTTCACCACGACTCGAGGAGTACTACCTACCCCTATATTTTAGTTGCCTCTTCGCCAGTTCCACCGTACCAAGGACTCCTCCTCCACTGTATTTGCCGTTGAGGTCTTCGTCGTAACCCTAGCAAGGGGCCCTCACAAAGTACTATCAGCTGGGCAAGCTGAACCAAGGTTTTTTTTACTAAGTATTTGTTTTTTGCTTTATTTAAAATGTTAATTAAATTAAACCAATTTTTAAATTTATGTTGGAAACAAGCAACAATACCAGAAACCTGGACAACAGCAATAGTGCAATCTATTTTTAAGAAAGGAGAACGTAACGACTGCAACAACTACAGAGGAATAAGCATTTTAACTGCAGACTATAAAATATACTCAAGAATCTTAACATTTAGGTTAAAACAAATAGCAGAGGTAATGTTAACAGAAGAACAAAGTGGATTGTGGATTCAGACCAGGGCGTTCATGTATGAATAATATATTTACGATAAAATAATTTATAAACAAAAGAAAATATAACAAGGAAACACACATAGCTTTTATTGATTTTGTCAAGGCATTTGATAAATTAGACAGAGGAAAACTATGGACAATTTTAAAAGAAAAAGGAATTCCGAAACACTTAATAGCAGCTATAAAGAGTTTGTACTAGAACACAAATTTTGTTATAAAAACTAGAATGAAGCAAGTCATCATCATCATCATCATCACTCCAAGGATTAGGCAATTGCCCGTTCCGACTTCATATTGCATCAGCCCAACGTCCTTCTAGGTCTTCCAACATCACGCCTTCCTCTTGCTTGATAATTTCTGGCTAACAATGGATATCTCCTCTCTTGTTCATTCCATCAAATGTGATCAATCCAATTCTGTATGTAATCTCGTGACTGTATCCAATAAAGGCTTGTCTTGTACTTCAATTCTTCTCTGAGATACTAATGTCTTATTATATCAAGTCTTGTACATCTCTTGTACTGGTCTTAGGAACCGCATCTCATGCCGTGTGTATTCTATCCCTTCTGTATTTTAACTGGAGCCCAAGTTGCACAAGCCATACAATATTGTGGGAACCCGCCATAACATTAATCATTTTTATCTTGGTTTCTTCTTCCAACCATCCTTGTCCCTGCGAAGCGCTCGTAACGCTTCCAGGAGCCATTTATCTTACTGAGAAGCTTCATGGAAATCAGCCGGATTGTCATAAAAAGAATGAAGCAAGTTAAAATTAAAATTTTCATATTAACAAGGAGGGTCAAACAAGGATGCATGATCTCTCCAGTTTTTTGTTTAACCCATTAATCAATGATATAAGAAAAAATGGAACGAAGAAAACAAATAAAGGAATAACATTAGATAAAACACACTACTTGAAAAAATTATTATACGCTGATGACAAGGTAATAATAGAAAATACGGAAGAAGGACTTCAAAGGAAAATTTTTTAAATACATAATATATGTGAATAATATAATCTCAAAATATCCATAAGAAAAACTAAGATAATGGCATTCCAAGGGGAAAATCAAATTTCAGATCCAAAAAAGTAATAGGAAACAAAATCATAGAAACAGGTGGAACATATCAATGATCTAGGATGTGACAGATAATTTAATTCTGATAATGATATAACTAATTAAATAGCAAAATTCCAGGGAATATGTGGGTCGATAAAACCGAGCACTAAATTACAAAACAACAAGAGAGACCTAATAGAAGTTTGAGTAAAAGGTTGCAGTAGTACCGGTAAAGCTCTATGGTTCCGAAGCGTGGATACATAAAAAAACAAGATCTACGTAGGATAAGGCCGGCAGACAGAAAAGAAATTGAATTTTTGAGATCTGTTAAGGGTGTGCGCTAAGGAAGCACAGAATCAGGAACAACGAAGAACTAAGACAGGGGAACTTGAAACATTGGCCATAACTGATAAAATACGATACATAAAGACAAAAATGGAAACAACACATAGACAGAATGAATGAAGATAGATATCCAAAACAAATAACAAAATACAAACCTAAAGGCACCCGAGATGTGGGCAGACCTAGAAAGAGATGGGCTGAAGTCGGAACGGGTCAACAGACCTAATCCATGATTGCAGATGATGATGATGATGATAAATTAAACCAATGTATCTTATAGGATTACATGACAATTTTACAGTTGATGAAATTCTTTGTTATAGAGTTATAGGGGCCTATTGCAATAAATAAAACATGACTGCAAGAGGGATTTTTTAATGTTGGGTTTCAGGTAAACCCTTACTTCTAATGGTTGGATTTGGTTAATTTTTTTGGAGAATATCTTCCCTGCCTTACTTCAATGGTACATTTGAGTTTGATTGCGAAAAATGGAAAATGACTATACTCTGAACGAATTTTAAACGTTTGTTTAGGGTGAACTATCACCAATGTTCCGATTTTATTGGTTAATGAACTCGACCTTACGTTTTAACTGACTACTATATGCCGATTTTGGTTCCGAAAAAAAATTGCGGCCGTTAGAGTGTTAAGACACAAAAACATATTAGTTTTTTAGACGACTAGTTACAAAAGAAGAGGTTGTAGGAATGAGATGTTCTAAGAGCTGCGAGTTTAATTTTGTTACGCGTTGTATAAAATATTTTATTTACGTTCAGAATATTTTACTATATGTTGTATATTTAATGAAATGTATTTATTGTGGAAACTCTAAGTTTAGAGAAAGAGTAATGTGGACTTAAAAAACGATAAATCAACAAACGTTATATTCTGCAATTTATAGATTTTATCATTAAAATGTATTTTACGTTTTGTTAAAATTGTATTTTATGTTCTGATTCATGCTTTGTGTTTTGAGTAGTCGGTAGAGTACCTTCCTTCCACTCCGGCGACGCGGGTTCGATTCCCGGCGGGGTAGGGGATTTTAAATCTCCACCTTGGGTCTGGGTGTGCATCCTGTCTTATGTTTGTATGTGGGAATAAGATAAAAAAAGTTAACAAAGGTAAAACAGAAAGGAAGAACAGTGTAAACGAAAGAAAACGAGAAAGAAAGAAATTTAAAAAAAGTACAAAATTTCAACTATTTAGATTGTGAAACATATTATCAAAATAAAAAAGATGTGAACAAGAAAATCACCAAATTTACACAAATCTTAGAAATAATAAATAATACATTAAAAAGCTAAATTACTACAAAAATCCACAAGAATAAAAATATGTAATACTTTAATATTACCCTACTTTCTATACGGAAGTGAGATTAGAACATTAAGAAAAAAGAGACAGGAGCAGAATCAAAGCAACGGAAATTAAATTTCTTAGGACAGCAGGATGCAGTCTTTTACATCGAAAGAATAATGAAGAAATGTTAGAACAATTGGAAGTAGAATCAGTAGAAGAAAAATTCAACAGATATAAATTAAGCTGGCTAGACCATGTAAAATTAATGAAAAATTTAAGAATCACAAAAATGATGCAATATAAACTCAAAGGATATCGATTACCAGGAAGACCTCTTAAAAGAATGCTATATGGATCCGAAACAGGTCAACAAAGGCCTAATCCGTGACGGATAATGATATGTGTTTTGTTAGAATGTAATGTAGGTTTTGTTACCTAGTAACTATGAACTAAAGCCTCACTTATAATAGAAGGTAATATATTTTTTGTCATTGTCATTGTAATTTTCATTGCCTACTAGATAGGAGCGGCGAAGAGTTACTGTATAAAAGCTTTAATAAATATGTTTATCAGAACAACCTCGACAGCTTGATTTCTTCGAAATTCGCTAAAATGCTATCTCGTACATTGTTATGAATACAATAGTTACGGTATAAACCGGTTAGAATTCTAGATACTAGGAAATTGCTAAAATCTATATATTAATACGTGAAGAAAAAACTTTGTACCCCTTTTTAAGCATATTGCGCGCACGGAGTAGTGTTATATTTGGCATAATTAAAGTTAATGTAGAGGAGGAGTGCAGAAAAATAAAATGTATGCATAATATGTGTTACAAATAAATTAAATTAAACAAACTAAAATAAATTGTATCTAAGTAATGTATGTGTATTACTCATTAATTTGTTTACGTTCATACTGAAAGTGCATTGTTGAAAAAAGAAAATTGTGCAGCAGCAATGTGAATTGACTTACTCTCGCGTATTTATTATTAGTGGTTTAAAAAATGAGTACATTTTATTATTTAAATTAAACCCTGTCTAATCTTGTTTCAGTAATTTCATTATTTTTTTTTATATTTACACATTCGCACCTACTTCCATTGTGCCTCGACATAGAACATTGACGGGTCGGAGTGAGAGACAAAGAAGAAGGGATATATAGACTATTCCCGTACACATAATAATAGGCCAAATGCAAATTTAAATGTATGAATAGTATACAAATGTCAAATGACGCGTTTTTTTTAATATGGCTTCGCCAAGATATACCACATATTTCCTATCGTTGGTATTTTTCAAATAAATCGAAAATTAATGCATAATGACGTATTTGTGACAAACTTAAACATTTAATGAATTGTGGTCGAATTTCGACCACTGGGCGACCACTAGTAAAAATAAAACTACCAATATAGGGCTTATGGAATAATAAAATTAATGAAATTTTAATTCGTCCTAGGCAGCTCCGTGGCGCAAGCTGTTAGACGCTCGTCTTTCACCATTGGAGTCCCGACTTCGCGCCTCGGCCACTCCATGTGAGTTTCGAGATGGACGAAAATGGAGTCTAGGCATGTTTTTATCGGGATTTCCCCCGTTTTTTTTTTTTTTTTTTTTACCCCTCTGCCACAGATTTCATTCCATAATTTCTCCATAGTCATCTCATAAATTTCCTTTCAATTCATCTGTCCCGGTGATGTTGCGTCAGGCTTGGTAGGCCGGCATTCACATATATTCAATGTAAGGGGCTTCATAGCATCTTATTCCTCGCTCCTCCCCTGAGTCGGAATCGAGTTAAAGTTTTAAATTCGTCATAATAGAAGCAACTCATGATGATGATCGTATAGCAGTAAGTTACATAATTCACGCAATGTATGATTATGATAAGCCCTCGGTTTGTTTAGTTTTATTGACTATTGTTCTTTTATCTTGTTATTTACCATTTTATTGGCTCTAAATTAATGTTTTAAATGTTCTTGAACAGAAATTAACATTCGTAGTTTATATTAAAAGATTCTGGGTTATGTGGCCTTGAACTATAGCTGGTGTTTCTTCCAGACGTTTCTCCCTCAACTGCGGAGGCATCTTCAGTGGCGAGTGCTTCTAGGTGGTGTTCCCTTGTTGTAGGCTCGACTGTCCTTCGCAGTTGAGGAGTCGAGCCTACGACAAGGGAACACCACCTAGCTAGAAGCACTCGCCACTGAAGATGCCTCCGCAGTTGAGGGAGAAACGCCTGGTAGAAACACCAGTTATAGACCACGGTCACACAGCCCGGAATCTTTTAACATTATGATTACCGGACGTGAAAGCCTGTATTCCACTATTCATAGTTTCTATAAACAACTTAAGATATGTTTAATCAGTCCAGTTGGACTATTATTACTATTCTCGTCTCTGATTCTGAGGAATGCGGGTTCAAAACTGGCCATTATTGTTGGATTTTTAAGCCCGTAAAAATGATTCGTATGACTTCCCTCCGAAGACAAATCGGTAAAACCCGTGCTGTATATATGCATAACGTAACTCCATGCCTGAAATAAGAGGCTACTGAGCAAAGTGTGATGCCTCTGTTACTGCACGCTTTGAATTTCAATCCTAATGATCTGAATTCATAAGAGTGTCATATAATTAAAATAATAACAATAATGTATTTAAACTGCAGAGTTAAGACCGTGGAGCCTTCGGTTCCATTCAACTAGTGAAAAATATTAAATACAATATATATATATATATATATATAAGATAACACAATTATAAGTAAATATTTATACAAATTAAACTAAAATTAAAATTGTTCAAATCAATATTATTAAAGAAATGAATTATAAACCTCAATTAATTCCACATACATAGAGAGATTTAAATTATTTATTTTAAAAGAAGCTAATGTCCGGCAATCCTTGATCTCTTGCTACTAATTATTATTATTATTATATATATATAATATATATTATATATATTCTTGCTGTTTGATTTTCCTGCAACAAGTTTCCATGGATAGACATCCAATACGTCTTCCTCCGAGGAGTGATTTTGGAAATAAACAGGATGAAAATCCTACAAATTATGAGTAAGAAGAAGAAGTTTCCATGCCCCTCTTTAATTCGCCTTTCATACAAAAATGTCCTATCCATTGTAGTATATGAGAGTTGATTCTTTTTATTACATCTAATTTCCTGTACACATCATGAGGAAACAGATTTAATAAGAAAAGTTAAGTCTCTTAGACTGCAATACGCAGGAATTGTCACGATTGATCCAGACTTGTTCGTTAAGCTCACTGTCTTCGTAGTTTAAAATGCAAAATTAACAGTACTAATATGCAGATTTACCTGTTTTGTTTAGAATTAAAAGAAAACGCATATATTTTCTTTATCTAATAAATCTCTTACTCTGTAAATACACTTAATGTAATAACCTATTTTTAATTTAAAAGAAGTAATATCTCGTATAGGCTAGTACAGCAATAAAAACATGGGAATTTCACAGTTACGAAGTAAAAAAAAATCTTTCTCTAGAACATATCACCGACACTCGCTATTTGATAGTCTCCCCGGGACTAATTAAAAAATATAGTTATCTCATGTTGGAAGGAGAAAAGATTACGAGTATTTGAGATTAAAATTCCTAGGAACATTTTTGTACAGGAGAATGGAGGAGACAACAGTGAGCTACATGATCTTTATGAGAAGTAATAAGGACAATTAAGGGTAGGATATGTGGCACGAATGGGGAACGAAAGAAGGGCATGGAAACTCATTTATAGGAAAATCAGAATGAAAGCAGCAAGTAGATAGACCAAGAATGAGATGGGAGAATAATATGAACCACAATTTAAGGGAAGTAAATTTCACAGGGGATGATTGGAAAACATTACCTCAGGATAAGGATATATGGAGAGCTAATGACCGCGCGCCCAATGAACCTAGCGGTTCGATGATGTTTTATTATTATTATTATTATTATTATTATTATTATTATTATTATTATTATTACTGTTATTATTACTGTTATTATTATTACAGTTATTATTATTACTGTTATTATTATTACTGTTATTATTATTACTGTTATTATTATTATTACTGTTATTATTATTATTATTACTGTTATTATTATTTATTATTACTTGTTATTATTTACTGTTATTATTATTATTATTATTATTATTATTACTGTTATTATTATTATTATTATTACCTACGTGTTCTCTGGATTCACATTTGTCAAAAAGATCTTTCGTTCAAGACAATTTATTTGCAAAGAAGTAAGACGAATAAACAAATAGCGTCGAGGCTATGAAGTTAGATACGGAACATTAATTTGGTTGTGCGGACTAATGTATTCATTTTTTTGTGCTGTTGGGAGTGGTCGCATAATTTTGACATAAACAGATGTGTCATTTGAAAGAGTTACAACTTGGCACATTATTAATATTTATTGCCATCTGCACAGGTGTCAGTTGTATGTACTTAACATTGAAACAGAAAACTTGTAGTCCATCTTAGTACACATGCACGGCTATCTGTTTAAGATTTTGTGTGTGGTGCAATTTTTAAAGTCTTTATTTTACAGAGTGATTCATAGCGCTTCCTTATTAGTTTGTTGCCCTGATTCGCAAACTGATAATTGTTAATCAGTTTCCGGAAAAGATTTCATGGACTCTCGTCATCCCAACTTATCTCAAAAAGGTTAAACTAAAAATAAATAACCCTCCTTTTCGTAGCAGAGGATTCCGTTCCTTTTTGAAGCGATGCAGCGGACAACGTATAGTGCAGTTCTGGCTTCTGTAGCCTTGTTTGAGGGGTCAATGGTGTATGGTGCGGCAAGAGAGGAGGGCGAGATGCAGGTACTGCCAGCAACTACCCTCTGTTTAGAAAACATAATAGTTATAGTCTGATCAACGGATCTGTGTCCCCGTAAGATATGCGAAGTAAGCACTAATTCCTTTTCTGACTCTGTAAATAAGTTCCCTCTCTGCATTCCTATCTATCTCTCTCTCTCTCTCTCTCTCTCTCTCCTCTCTCTCTCTCTCTCTCTCTCTCTCTCTCTCTCTCTCTCTCTCTCTCTCTCTCTCTCTCTCTCTCTCTCTCTTTTCTTTCGCCCCTCCCACTATTCACAATTTTGAGCCTTCTTGGGGGATATTTGCAGTCCAGTGTTGTCTGGAGTTACTCAGAAACTGCTTTTTAAAACATTTAATTCCGTGACGAATTGAAATGTTATCATGGAATTCGGGATATCACGAAATAAACATCTTTACCCTACATCACTCACCTGACTAATTTTTGGCTATACTCCTAGACCTTAATTATTTGTATGTGAAGTTTTCATAATATCAGGGTACATTGTCCTTTCGAGTTTATAGATTCGGGGTTTGTATTTAATGATTGTGTTATATTGCAGGTCCGGCTGATCCACCTGCAGGAAGGCCCTCAGTGTTTGGTGATGGCACATCTGTGAATGTAGCGTGGAGCAGCCCTCCATATGATGGAGGTTGTATGGTTACAGGATATTGCGTGGAGATGAAAAAAGCCCACGAAACTCAGTGGCAAATTATCACTAACAGGTAATATCTTCTTTGACATCATCAAGCAGCGCATTTTGGTTCCCGAACTTTGAGGGGATCGAGTAGTTTCTTGTTGTGCATTTATTACGTCACGTGAATATATAAGCAGTTAAAAACTGTAAATAGATACATACGAGTGATAATCTTAGTAAATACAGATGCTCCATTGTCAATGTTGTTTATGTAAAACACCAAGTTATCTATCATTATTATGTACCGAACTGTACCTTTGGTAGCATCCTGACGTAAACATTCAGGGACACAGTTTGAACCCTGAAACCTCCAGGCTACACTAATCGACAACTTTCCAATCTTGTATCGGAACGAAAATGCAATGTCTAATAATTATGGATAGGCCTATTGACCTATGAGACGTTTGGTAATATACAGACTTATTTGTCGAATAGGCCAATAACTACTTTTACTTATTCTCAGGTTCCAGATTGTCTGTTACAACCTACATCTTCCTGCGCCCATTTCAGGTTTATATAGTCTATTCTATTTCTTCTCTATTTTTCCACGCCTCTTCCTTCAAGCGTCTTTCTTCTATTTTCTGACTACTCTTAGTACCCATTTTAGTATTGCTCTTCTCCTCTTTTTTTCTTCCTGTCGGATTCAATTTTTAAATGCTAAATTCCTACTTGCAGACCGGCATTCAAGAACCAAACTTTCCGCGCGAAGAGGGACTCTCCATGGTTAATTATGTGGGTCATGCAGAACCTACTCTAACTGGCTCACTCTATTCAACATCAAGTGCTAACAAGATATTTATTAAAAAAATATCCGGGAACAATTGAAAGATGAGAGCCTCGTCTTACGAAGACGGAGATGGCATGGCATAGAGAGCTTAGTTCTTGAATACCGGCCGTAGACAACCACTGAAATTCTAATCTTTATAGCATGAATGGGGAATGAAAGAGGGGCATGGAAGCTCCTTGTAGGAAAAACACCCCGTTGGTAGACAAAGATTGAGGTGGGAGAATAGCATTAATCATTATTTGGGGGAAGTTGATTGGAAAACATTAGCTCAGGATAGGGATATGTGGAGAGCTTATGTCCGTGCGGCCATGAACCTACGGGTTCGATAGTGCCAGTGAGTTGGTTAGTTATGGGCTCACAAATATAAGCACGTCTTAGCGTAGTTGGTTAAGGCAACGCTAAAAGCCGAAAGATCGAATGTTCAAGTTGCGATGGGATCAGGATTTTTAAAATGGGTTCAAACTTTGGCGGCACAATGAACCTGGAATCTACTCAGCCTGTAATGGAAATGAGAACCAGACGTTTGTTCAGGGGGTAAATATGGCCGTCACGCAGGACTGACAACCTGGTTGATATCTAGTGGATTGTCTAAAAAGGACTTCATAAACCCTATGGTGGCATAACTTTAGCCTTTCACATAGTAGCATCAACAGAAGTGATTTATAAAAGTATTGAGTTAAATTTTTTATAAGAACTTCTGAAATAGACATAGGCCTACACACCACCTTGTGGTAAAATTCAATAACAAAAGCTTGTTGAAAAGCAACAACAATGGACAAAGATTGATGCACACAGTATCCCACATCATAACTTTAAATGTGTTTGGGTACTCATGTTGAGAAAACCAGCTAAAATGTCTGGAGGACCCGACATGCTAACCGTATTCCACTCCTACATGGGCTGGATGATCATCCACGTCTGTGATTGTAGTACAGTTGATCATTTAATGCACTCCTCCTGCTTCAAATTTCGAACTGTAAATATGTGACCACTGACCATTGTAGAAGAGCACCCAGTGCTTCAAAATTATGACCACAAAAAATTGCACAATTAAATAATCATTTCGCTATCTTTTGTTGCAATAATAAGTTAATAACACTCATTTAATAAAATATATTGAATTATTTTTGTTTTTTTTTCTCCATGGCACGACAGGCCTAAAAGTCCCTTGACCTGAAAGGCCCTTGGCCTACCAGCTGCTGGCTATTGTTCTCACATCCACATACGTTAATCACAGAGGGGTGACATGTGATCAGCATATTGGGTCCCCAACCGTTATACCTGGTTTTCTCAACTTGGAATCACTACTTACTGTAGCTACCCAAATGGCTCACAATGCTGGGTGGGCACCGGTCCTATATTGGCCAAAAGTCCACAAGAAAATTTCTTCCCCTTGGAGACTCGAATCAATGCATGTCCCATAGCTCTGTGCTTGGGCATCTTACTTTAATCACATTTAGCTACAGCATGGGACATTATTTTTCATTATCTACCTACAATGTGTGCATAATAAGCTAAAATAGTAATAACTTTCATAAAATACCTTAATCAAAATCCAAGAATGCAGTATGTAAGTAAGTATTAATTTCTCTTTGCTATGATACCTGTTCATTCCATTAAAAGAATATTGTAATCTATCATTTGTTTTATAACAAAACCCTATGTCATATTTTCCAGATACCACTGACTAAATTTAAGTTACTTGAGATTTTTCTCTAAGGCATCAAGAATATATTTTAAACTGAGAATAAACTCACTTTTATATTGATTGATTTATTTATTTATTTATTTAAGCCCATGCTCAGACATTTGTGGAACAATTGCCATTTTTCTTCTTGCTTCCCAACATATATAGCAGATGTGAAATATCCCTAAGTGGCAAAAGTGGGATTGCATTCCTCCCGACTAGATTCAGTGAACCCGATGACCAATCATAGGTTGCAGCCCTCCACTCAAATTGTGGGTTGTGAGAGGAACTCCATTTGTATGCCAAAACATAAAAATGGTTGTATCTAATGTTTCATTTTAGGAAGTAATATTTTGAAGTTCTTTTCAATCAAGATTCTTGAGACTGGAAACATCTAACCACAAATTAATGTTGATTTATTCTCGAACATGTTTTGATATAGAGAATTACATCGAAACATGTTGGAGAATAAATCAACATTAATTTGAGATAAGATGTTTCCAGTCTCAAGAATATTGAATAAAAATGGTTATATATTTTTCATTAATAAAATGGGATCTTCTTGGTGATAATAAAATTGTATTACACATTATCAATAAAACCCAAATCACTGAACTAAAATGTTAAAATGGTCATATGTTTCGATAGCAAGGCTATCATTATCAAGACTAGTTATAGAGACTAGTCATGATAATGGTAGTCTAGTTATCGAAACGCATCAAGTATTTTAATATTCTAGTTTGGCTGGCCAAGAACTGTAGCAAAATTGTTTCAAACCCAACTTCTACTCCAGTTTCCTTTCACTCTATTGAAAAGAATTATCTCAATTAAATATATCAATAAACTTAGAGAAGAATACACCACCAAAACATCTGGAAAGGAATGGGAAAATCTACAAGCTTATGACATTACTACATTACAAAGAAAATTTGCAGTAGCAACATTTAGACTGCTAACGGGACATGACTGCCTGAATAAACACCTACACAGACTTGGCATAACAGATTCACCTAAATTCCCTTTTTGCAATTTAAATGAAGATATGGAAGGAAACCTTCTCCTCCGTTGTCCAGCTTTTGTAGAAGAGACCAGTCTTTCTGCTAAATATTGGAGTGCAAGAGAGCGAATGATTTCATTATCAAGTGCTTGACATTAGATACCAACCAACCAACCATATTTTAGTTTGGCGATTTGGGTTTTATTGATAATGTGTAATGAAGATTATACATACATACGTACGTACATAGTGTTCTGCTCAAGAACAGGTCTTCCACTGCAAACTCAGCATTCTCCACTCTTTCCTTAACTCAGCTGATGTATCCCTCTCCTGGACATCCGAATGGGAGGGATAATTTATGTCTGGAGCCTTTTACCGTGGAAAGACCCATGCCATGTTTACAGCTTTACTAGGGATATGTAGGTGCTATAGCTTCTTGTTTCCTTCCACACCCCACTTTCTCTTTTGCATCTTAAAATCTTAAAATATCTTAAGGAGGTCCCGGAGGCCCCGACTTGGAGGTGAGGAGAGTGAATTTGGCTAAGTTAAACTGTCTGGACTTCACTGAAATTCATCCCAGAGGTTAAATATCAATTCCATCAGGGTTTTTTGACCAGATCAGAGATCTGGAAATCCTAATTAGCTCCTGCCCCCCAAAAGGTTATATATTTGCTCAAAATGACTAAGTTTTATATTAATGTTTTTCTTATTTACAGGTGTTACTCACTTTCGTACATGGCAGCTGGTTTGACCCCCGGTGAACAGTATGTATTTCGAGTTCGAGCTGAAAATGCACATGGTATGAGTGAAGCCAGTAACGAATCAGAACCATATTTAGTGGTACCAGACGGTAAGTAGCTGTCTGACGTTTAAAAATGTGCAGACAGTAAAATACGAGGGCGGATCGGAAAGTAACGCACAATAATTTTTTTTAAAGTTTAATAGTAAAAAAAAGGAAAAAAATCACAAATGAACTTACATCTTTTACCTACTTTTCGACATAGTCACCAACTTTCTCAACACATTTTTCCCATCGTGTTACCAGTTTCAATATGCCCTGTTCGTAGAAGTCCGTTTGGTTGGAGTGTAGCCATCTGCGCACTGCTGATTTCACTTCCACATCTGTCTCAAAGCGTTTGCCGGCCAGGAATTTCTTCATGGGACCAAACAGATGAAAGTCCGAGTGCAAGATCCGGACTGTATGGTGGATGCTGGAGCACCTCCCAACCAAATTCGGCGATTTTCTGACGAACGACAGCAGCAACATGGGGGCGAGCATTGTCATGAAGAAGTTTAACGTTAATGTTGTGACGTTTGTCACGAATGACACGACGCAACTTCACCAAAGTTTTAATGTAGGCCGCAGCATTCACAGTGGTCCCGTGTTCAGCAAAGTCCACCAATAAAACACCATGCATATCCCAGAACACTGTCACAAGCACTTTCCTGGCAGATTGAGTCACTTTGAATTTTTTCTTTACTGGGGAACCAGCATGTTTCCACTCCATTGATGCCTGCTTTGTTTCGGGCGTGTAGCGGTACGCCCACAACTCATCACCTGTGACGATTCCTTCCAGAAAGTCATGTCCTTGTGCGGTGTACCGCGTTAAGTGGTCCAAGCTTGCCATCATTCGCTGGCCCTTGTGGTCGTCTGTCAGGTTCTTAGGCACCCAGCGAGCACTAACTTTACGGAATTTCAAATTTTCATGAACAATATCGTACACCGCACCATAGGAAATGTTGAACTTCTGCGATAAGGCTCGCAGTTGCACACGCCGGTCGTTCAGAATTGCCGCCTCAATGCCTCTGACATTCTGCGGGATTGCTGCTGTTGTCGGCCGGCCGGAGCGTGGCGAATCACTAAGGTTCACGCGTCCCTCTTGGAAGAATGTGCACCACCTGGAGACATTGCTACGGTCCATACAATCATCCCCATACACGCCACGCATGTCCCTGTGAATTTCACTGGGTTTATGCCCTTTGGCCCACAAAAATCGAACAACACTTCTCTGTTCCTCACAGGTGGACGACTGTAGCATGCGCGCCATCTTTGTTGCATAGTTCAAGCTTCTCTCGCAAGAGGTGCACCTGAGAAAAAAATACCATCTGTAGTGAAAACTTCAAACTATATCTCTGTGAAATTTCAACATTCTAGCTGCAATACCAAGGCAGAAAAAAATTATTGTGCGTTACTTTCCGATCCGCCCTCGTAGTTATAGTTAAACTTAATAACCTATAGACTAGATGTTCTCAACTTTTTAAAATTGAGGACACACCTTGAGGATATTAAATTTACTTTATAAAGTTTGAATTAAATATAAATGAGAAGAAAATGAAGTATATGGAAATAAGAAATAAATCAATTAACATATTTTATTATAAAGTAGATAAATGTACTTTTGAAAATATTAAAGAATTTCATTTTTACTGACATATAAATTAATAAGAGTAAAATTAGTTAATAATTGATAAATTCTGTGGTTGTCATCATCATCCATGCAAGTATTAGGCCATGTGGCCTGATATGGTCTCAAAGAGGAGTTTTCCATCCAGCGCTTTTTTGGACATCCCAGCGATCTTTTGCCTTGGGGGCAGTAACAAAGCATGGCTTTTGGAATTTTATGAGACGGCATTCGTTGAAGATAGGCTTTCCAGTTGTTCTGGTAGTTTTGTATATGATGAAGAATGGGTTCTGCATCCAACTCTTCCATAATTTCCACATTTCTTTTATGGTCTCACTTTGTGTAGCCTGCTGTACGATGCATAATGAATTCCATGGTAACTGACGTAACAAATACAATTAAATAAAATATTATATATTTTTAGCCTTTAGATAGTAGGACACTACTTTTTTTCTTCAAAACATTTATATATATATATATATATATATATATATGTATGTTTCAATTTATATAACAGAAAATATGGAGTTTTATCTTTCTTAACTGTACTTAAAATGTATGGTTTTACATTGTTAACTAACATAACTGTAAAGTGATTTTTTTTTACTAGAGTGAAAGTAAAATAATAATCTTTGTGAAGCTTTCAATTTTATTTCAAAACCAATATTGTGAATGAAGTAGGCCTATGCATATATATTATATATATATATATATATGGGGCACGCCGTAGTGTAGTGGTTAAGGCACTGCGCTACAAGCCGGAAGGTCGAGGGTTCAAGTCCCGGGGGGGTCAGGATTTTTAAACTGACCCAAACCTTCTGGCGGCACTGTGGCCCTGGGGTCGACTCAGCCTCTAACGGAAATGAGTACCAGATGCTTATTCTGGGGGTAAAGGCGGTCGTCACGCAGGGCTGACAACCCGGCTGACATCAAGTGCCAATTGTCCAGAAAAAGTGGGAGCCTTAACCTCCTACTACCCCAAGGGCCTCCTGAGGCCTGTAGTGGGAATACTTTACTTTTATATATATATATATATATAGGAGAAGCTACAAAATACATTTTTCGAGTTCTAATAAACTTTGGTCACTTAATTATGGAAAAATGAAATTAACTGACGTAACAACTACCGCTTCTGCATGTTGTAAGATCTTTAAATTAAATAAATAACAATTCTTTATTACATATGAGTTCGTTCAAGTTCTGTAGTATTTTGGGATGTGAACACTTGAAAATCTTTTTTTTTTATTAGTCCATATTCCACATTGGGAAGCAGAGAAGAAACTAATTTTCATGTGCTATATAAAATTTTATTTGGGATTCATCTATTGTGGAGTTAAATAATAATTTCTCTCTGAATATCCTCACTCTTCAAACAAAAACAAAAATATGTAAACATTTTTGAGACCTGTGAAATATAACTAATGTGAAATGGTTATTCTAAACTGTTGCTGTAACCAGATGGTACAGAAAACTATTCTAACCATCTTCCCTCCTGATGGCATGTATGGTCACATCAACCATACACTGATATTGTGTTTACGGAGGAATTGTTCCATCTCTAATAAAGAATACTGATTTAGAGAAGGTGATTAAAGCCTCAAGAATAAGATGACCGGATTACCTTTTCAGAGAAAAGGAATAATATCTATGCTGTAAAGTAACTTTAAAATGAAATCAATGGTAACCAGAAAGTTGGAAGACCTCCCATCAAGTGGACAGATAATATGGAACATCATCTCAGGGTAATTGCAGTGAATGGATGGTGCAAAAAAAAAAAACATAAAAGAATGGAGGCATATTATTTAAGTAGTCAAGACCTGTAACAGCCTGCAGCACCTATGATAATGACCATGACAATGACATTATTAAAAAACAAAATTACTCTATTTGAGCACATGCTAACATTTAGTCACCAAACTAGATGGTTGAGCATAAGCCAGTGTATGTTGGGTTGAAGTTGTCATGAGGAATTTGGGTAGCTACAATAAGAGCGGCTCCAGGTTGAGAAAACCAGATAAAACTGCTGGGGGACCCAACATGCTGACCAAATGTAACTCTTATGTTGGGTGGATGATTTTCCACCTCTGTGATTAACACATGCTGATGTGAAGCTAGCAGCTGGCTAGTAAACTTGCTACTGTAAAGCCTGCTATTATTTTCATACTCTGGACTGGCTCAGACTCCCCAATAAATATACTCATAATGGAACATCAACCATTGCATGCCAAAACCTACCTTGAAATTTCTCCCAGAGAAGCGTTATGATGTACCCAAGGCTATTTCCAGAAAAAAAAAAAAAAGAATCTGCAAGGCACATAAAACAAAACCAGAATCCAGTAACGGCAACCTACTGTACAGAGCAGATGGACTCCCTGCTTTAGTACGAGCAGAATGGAGTGAGGCAGGATGCAGAGTAGAAGGCAGGTAGTGAGGGTTATCCAGTCTGCCAATTTGGGAATTTTATAACTTCCCTATAGTTTAAATAAGAGATTTGGCACTGGATTTTAGTGGCTTGCAGTTAAAAATGACAGATTATTTTTTGAACATGGCCTTGGCACATCATAAGAAATTTCAAGGCAAGTTTTGGCATGCCATGGTTGATGGTTCCATTGTTAGCTTTGCCACAGCTAATCACTTGACTCCCCACTCTTGTGCATTTGAAAAATATATTTTTCTAGTTTTTATGAATTAATATAACATTGTAATTCATTGAACTATTATAGCAAAAATCACTATGAGTTTAATTTAAGATTTAAATTAAAATTCTTTATACTTTATATTTAATTTTAGGAAGTGATATTTTGAGGTTATTTTAATTATATTATTTTTAGTCTGATCATCTTACCTCAATATTAATGTTGATTTGTTCTTGAACATGGTTCAAAACAATTCTGTTTTATCGTCAGCTTGTCCAGACTGGTTTGATTTATGTTGCATTATGTGTGCACAACCTGGATGTCGATGTCAGCTCCATCCGGTGTTTGGCCAAAGAACCTCCAATTAAGGTCATGCTCCGTCGGTATTTCACAATTCATAACTCTGTTTTTTTTGTTCTTCTGAATATAAATTTTTTCCCAAATAGTCAGCGTCTTTTGTAGTTTCTAATATGTTTTAATAATTTAGTGTCTGAATTTATATTATGTTTTTCAGACCAAACATGAGCAGCACCTGCAGATTTTCTATTCCTTTCCCCCCCCATTTTTAAAAAACATTTCTTGTGTGTTTTTTTGTTCTAAAATACAAAAGAGCTGACTGTTTGGGAAAAATTTATATTCAGAAGAACAAAAACAGAGTTATGAATTTTGAAATACCGACGGAGCATGACCCTTGTTTGGAGGTTCATTGGCCAACCACAGGATGGAACTGACATCGAAATCCAGGTTGTGCAACATAATGCAACATAAATCAAACCAGTCTGGACAAGCTGACGATAAAACAGAATGTTTTGAAATATGTTCAAGAACAAATCAATATTAATATTGAGGTAAGATGATCAGACTAAAAATAATGTAATTCTTTATACTTTACCTCACATCCAGTCTTCTAATTAAACCAGTTTCAAAACCTAGGCAGTTTCATCTTCAGTATTTTCGCGACTAATGTTATGTCATCCAGGAGATTAGAGAACCGAATGTAATTCATCTTTATTATTACTTACTTTCTAAGTTTTAATTGTATTAGTTTTTGATTCATTCATTTTTTTTTTGTTTCTCTTCAATTGTGTAACTATGTGTATCTTAAATTTTATTTTAACTACAGCCCTAACATACATTTTAAAAATAGGGCTCCAAATCTTTAAGATTTAATAAATATATAAATAATATAACAATTGTAATTGTGTGTTTACAGAAGAAGCATTCTTGCCTACATTTGAACCACGCGCATGTGTCAATAGAATCAGGAGAAGATTTTAAATGTAACTTTGAAGTTCTTGAGGAACTTGGGAAAGGTCGTTATGGTGTTGTTCATAAAGTGCAGGAACGCAAAACAGGACAGAAATTTGCTGCCAAATTTATTCGGTGTATAAAGGCAAAGGATCGTGAGAAAGTACAAGAGGAGATTGATATTATGAACGTTTTGAGGCATCCGAAACTTCTACAACTTGCAGCAGCTTTTGAAAGTCCTCGAGAAATTGTCATGGTCATGGAATAGTAAGTAAATACAATTATTATAAAATTACGATACAAAGTAACATTGAGGTTCTTCTTAATTACAAGAAGCAAGAGTCCCTAAAATGCATAATAGCATGCATTTCCAGAATTGAGTCTATATTTAATTTCTTTGTGCATCTCATTCATATTTGTAATTATTGTTCCTAGGTACTTGAATTCAGCCACTTCTTCATAATGTCTCTCATTTGTCATTAGTTGTCCATTTCTTTTATCATCCAAGACCATCTTCGCTAGGTTTACCGTACAGGCCACATGGCCTAAAACGAATTTGTTCATGATGATGATGATTCTTTTACCATCATCCTCACCTTCTTATCATGTCCTCCTTGTGGAAAGTTGATTCCAAATATTCCTCCAACCATCTCTATCCTCCCATGCTTTGCTTCTTTTTAGTTCTTCCCAGTCATATCCTCTCTCTTCTAGACTTTTCTGCACTTGGTTAATCCATCTTTCTCGTGGTTTACCTCATGGTCATTTTCCTTGTATCTTGAGATTTAACAGTTTTAGTGGTAATCTTTCCACTTCCATTCTTTTTAAACCAGTTTAGTCTACTTTTTCCTATGTCCGTTGTTAATTTTTCTACACTTAACCCTCTTAGAGCCAGGCCTGACTGCGTGTGCTAGGGGTTTAAATGCCAAAGCCGTCACAGCCGGCTTTAAAGTTCCAGCATTTAAATTGCCAGAAACAATTTGATCGGCCTTCTAAATTTTGCATAGTTTAACTAATTTTTTGTCATCCTATAGTAAAGGAATGCAACTTGCATGTTAGGGGAATCTTTCGACCTTGCTTTAATATATTTATGAGGGTGTTTTGGCTTTCACTAGGGTAGTTTTATAAGTTAAAAACAAGCTCCTTCAGTTAGTTGCAGATGTTAAGTGTGGATTTTCAAGTCGCAATGGCAAGCGGTTCTACTGAAATTTTTAAAGCTGGTGTAGATGACGAAAATTTAATTTAGTATTTTGATCAATGTGAAGTTTATTCCGATAGATTATTTTCCGCGAGTGACTGATGATTTAGGCTCTGATAGTAGTGACGGAACTGTACAGACACCCCTCCGAATCACCACAAATGAAAAAAAGGCGTTTACACGCTTCTAATGGAGCTTCCTCGGTTCAATTTGATATACAGGTAAATGAAGATAATGGTAATGTTACCTGTGATAACGACGATGGCGATGAAAACGATATTCAAAATTTCAGAGAAATATTTCCTACCGAACCTGACCCAAATCCTGAGTCTCCTTTCACATTCATGGAATTGCCTGGACCAAAACATACGCCTCCTCCTGATTCCTCTCCAATATCTTATTTCAGATTGAAAGGTTATTTATTATTAATGCGAGATTTATTATTAAGGCTTCAAAATCCATTGTAATATATGTTTCTCTATTAGGCTAAATTTAGTGATAGGTTTACCATGTTTTTCATTAGTGTTGGTGTTAATTTTAGTGTCAAGAAAATATTAGTGTTAATTAACAGTTACTAAAAATAAAGATTGAGTTGTTCAGCAACAAGTCTTCTTTCCAGAAAGTTTAGGTGAGTACCATAAGAATAATTATTATATTTAATTAAATCATAGATATTTTTCCTTCTCTCTCTCTCTCCCTTTCTTTTTTTTTTTTTTGTAAATCGTATTCAATTTAGATTCAATGTTTTATGTGATTTCGTAATAGAATGAATGCACTTCGTTATAGTATTTTTTTAACGTTGTAATATCAATTTTAAAACAACTTTTTTAAGTTAAAAGTATTAAAAAATATTTCACCGTGCACATATATCATGTTTAGTTAAATGTATTAATAATACTTTACAATAATTAAATACATTATTTTCATTAATCGATTGTGTTATGTATGGGCACTCTATTCCATAAGTTTTAAATTATAATTCGTTATACTTGTTTATTTATTTGCAAATATTCAGAGTCGTGTATTTTCAGTCAAAAAGGCGTGGCATTTCACAGTATGCTAGTCTAGCAGATCGCTGGCAACCAACAGCTGACCGTAACTAGCCGACAGGTTCGGCACTCGGCACTATGAGGGTTAATGCCTCCCTGATTTTGTCATTCCTTGTTTTATGTACAATCCCACATAAGAATTTAATTTCTGTAACTTGGATTCTGCTCAAGTCCTTCTTTGTATATGTCCATGTCTCAGCTGCATATGTTGGAACTGGTTTGAAATAAGTTTTATACATTGCCATTTTACTCTTGGTGGGTATATCTTTATTCTAGATTAATTGTTTAGTTAGATTATAGATTTAAACTTTTCTCTATTCTTCTACTGATTTGTCTGTATTTTCCCACCATTTCCCTTACATGAATATAATGTATTAAGATTCCCTCCTGCTTTCTAAATCAACAGGGGATGTCAGCTGGATTGTCAGCCCCGTCTTTATTCTCAGAACATTCACCTGGTAATCATTTCTGTTAGATACTAAATAACCTCAGGGCAATGCTTCTGCCAGAAGGTTTAGGGCAGTTTAGAAATACTGATCCTATCAAGATTTTAACCCACAGCATACTCCATTTTTCAGCATATTCCTTTAACCAACTACTCAAGGCATACTCCTGACCAGATGGGCAAGACACGTGGCACAAATAAACTACAGAAATTGCTAGTATCAATGTTCTTAATTTTCAAAAACAGAAAAATGCAAACAAATTAATTTAAAACTAATATCCTTCTTGGGCCAGTGAATGGATGCAGAGATAAAGTTTCTCAGAGAAAGAAAACTCAAAGTAGGAATATGAAAGGAATGCAAGTGATCATGTGACACTCAAAGACCACAAATAATACAATGCCACACCATCACTGCCCAATGGTATTCAAGAAAGTCACCTGCACAAAAACTAAATACTCCCTCGCTGTACCAGCCGTCTTCCTGTTGTGAAGACTTTCTTTCTCTGGACAACTGTAGGTATTATTGAAGGTTGATGGCATTGTTCTTCTAACTTGCAGCATTTCTGGTGGGGAGCTGTTTGAGCGAGTGGTGGCTGATGACTTCACGCTTACCGAGAGAGATTGCATTTTGTTCATGAGACAGATCTGTGAAGGAGTGGATTATATGCATCAGAATTTAGTTGTACATTTGGATCTGAAGGTAAGATATTTTTTTTAATGCCATCATGGTCATTTTGACATTCTGGTTTTCTTTCCTGGCATGGGTTCATGTAACCCAATTCTGAGTTTGAGGCACCTGGAGGTGAAGTTATGCTGCCCTGATGATGGTAATGATGCACCAGGAGAGACCTTATTCCTAAATTTGATGAATATGTTAATGATAATAATGATGGCCAGATGATGTTCAGGGACCATTTGGGCCTTAAAGTTTCCTGACACTTACCTTACAGATAAGGAAAAACCTCGAAAAAACTATCACCCATGAAACTTGTCCCGACCAGGGATAATATAGAGTGGAAGTAATATAAGTATGCAGATTTTAATTATGAATTCCTTGTGGCAAGTGTAGTTAAAAATATCTTGTCATTGCATCACAAATGTATATTTTTCTGAGCAAAATATATTTGTACAAAAGTGTATTAGTGTATTACTTTATGATAATAAAAGGTAAAATGAACCCTCTATAGGCCTTAGAAGTTCCTTGGGATGTTGGAGGTTAAGGTTCCCACTTTTCTAGACATTCAGCATGAGTTGTCAGCTCTGCTTGATAGCCACCTTTACTTCTAGAACATTCATCTGGTACTAATTTTTGTTAGAGGTTGAGCCCTTCTAAAGCATCCTAACGGCAAAAACTTCCTCACAAAAAAAATAATTATATATATATATATATATATATACATACTGGGAACAAATATTATGTACAGTTTGAGAATAACACAATGAGGAATATAGGAATTAATTGCTTATATGAAATTGATGGTGATGTATTTGATTTCAGCCTGAAAATATAATGTGCCATACAAGAACATCTCATCAAATTAAGTTGATTGATTTTGGATTGGCTCAGAAAATAAATCCAGACTCTCCTGTAAGAGTGTTGTTTGGTACACCAGAGTTCATTCCACCAGAAATCATCAACTATGAGCCGATTGGAGTTGAATCTGATATGTGGTCTGTGGGAGTGATTTGCTATGTTCTGTAAGTTTCATGTCCATCATATTATGCTATGAGGGAATTTACTATGCTTTTTGCAGAAGTTCATTACTTCAGGAAGAACAAATATTATTTAATTATTAATTAAAGACTGGTTCTTTTATCTATTTGTTCCTGGTAGACAAGTAATTAGATTACCATTATGAAAATACAATAGGAAGTAACATTATGAGGTTCTACTTAATAAAGTAGTTAGGTCTGCTGTCATGTTACCTCATATTTCATTGTTTCTTGTAAGACATGTTTCAAAGCATCTCTGCTCCATCGTCAGTTGATATAGACTGATAATCTTAAAGTTGTTGACCCTAGGCATCAATTCCTGCTCCCTCTTTTTGTGGTCCAAAGAATTTGCAAATTAAATTCCCCAGGAGAGAAAATGTCTTGTAAGTATGTGAAACAGAAGCTTTAATGTGGTGGACATTTAAATGCTCATGCTGACAGGTTAAGAAGAAATTGTGAGGGGATTTTTTATTATAGCTAAAAGTTGTTTGATTCCAAGTTCAGAAAAAAAAATTCTCTTAATTGTAATAGCTTTGCTTTATATAATAATTTTGTTACTTTGATTGAACTCTTTATTAAAATTCCAGTCAATGTACATCAATAATTTGTCAAGTAAGTTTTGTACTTGTGAATCAGGTTTTTAGATTCTATTTCCCAACACACCTGGAATGTGCTGTAGTATTCTATTCTCAGCCAACTGAATCCATTTCATATCTCTGACATCCAGTTTCATAAGAACCAAAAATAAAAGTTTAATCATCAAAATTCCAGTTTGGGGTTTAAGAGGTCAAAATTGATATTACAGTTATTCAATATGAGAAAGTGATTCATAAATTAATTATGGGAAATAACATAGAAGCCTTTCAATTAATATAATGAGTCGTACCTCACCTCATACTTTGTGTTCTTCAGGCACAGAACCGCAGTTTTCAAAAGGAATGCATCTCATCCTCAGCCAATGAAAACTGGAAGATATAGACGAGAATTCGACAGTCATGACATTAGTTGAGGATAGGAGAGATTCCTCTTGAAAACTGCAGTTCTCATGCATGAAGAACACGAAGTATGAAGTGAGATGTGTCTCATTTTATTAAATGAGAAAATGATTATCTATTTGTGGTTATTTTGCACAGGTTGTCTGGACTGTCTCCGTTTATGGGAGACAATGATGCAGAAACATTTGCAAACATCACAAGAGCAGATTACGACTTTGATGATGAAGCATTTGATGCCATTTCTCAAGATGCCAAAGATTTTATAAGTGCACTTCTAGTGAAGAGAAAAGAGTAAGTTTTTTTCTTTTATCAGTAGCATCAATAATTATAAATATTATTATAGGTTTGTTAAGAAGTAACATTACATCATATTTTATTTCATCTCCTGGACTAGATTGAGGAAGTCTCCTCCTCTTCAATTGGGCATCTGACAGTTGATTTGACAGTTACATCCTCCTTTGGAAGTTCATTGGTCCTACACCAGAGGGATGAAACCCAAAAGACTATTACTGTCAAATCAACTGTCACATGCCAGTTGAAGATGATGAGAGTTCTCGGAACTAGTCCTGGAGAGGATGTAAAATATGAGGTGAGGTGTAAAATCGAATTAATTTACTGGTTTTGAACTTTTATAGGAAAAAAATCACTATGAGATTTAATTTAAAGTGTTTTATACCTCACCTCATATCCAGTCTTCTAATTATACCGGTTTCGAAGCTTGTACAGCTTCATCTTCAGTAATTTCTTGTCGACTAACATTATGTCGATCAGGAGAACTGCTTTATCTTCAGTAATTTGTTGCCGACATAACATCAGTTGACAAGAAATTACTGAAGATGAAGCTGCCGAAGCTTCAAAACTGGTATAATTAGAAGACTGGATGTGAGGTGAGGTAGAAAACATTTTAATTTAAATCTTAATTTACTGGTTTATATAAAAATTAATATAAAATTATAGAATATTCACCTGAAAGGTCCGTCTCCTCAACTTAATTATCATTTAACAGTTAAATGATAATTAAGTTGAGGAGACGGACCTTTCAGGTGAATATTCTATAATTTTATATTAATTTTGAATAAACCTCAATGGAACACATCATGAATCTTATAAAAGTTGATTATATAAAAATTATATTCGTATTCCTACACAAATGAATTATCAAATACTAGTGGAACCCACGACATCGTTCACGTGGACAAAATAATTTAAACAGGTTATGTATAAACAATTTGCTAAAATGTTCACAAAGAAATATCAAATCAAATTATGTACTCACTGCAATTGTTAAACATTTCATAGAATAGCACTATCATTGTGTTGTTGGAAAAGTTTTTTTTTTTTGTTCAGTGCCACCTGTTTTTCATTCGACATTTCAGGTATTCTCTCCTGGTATTGGCATATTGTAACCCACTTCTGAGGTTGGGGCATCTGGAAGGCGGGGTTACGCTGCCCCAATGTTATGATGGTGATGAGTAATGATGTGCCAGGAGAGGCCTTAAACCTAAACTTAATCTAATGAGGTGAATGTGATACTGATGATAATGATGGCCAGATGATGTTCGGGGACCGTTTGGGCCTTAAAGTATCCTGACATTTGTCTTACAGGTGAGGAAAAACCCCAAAAAAACCTCACCCAGGAAACTTGTCCCGAGCGGGGATCGAACCCGGGCCCGCTGCGTAACAAGGCAGCACGCTACCTCGAGACCACAGCGGTGGACTCTTGTTGGAAAAGTCTTTGTAATTAAATCCTTACTTTTAATCTAATTTTGAAAAACAAAAATGATTATTGTGACATTTTCTCAGACTCCTTTAAAAATATACATGTCATTTAAAATCTTATTTTGCATACATTTCACTCCTAATTTTGTTATAATAATTGTGAATTATCCGTAAAAGATAAATATGTATACTGTCATGGACTTTTTTGTAGAATTTTTTGAGATATTCAATATTGTGTGTACTTTAATTTTGTGTATTATGGTTTAGGCAGCATAAGCCATTTAAGCATCCAAAAAACAATTTTTTTAGTGCATTGATGCAGTTTTTTTTTTGCTCCAAGACCTATAGTATGTGCGATAATGTTATATTCTCTAAATGCTTAAAAGTATTAATAATTTTGCCATTAACACCATCTTCTGGACTGCCATCTGGTGCAGATTTTATGAACTTCAAAATAAAATTTTGCTTGCCAGGAACTTCAAAATTCATGGTTCTATATTTGTTCTTCTCAATGTATATCTTTTCCCAAACTGTTAATTCCAAAGGTTTCTCTAAATATTTTAAAATTTTAGTGTCTCTTCCAATTTTGTGATTCTCTAGCAAACTGTGAGCTGCAATTGCCAATTTTTCAATTTCAAATGATGAAATTGAAAAATGTATATATATATATATATATATATATATATATATATGATATAATTGCATTGCTCAATGTTAAACATTTAATTATATCATCTATAAAGCGTCACTGCCATAAAGTAAAAAATATTCTCTTTAATTTGCTTACTTGTTATAGTCAGCTACTAGATGGCAGTGAAGACTGAGTTCTCGCGACATCTAGTAATAATGGAGAATATAATACATATATAAGAAAAATAAGTGTTTGGATTGGATTTTCCTGGTGGTGTAATGGATATCACACTGAGGTACAGACTCAGAGATCCAGGTTCGAATCCCGTCCAGGCATTTATTTTTCTTATCATACCATATATATCATTACAACCAATTTGAAAAAAGTGTATATACCCAACCTAACTGAACTATAGTGAGTAAATATTTAGTTGGAGTAAAAGAACAACTTGTTCAAAACAGTAGAAAACTGTGATCTCTCCAAACTTTACTTTGGATTAAGAAATGGGATAAACTGTTATGTCATTGTGATTGTCAATTGCACCAACAATAGACAATGACAAATTTGCATGCTATGGCAAAATAGGGTACTGGTATCTTATAACAAATTACAAAAGCAGGAAATGATTACAGGAAAAGGCTGACGGCAAAGGAATGCTTGGAACACACATGGCTGGCTCAACATGCAGAAAACATGAGTTGTGTCAGGTTGTGCACAGATAAACTGAAGAAATTCATTATTCGCAGAAAGTGGCAGGTATGTATGTTACTAATTTCTATTTCAAAGTGTCATTGGATATTAACAGGAATAATAATTCTAAACATTAATTTGTTTTCTGTGATAGCATGACAGTGTTGATTTCCTTAGATATTTTCACAAATAATATATATTAATGATGTATTAATATACATTTTAACATTCACAAGATGAACAATAATTATTCTGAAAAGGAAAATTAATGCCTGAATCAGAATTTGAACCTGAAACCTCTAGCTCTGTTTGCTAGTGTGCTAACCATTGCACCATTTCAGGCTCCTGATGAAAATGCTAATTTTTCTTCCTCGTATGCAATTCTCTTTATCATCAGAAGTAGGTAGCTGTCGCTACCAGTGCTATCTGGTGGCTTCTAATTCAAGAAGACATTTTTAATGAGAATTTAGATAATTTTATATAGCATCGATAGTAGTAAAATTCATGGTGAGTTACCGTTGACCTAATTCATTCTGCTGATGATGGTGGACCGTATTAACACAGTGCCACCATTTATTGAACTGGGACATGAACCCAGAACCACTCTGACTGCTACCATTTATTACAGTGCGTGTTGGTGCTGGATCATACCAATGTAGTTGATAAATACCTTGAGTTGAAAAAACAGATTGCTCAAATTAACATATCTTTGCCCGGGCCCATAAAAGACAAAGATTAATTCAACTTTCCTTAACCTTTTGACCGCCGAGTTTCCCTTTTGCCATCTTGGCTGTGGGTGCCAGGTTTTTTAAATTTAAATTACTACGCCATACTATATAATATAAACCTATATAAAGTATAATTAACTGTCTACATGCCATGCTAAATTGAATTTAAACTCATTATTATACATTTATTTGAAGATTAGGCAGTGTTTCTTCCACTGTAAAGATCCCAGGTTCAAATTCAGCACGGTGTCTTTATTGAATTCTGTTATCACTATCACTAAAACATGTATCCTATTAAATAATTTTGATGGCATTCACTAAACACTTATAATATTAAATATTGTTGAACATTTTTATGGTCCTGGGTTCGAATCAATTCCAGTCAAATAGCTGTTTTGTGACACGTGTTTCGTCTGGCGCGACACGCCCACCACTGTCACTCACACCCTGTTCATTTAGGTCTACATCACTTGCTTTACTATTTACAGGCTTAGATTGTAATAATATTCTCTTAGAAACAAGACTACTATCACATTCGTCAAACAATTAACAATTTGATGAACTGTTACTGTCACTCTAATCTTATGATAAAACTAACACAATATACTCGTGTATTGTATTTTCGTCAACTTCAAGACATGAATAGCTGTGTTTTACAGCATGCCCTAACCCCTTGGCCAGGTATCTTTTCAACTAAAAATAAAATAAATAAAGACAAAATCCTGAAATTCCAATATTCCATAGCTAAAAAAAAAAAAGGCCTCAAAACATGAATGTACACCCTCCTTTATAAAACCCATTTACAACCAGCCTGTACCGTTATTCTGTAAGGGATGTGCAAAGTATTACTAAGAAAGGATGTACAAACACAGAACGAAAAATAATTTTAGTTCATTGAAGTAAAAACTTCGGGGAAAAAATATTAAAAATAATAAGACTGAAAACCAGAGCTTGCTGGGCATGGCATACCACTGTACACACACTTTCACCAGCGCATGCCGGGCATGGCATACAAAAGGTTAATGAATTGTTAAACATGTAATATGTTGTAAGCTATACAGATTATAATTGTGGAAGTTCTTAGGAAAGAGGAAATCATATACACTTGAGAAAGCTTTGGAAGTTTACACTTATATCTGACATTGACTAGCTACTAAATCAAATAGGCAGAAGTTATTTAAAAGCAGATAACTAAAGTTTAATGCGAGGCAAAAAACAGTCAGATATAACATTGAAATAAATAAAAGATAGTTAGCTTAACATTTGAAAATAACTTGACAAAAGAAAACATCAATCTCATCGATCATCTATACAAAACAATAGTAATAAACCATACGTACTCTATTACATTCACACTAGTCCTGCCAAGGGCTAGGGTACACGGTGCTTGTGGCCCCACCCTGGCCTAAGGGACTAATAAACTAAACAAGCTCCTCCGAGCTATATCGACCTGACTCCTTCGGTTGACAAACGGATGATCTAACTTGATGTTAGTAAGCATAGCTTTATATGAGAATTCACTAGGATAAGGGAGTATGCGCGATAGCACACGGCGCTTAAAGGAAAGGAGGGGGGTACGTAGGAGAGAGTTTGGCACTGTTCACTAAGATCATAGAAGAAATGGAGACGCGATGACGGATTTGTTTGCTCAGTATGAAGGTAATCCATGTATTGAAAACTTGATTTCGGTACAATGGGACTAGTCCGAAAAGGCCTACAGAGTGTTAAAATATCTTAAGTTGAGGAGATGGACCTACAAGGTGTCTATTTTATAGTTTTTATTTTTATATAGCAGTTAAGCATTCATTTTTCTTTTCAAAATAATAATTGTCCATCACTGTGAATGTTAAAATTAAATTAATATATTGAAATATGAAACTTAACTGCTATGTAAAGTTATGTAAATTCTCATTAAAAATGTCTTCTTGAATTAGGAGCCACCAGACAGCACTGGTAGTGATGCCTATCTGCTTCTGATGATAGAGAGAATTGTATATGAGGAAGAAAAATTAGCATTTGCATCAGGAGCCTGAAATAGGGTAATGCGTAGTACACTAGCATACAGAGCTAGAGGTTTTGGGTTCAAATTCTAATTCAGGTGTTAATTTTTCTTTTCAAAATATTAATACACATTAAGTTAAGATATTTATCAGCCTTGGGGAATTACATAAATTCATGGCATTTGTCATCATAAATTTCCTTGACTATAAATTACTATGGCTTGGATTAAAAGTGTTTCTCCACATGCATTTTGTTTTCCATGTTCAACACATTCATTACATTCGGTTAGACAACATACAGCTGAATCTTGTAAAGTCATGTGACTTTCATGAATTACAATAAACCCTTGATTTAATGGACTGTTTGGGGTTAAGGAGTATTAGTAAAATCAAAAATCTGTTAAATTGCAAATTTAGTTTTTTATGGAAATATCAATGAAGGAAATGTGCATAAATGTGATTTCAGACAGATTCATAGGTTTATTTAACTTTTATCGGAATTAATCACTATGAGGTTTAATTTATAAAAGTAAAGTAAAGTGATCCCACAACAGGCCCGGAGGCCCTTGGGGTAGTAGGAGGTTAAGGCTCCCACTTTTTCTAGACAATCGGCACTTTGTCAGCCGGGTTGTCAGCCCTGCGTGACGGCCGCCTTTACCCCCAGAACAAGCGTCTGGTACTCATTTCCGTTAGAGGCTGAGTCGACCCCAGGGCCATAGTGCCGCCAGAGGGTTTGGGTCAGTTTAAAAAATCCTGACCCCAACGGGACTTAAACCCTCAACCCTCTGGCTTGTAGCTCAGTGCCTTAACCACTACACTGGTGACATTAAATGTTTCTTACCTCTCCTCATATAAATTTTCTAAGTAGATCGCGAAGAGTTTCTTCCGATCAACATAATATCATTGCCAAGAAGGTGCTGAAGATGAGACCTTTGTGGTCTCAAAATCGCGATCTACTTAGAAAATTTATATGAGGAGAGGTAATAAACATTTAATGTCACCATAGATTTCAATAACTATTTTGGTTTTGGACTAAGTCCACAGCTTCTGTTGGTCCATTGCATTGTTTTGGTAGAAGTTCAACCCATGTTCTCTTCGTCTGCTTTCTTTTTCTTCTCCTCTCTTTTCTTTCTCTGCTTTTTTGTAGATTTGTTCTTTGTATTTGTTCCTTTGGAGTTGAAGTCAGTTGTGTAGTCCTTCTAGCCAGAAAAGTTTCAAACAAGCAAGGAATTTAGTTTTTGAAAGATAAATTTAAGCCAAAACAGGCCTATAACACTTGAAATGGTAGTCGTACAAACATTTTATGTACTCTAGTTTATTTATGCTGTAGAAAAGCATCAAGAATCAGTTGTTTTCCCCCAGAATGTTGCTTTTTTATTACTAAAAAACTAAATTTGTGTACCCACACATAACCTCTCGATCTGAAGGACCGCCTCCCCTCTGTATTCAATAATTTTGTCCCATTCTGTTTATATCACTGATAATTTAGAACTATCAGTAAAAGATGTTCCTTCATTGTCATCATCAGCAATCTTCCTCATCTTGATTGTTATGTAAAACAGATTCTGTGTGATCTCTTCCGTGACTCATGATTAGGGTAGTCCTTGATGCACCTTCAATCCAAGTCTAATCTATTCCAAGTCTAGCTATTCTCTCTGTCACTCTCAATTACTTCTTCACCAGCCTTCTTTATGGTTTTGCAGAAATCGGATATTTCAAATCCTCTGAAATCATAGTCTGGTTTAGTCCCATACAGTAACTGTTTCCACCCATTAGCTAATGTTATTTCCTTCATCTCATTACATGTGGCAGCAAAATTAAAAATGGCAGATTTGGTGCTATATGAACGTGAACTTCACATCCATATGATTTATCATGAAGATACCCGAATATTCAACAGTAAAAATGTGCATTTGTTCCTATGGTTACGTACTATTACCAAATTTTTCTACCAAAAATTTATCATGATTTTTTTGTCTCAAAATTACTCAATTTTTACAATTTTTGTCCATACAATTCTTTCCATTAAATCCAAAAGTCCATTGAATCCAAAAGTCCTTTGAATCTGAACTCCATTAAATTGAGAGTTTACTGTACTTCAAAAATTGTATTTTTTTTACTGCCTGTATACACAGATGGGAAATTTATTTTCACATCAAACAGTTCTGGAAAATATAACTTTGGTTTACAAATGGAGACCTCTTTTAAACAAAAGTGTGTGATTTTCTTTTATATGTAGCACCATAGCTTAGTAGGTTAAGGCAGTATGATATGTAAATATCAGAATGTTGTGGGTTACATTTGAGATGGGAGTCAGGATTTTTAAACTGTTTTACAGCTTCTGGTGGAATTATGGCCCTGAAATTGATTTAGCCACTAACTAAAATCAGTACCTGGCCTATGTTCAGGGGGGTAGAGATGCCCACCTTACAGGGCTGACAACCTGGCTGGAAACCTTAGTCCCCTATACCCCACGGGCATTACAAGGCATGTAGTGGGATCACTTTACCTTTTTGGAGAGGAGGGATTCTATACAAGGTATCAGTCCACATTAGTTGAAATAAAAAAACCAAAAACAGAACAATTATTTTAGCAGTATGTGAATTATTACCAGAGGTGTGTATGTGTGTGTGTATGTATATATATATATATATATATATTTATTTATTTATTTATTTATTTATTTGGAGGCATGCTGGTAGCATAGTTGGAAAGGCAGTATACTACAAGTCAGAAGATCTGGCATTCGAGTTCCAGTGGGGTCAGAACTTTTAAACTGATCCAAACCTTCTGAAAGAACAATGGACCTGGAGTCGACTCAGCCTCCATCAGAAATGAGTACCATGTGCATGTTCTGGGGGTTAAGGCGACAGTTGCCCAGGGCTCACAACCTCATGTCAATTGTCTAAAAGATGGGTCCCCCAGCTGACAAGATGAATATTCTTAATAATTCTAAAAGTAATATAGTTAATCCCCAGTTAGTTTATGCAGGAGCCATATTGTATTATGTAGCATGATTTTTTTCTGTGTGATATTTAATACTGCATGCTTGTGTGTGTATTTAAAAATTAATAGAAAACTGGGAATGCCATACGTGCCCTGGGACGCATGGCAACATTATCAGCAGCGACTCGACGCAACTCAAATGCCAGTTCTACATCAGGCAGTCCCAGGCCGAGTTTATCTGGTTGTGTGTCAAGAATGTCGAGCCTCAACGAAGAAGACCTGGACACTAACGCTTGTACTGACTCTAACAGTGTTATTAACGGCTTCAGTGAGAGCTTGCTGGCTAAGAGTGGTCGCATGCGAGTTTGTAGCGAGCGTAGTGATAGCGGCATTAGTGACTGTTCCAGCATCACTGCTCCTACTAAACCTTTACTCAATAAAAAGTTTTCAATAACTGAAGAAAAAGAATCAAATACTCATAACATTTCAGTTCATAGCAAAACCCCTTCTGGGCTTGAAATCACTAGTTTAAAAAGTAGAATTCAACAATTATCTGTTGGTTTTGAAGAAGATAAAAATGATTTGTCAAAATCACCTTTAAATGCCATTAATGTGTCTCCTTGTCCTTCTTCTTCAGCTAAATTTAATGCTAAAAAGACAGACTGCTTAAAACAACAGAGCTCAGTGGATTCTGGTGTGCATGTGGATGTTGGCACACCTACATCTTCAGATAGTCTCTCTGGGAAAGTGAGTGAGAAGAAAAAAGAACTTGCTCAGTTTCAACAAGAGAGACAGAAGGAAGTAAGTGATAGACACTTGCATAAAGTTAGTGGAATAGTTGAAGCGAGAAGCAAAGTTCTAACCGAAGCAGCAAAAACCGAAGAAAATAAACCAAAGTCAACCACTCGTAACAAATCTCCTCTTCATCCTCCCCCAATTTCAACGTCACACGAACATAGCACAAATTATCAAAAAGCTATGGCATTTTGGAAACGGTAGAATTTATTTTTAGAAAAGGCTGGATGAATTTTCACAAACAATATTTGGATTATTATAATATATTACAAATCTTGTTGATGAAAGTTTATACTGCCTTACAAATTCTATCGTCATATAAACATATTTTGTATTTACTTAACCAAAATATTTATTACAAAGATAAAAAAAGTTGCTTTAACATTAAGTTTGTGATTTTATTAGATTATTTTTTACAGACATGTACTTTAATCTTGAATTATAGATATACTATTTGTATCTTCAAAAAAATAGACCTACTACCTGATTTCTCAAATGTGACATATTGATTCTATAATAGTATCGAATTGTTACCTCGTGTTTTTGTGTTGCATAGACATCAGGAAGGATTTAATATCTTAGAAGGCCATGACTGAAGAGATACATGTTTTATAATTAGCAAGCTCATACAACTCATACATAGTTGGAATATTATTCCGCGTTAAAATTTTGTTGCGACATTTAAGTCATTATTTGGTAAGGAATTCTCTCAATATCACTTGGTATTATGGTGATAGATTCAGATTCAGAAAGATACGGTTGTTGAGGTTAAGGGCAACAATGTTCAGCAAAGATTTATGGATCATAAACTTTAACAAATCAATAGCAATCGCATATCTCAACATTCGAGAAATCAGGTTTACATGGAATTTTTTTTAGGGAGAAAGTTTTTGAATCAAATATATGAAGAATAAATTCTAAATAAAAATTGTTAATTACGAAATAATTTAAAAACCCCAGAAAGAGTTGTGCCTTGTGTTTTGTATATATAGTTATTAGAATGTACTGTCTTGATATTTCACTATGTAATATATCTAATGTTATGTAGCATACAATAAAAAATGACATTATTTACCTACAAGCTTTTTTTGTTCATTGTGGTACATACACAACAATTTACAGTGGAAGCCCTCTTAATTGGCTTTGAGTTAACCGGCCGTTGTGTTAAAAGCTCACCCTGTAACCATACAGTCATCCTGTAGCTCAAAACAAGTCTTAATACATTTGCAAATCTTGCATATAGTAGCTTTTGCAATAATACTGTATATTATCCAAAGTATGTAATGTAATAGAATATACATAAATATTTAAAAACAATAAAATTTGTTATTAAATTAAAAGATTCTTACCTCTCCTCACATTATTCTGTTCAAAACAGAATAATGTGAGGAGAGGTAAGAATCTTTTAATTTAATATTGAATTGAACCTCACAGTGATAATTCCTATATAAAAAAAAAGGTTAATAAAATTTGTACCTGCTGTTCAAGTAGTTCTCAACGAATTATACTTGGATAAAATATTCAGCTAGCCTTTCGGAACCGATTCCATTTTCAAAGCTGTTCATTGGGTACTGGTTTTGTTTAACGAATATATTGTATAGTGGGTTGATCTGGTAGGACTTTTCTCATTCAGCAGGTTATTGTTTCTTGTTTGCTTCATAATTTATATTTCTTCTTCTTCTTCTTCTTGTAAGCCCATGTTTCCCTTAACAGAGATTTAGGCGCTCTCCCCCTACAGGGAAGAATTTAAACCATATTAATTTAGTTACACTTGTTTTTGTATAGATGTCATAGGAATGGCCCGTGGTCAGCGTTTTGCCTAATACTGACATCTAGGAAACCAAGGTAGTACTAGGATAGGAAAATTTGGTAAATTTTGCTTAGAGACCTTTTCATTGAGGCTTAAGGATATTTTACGAGCCTGAAAATCTTCAGACTCGGGACCCACGGCTTAAAGTCCCTCCTGGAGGACTTGCTTCTTGGATTTTTCCATCCTAAAAAAAATTTAAAAATTTTGTTTTTAATATATTTCTTCTAAGATGTTTATTTTTATGTTATTTTCTTATAAACATCTTAGAAGAAATAGAAATTAATGAAGCAAACAAGAAACGATAACCTGCTGAATGAGAACATGCTCTACTAGATCAACCCACTATATGATACATTTGTTAAACAAAACCAGTACCCAATGAACAGCTTTGAAAATGGAACTGGTTCCGAAAGACCTAACTGAATATTTTTTAATATAAAATTATAGAATATTCACCTGAAAGGTCCGTCTCCTCAACTTAATTATCATTTAACTGTAGCGCTTTCGGGACTTGTCCCATCATCGGCAGTATTCAAAACTGGTGTTTCACTGAAGATCTGGTAGAGGGGGTTGCATGTATTGGGTTCGTTTTTGTTTATCAGGCTGTCGTTGTGAGCTGCTTTCATGATTTCCATCTCTTCGAGTACGTTTATCTTCGCTGGATTATTTTCTCTGTGCATCACTGTTAGGGTGTTTTCAATATTTAACATGCGATGTCCTTCATGGATAACGTGTTTTTGCATAGCTTGGTTTACCTTCTGCGTGAACGAAGTCTCGAAAATGTTCTTTGAATCTGATGTTAAAACTCCTGTTCGTCCTTCCTATATAAAAATTTGTTGCAGTCCTTACATGTCAGTTTATAAACTCCTTTGCTGTTGAAAATGTTATTTTCTTCAATGTTATTGTTTATTATGTTGTTTAATTTGTTATTGGTTCTGTATGCTATTTTTACGTTTTTATCGGCTTTCTTTAGTGCATTGGCTAATTTTGTCATTTCTTTTCCTGTGTATGTAAATGTTATCCATGTTTTCTTGTTGTTGTCAGATTCTTTTTCTAGTTTAGTTATGTTGGTTATGTTGTTCTTCCTTTTTTGTTTTTTACGAGCTTATCTATGAATTCTTCATTATAGCCATTGGTTTTTGCCATATACTTAATGTAGTTGAGTTCTTGGATGTAATTGTCTTTGCTTAATGGGAGTTTCAACATTCTACTGACTAAGCTATTAAATGTACTAATTTTCTGTTGAAAAGGGTGTGTAGAATTTTTGTTTATGGCCAGAGCATTGTTTGTGGGTTTCCGGTAGATACCGATTTCTAGTTTATTGTTGTGTAGATTTTTGGTTATAGACAAATCTAAGAAGTTAACAACAGCATAAACTACTTAGATTTGTCTATAACCAAAAATCTACACAACAATAAACTAGAAATCGGTATCTACCGGAAACCCACAAACAATGCTCTGGCCATAAACAAAAATTCTACACACCCTTTTCAACAGAAAATTAGTACATTTAATAGCTTAGTCAGTAGAATGTTGAAACTCCCATTAAGCAAAGACAATTACATCCAAGAACTCAACTACATTAAGTATATGGCAAAAACCAATGGCTATAATGAAGAATTCATAGATAAGCTCGTAAAAAAACAAAAAAGGAAGAACAACATAACCAACATAACTAAACTAGAAAAAGAATCTGACAACAACAAGAAAACATGGATAACACTTACATACACAGGAAAAGAAACGACAAAATTAGCCAATGCACTAAAGAAAGCCGATAAAACGTAAAAATAGCATACAGAACCAATAACAAATTAAACAACATAATAAACAATAACATTGAAGAAAATAACATTTTCAACAGCAAAGGAGTTTATAAACTGACATGTAAGGACTGCAACAAATTTTATATAGGAAGGACAAACAGGAGTTTTAACATCAGATTCAAAGAACATTTTCGAGACTTCGTTCACGCAGAAGGTAAATCAAGCTATGCAAAACACGTTATCCATGAAGGACATCGCATGTTAAATATTGAAAACACCCTAACAGTGATGCACAGAGAAAATAATCCAGCAAAGATAAACCTACTCGAAGAGATAGAAATCATGAAAGCAGCTCACAACGACAGCCTGATAAACAAAAACGAACCCAATACATGCAACCCCCTCTACCAGATCTTCAGTGAAACACCAGTTTTGAATACTGCCGATGATGGGACAAGTCCCGAAAGCGCTACAGTTAAATGATAATTAAGTTGAGGAGACGGACCTTTCAGGTGAATATTCTATAATTTTATATTAATTTTGAATAAACCTCAACGGAACACATCATGAATCTTATAAAAGTTGAATATTTTTTACAAATAAAATTTGTTGAGTTTGACTGCCACAACAGATACAAATTTTATGGTTTTTAAATATTTAACAATGTCCTCAATGGAACAAAATGTTTCTAAAAAGAATATATATAGCCCATATATAACCCGAGTTCCCAGTACCACCTACCACTGCATTTCATAGAAGTCTCCAACTATCGGGTGCTAACTTTCAGAACCTGACAGACAGCACATTTAACTTGTGTGTGCTCAATTGCTAGTAGTTTGTGACACATGAATGAGTTTGACACTCCAGAAGAATATTCATGTTCTGAGAGTTATCAGGTAAGTTTAATTCACATTATTACAAGTGTACATGACGATTATGTTTTGAAATAATATGCAGCAAGTAGTACAAATATCCTGTATAAAATTTACTTTAATTTTATTTGTACTGAGTAAGACAGGAACCATATTAGAAAGTAGTGTTGGTCCTAATATCCCTGAATTTCCCATTTGCCATAGATTGCTTTCAAATAATAGACATGGTTCTGATATGTGACAAGTTATGAGTACATAAGAAATGTGACAAAACATGCAAAAAGCAGAAACCCTACCTTTGTGAAACTTATTGTAGAAAGTGAATATGTTTGTTATATTTGAAGAAAAAAAAAATGTCTAGATTGGGGCTTGAGCCCAGGATCTTTAGCATTATACGCTAATGCTCTACTGTCCGAGCTATCTTAAGGCCTCCAATCTGAACACAAATTTTCTCTTATACATTTTTAATTCTAGAGAATGCCAATGTATAAGGAAAAGATTGCATTTAGATTTCAGACCTTACAATAGCTCAGACAGTAGAGCATTAGTGTATAAAACTAAAGGTCCTGGGTCAAACCTCAGTCTAGGCATATATTTTTCTCTTCAACTATAATTTGTCCTTTAGTGGGTAGTGTTAACTTTATAACAATTTATAAACGCATTAGACCGTAAAAGGTGTTCTCTGCTGAGAAAGTTTTATCCTAATACATTTTGCTTACTCAAGAATCTATTCATGCGATAATAATTGTAAGCTACCTGACGAGGTAACTTAAGATCATAGCTCAAGATAGAAACTTATCGTGAAAATCCCAAAGGGAACCGATGTAGTTTGAAACCTTTGCAGCTTTATCCAAGATGTCGGACCTTGAAGACTTCGATCATGTTTTCGGTATATGCGGAGAAGAGGAATTTGATAGAGTCTACCAAAAGAATTCAACTGGAAGAACAGGAGAATCGGCGTAATATTGCATGGCGCAGACGTCGTTGTATACGGTATTATTTGCGGGACACAAGCGTAAATGCGTTCCTCTATAGCAGACGAAAATAACGAAAGTGGTTTTATCGCTGAGAATTCTGGGTAATTCGTTGCCAATATTACGAAAACGTCGACTTTCATGCATGACCGGTAAGTCGGCCGTTATTTCGATCTCAGCAATTGCTCACGGTGAGTCAGCTCACCAGTGATTGGAAGTAATTTGAGTAGAGACTAATGTATTTGCATGCGGCCCTAAGTACATTGTCTGGCAGGTAATGGACAGAAGCATCAGAGCCGATCTAACCAGCTCACAGCACCTAAAGGGTTAAATAATACATTTATGATTAAAGGTATCTCAAATTTCAACTCAGTTAAATTTATTAATATAATGAATATATTGCAGTGTGTATTTCTGCTTATATTTTGCTCTTATTTCTAAAAATTAATCTTTGACCAGTATTTATGTACAATGGAGTGATATTTTGAAAACTTCGTTCAAAAGAGAAACGTGGGTTATCCCTTTCTAAATACAAGTTTATTATTTTTATTACAATAATAGCTTATACCTACACAATATTACAATGTAACATTTTACTTTATGGCAATTTTTACATTTGATATGACTACATCGAAACCTCAAGCTATAATTTATCTTACTTGGGCAATAATTGGACCATACAGTAAAAGTGCTTATTAATGTTGTTTAATAAATCACATCAGAGTCAGATAAGTAAAATGTCAATTTTTATATTATAATAGCACTTCTAGAAGTTATTTTCTTATACTGGCTAAACAAAAGCTATAAACTGGCTATTCATTTATTCAGCCAGGGATTCAATCTCTCTAATATGGTTTCTGGATTTTTATTGTACCTGCATTTCTGAAAATATGCATTAAAGCAATAAAAAAAGAAAAAGAAGGCTCTTAAAGCAAGATTATGCCTAAGTAAGTCAAACTTTTCTTCATATATGCATTAGGCATGCCATTGGTTTGACACCCTTCACAGATATCAAAGGACAGTATTCCATTCCATTATCTCTGTCTAACCTCTCACCTTACTTGTATTTTTACATGACACATGCCATCTAGGCCTTACAGTGGCATGACCTTTAGGGAGAGGGATTTTAAACTATGGATCATACAGATACTTTTTGACCACATGAGAACATGGATGCCCCCCCCCCGAATGAGTGATCAGCTCAATGTCAGGACCTCCTCCAAGACAACACAACATTAAGACGAAACATACAATTCACATACACATTCATACTAAACATGATATGATACTGATGATTATGATGGCCAGATGATGTTTGGGGACAGTTTGGGCCTAAAGGGCAATATAAAACATTTTAATGTGAATGTAGCTATATGCAAGTGTTCCCTAAAGTCTCTGAAAGACATATAGCCTCTGGAACCTTCCCTTTTCTTTTTGTCTTAAAGTGTACTTGACTCCCACCCCTCATACTTGTGTCCTCCACACAAAATCACATCTGCAACCAATACCTTAATGGTGGCTCATGCCTCAAAAATTAGTAGGTAAAGCTGTCTGTACCCATAAATCTCCATGCAGGGCAAAGATGCTCCCTTGTAAGGGTTATTTACCAAGCTAACCTAGTACCCTTCTTTCCCACAATACAGTCAAACAGATTAAGCCATTGGTGCAGAGCTTATGCGACTTGCATTGGTTTGAGTCCCCATGGGCAAAGAAATTCTCATGGAATTTCAGCCAATAAGGGATTGGTGTTTACCCTGCATTATGAGGAATTCTTGTAGCTACAGAGTTTGAGTACTGAAGGTATCAGGATTTTTAAACTGACCTAAATCTTCTGGCTACACAATGACTTGGCGGTTTATTCAGCATCTGACATAAATGATTACCAGATGCATATTCTGGGCTGACAATCTGGCTGACATCTTGTGTTGATTATCTAGAAAGATGGGAGCCTTACCTCCTCCTATCCAAAGGGCCTCCCATCACTTATAGTGGGACCACTTTCCCTTTTTTACTCTACAATAAGTAGTATATCCAAGTTGAGAAAACCAGCTATGTTGAGTGGGGTAACCAACGTGCTATACACATTGCCGCTACACTAGCTGGGTGATCATCAATCTCTGTGATCAACACATGTGCGTGTGAGGTCAGTACCTGGCTGGTAGACCAAGGGTCTTTCAGGGCTCTAATGCCATGGAGCTTTTATTTCCCTACAGATGCAGCAAGTGACAAATGGTTAGACCATTGACTCAGAGACACCTAGTCAGCAACTAACAAAGGTCATATTTGAAGATGAAAAATATATGATCAGACTGGGGCTTGAATCCAGGACCTTTGCTTTCTAGGACAATACTCTACCAACTGAGCTACCTGAGCAAGTTCCAATCTAAATGCAAATTTTTCTCTTATATACGCTGTCAATTCCCACGCATCAAATGCTATGAAAACCTTTTGCTTCTATCTTGCAAATGGCTGCTTCTTTATTAAGAAGACATTTATTTGGTAATTTTACATTACATTATAAAGCCAGTATGGCTTCTTTCGATGTTTTTATTATTCATTTCATACAACACAATGATGGATAAATCATATTTGGAGAAAAAATTATACGCTCAGACTGGGGCTTGAACCCAGGATCTTTGGCTTTCTAGGCCAGTACACTAACAACTGAGCTGATGAAATGAATAATAAAAACTAACAAAGGTATTAAAGTGGTTGGGAAAGTCCTATTTAAATTTTGCTCAGAGGTTCTAATTTAGGCACGAGGTTCTTTTATGAACTCAAAAATCTTTAGTCTTGGGACCCATGACTTAAATGATTTGTCCCTTGCATTTTTCCATTCTAAAAATGCCATCAACCCCAGCCAGGTTTGTCCTGTGATCCTCGAGACAGGGAACAAGGAACATAACCTCTAGATCACCAATGCCTATGAAGAACAATATACAGGTATGAAAAAAGTAAATGGACGCCTTAAATTGGCCCTTGTTTCAGAAGCATACGTGAGGACAGGTTGTACTACAGATTTATAAATTTGTACTTTAGTTTCCATTTTTAGATATTTATTTCTCCAAATTACATTCTTTGTTGATCCTGCAATCCTTGCTGTTTTGTTCATTTGTTTCATGATCTTTTATTGTGAACTCCCACTGCTCATAAGTTCTATGCCCAAATATGTAAAAACCATAGTATGATCTCTAATTTTTGCTTTAATTTCTAATTTACATTGTTATTGTTCTTTTCTCATTATCACTGAATATTTTGATTTTTCAATTGAAATTTTTGTGTTGTATTTTTAAATTCATTCATAAATTTATACAGCAGGCATTGGAGATTATCCTCAGAATATCCAATTAATACTATGTCATCTGCATAATGTATGGTATTGATGTCCTTATTACCCATTTTATACCCTTTTATACCTTTCTCATCAAGAATGATGATAAACAATAGTGGATTAAGAAAATTTCCTTATGTTACTTTTCCTTCTACTTGAATATTTTGTAAAACTTAAAAAATTAAATTCTCCAAATATGATTGATTCTTAATCACAGGTGAGTACCTGCATATTGCATGCTACATCAAATAATATAAGATCTACATTATTAGCATATGTAAACAAGCTATTAATACCATTGAGTTGTATGCCTTATTTATCTTCTAAAGATTTTATTTCATGCTTAGTACAAAATTGAATAGAAGAGGAGATAGTGCATATCCTTGTTTTAACCCATTGTAAATATCTGAAAACTCCCTACCTGCGCCCTAATTTTTATCCATTTAGACACATTTTGAATTCCATTAGGATAGGTCCCCTACTATATAGGTTTTTCTGCCTCTTAACCAAATTTTATGCTTGAAGTATCAACATAGTTGATATACAGTGCCATCATGCATTAAGGATCTGTTATGTAACCAACTTACTAAGTCACTTGCATTATTGAACCCTTAGTTTCATGGCTATATGGACATATGCTCTCTATGCATCCCTATCCTGAGCTAATGTTTTCAAATCATCCCCTGTGTAATCTAGCTCCCTCAAATCATGGTTAATGCTGTTCTCTCACCTCATTCTTGATGTACCAACTGGGCGGTTTTCCTCAGGTTTTCCTACAAGAAGTTTCCATTCACCTCTTTCAATCCACATTCATGCCACATGTCCATTCACCTGTCTGTTCATTTCTCTTCGTCCAACATTTTTTGTAAGAAACTTATTCTCAAATACTTATATTATTATCACCTTCCTTAAAATAAGAGGTCATGTTTCGCATTAATATAATATAACTGGGAGAATAACAGTTTTATGTATCTTCAGTTTAACTTTTTTGAGAAAAGTTGGGATGATAAGACTCCCCTTAATGTATAATCACATGCACTTCCAGAATTGAGCCTATATTTAATGTCTCTGTGCATTTCATTCCTATTTGTAATTATTGTTACTAGGTATTTGAATTCACGACATGATTTTATGATTGTAAATGTACATGCCCCCACAGAAGATCAAGATGACAAGATCATGGATGAGTTCTATGAAGAATTAGAATGCTTATTTGATAGCCTTTCACGATATCATATGAAAATTGTCTTAGTAGATTTTAATGCAAAAGTGGGGCGGGAAGATATATTCAAACCAACAATAGGCAAATTCAGTCTTCATGAAGATAGTAACGACAACGGGTTAGATTAGTGACATTTGCCACATCGAAGAATCTCATTGTTAAGAGTACAACATTTCAGCATAAGGATATTCATAAATACACATGGACGTCCCCAGATGGAGAAACTCGGAACCAGATAGATCATGTATTAGTGGATAAACGCTGGCACAGTAGCATCATTGATGTTAGATCAGTTAGAAGGACAGACTGCAATTCGGATCATCATCTGGTCAGAGTGAAAATCAGACAACGGCTATCGCTTATGAGAGGAACAAACGCTAAAGATGATTCTGTAAAATATGAATTACAAAACTTGAAAGATGATGAAATGCGGCACGAATACCAAATCAAAATTGCTAATAGATTTGAAGTACTGGAATCTTCAGATGACAATGTGGCAAACGAAGAAGAAACTGTTATAAATAAAGAGTGGGAGGCTATAAGAGATACTATTAAATTGTCAGCATCAGAAAGCATTGGTTGTTTAAAAAAGAGGCAAAACAAGAAATGGTTTGATGAGGAATGTGCCGACATTGTAAAGAAAAGAAAGCTAGTAAAAATGAAATGGTTACACGAGCCAAATGACGTAAATTTAGAGCAATTGGGTAGTGTTAGATGGGAAACCACCAAGTTACTAAAAAGTAAAAAGAGGGAATATTTGAGAGAGAAGATTAATGATCTTGAAATGAATGCAAAAAATAGGAACATTAGAGAATTATATCAGGGAATTAGTATAGAGAAGAAAGGGTTTCAGGTTAGAACAAACATAATTCGGAATGAAAATTGGGATATGATTGCAGATTCTAGGAGTATATTAAATAGATGGAAAAGTTACTTTTATCAGCTATTAAATGTACATACAGAACATGACATTGAGGAGGATAAGTTACAGACAGCAGAAATGCTAGTCGCAGAGCCAAGTGCATTAGAGGTTGAAATGGCGATTGAAAAATTGAAGATGTATAAAGCATCAGGTTCAGATGAGATCCCAGCAGAACTGATAAAATCAGGGGGAGAAAAATTGATGGACAAGATACGCTGGTTGCTTAGTATGATTTGGGAAAAAGAAGCTCTTCCAGATGAATGGAAGGAATTAATTATCGTACCAATTTATAAGAAAGGAGATAAAACTGATTGCAACAACTACAGGGGCATCTCATTACTTTCAACTTCGTACAAAATTCTAACTAATATATTAGTAAGCAGACTTACTCCCTATATTGATGACATTCTAGGAGATTATCAATGTGCATTTAGAAGAAACAGGTCTACAATAGATCAGATTTTTAGTATAAGACAGATTTTAGAAAAGAAATGGGAATATAATGGTACTGTACGTCAACTATATGTAGACTTCAAAAAAGCATATGATTCAATTAAGAGGGAGAAGTTATATAGTATCCTGCTGGAGTTCGGAATTCCTAAGAAGTTAGTTAGACATATATGAATGTGTCTAAATGGCTCAAAGAGTAGGGTGCGTGTAGGCAAACAGTTTTCAGACACTTTTGAAATCCAGAATGGGTTGAAGCAAGGAGATGCACTATCTCCTCTACTATTTAATTTTGTACTAGAGCATGCCATTAAATCTTTAGAGAATGAGGAAGGCTTACAACTGAATGGTATTAATAAGCTGTTAGTTTATGCTGATGACTACAGGCTGATAGCGAGGAGATACTAAAGGCCAACACGCACACGCTATTGAGTAACACTAAGAAATTAGGACTGGAAGTAAATATCAATGAAACTAAATATATGGTCACACGTAGAAATACATTATATAATGGAAATGGACAGCTAATGACAAATGAGGGAAATTTTGAGGAGGTGGCTGAATTCAAATACCTAGGAACAATAATCACAAATAGGAATGAGATGCACAAAGATTTTAAACATAGGCTCAATTCTTGAAATGCGTGCTATTATGCATTGCAGAGACTTTTGATGTCCCAACTCCTTTCAAAAAATGTTAAACTGAAAATATATAAAACTATTATTCTACCAGTTATATTATATGGGTGCGAAACATGGACTCTTACTTTAAGGGAGGAAAGGGGATTACGAGTATTTGAGAATAAAGTTCTTAGGAAAATTTTTGGACCAAAGAGAGATGAAGAGACAGGTGAATGGAGAAGACTACATAACAATGAACTACATGGTCTTTATAGGAAGCCAGATATAATAAGAACAGTTAAGTCTCGTAGACTGCGATGGGCAGGACATGTTGCACGTATGGGGAATGAAAGACATGCATGGAAACTTCTTGTAGGAAAGCCAGAAGGAAAACGCCCAGTTGATAGACCAAGAATGAGGTGGGAGAACAACATTAACTATGACTTGAGGGAAGTAGATTATACAGGGAATGAAAGACATGCATGGAAACTTCTTGTAGGAAAGCCAGAAGGAAAACGCCCAGTTGGTAGACCAAGAATGAGGTGGGAGAACAACATTAACTATGACTTGAGGGAAGTAGATTATACAGGGAATGATTGGAGGGCATTGGCTCAGAATAGGGATGTATGGAGAGCTTATGTCTGCGCGGCCATGAACCTACGGGTTCGATAGTGCCAGTGAGTAAGTAAGTAAGTAAGGTATTTGAATTCAGTCACTTCTTCAAAATATTCCTCATTTGTCACTAACTGTCCATTTCCATTATTTAATGCATTTCTTTCTATGTGTGATAATATATGTAGCTTTATTGATGTATACTTCCAGTTCAAATTTCTTAGTATTGCTCAATAGAGTATGCATGTTGACCCTTAGTATCTCCTTGATATCCCCTAATAATACTGTATCATCAGCATAAACAAATTTCTTATTAATACCATTGAGTTGTATGCCTTCTTCATCCTCTAAATATTTGTTGGCATTTCTAGTACAGAATTGAATAGTAGAAGAGATAGTACATCTCCTTTCTATAACCCATTTTGCATTTCAAAAGTATTTGAAAACTGTTTGCATATACATACTCTACTTTTTCTACCATTTAGATACATTTGAATAAGTCTAACTGTTTAGTAATTCTGAACTCCAGCAGGATACTATATAACTTCTCCTTCTTAACTGAATCATATGCCTTTTTGAAGTCTACGTATTGTTAATGTAAGCACTATTATATTCCCATCTATTTTCTAAAATCCGTTTTATACTAAAAATCTGATCTGTTGTAGACTTGTTTATTTAAATCCACATTGATGATCTATGATGTCATCAATATAGGGGCATGCCATAGCGTAGTGGTAAAGGCACTGAGCTACAAGCCAGAGGGTCGAGGATTCAAGTCCCGTTGGGGTCAGGATTTTTAAACTGACCCAAACCCTCTGGCGGCACTATGGCCCTGGGGTCAACTCAGCCTCTAACGGAAATGAGTACCAGATGCTTGTTCTGGGGGTAAAGGCAGCCGTCATGGAGGGCTGACAACCCGGCTGACATAAAGTGCCGATTGTCTAGAAAAAGTGGGAGCCTTAACCTCCCAAGGGCCTCCAGGCCTGTTGTGGGATCACTTTACTTTTTTATAGGAAACAAGTCTACTTACTAATATATTTGTTAAAATGTTGTACAAAGTTGAAAATAATGAGATGCCCCTGTATTGGTTGCAATCAGTTTTATCTCCAGTCTTATACATTGGTATGATAATTGATTATTTCCATTCTTTTCCCAAATCATACTAACCAACATATCTTGTCCATCAGTTGTTCTCCCCCTGATTTTATCAGTTCTGCTGGGATCCCATCTGAACCTGATGCCTTATATATCTCTACTTTTTCTATCGCCATTTCAATCTTTAATATACTTGGTTATGTGACTATCATTTCTGCTGTCTTCAAATCATCCTCTTCGATATCTGGTTCTGCAAGCACATTTAACAGCTGATTACAGTAACATTATGGAACTAAAAACTTCTCTATTGTATATCTATTTCCTTCAAATTCACATTAATGATCACTTATTATGCTGTCAATATTAGAGATAAGTAAGGATACTAATATAATTATTTGTTAGACTTTTGTATGAAGTTGAAAGAACTGAAATACCCCTGTAGTTGTTGCCATCAGTTTTATCTTCCTTATAGATTGGTATGATTATTGATTTTTTTTTTTCATTCTGCAACAAATTTTAATTTTTTAATGTAATTCTAATGAAAGAACTAATTTGACCATACAGATCTGTTAACAACTATGTAAACATTTATTGTTCATTACAGCTATTACAAAATGTTAACAATATAGTAAAGTGAATAAATATAAATACTTTTTTATGCTACCTGCATCCCAAAAGAAAGTAGGTAGGCTACCGGTATAGTACTGTTTGTGCCATATTTCATTAATGCGGAGACCGCATTTTCCCTTGTCTTAATTATGGTTCAGGCTGCTTTGTGGACTAGATAGAATATCACTTTTTATAATCACTTTTCTATATGGATGAGAAAAAAATCCTCTGAACTAGAAATGTCACTGATCAGTCTGGAAGGATAGTTGAAGTAGAAAAAAAAAATCTTCATAGTAGTTATTTGTCCTATTATTAGAAAATCCTTCCATACTGAACGGTGATATTTTGTATGTGTTTTGATTATTGCAATGTTAATAAATTATAATAAAATTAGAATTGAAAGTAAGGAACCACTTAGTTCCCTCTGATACCGAGAGATGGCATCAAACATACACATCCGTTGCTTCTGCCATCTGAAGGCATTTCAAAATATTGAAATGGAATACAGATTAATTCAGACAAACCATAAAACTAAAATTCCCAGATTGCTCCAATATTTTTTTTGCATTCTCTCTAACTAAATTTACCTTGAAATACGTAAATAAATATTGTATATATTAAAAATAATATATTTTAAATGATAACAGTAGTCAAATGGTTAAAAATAAATAAATAAATTCAAAATATATGGTAATTCATTTTTGTTATGTTGGTTACTTGACTCTAGCAAAGCTTACACCGGCTTCCCTATAGGTGACTCTGGAGTCGCGAAGTGTATTTTGAAAATTGGAATGTGACGTTTTTGTTATTTGAATTTAATTACTTTATAAATGTAATTTTAAATATTTTATCGGGCATAATTTAGTTTTATCGGGTTTCGGGTGTTTGTGTAAGTTAAGTGGTTGAACTTTTAAAAAAGAATAGTGTTAAATTTTTGCCGTGTTGCACCTGTATATGTTGAATGTAAGTACAAATTTTTGTTTGCATATAGACCGTATTTTAATATTTTGATAGTGTATTTGACGTATTTATTACTACTATAAATAACACATCATCAATTTTAAGCTAATTATGGAAACATTCAGAACTCAATTGGGATCATGTAACGTTAGAAAGGTGTAAGGTTAAAAAGGTTAGGTTAACAAGTACATATTAACCCAAATTTTTTAAAGAATATTTAGCTTTCAGACATGTTTAAACTAGCCTAACTTTAATGGTCTTCAATTTGTCTTCTCCTTGCCATTTGTCTACTAGTATTGTGTAGGCTTTTTTTTTAATAACTCTTCCATTTGTCATCCTATTTAATAGCATATCAATTTTTTAAATCTACATTACAGGATGTTTTATTTTTATTCAATGCCACCACTTGTCATTTTGACATTCTGGTATTCTTTCCTGGCATGGCGATATTGTAACCCACTTCTAAAGTTGGGGTGATGATGATGGTAATGATGCGCCAGGAGAGGCCTTAATGTTAAACTTAATGAATATGTTGACAATGATAATGTTGATGGCCAGATGATGTTTGGGGATCGTTATGGCCTTAAAGTTTCCTCACATTTGTCTTATAGGCAAGGAAAAACCCCGAAAAAAACCATCACCCAGGAAACTTGATTTGACTGGGGATCGAACCCGGGCCTGTTGTGTGATAAGGCAGCACGTTATCTCGAGACCACAGTGGATATTGATTCCTACGTTGATTAAATTTACAGTAAGAGAATCCTAAGTTTGGTGGTAAAACTACATTTTAGTGCGACTCAACTGCACTTCTACTAGCGCTTGATTTTTCAGTTATATTGTTGTAAACTACAGCTCTTCTTCTGTATTTACTAACATTATTTAATATTTTAAACTTTTTCAAACAATTTTTATAGCATTATTAGACAATTTTGAAGTATTTATTTAAATATGCAAATCACAATATTATGACACTGTTAGACAATATTGTGATGCTAACTGCTATTTTTCTCCACAGAGTATATTACTTAGTCTATGATTTTTCTATTGCTGTTTTGGGTTATCGCTGGTTGGATCAGTGTTAGGAAGTATTAAGTAAGTGTACACCCATTTTGAATAAACATTTCATAATTTTAATATTATTAATATGTTTTTTTAACATAGATTTGGGGATTTATTGCAAATATTTGTCATTTAAATTTCATAGTGATGGATAGTAATCGAGGATGATAGGCCTAATCGATATGTGGTTCGATTGTGGGTTATCGCTGGCTCTATAAACTCTGGCTCATGCGCACTGTTGTTCTATAGGACTTTAAAAATATTTAAGTTTTTCTGTCATATTAATTTATAAATTGAAGCGATTAAAAGTTTTTTTCATCTCACCCTCATAAAGTACCAAGTTTTCACGGTATCGATTTCAAAGGCCCTCATGCTCAATCATCAGCCAAAACTTTGACTCATAGTGCTATTTCCCACCGTAATTTTAATTAAAATTTTTTTATTCCTTATCATTATGGACCAGACTTAGGCCTATATTCTCTATTATTTCTGAAATATGTGTTGTGCAATTATGCTTCAAATATTTTTATTTATGTGCATGTAGTATTCATATATATTCATTGAACATACATACTATAAAACATTTTACTGTGACTATTTAACTCATGCCCCAAATGGGAGTCAATGACCAATCACGTTTCAATTATTTCTGTTTTACAACTAATCACAGTCGTGTTTCACCAAATATTTATCAATATTAAATTTACCATATTAAAGAAAGCTCCTCCTTTTTAATATTCTGAACAGGTCTGACCATTATTTTGCAGTGACTGACTCTGTAAGAAATACGGCTACTAGATTGTATATATAGTGCATGGATGTCAGTACATAGCGCTTGCAGGAGTTAATATAAAACATTTGTAGCAATTTATTTATACCACCAAAAAAAGAAACCACTGTTTGCACTTTCATAAATGTGTTTTTTTTTCCCAGGTAATAATCCAGAAAAATATAATTGTCATATTTACATCATACGACATCAGAAATGAATTAATATACAGTTTGATGTGTTTCATTTTTTCTCCACTGGAGAGCATTCTTACAATATTGCGTTCCTTTGGCAATAAATAGTATGATCTGGTTGCAGTGATAAACAAAAGAAGCAGTAGAAGCATACCAATCATTTCTCATTTGTTTTCGAACATCGCCATTTATATGAAATATATTAATATTTTAAAATAACTATATTTAAATAATGATTTGTGAGTAAACAGCTTAATTTTATTCATTAAATATTCCTAACAAATGCCACTCCTTGATTTCCAAATTCTCTAGATAAATTTGAAATCACTCATGGCATTACTTATGATAAATACATTCACTGAAACAACAGTATGGTTGCCATTATACGATTTAAGAAAACTGTGAGAAAATACCTTTAATTCTCCAAGCTGTTATCTAAATCTTCATTTTTGTTCCAATTTGCAATAACTGTTTTAAGTTTTCCAACTTAGTTGTCTGCCATAGTTGCTTTCATGCAGTAACTTTTTTTTCTGTGTGCGTTTTCTTTACAAAAGGATTTTTGAGAGAAGAATTAACATTGGAAAGAAAAAAATTAAACCATATAGATATTGATGTTTTTATTATTATTTTAACATATCTGATTGAAGGATAAATTAAATTTTTAGATATGCCATATAGGGACTGTATTATTAAAAATGTATTGCATTTATAAAATGGGCAAAGTATATTGTATTTCTAAAGAAAGTAATGCTTTGATAAATTTAAAATTCATATACGATCATACCTAAGCTGATGTTTGATGCTTTATCTGATGCACTGGACATTAAGGTTTTTTTTTTTCATTTTCAATTTTCCTCCATTGACTGAATGTTTGACTGTATGCAACAATGTAACAAATTAATTCTATGGTGAATCATTCTAACTGCTGAATTTGGAGAACTGAGAATCCATGTAGAATCATTGGGTATAAAAGAAATTCACAGAAGTTGAATGTTTTCTGCTCCAAGTCACATCACAAGTTGTAGTGTTAATTTTTCTTTATGACTGACAGTATTGATGGCATATCACATGCTCAAACATTGGCTAATGCCACAACTGAATGAGGATTCAGATAAATAAGATGAATCTGGAGTCATCTTACCCCATAACTTGTTGTGTTCTATTTGGACTAGTTTCGGTATTTCATGTATACCATCGTCAGCTTTTCCAGATTGTCGAATTTTACGTTGTCAGCTCTGAATTTCAGCTTTACTAAAGAACTTGTAAATCAAATCTTTTTCTCCTGGAATTTCGTAATTCATAATTTTTTGTTTGTTTTTCTGTATGTTGATCTCCCAAATGGTTAGTTCCTTTGTATTATCCAACTGTAATGCTTTAAGAATTTTGTGTTTACATAAATTTTATGCTTTTTCGACCAAACTTTTTTCTTTTTTTTTTACATTTCTAATGTGTTCTTTCATTCTAATGGTCTGCACTCTAATTCAACCCAGGAAGTTACTACAGACCTTATGGGCTCTGCCAGTGTCCCCCTACCTACAGAAGGTAGATGTTGCCGAACTCATAATAACGGTATTTGTTTGTTAAGGAGGGGTGGAGCGGCAAGGTTAGCAGTACTTTTTCTAAATATATTTCTAAATATTTAAAAAACATCGTTTTTCTTTTACGGCATGCAAACTAGTTTTATAGTAAATATGTGAGTTGACACTTTCACACAGGATAGTACAGATCTGCAAGACCTCAGTGACAAGTGATAACTGTTTTTTTCTTTAAGAGGGGGTGGCTTGGACGGCTACAACTTACAACTATGTACCTGTTGTGTTGCAATCTTCAGTTTTATATAAGGATTTCTCTCAAGAAAATACTATTAAAATGGCAAACCAGTTCCCTGTTCCAAACACACAGTAACTTCTGGGTTGAATCTGAGTGTAATTTCAGATGATTATATGTTCTAGCAAGATGGAGCACTGTCTCACTATCACTGTCAGGATATTAATTGGGTGCTTCTAGAATGTTGGGTAGGACAAACAGGACCTCTTGATACAATGCTCTTATGAAATAGCCTCTGCATCTCCAGATTTAACTCCATGTGATTTTTTGTGTGGGGTTATATAAAAGACAGTGTTTATGTCACTCCTCTACCACACAACCTTGTTAACTTCAAATGAGGGTTTGAAAAGCTGCAGGTTAGATTTGATAGTGTTTAATAATAAATTCACCAAAGTTTGACTTTGTTTAGAGATATGGTATATGCAGTTATATACTACTAAAATACCATGTTTAATAAACTCGTATAAAGTGATGATTCGTAAAGATAATGCATAAGCATCTAGTCCTGAGAAAGGAAATGCAAATGCCTGAGAATGTGGCCCCTATTTGTACAAAACACTAGATTTATTAGACACTTTATCATCTCCTTATTTGATTTTAATAATAATACTTGATAGAATTTGGGTTTCAACAGATCCTGACATAATTTCCAACATCATAACACATTGTTTTTTAAATTCAGAGATTAACAAATTTAATAAAAAAGAATTATTTCCCCATTTTGAAACTAAACATGAACTAGAATAGTTAAGTCTCATTGCCCTGGGGTCGACTCAGCCTCTAACGGAAATGAGTACCAGACGCTTGTTCTGGGGGTAAAGGCGGCCGTCACGCAGGGCTGATAACCCGGCTGACATAAAATGCCGATTGTCTAGAAAAAGTGGGAGCCTTAACTTCCTAATACTCCAAGGGCCTCCGGGCCTATTGTGGGATCACTTTACTTTACATAGACTGTGACGGGAAGGACATATGACATGAATGGGGAATGGAAGAGGAAGATGGAAGCTCCTTGTAGGAATACTAGAGAGAAAGCACTCAGCAGGTAGGCCAAGAATGAGGTCTGAGAATAATGTCAACCATGATTTGAGGGAAGTAAATTATACAGGGGATGATTGGAAAACATTAGCTAAGAATAGGGATATATGGAGAGCTTATGCACACTTGGATATGAACTTATGGGTTTGAAAATGTCAGTGAGTTAGTTAATAACAGAAGAATTATAGCATCATGCTTGGCCTCTTTCAAGAAATAATTTTCCAGCATGCCTTTACACCCAGTCTCTAAATATAAAAATGGAACAATCCAAGTAACACATACAAACATAAAGTAGATTCCTAACTTTATCAGGAGATGTCACTGAATTATTACCTGTCACTGAACTATTCCTGCATCCATAGTTCACTTTGAATCGTTCAAATGAATAAAAACATTATGCGTAATAAGCCCTTGTGTCTCTCAATGAGGCTCAGGCTTTATCCCCCTACAAGCGAGAATTTCAACCATACTAATTTAGTTACAGTTGTTTTTTGGATAGATGCCATTGTGTGGCTCTGGGTCAGCGTTCCGCCTCTTAGTGACATTTAGGAAACCAAACTCCAAAGTAGTACTAGGATGGAAATAATCAGCAAATTTTGCTTAGAGGCCTTTTTATTCAGGCCTAAGTATATTTTACGAGCCTGAAAATCTTCAGACTCAGGACTCACAGTTTAAAGTCTCTCCCGGAGGATTTGTCCCTTGGATTTTTCTTTCCTAAAAAAATCCATCGACCACGGCCCAGTTTGAACCCACGACCCTTGGAACTAGAGACAAGGAACATAACCACTAGCCCATGACGGCCGACTAAACCCTTATTTCTTTATTTCTCTACTAGGTATTTCATCCTGTAACTTCTCTCTTATCTTCATTCCTTTTGTTTTCTGTACTGCATTCCTCCTACTAAATCTACATCTACTATCTAATTCTACATATCTTATACTTCTTCTTCTTCACTTCACGGGCTACGCAAAATGCCTGTTCCGTCTCACAGTTGTTCTGTTCATCTTTTCACTGGCCTTCCTACATTCCTTGAACCTCTTGGCTTGTAGTTAAATGCTGCTTTTGGTAATCTTGTTACGTTCATTCTTTCTATATGTCTAAACCATTTTTCTCTATATTCTTTCATTTTATCATTTAATGGATATATATTTAACTCTGTTCTTATATCTTGATTCTTTGACCGATCCATTCTTGTGCAGTCTTTTGTTCTTCTAAGGAAGTTCATTTCTACACTTTGTATTCCATATCTTATACTATATGTGGAAAGCAACAGGAAACTACCACATCTACAATTCCCTAGTAAAAGCTGCAAGCATAGCATGAAAATGTTATTATTTGCAGTGAAGGACCTGCCTTTGGCCAGAATTACTGTGGATGGATGGATACTATACTATTAATTCTTATAAACAAATTCTTTACTTACCTTGGGTTTAGGTCAGATTCAAACCTCAGATCTCATGTTATACAGCAATATGCCTTAATAACCTTGACTATTCAGCCATGTTGCAAAAAGATTTTTGTTTGTCTTATGTGTTGTGTGTTGGATAATTTAATGTGAATAATACTATTCTTTGCAACATACAAATTAGTCCTCACATTGAAAAATAATTACATTGGATGTTTTGACGAACAAAATCCGGAAATATAAGCACAAAATAGGAAAACACAATTGTGAAGTTATTCACATTGTTGGTTCTTGACATTCAAATGTTGTAGATGAAATAAGAAATTGACTGGCCAAATTTATTCACCATTATTTTATAATTGTAAATAATAAGAATGATGATGGAGAGAATTTTTAAAATCTCCTTAATCAACATAAGTAATGGTTAGGAAAATGTCAAGTTCTATCTCTCTCTCTATCTTCGGGTTTTTACAGCTGCTGCCGTCTTCTCGTGCCAAACCTCCAAAGCCTACGGTCTTGGGCATCTTCGATGCTTAGCCCTCTAGCTTGCATTACTGTCTTCATGTTTTCCTTCCATGTTAACCTTGGTACTCCTCTTTTCTTCTTTCTGTTCGGATGCCATTCATATAGTTGCTTTCGGCCATCGCTCATCTTCCATTCTTAAAACATGTCCTAACCACTTTAATTCCTTCTCCTTCTCAATTCTTTCAATTATGCTTTCTTCTGCTTCCATTATGTTTCTAATTTCCTTATTTGTGACATGTTCTAATTTAGACTTTCTGGCACTTCTTCGTAAATAATCCATTTCTAGAGCTATTAGTCTATTCTTGTAGTACTTATTGATAGTCCATACCTCACTTCCGTACATTGCAACAGATTCCACCAATGTTTTACCAATATATTTTTTTGTGTCTTTCCAAATATGCTTATCCCATATGGAATTTAACAATGATATTATTTTGCTACTCAATTCAATTCTATATTTTATGTTCTCTTTGCCTATACTTTCGATGTTATCCATAATCATTCCAAAATATTTAGTTTGTTTCACTTGCTTTATTTGGATTCCTTCTTCCAATATTAAATTTCAAGTTACAAAACATTATTATTGCCACCTATGCAAGAGAAGATATATGATTTATGTTAGTTTTTGTTGTGCAATCATATATCTAGGACTACTTTTAAATGTGGATGAGAGAACGGTAAGAATTTGTTTGTGTCAAATTTTTAGGATTAACACTAACTAAACAATATTAAAACTAACCAAAATATGACATAATTATTAGTGCCAGTTATTTTTGGTTTGCTTTTTTAATTTTAAGAATAATGTGAGCAAAAGTGAATTGAATCATCATCTTGAAAATAACAAAACAATGATTTGTGTCAACATTTCTTACATTAAGACTAACTAACCAATGTTTAAAACTAACCGAAATATGACCTAAACTAATAACCTATGCCAGAGAAATGGACAAACATCAGGTTAGTGTGAATTATTTTTGGTTAGCTTTTTAAATTGAAGTCTGATGTGTAAACATGAAGTCAAGAATCCTTCTTGGAAATAACAGTATACGAACATTCATCCATCTTGGAAATTTGAATTCTCGATAAGAAAGGTGTAGCCATATATATAATTCAATAAAGTAAACCTAGAACACAGGAATAGTTCAGCGATGTCTCCTGGTATATAATCAGAAGTTTTAATTTATTAAATTATGGATATGTGTCACAAATTATTATATGAACCTCATATAAATTATTCATGATCAAACCTTGGGACCAACGCCTTGGTAAAATAATTTTTATTTTGCTCTTGATACATAAAATACTGTTTTGCCTATTATAGGTCTCACAAGAACTGTCAACCATTTAATGCCGAAACCTACCTTGAAATTTCTTCCAGAGAAGCATTGTGATGTGCAAGGGTGCTCTGTCTGTTGGGTCCTCCAGACATTATAGCTGATTTTCCCAACCTGGAGCAGCTACTCATTGGATAGTTACCCAATTCCCTATGATACTAGGTGTGCACTGGTCCCTACTGGCCGAAATTTCATGAGAACATTTTTTCCTATGTGGAAACTTGAACCAGCCCAAGTCCATAGCTTTACACCAAGGCATGATGCCTTAAACACTCAGCTATGTTGTGAGACTGATCTTACAAAGGAAGGCATAAAAAGTTGGAGACTGAAGGCTTTGGATCGGAATGATTGGACAGCTGTCATGAGGGAGGCTAAGGCTAGACTTAGTGCCATGATGCCGAATGTGATTTTGAAATAGGAAGGATGAATAAATACAACCTTGAAGAAAATATACAAAATGGTGTATATTTAGTCTAAGTATGTTACATGGGGATTATATGAATCAACATCAACTTTCAGATCACAACCTGTAGAGTCTGATAGCAAACAGTAATTACTTGAAGGCAGCATAATAATTTGACTTCTTCATTTTCTGAAATCAAATTCTGTTAACAATTTATTTTATGTACCATCATAAACTGTTCAGACAACTGGATCCATTTTTGACTATTTTTTCCAAAACCATTATTCTTTTGTTTTTATTTGAATCTCATTTCTGATACAGTTATTCCTAATATACATTTTCCAAAAGATACTTTTTTTGTTATTGTAATAATTACTTTTCTAAATGAGCATTAATAAAGTATAATAATATTTTCAGCGTTGAGATGTGCACATTTTTTAACTGCAAATTCTTTATAGTGGTTATGGTTGTTAGGTAAAAGATAAGGTGGTCCCACAACTAGCTTCAGGAGACCCTTTCGGGTAGTATGAGGTTAAGGCTCTACCTTTCTAGACAATTTGCATGATATGTCAGATGGGTTGTCAGCCCTGCATGACGGTCACCTTACCCCAGAAAAAATTCATGACACTCATTTTTGCTAGAGGTAGAGTCGACCCCAGGTCCATGGTGCTGCTAAAAGTTTGGACAAATTTTTAAAATCCTGACCCCCACAAAGGTTGAACCCCCGATCTTCTGACTTGTAGCATATTACCTTAACCAACTACACTACATAAGCAGTATTTTATTTAACAATACTCTTTGATAATCAAGTCATTAGTGCTTGAAATCTTGTGAAAGGACCAACATGTTTCGGTCAGAGATCTCTTATTTCAGATCGAGGTTCTTTTCCTTGGCACGATAAGCCTAGAGGGTCCTTGGCCTACCATCCGGCTGTTGCCCTCACATCCATGTGGGTTAATCACAGAGATGGATGATCAATCTAGCCAGAATAAGATTGACATGTGGTCAGGATGTTGGGTTCCCAGCTTTTATAAATGGTTTTCTCAACTTGGACTGCTACTTTTTGTAGCTATTCTAATTTTTCATGATGTTGTGTGGCACCAGTTCCATACTGGCTGAAATTCACGAGAACTCTTTGGGAAGAACTCAAATTAGCAGAAGTCCCATAACTCTGCACCAAGGTGAAGTTCTTTTATATCCCATAAATCTACAATATGAAACCTATGGGTTGTTTTTCTAATGAAGGAAGCCATTCTCAAGATTTCTTACATCCATAAAAATCCATAAATTCCAGAGTTTGTACCCACAAGCCTCCAAAACAGAGGAGAGAATGGTAATTACTTGTCCACTGGGACTTACATAATGGGTAAGAGAAGATGCCTTACAAACTAAGGGTTCCATTCTATGGACTTAAAAGAATTGTGTAGAATATTATTAGTAAATTAGTTGATGAAAGATTAAATACTATGGAACAGCTTCTATCTTTGGATTTTTAAGACCTTTTGATGGTTTTAATACTAATTAAATAAACTAATCACAAATTTTCATTTTTTTTTCTTCTTTCAAGTTACACAAAACAGTACACCATATTATAATAGTCCAAAGGAAATTGTGATTTATTTCATTTTATTTATATATTGTGTGAAAATCATGTCTATATAGAATTTCATTTATGGGTCAAGTAGAACAGACTCGGGGTTGAGCAGATGGGGTTCAATGTGGAGATTTTTTATCACTCATTTGTGTTTATACTGGCTTCAATCTCCAGGGCTGAATTCAGTGAAACATTAGCTAATTTTTACATGTGGTGAGTTGGATGATATTCTGCAATTCTCATATCATGTACAGCATTTTTTAACACTGTGGAGGAATTTTGAAGAGACATATATACAGTTTCGTATATGGGCTGAATAGATCAAGAAATGAGTGTCTGCCTCTGAGTGGGACAGTCTGGTTTTGAACTGGGCAATAGTGAGTTGGATGTTTTTCTTACCCATTCATGCCCAAATTGGAACTGAACTTCATTTTGAGAGAAAAAATACCGGGTATTCCTTTACAGAAGGTTGTACTAATTTACATGTGATAAAGAGGTTCGTATTTAACACCTCCCAAATCTTTAACGGCAAATTGTTGAATGTTTAGAGAAGTGCTTTAAGTAACTTTTGGATAGGTATTTGTTATGGGTTTAAAACTATTGGGCTAAACATGAGTACAAATAAAGAGAAAAATTTCCATTATACTTGTAAAGTTTCATTTTCGAGAAGACCCTATAGAGTTTAATAATTTTATTAATTTAATGGGGTAGGCTACTATCTTTAATTTTTAAGATTATTTTGTTGTGCCTAAATTGGGATTTGAACCGAAGATTTCCAGCTTTATGCACTGGTGCACCAAACCATTGTGCTACTTAGGCAATCCAGAAAAGACACAAATCCCTCTCTATTTTGAAATTCCATTAAACGTGAATAACACATCATTTATAAATATTCTCTACCTTACACATTGTGCATTTTCAATGTTACACTCTTTCACTTGTATATTTCATAGTTTTCATCTGCATTCTCATTTAAAAAATAATGTTTTATGCATCATTCTCATATCATTTTGTTTTATGTTGTAGTCCTGAAAAGATTGTTACAATCTACAAAAAAAATCCAACCATCTCTTTCTAGGTGTCTCGACGATCTTAGACCATTTGATTGGTACTTTAAAATTGCCTTAGAAATTCTGTATATGGACATATGGTCCACATGTTGATGCCAGTTCTGTTGGTACTGATGTATTTAATGTATTGTGGGCACCATGTTCAATTCCTCATGGAAGTCATTATTTCTTCTGTGATCCCACCTGCCTTAGGAATCCTGTATGTGGACATATGGTCCACATGTTGACGCCAGTTCTGTTGGTACCGATGGATTTAATGTATTATGGGCAACATGTTCAATTCCTCAAGGAAGTCATTATTTATTCTGTGATCCCACCTGATATAGCGTGGTGTTCGATGCATGAACCTCATCTCACTAACTGTAATTCACTTTTTTGCGGGATCCGTCCCTTGCTCTCATAGCAGTATCTTATGTAATATATACAGGAATGTGTTGTTGAAAAATAAATTAATGAATTTGGTTTGAAAATTTGAAAATAAAAGCCTTTTGGAAAAATGTATAGGAATGACAGCACATTCTTTCTTTTCATAGTCCAATTTAATAATAGGCCATTATTTTGTGCATTACATTAGATACACAATATTAACTCCTTTTTTTTGTGTTGAGTTACTGGCTCTTTTCTTTTTTATTCTTAATACTTTTTTTTACCTACATAACTAGACAAATAACATTTAAAGTGACTTGTTGTGAGCTGATAACAGTAAAGTTTGTAACAATATTAATAAAAATGTCTTTCTGATCAATACCATAATTCATATAAAAGCTTCTCTCAATTCAATTTTTTTTACAGTTGCTGGATATACAATTAAACATCTTCATGTAATTAAAATATAAGAAAATAAAATTGTATTAGAAGAGAAATGGTTCATTAAAAAAAATATATTTGTCTAGTAATCATATTGAAATATAATTATGCCTATTCACCATTATCGGGAGATAGGGGCATGAGTCCAAAAATTGTATCTTAGAGATATTATGTGGATCAAGTCAGAAAAGTCCAGTCTTAATTGTGGAAAAAGGTATATTTTATTTACCCTTTAATATCTATTGAGAAACTAATCGGCAAATAACATGTAAGTCCAAAAACTGAGATTTAAAGATACATGGATCAAATACCAAAAAAAATATAATAAGGATATATGCCAAAATATCTATAAAACTTAATTTCTTTTTAGTTATTATTAAACAAGTAAAATAACAGGTGGCCTTCAGAGCTTCTTGTGGCCTGCAGTATTTAAATAAAAAATATATTTAAGATAAAAAACTTGATAGGAGACTTGTAGATGGTAGTATCTTATGTTTCAGATAACTGCAGTATAGTATACTTCTTAATGTCAGTTATGACACGTTGAAGAATCCTGATGTAAAGACAGTTTTATTTTTATACTAATGAAAATATTTCAGTTTATATAATTTACGAGTACTTTTTTGGCCAAATACTACTATAATCTATGGTGTGTTAGGCCTAGAAGATCCTTGATATACCAGCCAATTGTTTGGCACACATTCACATATCAAAAATGTTGAGTGACATGTGGTCAGTATGATGCCATAGTTAGGCAAATGTTTGTTCTCAGATATTGATTTTCTTTGTTCATTTGTGCAAGATTGGGTAATACTTTTTTGTTTCTCCCTCTTTAAAAAGAATATTATATTTTGCTAATTTCAACCATTGTATAGGGCTACATGCTTTACTTCTTGGGAAGTGTGGATTCTTGTTTCCACGTCCTATCAGAATTCTTCATGGCTTGTTAACTAGGATGTCTTTAACATCACTTATAGGACTTAGTTTGGATTCAAATCCTAATGTTATATATAATCTATTTCCTTATGATATATTTACAGTAATCCTTTCATCGTCTAATACAATTTCGTTTCTTAACACATTCTGGTCTGATAACAGAGTGTAACCATTTAGGATCATTGTTTCTTGAGGGAAGTTTTAGAGAGAAAACAACAGAATTCAAGCAATAGAAATTACATTTTTGCAGAATACGAAGCAAGAAGAGATTGAATTGAAATTAATTGATTGGAATTAAATGTATTATATATAAATTTTCCACCACTGTGGGTTTCAAGGTAGCATACTGCCTTGTCATGCAATGGGCCCGGGTTCGATTCCCAATCAGGACAGGCTCCTGGGTGAGGTTATTTTCGGGGTTCGTCCTCACCTATAAGAAAAATGTCAGGAAGCTTAGGGCCTAATGATCCCTAAAAATCATCCAGTCATCATCATCATCCTCATCATTTCACCAGTGTGGAAAGCAACGGGAAGCTACCACACCTATAATTCCCTAATAAAGCTGCAAAGCATAGCATGAAAATGCTATGATTGCAGTGAAAAACCTGCCCTAGGGCAAAAACACTATAGACAGATATATAAATTACAAGAAGTTTTGAATATTAAAAAAAACTGGTATGGATATTTTACAAGAAATGAGATACAGATAGTTTGTGGATGGTTAGTTGATATTTTTTTCTGAGATCTTAACAACACTGATCATTAAGCATCTCGATTCAAATATGGACATGAAATAGCCAACAAAATTCATTCAGAGGCCTGTTATTTGAGGTTATTTTATGTGTCATAAATCTATGACATTGCTTTACTTCCCTTCCTAAGAAAGCCATACTCAGGATTTTTACACCTTGAAAATCCATCAGTTCTGCCTGGGTTTGAATCTCTGAACCTTGGAACCAAGCATGTGTTGTAATCGCTACACCATTAGGACTCTCTGTGGTTTTGAGGAAGGAATTGGAAAAACTGAACAAAGAGTATACTGAGAGATAACATTGGAAGAACAGTTTAGAAAAGAGATAGAAATAGAGGCTGATACCTAAAATAACACTCTGATATATGATATTGGGATAGATGTTGAAGAAAAATAAGTTTTATTGAGTAATATTAAAAATCACTACTACCATTGTGCTAAATTATTATAGATAAGACCAGAATATGTTAATTATATTTGTTTTACATTGAATATTTACTAGAAGTTATTCCAGCTGAAGTATCATACCTTTGGCCAGTATTTGGTATTTTCATTTTATACATAAAAGTAGCCCTTTATTTCACTATCAACATTTATGTTAGGTACTAATACTATATTCTTGTAATGTTTAAGATTTTCTAATTTCAATTTTCATTTTTCCATATGAGATGTAATCTTCAAAAATATTGTCTTTTTTCCCCACAAGAATCAAAGAACCAATTGTTAGTTCTCTTAAGATAATTAATTTCTGAGAAAATGAGAAAACAGTTTAATTGGTCCTTGTTGGGAATGTTATGAAAACATAATTATGTAAATGAAAAGTTGGACACGTGTGTGTGTGTATAAATATTATAACATCAGATTGAAATTGTTGGTCATGTGATGTAACCACAAAGCCTTATCCACATCTGTATATAAATACCTAAAGATAAATAAACAAATGTTTTTAAATAGGTACTTAAAAATTATTTTTCTTGCTTGGAGACAAGTAAACTTATATATTATAAATTTGAAGTTGATACTATATGAATAACTAGTGTTCCAATGCCACCCACTGCACTTACATGCTTTGGATTCCATTCTAGGCAAATAAATGGCATTGTGGTCTATTTTTTATTTATACACCACTTTGGCAGACTACTTTGCATGGGTGAGTGTAGAAAGGAGTGCATGTTTGAGTGTTTATGTGTAGTGTTAATGTGTTGTATGAGGGATGATGATGAAGAGAAGGAAGGTGGTGAAACCAGTGCTTGCATGATGCCTACTCTTGCCAAAACACCAAGGGGACCAATAGGATTGACATCCCTTCTGATAGGCAAACTGCTGTCAACAGTACCACATGCCTTCTCAGCATATGTGGAGGGTTTTGGAATTTAATTGGACAGACATCTAATGAACATTCTACCGATTAATAATTGTACACTATCATCTCTCCTAGCTCCGTGATTAAGCATTTTAGAATCAAAATTTTCAATCCCACCGGGTATTGAACCCAGATTGCTAGTGAGGAAGCAGGCAAACTGCCTACTGAGCTTGTGAAGCTGACATTAAAATCTTTATGTGATCATGGATTATTCTAAATATATATAATACGGTATTTCTACTAAACAATTATTAAATCTTTATTATCTGTTACTTCTAAGAAAGCACATACTGCTTACAGCTCATCAGTTGGAATATACTATGAATACTGTGCATTATATTCATTTCATGTAAGAAGAAGAAATACACAGTGGAAACAAGTAGCTGGATACACTAAGAAGATAAATAACATCTAGTTTGAACTATTTTGGGCTGGGCTTGAAGCTGACACTTTTGAGTTCATTTATGAACAATGAATATGAATGGCTTTACGTATTTGTTTTTTGCATTTATATATAGCTGTGGATTAGGCATAAGAAACATTGGTTTCAAATTAATTTCCGACAATTTCCATCCAATCGTCCTAAGTTCATTATAAAGAAAATCTAATGATGTGACAACTATTTAGCAGTGATTCTGTTCATCAACACTTGGTTTTCATGAAAAGAAACCTTGCTGTTACAGAAGTCACAAGAAAATGAATGTGAGATAGAGAACTCCATACACACATTTCAAGGTGTTTTACATTAGGGTTTGCATCTGTAAAATATGCTATGTTGCCCTGTTCTTCATTAATCGTGAAAATAAATGGCAGTGCTTGAATTTATCTAATTTTTTTTCTTTCTATTTAATACTCCTATTATTTATCATTAATTTATACACTTTGTGCATTGAATATATTCATAAGAATCAATTTTAATGTCTAAATAGATAAGATTAATTTCTTGGGGAATTGAATTCCATGGTAGCTGACATAACAATTGCATCAAAATAAAATAACATTTTAATTTTCTTTAGCCTTCAGATAATAGGACACTATTTTTTTCTCTTAAAAACATTTATATATTGGTCCCAATCTCTTTAACAGAAAATATGGAGTTTCTATCTTTAATAATTGTAATCAATTGAGTTGGTGTTTACTTGATGAAAATCCATATTTTATTAATTAAATAAAATAAAACATGGTTTTATTTGATTTTCATATTTATTATATAATTCAGTGACAGCTGTTTCGGTACACTGTACCTTCTTCAGACATGTTAACAAATTATGATTGTGTTCCAACTGATCTAAGCAACAATACAACAATATTTATTTAAATTTTTTAATTAATTAACAAAGGGGATTCATTCAAATCAAGTTGAGAATTTAACAGTTTTTTACTACTTTTAAATTTATTAATTTCTACAGCCTTTGGAGTAAACTGTTAAATTCTCAACTTGATTTGAATGAATCCCGTTTGTTAAATTAAAAAATTTAAATAAATATTGTTGTATTGTTGCTTAGATCAGTTGGAACACAATTCATAATTTGTTAACATGTCTGAAGAAGGTACAGTGTACCGAAACAGCTGTCACTGAATTATATAATAAATATGAAAATTAAATAAAACTATGTTTTATTTAATTAATTTTAATAATTGTACTAAAAATGTACGTTTTTATGTTAGTACTTGACATCTGTAGAATGACATCATGTTTTACAGAGTGAGAGTAAAATAATAATTTTATTTCAACAAACAATTATGAATGTAGTATATATAGGAGTTACAAATTACATGTCTTGAGCTTTATGTTCTAATAAACTGTAATCACCAATTATAAAAAAAGATAACTGACATAACAACTAATGTTTCTGTGTGGTGTAAGAGTTTTAATTTAAATAAATATCAATTCTTTGTTATTTATGGGTTTGTTCATATTCTACAATATTTTTGGATGTAAGGACTTGAAATCTTTTAATATTCCATATATCACTTTGGGAATCGTGGAAGAAACTTCATGTATTGTGTCAAATTTTACATGGAATTCACATATAAAAAAAATGAATGAGTTAATACATTTATATTTATAGTGTTGTTCAACATGGTCCTTAGAACTTAATACTCTGATTGGTGTGCTAGATGTCTCTGGAGCAAGAGATCATGTCGAACTTCATACATTTAACCTAGTGATAGCCATAACTTCACGGTGTGACAGGTCTAGAAGGTCCTAAGCCCACTAGCCGTTTGCTGACTTCACATTACATGCCAATAACAGAGTCAGTATAGGGACCATATGGCCAGTAAGTTGAGTGCGCAGCTGTTGCAGGTAGTTTTCTCAACCTGCAGCCACTACTTATTGTAACTGTACAAATTTCTCACAGTGCTGGTTGGACACTCGTCCCATACTGGTCTAAATTCCAGGAGAATATTTCTTGTCCTTTAGAGACTCAAGTCAGCACAGGTTTCTTAGCTCTGCACCAAGGCATAATGGTTTAAAAAACAATTTCCTTCAACTTTATTAACCATTCACAAACATAACCCAAATACATATAATATTTCACAATTTTAATTGTAAAATAGTCACAGCACTTTTCATTAATTTGCAAGATGTATTCTGAATTATTGTCTTCCAGTATTTCTGGATTCACCTCATACTATATCACATATTACATTAATTTTTTAATCGAATGAAGTAAATCAATACATAAAAGTTGTTATAACGAAACATTTTTATATGCACTGCCATCTTTTTTAGTAGAGTATTTTTAATACTGTCTGTTGCTTAATTATATTATTTTCTTTTAAACAATACTTTTATTAGATTACTTGAGTAAATTTTGAAATGGAGTAGCAATAATTGTAAATACTGTCTTTAGAAATTTGTAAAAATACAGCTATGTAACATTAATCTCATGTTCATACATTTTATGGAAAGTAATCCAATAAGAAAATAAGTAAATTTAGAATTTTTAATAAGGGAAACTGTTTTGATGGGACCAGAGCGATTGACTAAACAGGAAATTTAGGTCAATGCCAATGCAAACATAAAATACTGTATTTAGTTGCACAGTTCATGCCATTGCATAATCCATCCACCAGGATATTTTGCATTAAATTAAAGAAAAGGTCTTCATATATTTCACTCATGTACAGCAATTTTGTAGTTTTCAACTGAATGTGCTTTACTATTAGGTTGAGTTGGGGCAGTATGGAATTTTGTTTAATAAGTTTTAACACCTTATAACAACAAGCAGTTATGTCTGCTAGTGTTAGGGTTGTTCTTAACCTGAGATCCGTGCAAAGGTTATCAATTATCTTTTGTGGTAGTAATATCCGGCATTCTTATGGTACAATCCTTTTTTCCCTTAATATAGCATAGTTTTCAAATGTCTGGCACAATAAACAGATAACACATTTAGAAATGTCCTGTGACTGAAGGTACAAAGACGAGCCTAACCTTGGATACATATGTCCCTGAAACTATCCTCACATATATCACACATCTACCTTTTAGCTTACAAAAATTTGATAAAAGTGCATAAAATATGCGAGTAATTATGGTATTTTTATGAGAAATTTATTGCGCTTAGCAATAAAATTTAGAATAAAATTCTCATGTAATTTATAGTGAAATGTACATTCCCTATTACTTTTATTTATGGCAAACATGGCCAGATTTTAATTAAATTGAATATTTAATAATAAATACCTTGATTGAATGTTTAGAAATAACTATAACACAGTTACATTTTACTGATATCTGTCTGATTTTGTACCCACTGATTTGCAGAAGAAAAATAAATAATTTTTTATTTATAAAACAAAGATCTAGTTAAATAAGTAATCAAATCCATTATGTAAATGTAAGTGATTTATATAGCATGAGAATTGAACATGGGACCCCTGAGATATTAGACATACCAAATCTTACATCTTCATTATAAATGTAAATAATACTATGTTAAAAATTCACTGATTATTGGTATTAAACATATAAACATTTGAGCTAAATGCTTTTATATATGGTACCAAACTTTTAAAAAATTCTGGATTATTAAAAAATAGGTTTTGTATTTACTATAGTTTTAAAGTGTGAAATATTAATTTTTTTCATACAGGTTTTTTCGTTTAGGTTTTATTGTTAATTGTACAAATATATTTTTACTCTCAGGCTCAAAAATAGTTTTGAAATACATGGTTAATATTATACAATAGATCAAGGCCCAAACAAAACAATTCCCTTAAAAAATAACAAATTGTATCATCTGTGAAACATTCTTAAAACAGCAGGGTCAACATAGCATCTTGTAAATTGCATTTCTTGCCCTATTAGCCTCTATAAATAAAGTTAGACATTTTTACATGTCTACATGTCATGGGTTCTTGTAAGTACTCCTCTTTTCTGTTCTTACATGATCGATGCATTTATTTATTTATTTATTTATTCATTTGTTTTTCATTTGGTGTTTTGTAAATTCAGATTCTGAGAAAAGTACGTGATGTACTTCTCTTATAAGAGGGTTTTTGATTTTTTTTTTAAATTTTGAGTTTTTTTTGTTAAATTAAATGCAAGTTACTATGCAGTTGTACTGATTGTTCCTTTTGGTTTGATCATCATTACTGCCCTCTTGAGAGTGTAGTCCCATCCTCTCCAGCGGAACCATACAATTCCTAGAACACAAAAAATTATGTTAATACTAGCATACCCGGCAGACATAGTCCTACCCGAATGTTCAATTCTCGTGTCATAGTGGATGATAAAAATATAAGTTATTTTTTTACCATAAAATTCACTGATTAAGACATAATTAGATATTTTAAATAAGTTCACAAGAAAACTTCTCACTGCTATTTGTTGTGCATGATGACATCACATGGAATATGTCGATAATACATGACTACATATCTGACATAAAAAAAAATCCTATAACCCGATTGCAGCGCCATGTACCGAGTACAATTATGAATCTAAACCATCCAAAGAACCTCTCAGACACACACAAAAATTTCATCAAAATCAGTCCAGTCGTTCCTAAGCAGTTTTTAATTTCGGGTTTCAAGTAAACCTCCACTTCTAATTGTCGGATTTTTTGGAAAATGTCTACTTCGGTTTATTTTAATAGGATATACTGAGTTTCATTGTGAAACATTGTAAAATGTGACTTAGAGTGATTTTTAAATTTTCACTTAAGGTGAACTCCTATACCTAATGGTTTTAGAGGATCCAATTGTGAATCTAAACCATTGAGGGACCCAATCAGACACACACACACACACACACAAAATTTTATCAAAATCAATCCAGTCATTTAGGAGGAATTCAGCATCAAACACATGTACAGATGCATTATATATATATATATATATATATATATATATATACACCGGTATGTGTGTTATAATTATATTTTTGATATTGAGCAATGCAAGCTTAATATATATATATATATATATATGAAGATTTATATGAAGATTATCACCAACATTATTTCATTATTTAAGATATTTATACATAAAGCACTGTCAAACTGGAGCAAAAAATGTTCAGGAATTGGAGTACCAATAGGAGATGGATTAACAGATACAATATATACACTGTTATTTGCGGATGACCAGATAATAATTGCTCAAGAATATGAAGACACGGAGTTTATGTTCAGAAAATTATTGGACGAATACGATAACTGGGGTTTGAAAATAATTTAGAAAAAACATTTAATATGGGATGTGGAGTCGAAACCGAAGATTTGATATTAGAAGATGATTTTTTTTTGGTTTTTTTCCTAGTTTCTACTCCATATAACAACATTCTTTTTTGCGCGATAGTATGTTTTGTCGTACTTACCAGCAATGGCGACCATTATTGAAAGTTCAACTTCCTACATTTCGGGATTGCCAACCTAAATAACTATACTGTAATATTACACTTACACCCACCTGCGGGAAGTAAAACCAATACAAAAAATATCTGAAAGGTAGTGTTAATAGCCTATACATAATACGAAACAAATCACTGCATATTAAATGAATTAAACTTCATTTGAAACAATATAAAACAATAAATACGGTACTTGCGGCCATTTTATCAATAATTGTTCTCAAGGCCTCCTGTTGTTTCAACTAATGAACATTGCCCACACTGTTAACGTTAGTCAGTTGTTTATAATGAACGCAAATATTTCAAACAAATATGTTTTTATTTTACTTACTTACTTACTTACTCACTGGCACTATCGAACCCGTAGGTTCATGGCCGCGCGGACATAAGCTCTCCATACATCCCTATCCTGAGCTAATGATCTCCAATCATTCCCTGTATAATCTACTTCCCTCAAATCATAGTTAATGTTATTCTCCCACCTCATTCTTGGTCTACCAACTGGGCGTTTTCCCTCTGGCTTTCCTACAAGAAGCTTCCATGCAAGTCTTTCATTCCCCATACGTGCAACATGTCCTGCCCATCGCAGTCTACGAGACTTAACTGTTTGTATTTATCTGGCTTCCTATAAAGACCATGTAGTTCATTGTTAAGTAGTCTCTTCTCCATTCACCTGTCTGTTCATCTCTCTTTTTTACTGTTATTTATTATTTTGAAAACACCATCGCGCAAAAAATAATGTACAACGCATGTTTGTGAAGTGTTTTACAGAATCTCGGTAATTAAAAACCTCGCTATCGCTTGGTTTTTAAACATTTTTCCTCGATTCTGTAAAAACTACTTCCCAACCTCGCATCGTAATACACTATTATGAGAGTAGACAACATAATAGTGAACTACATGACCTTATTGGAAACCAGATATAGTAAAAGGAGTTAAGTTTCGTGGCCTGCAAAAGGTAGACATATGGCACAAATGGAGAATGAAAGAGGGTATGGAAGCTCCTTGTAGGAAAACCAGAGCAAAGTACCCAGTAGGGAGACGAAGAATGAGGTGGGAGAATAACTTTAACTATGATTTGTGGGAAGTAGATTATACAGGGGATAATACATGTTATGGTAAGTAAGCATGCATGAATGGAATTTTTTACATCTTGATGATACAGCCACTCAACTGTAACTCAGTCAGGAAGAAGAAGAGATTGACAGAGCATAGAAGTGTAATGATTACCTTGTCTTGCTGTAAGATCTTGAGGATCATTTAGATAAAGTCCGTTGAGACCTCTTCCACATGATTTCCACCACCACCTCCCTTCAGCATGGATGCACAGTTCAAACTTGATCTATCATTATCTCTGCAAACAATTTAATTCATTTATTTAACCTTTAAGTTACATAACAATCAGTCAATATAAAACATAATATAAATAAAAATATATAAAATAATGTAATTAAAATTAACGAAAGTTGAATAAAATAAACATTTTTGAAAATCATGTAAAACTTTGATAGTTTATTTATAAAATAAAACAGATTTTTTACTAATCACTTATAAAATCTACATTCAAAAGACGTCAGATATAATACATGATACTAAAAAGATCATTATATAAATTTATAGCTGGGCAGCAAACAAAATGCAGTTGTACTGCGCATGCACTAGAATCGTATGATGTAATGTACTCTTTCCAGTCAGATTATGCTGGGAATTCCCTGTGATCACGTGATTTAGTTGTAAGTTTGGAGTCAGCATTGTTATTAATGATTTACACAATGCAACAGTGAAAAAAACTTTTTTTCGAAAATGTAGGCGTTCTTCATGTATTTCAACCGCCTGAATTCGAAAATAATAATCAAAACATCGTATCACCCACAGTTTTTGCACAAATCAATATGAGGATCATAATAATTAGATGGTGTAGAGTCTATGGTGATTTTAAAGTTTGGGTATCATTCTAGGAAAACAATCAGGATATACAAAATTTCCCTGTTTCATCTGTGAATGGGACAAACATTGGGAACAAAAGCAGTAGCCCCGAAGATTGAAATTGGTTTCAGGGGACAAAAATATCAAGTGTGACCCTCTAGTGGAAAGAGACAGAATATTCTTGCCCCCTCTGCACATCAAACTGGGCATAAGCAGTTTGTCAAGGCATTACCTACATATGGCAATTGTTTCAAATATCTATGTAACAAGTTCTCCAAACTACCAGATGCTAAGTTGAAAGATATTCGATATTCGGAAACTAATGCTGGATGAAGATTTCCTTCATTCAATGAATGCCCTCGAGCGAGAAGCCTGGACTCCGTTAAGTGTGTGGTTCAAAGCTTCTTGGAAACAATCGTATCCCAGAGTATATCATGCTGACGACATTCAGAATGCTGGGATGCTTAATCAGTTTAAAGATAGGCCTATATATATATATATATATATATATATATATATATTTTTTTTTTTTTTTTTTGACATTTGGCAATGAAGGCAAATATGATATGAAAGAAAAATGAATGCTTGATAGAGACTCGAGTTCAAATCCGACTCAAGCATTCATTTTTCTTTTCATATCATATCATATCATATATATATATATATATATATATATTTATATTTATTTAAAATTCATACCTTGACTTTTTTCCTCCAAACCTGGGTGTTGTAAGTGAGGAACAGGATGAAAGATTCCATCAGGATATCAAGGACATGGAACGACGATACCAGGGAACTTGGGATGTTTGGATGATGAGCGACTACTGCTGGATGCTTCACCATGAATACATGGATTTTCCTCGTAAGAGGAAAAGCATGCCATTAAAAAAGCACGAAATTAATTATTTTAGTGCTTCTTTTGTACCACATTTTCTGTATACATCTGTTCACTGTGTGTAATATCAATATATTGTTGTTTTAAAGTTGCATTCTACTTCTGCAGGATTCATGTGCCATATATATATATATATATATATATATGTATATATGTACTACTTCCTTTAAGTGATACCATTATTGCAAAATATGCTATTTGTGCAAAAGCTGTGGGTGATACCGATATTTTGAGTATAATTTTCGATTCAGGAGGTCGAAATACATAAAGTACTCTTGCGATTTGTTGCACTGTGTTATTACGTGGCGTTATTTTGCTGTGATACCAGCTACAATTCGAGCGATGTGGGTATTGATGCTGATTGGTAGAAAGAGAGGGGAAAAGGAGAACCATGGTCTGGGTAGTGAGAAATGTGTATCAAGGCAAGAATGTATTATTACTGCATTTTGTTCGCCTTCAAGCTATAGTATAGTTTTTTATGCACTTTGTGCAAAAATAAAAATATTTAAAAAATTTAAAATCATTAAACTAACGTAATTTTGATGAACCTTGTAAAAAAATACTTAACTGTCCAAAGAACTATTTAACTAATTTGCTAAGTTAAATCATTGTTTTTGCACGATAGTGCGTTCTGTCGTACTTACAGCAATGGTGACCATGATTGAAAGTTCAATTTCCTAAATTTCGGGGTTGCCAACCTATAAATAACTAAATAACTATACTGTAAAGTAAAGTGAACTCACGAAAGGCCTCGAGAGGCCCTTGGGGGTAGTGGGAGGTTAAGGCCCCCATTTTTTCTGGTCAATCGGCACTTGATGTCAGCCGGGCTGTCAGCCCTGCGTGACGGCCGCCTTTACCCCCAGAACTAGCGTCTGGTACTCATTTCAGTTAGAGGCTGAGTCGACCCCAGGGCCATGGTGCCGCCAGAGGGTTTGGGTCAGTTTAAAAATCCTGACCCCACCGGGACTCTAACCCTCGACCTTCCGGCTTGTAGCGCAGTGCCTTAACTACTACGCTACGGCGTGCCCCCATAACTATACTGTAATATTACAAATTACCTATCTAGTGCGGGAAGTAAAACCACAGCCCTTTATGTATACTACGTACAATGTATGTACAAAAATATAGCCAACAGGTAGTGTTAATATACGTAATACGAAACAAATCACTGCATTTTAAATGAACTGAACTTTATTTGAAACAATATAAAACAATAAATTCGTACTTGCCGCCTTTTTATGCCTGATTGGTGTCACGGCCTTCTGCAGTCTCAAATAAATTATGTTCGGCATTTACCATTTAAACATTGGCCAGACTGTTATGACATTTGTTTATAATGAACGCAAATATTTCCAACAAGGATATTATTTTACTATTATTTATTATTTTGAAAAAATAATTGTTGCAAAAAATAATGTATAACACACGTTTGTGAAATGTTTTACAGAATCTCGGAAATTAAAACCTCGCTACCGCTCGGTTTTTAATAATTTCCTCACTTCTGTAAAAATCGTTTCCCAATCTCGCATTGTAATTACTATTATAAAACTACTGAAGTTATTGAAAATTAAATATTTGATAATATTTATATTGAAATTAATTGTTGAAATAGATATCAAGTATACAACAAAGCTGAAAAAGAATTAATTAAAAACTATTTTTTTCTCTGAATATTTTATTTTATTTGTAAGCACTTTTAGGCCTACGTTTTAAGGAGCGTTAATAAATATATAAAATCACCTGTTATATGTTGAGAAGGGACTATTGTTGCTTCCATACCACGGGTCGTTAAGGGAGTCCCCTGCATTACCTTCATAGCCATCTATCTCCACTTGTAGTATTCTGCTTCAGAATAAATCTTGAAGTGTGAGTATTGAGCGTATCTGTTCAAAATAATATAACATATAATGAAGTAATTATTTAGTTTGACATTTCCATAAAATTGAATTGCACATTACAGTTGTCACTAAATGTCTTTTAACATAATAATGTATAGCTATTTTTTATATTATTAATAACAAACTAACTCCCTAGCACTATCGAACCCGGAGATTAATGGCCGCGCTAACATAAACTCTATACATTCCAATCCTGACCTAATGCTTTCCAATCATTCACTATATAATTCATCACCTTTAAATCGTGGTTAATATTATTCTCCCATTTCATTCTTGGCTACTTACTGGGCACTTTTCCTCCGATTTTCCTACAAGAAATTCCCATGCCCTTCTTCCATCACAGGTTTCGAGGAGAGAGAAAATTAAGATATTCTATTTATTTAAACGTAGTTTTATTTGATTTTCATATTTATTATATAATTCAGTGACAGCTGTTTCGGTACACTGTACCTTCTTCAGACATGCTAACAAATTATGAATTGTGTTCCAACTGATCTAAGCAACAATACAACAATTCATAATTTGTTAACATGTCTGAAGAAGGTACAGTGTACCGAAACAGCTGTCACTGAATTATATGATAATATGAAAATCAAATAAAACTACGTTTTATTTTTATTTAATTAACTATTAAGATTGTTTGGACAGGATGACGGAAGATGGATTACCGAAGTAAATTTATGAATGGAATCCGACAAAAAGAAAGAAGAGGAGAAAAACAAAACTAATATAGACACAAGGAGCTGTTAGAACAATGGAATAAAGAGGCTTAGAAGAAGGGGCGTGAAAAAAAAATAGATTGGAATGTAGATTGGATATATAATCTTGGAATAGGCATATGAAGATGTCAAATATATTGTAAAACCTGAGAATAACAGTAATATTATTATTATTATTATTATTATTATTATTATTATTATTATTATAGCGTATTGCATGTAAGTGAATTTTAATGGACCATTAATACTTTTTATAGGAGGTAATTTATGTCTCTAACTTTTAGTGAACCATTGACACTAATTATGTTTTCTTGGAACTTTTTTTAGTACTTATTGAACAATGATTAGCAACCTAATGGAACAACAAATTTGTTCTTGCAAGCCACTCAAGTGTAATAGTTTATATTGTTTGTCCATTGTACTTCTCCAGATAAATACTACAGTGAGCTATATGATCTTTATGAGAATAAAGATGTAATAAAAGTTAAATCTCATAGACAGTAATGGGACATGTGGCACGAATGGGGAATGAAAGAGGGGCATGGGAACTTATTGAAGTAGAACCAGAGGGAAAGCGCTCAGTAAGTAGACCAAGAATGGGATGAGAGAATAATATTAACCATGATTTGTGGTTGGGGTAAATTATACACAGAATGATTGGAAAACATTAGCTCAGGATAGGGGTGTCCGCGCAGCCACGAACCTCCGGGTTTGCTAAGCCATTGAGTTATTATGTTAGTTCTCCATTATCCTACAACTTGAGATTTGGAATAGTAGAACACGCTGTATATTGAATATCCATGAAACTTGATATGTAACTTAGTAATAATTAGTCTGAAAGCTTTATTTGTACATTGAATTACGTGAAAGATGCTTGGTTTCCCACATGCATTATGCACTCTTCTGCAAGAAGTAACACATTTGCACCTTACAAGGGAAAGTGAAGATGTTCCGATTACCTTGATTCGTACGTGATGTAGGTGAACGACTAATCGCTATTCGTAACATAGTAAACACGATTGTGCAAAATACAGTTCTGTTCCATCATTCCTCTTCAATATTATTGTGTTCACCTCCGAATCCAAGATTCAGAGACTGTTGTAATAGATGGATTTTTAAACGGTAAACTGTTAAGAATAGCTTTTAGTCGTTCGCTTTCATCACAAGATAAAAATTTCTCAAGTCGCGAGTTCAAACTCTGCCCAAATAGATGGATTTCTTCTTCTTCTTCTTCTTATCACGGATTGTCTCCGTCCCCATTCGCCATCTTTCTCAATTTTTGCACGCTTCCATATATAGGCTAAGCTTTTTTGTCATCATTGCCTTATCAATGCCGTCACTCCATTTGTATCGTGGGAGATACAGCATTAAATGTAGTGACGTGTATTGGTTCAATAATTTCCTTTGTTGGAGTGGTTATATTTACTTTCATTATATGAGAAAGAATAGTTACTAATCGATAACTTTTATTCCCTTCGATATCTTCTTTGAGATGGTATCCACCTTCATATCCTATTATGGAATCTTTTTTTCCTTCATTGTGTTGTCATGATGTTGCATTTAGAGGGACTCTCCAAAGGGCGTTCTTAATAAATCGGTATCTTGATAATATCTCTTGATAGGTAGCGGGTCGAGGGATATACATATATAGGAATTCATGAGGTGAAGTCAGGACTTCTAGTACGAATTCAGGTTACTTATACTCTACATAAAGGAAAATCAATGGCACTGGTTACAAACCATTTTAATAAATCTAAGAATAAAAACTTAGCAGAACGCAATACAAAGGTATATGAGAACATGCCAATCACTAATTTAACATAGTATCAAATATCAAAAATGCATAAGATAGAATCTGTCAAAATTGATATTGAATTTAGATGCAACATTTAGTTTAAGAAATAGAGATAAAACTCAGACTTTTTGTAGAAGTATTACTTTTTAGAACTTAAGTTTATTATAATTAAATATTCCTAAACATTCCTGAAAGTGAAACAAACTCTACCTACGTAAACTGTCCCGCAGGATGGCTGACATGTCGCCGGGACGCACCCCGGGACCTCACTGTCACTAGCCCTATCTAGTTCAGTTTTTATAGTATTCTTGTAGCATATTCTGTTGAGTTGTTTTGAAAATGTCCTGTCTCTTGTCGCAAGATAAACATATTATTTCTGGAAAAACTTTCGATATTATATAAACATATTTTTAAATCTTTCTAAATGAGTTGCTACAATTTGTTTGTTCAGTAGAAGCTACAGGGTGATTTAAGATTCTTCTTCTTCTTCTTCGCTTCCTGGTTTAGGGAAGAGTTGCCTGTTCCGTCTTCACTAATAGATCTAAGACCATCTCTTCCGAGGACGTCCGACATCTCTTCTTCCTCTTGGAAAATAATGGAAGATTTTATTTGGTAATCTACTTTCTTCCATTCTTTCTACATGTTCTTTCCACTGTATCTTGTTGTTAAATATATTTTCTTTTATGGAGTAGATCTGCAGTTCTTCACGGATATCCTCGTTTCTTATCTGGTCCATTCTAGTGCAGCCTTTTACTCTTCTTAAAAATTTCATCTCGGCTGCTTGGATTTTACTTTCTTGTTTGGTAGTGGTAATCCAAGATTCACTCCCATACAAAAGGACAGGGACAGCCATTATTTTATAAAATTTTAATTTTGTTTGTTTATGGGCTTTATTATTCAATGTTCTATTTATTGTGCCACAAATAGCTTGAAACTGATGTGTTTTTGTGTTCAATATCTTTATCATACCCATAGCTGATGTCACATCCTAAATATTTAAAGTGGGATACTTGTTCAATAATTTCGTCTCTAATTACTATTTTTGCACGCAGAGTATTTCTTCCACAAAATGCCATTACTTTTGTTTTACTTATTGAAATTTTAAAATTATAATCGCTACATATTGCATTTAGTTTGTAAGCAGCCAATTGTAACAGATCTTCATCATGGTGTAGTAAGACTAAATCATCGGCGAAAATTAAGTTATTAATACTTGAGTTATTGTTCAATCTAAGGCCTTTGTCCATTATAATTTTCCATTGTTTCATAATGTCGTATATATATATATATATATATATATATATATATATATATTAAAAAGAGTGGGCGATAGACTACACCCTTGTCTAACTCCTTGATTTATTAAAATTTCTTCTGACCTTTTACCCATCAGTTTTTTATCACTACTTTAGTTTCTTCATATAAGCCTTGGACTGATTTTATTAGATGGTGTGGATATCCTCGTTCCTTCATTATTCCCCATAGTTTAGATCTATTTACTCTGTCAAAGGCCTTTTCAAAATCAATGAACAACAAATATGTTGGCAGGTTAAATTCTCTTCTCTTTTCAATTAGTCTCTTTATAATAAACACGTTATCACTACAGGATCTTCCTTTTCTACCCTGCTTGTTCTTCTTCTAAGAGTGTCAGATATCTTCTTCAATCTATTATTTATTATTTTTGCATATAATTTATAAGTGGAGTTCAATAAGCTGATACCTCTATAATTTTTACTATCTAATCTATTTCCTTTTTTGAAGAGGGATATGACTTCACCTATCTTCCAATTTTCAGGTATTTTTCATGTCTTCCAACATTCGTTTATTAAGTTTAATATGTCAGTTATTTAAATAAACTATGTAAGATTAATCCGGTTAAACCCGTGATTTATCAAGTTAAGCCCTATCACAACACAAGACCACACCAAACTGTCTCTTCTAAACATCATCTCTCTCCATTTTCGATGGATTTTTTTTTTAGAATGATAGGGGCATGTCCTCCGAGAGAGACTTCAAGTCAAGGGTCCCGAATCTGAAGATTTTCGGGCTTGTAAAATAACCTGAAGCCTAAATTAGAGTGTGAGCAAAATTTAATTGCCCTGTCCTATTCAATTAGTATTTAAGTTGCCTGCTAGATGTCTCTCTGTGGGATGAGGTAACCAATTGTCTCTCACTGACATGTAGGGAAATAAGCGTAAGTAAATAGCCCGGTAAAATAACTCCCGCAAAGGAACTCTTTTCCCTCATGTGAGGATGTACGGATATAGATTCATACTGGTGAAATTCGTAACAATGAGTAGCGGCTCCTGGTTTAAAACCAGCTATAACGGCTAGAGAACCCAATATGCTGACCACAAGTCATCCCTACATTGGCTGGATGATCGTCTACCTCTGTGATTAACGCTTATGGATGTGATTCAGCAGTCGGCTGGTAGACCAAGGGCCATCTATGCCTGTCGCGCCATGGAGTTTGTTCATTGCCATATATTAAACAAGACAATGCCTTTGTTTTGTAGATTTAAATTGCGTATCGTTCCTTGTTCTATGCCCGAATGTTCCTCTAAATAGTTTCACCCATAATATATTATTGTTATTATCGTATAAAATTTATTTGTGTGCATAAAATTTACATTACTACATTTAATGTATCTTTACTAGTTGAATGCAGGCTTTCACTGTTTATAATTAGTATAGCGTATATCTATATTCGTCAAATATTTATTTGTATTTGTGCTGGTTGAGTGGAAGAGAAGGCCTTATGGCCTTAACTCTGCCAGAATAAATAAAACATTATTATTATTATATATTGATTTTTTTTGTAATTAATTAGTTTGATCTATATGGAAAACCAGATGTAATAATAACAGTTAAGTCTCGTAGACTACGACGGGCAGGCCATGTGGCACAAATGGAAAATAAAAGAGGAGCATGGAAACTTCTTAGGAAAATCAGAGAAAAGCACACAGTGGATAGGCCAAGAATGATATAGGGTTATAAAATTAAGCATGGTTTGAGGGGATAATATGAAAACATCAGCCCAAGATAAGTATGTATGGGGAGCTTATGACCGCGCGGTCATGAACCTTCGGGTCCGTTAGTGCCAGTGAATTAGTTAATTATTTTCACCGTGCTGATTATTATTATTTCTATAATTGTTGTAACTGTTCGTGAATTATATGGTATAACCTTTAGGAGGAATGTCCTTGTTGTGCTCTGGTTTGATCTCGTGGCCTTTGAGTCCATTGACCAGTTTGTTACCAATGACCGTAATTATCATTGCTTAATGTACAGTAGACATGTTGCTTTTATCTTTTCAGGAATGAGAGCTTGAGTTTTATGTTGTAAAGATGGAAAGGTTGAGGTTAAGATAACGAACCCATTTGTACAGTTATAGGCAACCTACATCCATGATTTCCTTTTAATGAAATTGCAGTGAAAGGAATGTGATACTGACCATATTGGATTCAAGTTACCATGACGTTTGAAATTACATTAAAAATCTTCATTATCATATACTTGTATAGCCTTTTTTTTTACTTACTTAATCACTGGCACTATCAAACCCGTAGGTTCATGGCCGCGCGGATATAAGCTTTCCATACATCCCTATCCTGAGCTAATGCTTTCCATCATCATTCCCTGTACAGTCTACTTCCTTCAAATCACAGTTAATGCTATTTTTCCACCTCATTCTTGGTCTACCAACTAGGCGTGAGCCTTTGGCATGGGTTCCCTGAAGTAGTCCCCGCCCGGAGAACCGAATGGGGGACTATTTGACCTCCGGAAAATTTTACCCCAGTTGAACCCATGTCCGCATTTCTTGACGGTTGTATTTTTACGGTGAAAGATTGTCACTCTTTTGACCAAGATACCTTTTTCGTCTGGCTTATCACCTTCGACCAGTCCGGCATGGGTAACCCTATCGGCAGCAATGCTACCGCCGCGCCGGCATGGTATCTTTACCTTGTCGTGGTGAGTGGCTTGCGTGCTTAAATGATCCTGAGAGCTATCAGTCATTTTTTATTGGGAACTCTTGGAAAAAACACCATTAAGAACTCCTAGACGAACGAAAGGAGAATAATATTCAGATGGATCTTAAGGAAAGGATATCGGAGATACGGACTGGATTCAGTTAGCTGAGATAACCAGAAGATACGATAAGCCATAGAATTGTGTTAATATTTTCTTATTTAAATGTTAAAATTTAATAAATACAATTGGATTATATAAAAAAAGTGTTTAGAATTTGTTATTCTTAGAGGTTCTACTCCATATGGTTTTATAATGTAGGCCTATTTGAAATATGTTTAAAATGAAATATATTTTAATATGAATAATCTATTTTTTAATGAAAATGGGCAATAATTTCAAAATATAACTAGTTTTGACAGTCCTGGTGGACTAATGGTTTCTATGTTTGCTTTTTGTTCCTAAGCCCCGGATTGATAGACTTTTGTGGACATAAAAATGCACACGACTTCCTTAAAGAAGTAAGTACAACTGAAGGGTCCCTTGTCGTAGATTTACGGGACGAAAAAGAACCTTAAGCCTGAAATAAGAGGCTTCTGTGCAAAATTTGGTGGCCCTTTCATACCCAGCTTTTCTAATGATCTGGATTGTTTAAAGAGCGTTATAAAAAACATTCTAACCCTAGAATGCTTTATGTATACAGGTGCTCTAACACAAACTATTAAAATCGGTTCATGCAGAATAGGCATCAATGAATTTTTATGAAATTGTGATTTTTTGTGTTGGCGTGATCTGTATTCTTCTCCTTATCTTCCTCCTTCTTCTTCTTGTGCTGATCCTAGGCTTACAGCTTGTTGGGAAGCGAGTTTTTCCATCTTCATCGTGGTCTTCCTGGGGATCTCCTGTTGGAATATTATCTCATACATTTTTAGATATGCTGCCATCACTCATTTTTGAGATGTGATTATTCCATTCGTGTTTCATTCTTGACACCCGTTCGTTTATTGGTTGAATTTCACATTGTTTCTGAATGTATTCATTTTTTATTCTATCATCTCTCTTCTTTTATATTTTACTAAGCGTAATCATTTCTTGTCATTCGTTTTATTTAGGATGTTTCGGACCTTGTTTCAGGTCGTACCATGGATTTATAAATTTGTACTTTAGTTTCTGTTGTTAGGCAAATAGGGTATTGCCTGATGAGATAGTGTAAGATGATGTATTAAGAACTTCGTGTCAATCTGAACCGCTACGGTAACGTAAAAGGCCCATCAAAAACCCTCAACATGTCGGTTAATGAGGCAATTGTCACCAAGATCCAGGCTGGAAACCTACTTGAGATTTCATCCAATTGATCAAATAATGACAATGAGGTAATGTTCTGTATTCTTACACGTATAGGCTATGTTCCCTTGAATACTGCTCATAGATTTATCTTATATTCAGAACAGCGAAGCCAGCTGAGCCCTTCTTATTGCGAAATCATACAGAACACGCCAACATGAAATATCAGTTTCCTAAAATAAAATAAAAAATAAAATAAAATAATTGAGCTGAGGTCCTTTCTCCATAAACAATTCGTATGTAATATAGGACTATGTTTAATATCGTGTATAGTATTTATAGGCCTACATAGTTACTCATAATAGGCTATAGTTTTATTATTGAGTGTGATATACCATGATTTTAATTAAATATTTACTTCCTAGGTTGCCGTAACCGAGCGGTTAAGGTAGGAAGCCTTGGCGCAGAGCTACGGGACTTGCGCTGGTTCGAGTCTCCATGGGGGAAGAAATTTTCTCATGGTATTTCGGCCAGTATGGGACCGGTGCCCACCCAGCATCGTGAGGCAATTGGGTAGCTACAATAAGTAGCGGCTCCAGGTTGAGGAACCAGCTATAACGGCTGGGGGACTCGACATGCTAACCACATGTCACCCCATCACTGGCTGTTGATCATCTACCTCTGTGATTGATACATGTGGATGTGAAGGGCCAGCAGCCGGTTGGTAAAAGGGCAACCGCTGAAAAGTGGAAAGACCCTCAATCGGATGAGGAGATTATCAAGAAAGTAAGTTAATCGATACTTCTAAAATTAATTTTAAAGCACCGTTGAGGTTATGTAATAACATATTAAAATATAAAGTTAGAACCTGATGAATCAGTCGTCCTCAACTAAAATAAAGTTCAGAGCTTTATTTTTGTTGTGGATTGGTTCATCAAGTACTAATTTTATATTTTAATTACGTAAATTAAATTAAACTAGTTATTGTAGAAATGTTTACCTTTTATTGCCTTCAAAATCTTCCAGCTCAACTCTTAACACGTAATCTTCATTATTGGTAAGCATGTAAATATTTTCATTACCAAGCCAGAATTCTTTAGCCGGATCTCCAAAGCCGTTCTTATAATCGGCCCAGTCTCGGTTGAAATTCTCTCGAGGGTCTCCGAAGTCGTCTCTTCTTTGAATTACCTAAAAAAAAAACAAATCGATTCTGGGATCAATGAAAAAAGAAAAAAAAATCACATTCTTTAATAATATTTTGAAACCCTACAGTGTCTAAACTAAGCATTTCTGTATATATGAGTGCCTCACTGCCATAGGTGCCTAACCCACAACTTTAAAAATTACACTTTTCTCTGCAATTGCACTAGAAATAATCATCTCTGTCAGAGCCACATCTGCCTATAACATTTTTGTGTTAATTTTAACTCATTCATAATGTGGCTCTGGCAGGGATGTTTATTTCTAGTGCAATTTCAGGGAAAAACATAATTTTTTAAATTGTGGGTTAGGCACCTATGGCACTGAGGCACTCATAATGTCCCTTTAAAAATGACCAATTTGGTATCCTTTACAATAACAAGAGTTGCCAATGGTAATTTGAGTCATCCTTTATACATAGGTATACACTGTTGTTTAGTCTATTGAACCTTCTGTAGAGATTCCTTATATATATTGGATATAAATTATTTAAACATAGGACAACTTGGTTATAGAAGAGTTACGGGCAAGCAATAAGGAACTCAGGGTCTCGAACGAAAAATGCCCTAGTTATCAGTTTATATTTGTTGGGTACAGATAAGTCACATTTTCTTTGAATGCTAGTAAACTTATTTTTAGTTCAACAATATCCATATTCCCTTGCCTGTATGCTAAAATTTGGAGGCAAATAAACTCATGAATAATCTGTATATTTTATTGTTTTACGTTTCTAATTGATAGTGCTTTCCATAGAGATTCTAATGACGTCTCAAATTCCATTTCGACTTTCTTGGTCCTTTCCCTGTAGGCCTACCTTTCATTTGATACTCGAAACCGGTATAAAGATAATAATGTATAAATATGGAATGGTATGGATTTTTTTTTCAGATTTATCATTGGTGATTGGATGAAGTCCAATTACAAATAATTACTCAAACATATTTTCCGAATTTAGTTTTTGAGGAATCTGTTAAAAATTCGGCTAATAATGACTGAGTAATTTTAAATTACGGCTGACAGGATCGTAATAATTTTGCTTCTTCTAATCGCTAATAATGATCCCAACCCATCTCATGCCATTCCATATCCCTAGTGTCAATACTATATTGTGGAGTAGACTGAGCTGGGAAAATTTTTTTAAGTTCTTGAAGTTCACACTCCTAGATAAATGTGATAACATGATATTTGAAATATTGCAAACCTGCCTTATTCCTGTCGAACTATACGACAGCCAGACATAGACATTCACCAAAGGCCAGATCCAGGCGATATAGATGAATCAAAGGAAAATGGAAAGAAGAATAATAAGCATCAGCTACTTGTAAAGGATAAAATAAAACTCGAAGAACTAACGAGTGGAATGGGAGACGCGGCCACAAAAACCAGGAGACTCAAATGTATCTGGGGCGGACACATGACCAGGTGCGCTTATAACAAAACGATGTAGATCTGATACAAGGAAAAAGGAGCAGTGCATGCCCAGGACAGAGATGGTGACAAGAATAATTTAGTGCAGTGATGGGTATGCATTAAAAAAAAAGATAAGTGGAAAGAAGCGAATATAGGCTACTAAAACTAATAAACAAACAATTAATAATGTAATAGAATTAGGAAGGATGAGAACATGGAGGCACAGTGGTTAGGGCTAGCGGAACAGAATACTCATACAGTGGAGGAAATTGGTATAAAGGCACTTGTTAGAAGTGTGAACACAAGTTTATTTACTCTTTCTTTGGCATTTTTCTATCTTAACTTAAGAAGTGATTGAGTATAAAACACACACAAATAATGTCAAAATTAATTATCCATTTTCGTCCAAAAAAGTACATGAAAACTGAAACCACTCTCACATATGGGTGGAAATTAGTATAAAGACACTTTGTGTATTTCACAGATTAAACCAAAAAGACTGAGTACAAAGTTTACAACAAAGTTTTAAAATTTAGTTGAACCTCCATTGTTGTTAATTACTTGTAAGATTCTCTTTGGCATTGACTTGATAAGGGTGTTTATTTCTTCCACTGAGATTGAAGCCCACTCTTCTCGAATAGCATTTTTCAGCACAGTCATTGTCCCAAACTGCCGTCCATTTCGATACACACGCCTTGCCAGGTTCCCCCATAAGTTCTCAATCGGGTTTAAATCAGGACATCTGGCTGGCCACGTCAAAACTGGTATTTCTTTCTTCCTGAACTACTCCTTTGATTTGGCAGACGCGTGAATGGAAGCATCATCTTGCTGAAAAATTAGATTTTCGCCAAATTCCTCATACATTCCTATCAATTCGGACGCCAGAAGCTCCTCAGTGTAGGACTCAGAATTCATCTTGGTGCGTATCCATGCCAGTTTTGATCTTCCTTTAAAGCAGAATGCTGCCCAAATCATAACGCCTCCACCACCGAAGTTTCTACTCATTCTAACTTGCTCTTCAGTATGGAGGTCGTGAAAGTCATCAGGCCCGTCCAGATTAAACTTCTTCTTGCCACTGAATATTACTTTATTCCATTCTGATGTCCAGGACATGTGTTCTTCAGCAAAAGTCATTCTAGCTTTCTTATGTGCATTGTTCAGAGGTAGTTTACTAAGACTTTTTTTTAATTTTAGGTTCTTGTCTTCTGACAGAATTTGTCTTACACATCTGGCTGTTAATGACAACTTCAAATCAGCCTGGATTTGAAAAGAAAACATACTCTTACCTTTTGCTTTACGTAAAATGAGACGTTTAGTGCGCTCAAACAATTTTTTTTGTCCGTCAATTCTTCCCGTTTTTTTTCTATATTGTAAGCCCAGTTGACAAAATTATCAATGACACATCTTGAACGTCCCAATTTCGTAGCTATTTGTCGATTGGAAAGGCCCATCTACTTGAAGGCACTTACTCTTGCTTTTTCTTCATTTGGTAGAGGCTTTCCACGCGGCATTGTACGCACTACTGACTTATAACTGATGAACGATGGTCACAGACACGTCTTCTCCATGTAACTGCAGTGTTTTGTTTATTTATATTTATGTATGTGTAAGAGCCAGAAGTTGACCTGCCTTTATACCGATTTCCACCCCTAGGACAGCGTTTTCTTAGTTTTTACGTAATATTTACGTATATAATAAATACAAAATGTGGAGACCTGTATGAAATTATGTCCTAGATAATTACATGTAATCTATGACACACATACGGTATTTGCATAAATATTTCAGGTTGTTTTACTACTAAAAGTTAGTGCTTTTATACCAATTTCCTCCACTGTACCTAAATTACAGAAAGATTAAGAGGAAAAAGAGTATCTCAATTAGTAAGACTTGAAAAAGAAGACAAAATTCAATCACCCTGTGATCTTCATTCAAATAGCCTTCTACCTGACATAGGAATTGCTTACAGCCAATAACTCATATTTGTTTTCTGAGACTCTAGATTCCTTAATCAATATTGCTTCCGTAAAACTTCTTTATAACCAGATAATTTCTTCGGTTTATTTCATTTACATTCTGTATAAGGTTTTCAGTCTGAACTGTATGTATAGCTGTCTATTGTGAAAATTGTTCATAGTACCATGGACCTGGGGTCGAGTTTATGTTCCGGAAGTAAATATAAATGTGACCCTTAATCTTCTAAGGCCTATAGTCGGATCACTTTATTTTATAGTTTATCGTGCTGCAAGGACAAAAAAATATTAATAAAAAATAATTGCTGGAGAATAAATTCATATTTCGATGTTATATTAAAATGTCTTGTCTTAAGACTGTGGAGGATAAACTAATTATTTTATATTAATTATGAAAGCTGCTAATTGACTTATTTTTTAAATATATTTAATCGAGATTCGCACAGCAGGATAAACTTTGTTTCTACGAACTTTATTTTCACTTTATTGACTTGATGGCGGATATTTAAACCGATCAATGGACCGCACCCTACAAATGGGAAAACGAAACAACAGAAGAAATGTTAGTTTTAAGCCGCGGCGAATCGTGTAGCACAGTGGGATGTCGGCTTCATGTTGAAAACGCCTCCACCCTTTGGCGAATCACGATTTAGGGCAGTCTTGTGTAATGTAGTTGCTATTAATTTTAATTCCAATTCACACTTCACTAACACTTTTTTTAAAAATATTTATAGCTTTCATAGTTTAAAGACGGAAAGTATCTTCAAAAGAGTTCAGTGCAAGTTTACATTGAAGACAAACCGATACGTTGACCAGCATGAACCCTTTCTCTAATATTTTAATCATCATATAGCTTTCATAGTATATTACAATATCAGGTTGGGAAGTGGTATTTACAGAATCGCTATCGCTCGGTTTTTAATTTCCGAGATTTTGTAAAACACTTCACAAACGTGCGTTGTACATTCGCGATGGTGTTTTCAAAATAATAAATAACAGGGAAATAATCACTTGTCTGCCAAAATAGTTAATAATATACAATAATTAAAAATTATGTTTAATACTTGGTCCTTTCGTACTAAAGATCATACAATTTAATAGATAGAACATATTTGTTGGAAATATTTGCGTTCATTATAAACAATTGACTGGCGTTAGCAGTCTGGCCAATGTATATATGCTTAATGCCGAAAATAATTGTTGAGATTACAGCAGGCTTTGATATCAATCTCGCATAAAATGGCTGCAAGTATGAATGATTGTAACCAAACAACGAAATTGAAGAAGCGTGGGAAGTTGGGTGTGCTTCTTTAGTACCAGAGATATCTAAATTAAGATATGAAAAAAAACATTCATTTCATTCAGATAGTGGCTGGAGGAGAAGAATTGTAGTGTAAGTGAAAAAAGTATGGTTGCTTATTTTGTGCTTAGGAGTGAAACATTAAAGTCTCCAGCGAGTTTGTGGTCAGAATATTCAATGCTGACGATGATAAATTTAAAAGAAGGTATCAATATTGCAGATTTTGTTACACTAGTTAGCTTCTTCAAGAAGAATATTGAACATAAAGCTAAAAAGTCTAAAAGTTTACAGTAGAATTTTGTTAAGTCAGCTTTGAATATTATTTCAAATAAAGTTCAGTTCATTTAAAATGCAGTGTTTTATTTCGTATAATGTATATTGGCACTACCTTTTGGATATATTTTTGTATATACATAAAGGGCAGTGGTTTTACTTCCCGCACATGGGTTGTAATATGTAATATTAAGTATAGTTATTTAGGTTGGCAACCCTGAAATGAAGGAAGTTGAACTTTCAATAATGGTCGCCATTGCTGGTAAGTACGACATAACGCACTATCGCGCATAAAATATTACATTTCATTCTATAAACTTAGTTTAACCTCTCATCTTATACTTACTATTTTACAGTAGCACTGTCAGGAGAGGAAATTTAAACTCTGGATCACACATACTTTTTTGAACACACTAGCCTGAGAAGGCCTCCTCGAATGAGCGTTGACTTCAATGTCAGGACCTCCTCCAAGACAACACAACGTGAAGATGAAGTGCACCATGTAAAATATCGTTATTAAGCTGTATTTACATTAACGTGGTATTTTCTGTGATCTACTGGTCTCACATATACATGTGTCAATCACAAAATTGGACCAACCTCCAGCCAGTATAGGTATAATGTGTTAGCCGTTTCACTGGTTTCCTGATTCTTATCGTGGATAGGCCTACTCAAATTTCCCAAATAATAAAAAAAAATAATCGAGAAATAAGAGTGGAATGGAACAATCTTTCTTGCAAGGATTAAGCAATCTTGTCCATCTTGTCTATTTCGGCCTTCGGTGTTAGGACCACTACTTCTTCCTTTAGAACGATAGATATTCATGCGACTCAGGTGGGCTCTCCAGTTATCTTTGTAGTCTCCTGTTTTTTTTTTTCATTTAGGCTGTATATAATTAATTCTTCTTCTTCTTCACTTCCTGGTTTAGGCATTTAGTTGCCTGTTCCGTTTTCACTAGTAGATCTAAGACCATCTCTTCCGAGAACGTCCGACATATCTTCTTCCTCTCGGAAAATAATGTAAGATTTTATTTGGTAGTCTTTCTTCCATTCTTTCTACATGTTTTTTTCCACTGAATCGTGTAGTTAAATACATATTCTTTTATGGATATCCTTGTTTCTTATCTTGTCCATTTTTCTCTTATACTCATGTTTAAATTTTAAAGCAGAATTTATAGTAGCGTAGGGAGAGGTTTATACTCCGAGGTTAGGTTCCATATAATGAAGGGATAAACGGTCGGTTGGTAGGTATTGATGCTCCGGACTAGTTGAATCTTTAGGTCCGGTAGGCTGGGCTCTTGGTCTCAAGTGACAAGTTGGAGATCTGGCGACAATTGAAATGACGTGGAGGCTTTTATTTAGTATAACAGCACACACAGTTCTTTTATTGACTATTTAACTCATGCCCCAAATGGGAGTCAATGACCAATCACGTTTCAATGATTTCTGTTTTACAACCAATCAGAATCGTGTTTCACCAAATATTTATCAGTGTTAGGATTACCATATTAAAGAAAGCTCCTCCTTACAATATTGCGTTCCTTTGGCAATAAATAGTATGATCTGGTTGCAGTGATAAACAAATGAAGCAGTAGAAGCGTACCTATCGTTTCTCATTTGTTTTCAAACATCGCCGTTTACATTAAATATATAAATATTTTAAAATAACTATAGTTAAATAATGATTTGTGAGTAAACAGCTTAATTTTATTCGTTAAATAGTCCTAACAAATGCCACTCTTGATTTCCAAATTCTCTAGATAAATTCACTCCTCACTTCGTGAGTCGTGAATTTATCGATAATTTGGAAATCACTCGTGGCATTACTTATGATAATATTGAGTACACGTCACTGCGGATACTATTGTGGGTTCAGTTACGGCCGGTGGCTGAGGTATATATCTTGGATATTCAATACCGCTTTAATCAAATTGCTACTTTTGCTCCCGTGAATATACTTTTTTTATCACTTTATCAGTATTAGTTAATCGTAACTACTTTCACTTGAATATATTATAGTTGGTCACTGCTATACTTAGGTTCGGTGGTCGGGAGTTAAATTCTGCAGTTAGGACATATATTTTCAGTCCGCACCAAGTCGATTTCTGATACAATAACTAGGCTCCCCTGAAGGAGCGTTTTAAGTCCTTCCGCGACCAGGACTTGTAAACATGTCTTGTTCCAAGTGCAATTTCACCTAGCACGAAAACTCGGTGGTATACACCCATTCCAAGAGGCGGTCCTCGAACCCTTTACACTTCATGTTAGAGACATCGTTATTGGCTTGCGAATTCACCCCCCCCCCAGCTCGTCATCTAATATTTTTGTAAGTATTTCTAATTTTCTTTCTCCCGTGCTCCGATATGATGCTCCCAAATATAATTCATCTACCTCGTTGGGGCTTTCCTACCTTCAGCGTCACCTATTACACATCCAAGTTAACTGTTCACGGGCGGAGGGTAAGAGTTTTAGCGCTAGTGTCGCCGATCTACTGAATCTGTGGAAGGGATGTAGGAGAAAACTGTACATCCGATCACGTATTGAAATTGTACAACTTCAAATGTGGGGGGAGAATCTCTAAACACGTGTGAAAGATCTTAACATGGTTGTCAAATTAGTCATTTAAGCACTGAACGCTCAAGCGGTCAGATCATTTAAAATCACAGTATTTGTCGTCTCTCTGTTACCAGTCTCACAATAAATCACAAGTGGCAACATGTAATGAGAAGGGCAAGGAAGGACAGCTCATTCCTAGACGTAACCCCAAAAGTAACAGGATTGTCAAGTTAGTCATTCTGCCACTGACCGCGCAGAACGATGGATCATTAAAATACATAGTATTTGTCAGCTGCCAATCAAACAACATAATACAAAGGACACGAAGTGACAACATAGTAAGGAATAGAAAGAGAAAGACAGTTTGTTAGTTAACATATTTTCCGCCTGCACAAAACACTTGGAGGGGTAATAGCTAAGACATGGGGGTGTGGTTCTTGTGATTGTCAGTTTGTTTATGCTTTTACCAGAAGAACACTGAACTATATGCCATAAATAGCAGTACAGTGGTGTCTTCAACACAAATGTAATGCACGAATTTTTAGTGACTCGCAGGCTGCTCTTCAATCGATCGCAGATAAATTTAATTTAAATCAAACACAGTATAAATTAGAAATAACAAAAAAAATACACAAAACACCTGTGCCTGTCTTGGATATGAGGGCACCAGGGAACTGTGTGAAATGAACGTGCTGATCAACTAGCCAAATCCGCAGCATCTTCTGAGCTTCAAAGTGTCCAATATCCTATGTTAAAAATAAACTTTTTGACTAATTGATCACTGATTGGAATGAACTTTGGAAAAGGAATGCAAATGGTGCTTTGACTAAAGAACTCTTCTTTACTGCAGTACACCATAGGCTAAATATAAAACATTTTATTCCAAATTTCATTTTAACACAATATATGACTGGCCATGGAAAATTTGGAAGTTATTTTAGAAGATTTAATATTAACCCAGACAGTGATCATAATTGTAAATGTCAAGAATCAATACGATCTCTAAAACATGTTTTGATTGCCCTATATTCGAAAGGCAACGATTCTGGTTAAACTTACTTTTAAATGATGATGAGGCTTCTGCCTCAATGTGTGAAGTGATTTTTAAGAATCAAAATTATTATAAACATTTTATGAAATTCATAAACATTCATAACAATATGTAGTATTTTCTAAGACGATTTATGTAATTCATAACTCTCATTGAAAACCATAATATAATCTTTCTGTTTTACAATGTATAGTATAATATTGCTATAGTATGCTACAATCCTAACATGCCTTTGTGCCGAAATTGGGTTTCAAAATATTTGGAGATTCAATACCAGAAAAACCAGCTATCTGAGTGTTTTCTGGAGAATCCCAAACTCAAACTACAAAGGATGCTTCTTTTGTATTCCGTTTCGGATTATTCATTGTTATAAACTCTTAACAATACCGTGCACTTGTAAGCCAGTAGCACAAAAGAACATAAAAATATTTTTCTTTTGTCAAATGGTGGACTTTTCCCAGTCTACAAAGAAAGAATGGTTCAGTAATATTCCCTAGTTTAATTTGTTAGTAGAATTACTTTTATAATCATTAAATATGTTTTATAAGGTTGATGATATATTCGTGATATCACCATCACTGTAGTCCTTGCTTCGCGCTGATTCGTTTGAATACCGACAACACATATTCACTCTCCATAGTAATTCTGCCCGAGGGCAGGTCCTTCACTGCAATCATAGCATTTTCATGCTATGCTTTGCAGCTTTACTAGGGAATTGTAGGTGTGGTAGCTTCCCGTTGCTTTCCACACCGGTGAAGGATGATGATGATAATGATAAGGATGATGATGATGGCCATATGATTTCGGGTACCGTTTGGGCCTTAAAGCTTTCCTGATATTTGTCTTACAGGTGAGGAAAAACCTCACCCAGAAAAAACTGTCCCGACCGGGGATCGAACCCAGGCCCGCTGCGTGACAAGGCAGCACGCTACCTCGAGACCACAGCGGTGAACCTATGTACTATAGTATGCTAAATAATTGTTCTTGATTATTTATACATATTAGGATGAGGGATATGGCTATACGGCTACAATTTCTTATCAAGTTTATTAATATTTATATTTAATAATAATATTTATGGGTGAAGCTTCTCGATTATTATCAACATCAAGTCGATGAAGATAGTTATTATTACTTTTTCCCCCTCCATTTTAGAGATTAATATATATATAGGCCTACATAATATTTTACTTTCAGGAAATCTGGATGCTGAATTACATCAGTCCCACGCACTGGTCAACATTTCAATTCACTTTTTTTCCCCCAAGGAGTCTCGAACCAATGCACATTCTGTAGCTCTGCGCCTTAGAACTCTCAGCCACAGTTGCGCAACATAAAAATTGGAACAGGAAGTATTTTGTCTTAGATATGGAATCATATAATTTGCTCTTTAATGCTTATATTTTAAAAAACAATCACTCATTTTAGACTTTTTAATCCTTTTTTTCCACATAAAACGCTGCGAGATTCATGTCAGACGTGTTTTTTATGAACTGTAATTTGCATTTGAAAAACGCAATTTCTTGATACCTAAATTACGAGAGAGTTGGAAGAGGGAAAAATTACTATAACCATCTTATAGTGAATAATATTTCTTTCAACACTGGTGTAAATAATGGGCACTAATAACCAGTTTCGTCTTACATTTGATCCATCACAATCCACTATCTTTTTCTTTATTACTTGTCAGGACATTTTTTTTAGTGCAGATGTGTTCAATTTTGTCACCTTCGAGAGGGAGATAATATAATATATTATTTATCTAATGTATTAAGTATATTTGACTTCCAATCAAAAAGTTTGTATTACATTTATTTCACATTGCAATAGAGTTGATAATTCGATAGCTATGATAGAAATTTATATTACTGAAACATTGTCTTCAGAGCATTTAACTCCTTTAGATCTGCCTGTCCAGTGGACGTAAAAATCCTCAGAAGGGAAGTAAGACCAAGAGTCTATCCCTTGTCGTAGATTTACGACACCTGTTAAACTCTTTCCGATTTGTCGGTCCCGGTAGATTGATGGTTTACAAGCTCGCTTTATACGGAAGTTCACGGATTCAATTGCCCCTGGAGTAAATGAACTTTTTTAAGACGTAGAAATCCTGAGTATGACTTTATTCGGAAGGGACGTAAGTCATGGGTCCATCTAGAGTCGTAGATTTATGGCACGTAAAAGAACCCCAAGTCTGAAATAAAAGGCTTCTGAACAAAATTATTTGACCTTTTCATGGCCAGTTGTTGCACTAATAACTTGAATTGTTTATAGTGATGTTAAATAAAAGTGTAATTTCTACTGACACTATGATTCTATTTTCCGAATAGGAGGGCAGACTGCCCGAGCACCGCGCTCTAAAATATGTACGGTGTTACGTAAATTGTAGGTCGTCTTCCAGATCCGACACACCAGGTGCTTCTCCGAAAACTCATATCGCCATTTTTTCGGGTTGGACCCATGACCGCGAGGTGGACTACAAACCCTCACGTTGGTCCCTTCTCTTTTTTTTTTGTATTGCTGAAGCTCGGAGTCATGAGGCAGCACCCTGATGATTAGTACTAGATCCCCGCAACCATATATTTTTAACACCTGTGGATTGCCAACCAAACTTTTTTTTTCGTAACATGAAACGAGGTGAAGGGTAATACGAATTGAACGAGAAATGAAATTACATGAAGGGAAGGTGAATGGAGAGAGTGATGGTGAGATGAAATTCGGAAAACCGGACAATCCGGAAAAATCCCCATATGGCCCAACACCAATACCCATCCGGAACAGCCAGGATTCAAACCTGGGATCCCGGTCGAGGCAGGCTAGCTCGCTAGCCACGCGTCTACCGAGACACTACTACTATTTGTTTATTTTTTCTTGAAAAATATTTACCTTAAACATAAAATTTATCGTTCAAATTACATGTTTGAGGTTTTTGCAAAAATAAAACAATTTATATCCTGAAAGGTCCCTAAGAGTTGGTATGCCCTTGAAACTAATTGCGTTTTATAAATTACGTAATACTGTAGTAACTTCATATATGATAAGAAAGCTAAAGAACATAATTTCCACCCATCCATCCATAGTAATTCTCCCTGAGGGCAGATATTTCACTGCAATCATAGCATTCTCATATTATGCTTTGCAGCTTTACTAGGGAATTATAGGTGTGGTAGCTTCCCGTTGCTTTCCATACCGGTGAAGGATGATGATGATGATAATGATGGCCGGATGATTTTCGGGGACCGTTGGACCCTAAGCTTCCTGACATTTGTCTTACAGGTGAGGAAAAACTCCGAAAAAACCTCACCCAGGAGCCTGTCCCGACCGGGAATCGAACCCGGGCACGCTGCGTGACAAGACAACACGCTGCCTCGAGACCAAGCGATGGATTGAACATAATTTAATTCAAGAAAATATTGTTTTAGTTGTGCAAGGTTAATATTACAGAATAACTATATTGGTAGCATGTTATGGCATTGAGCTGTTTGAGGTATAGGCTATATGAAGTGAATAATTAAATCTGGTTGTTAAGGAGTTGCAGATTATTTGAGGTAGGGAACGTATGCTATCAAACATAAAATGCCTGAGTTTTCATTTGTGAAGTTTTTTACTGAGTATGTTACTGATATTCCATTATTAAACTTAAGCCTATATAATAGTGTAGGATGAAGTGAAATGTCTCGAATCTTAATAATTAGATGAAGGCAAATTAATAAAACTAATAAACGTATTTTGAAAATTTAGCGTTTATATTATCATTTTATTTATTGTCTTGTAAATTTCCTTGGGCTACCAGCCGGTTGTTCCCTTTCATCCACATGTATCAGTAGCAGAGCAAGTTTAGGAATGCTATATGCTCACCTGTAGAGTCTCTGTGCCGTTATAGCTGCTTTTATCATTCTATATCTACTACTAAGTCGATAGCTTTAATCATAGCTACTCAAATACGTCACATTGCTTGGTGAGCACCGGTCCCATACACTGGCCAAAATTCCATGAGATATTTTCTAAATATTTATATTTTCCGAACATACCAGCCTAATGGGCTAGTGGTCAGCTTTCCTGACTACTGTTCATGAGGTCCCGGGTTCGATTCCCTGTCAAACCACAGGAATTTTCCCTGTGGTTGCACGTGGCCTGGAATTTAGGTTAAGAACTCTCCTGGCTCTTCATCATCATTTATCACCAATCTTATCATCGGGGTATCGTAACTCCGCCTTCAAGGCATCCCAACTTCAGAAGTGGGTTACAATTAAGCCAGTGCCAGGAGAGAACACCAGAAATGTCGAAATGACAACCTGGGGCATTGAATAAAAAAAATCCGAACATGTTCTCTTATAAAACATTTAGCTTTAGAACCGCATTCACTAAAGTACTCCATTGGTATTTATCCTCAGCCAACAGAATCCAGTTTGTATCCCCGATATCCACTTTTCCCTAAGATTCATTGTAGATTTTTGTCACCGTAGCATGAGCCGTGCTTAGATTACGGTTATAAGACACGCTTTCCAGATTTTGAGTATTGCTGCGATTATATTGAATAACACTGAGTAACAAAAAAGAAACTTTTTTTTTGTCTCAGAAAGAAAAATATGTGATTCTGATAGTATATTTTCTCCTGAATTCAATAATGATATCGGTTTTTCTCCATCACGCCAGGTTTCCGAGAGACAGAAATTTATAATTTCAAACACTTTAATATTTTCTACATTCGTAACTACACAATATTCGAACATTCGGACTCACCTAGAAAGTAAGAAATGACGATTTTATGCTATATTTCGCCTATGGAACATCCCTCTTGATGGTCCATCAATAATCGGCCAGCATATTAGGATTCCATTTGCCTTGATATCTCTTTCCCATAGCTGAAATCTCCTCAGTTAGCTCATTTGGTTTTATTTTACAATGGACAAATGGACAAAAAAACGCTTGTTAAAAATAATTATTTAAATCCATTAATACTTAATTAATACTTAATACAGGCTTTCCACTTTATAGCAGTTTGCATTTGATTCCTGCTTTCCAGAGATTCCTATCTTCCCATTGTCCATCTTCCATACCCCTCTTCATCATGGCACCATATATTCCCTCATACCATGCTCTTCTACTTCTCCCCCTCTTCCTTCTGCCTGGTTCCATCCAATCCAACACCTGTTTAGGTCACTGGTCTTCCGACATCCGTTGTACATGTCCATACCACTCTCTTTGTTAGCCCACCCCTCGGGACGTGGATTTCTGAGGTTGGATTTTGAGGGGCTAAATCCATTAATTGAAATTTAAATAAAAAAACTGTGGGTGATGGAGAAATTCCGAATACATATTTGAAAACACGATAAAAAACTGCATTAAGTACAACTATTGGTACTCATGAGACAAAAATCATGTTGACTAGTGTAATTAGTCATAGGCAGTCGACATGGAGTAAACCTTCATCCGTTGTACATGTCCATACCACTGTAGAGCTCTCTTTGTTAGCCCACCTCTCGGGACTTGGACTTCTGAGGTTGGGTTTTGAGGGGTTAAATCCATTAATTGAAATTGAAATAAAAAAACTGTGGGCGATGGAGAAATTCCGAATACATATTTGAAAACACGATAAAAAACTGCATTAAGTACAACTATTGGTACTCATGAGACAAAAATCATGTTGACTAGTGTAACTAGTCATAGGCAGTCGACATGGAGTAAACCTTCATCCGTTGTACATGTCCATACCACTGTAGAGCTCTCTTTGTTAGCCCACCTCTCGGGACGTGGACTTCTGAAGTTGGGTTTTGAGGGTCTAAATCCATTCATTGAAATTGAAATAAAAAAAAATGTGGGTGATGGAGAAATTCCGAATACATATTTGAAAACACGATAAAAAATACTGCATTAAGTACAACTATTGATACTCATGAGACAAAAATCATGTTGACTAGTGTAATTAGTCATAGGCAGTCGACATGGAGTAAACCTTCAGTTTGGGGGTTTGGCTTGAGGCTATTGACATCTAACTAATCAACCAATCCGTTCGCTGGCATACCGAAACTGTAGGTTCATGATCACTCGTAAATAATTTTTCCATATATATATATATATATATATATATATATATATATATCCCTATCGTGAGATAATATTTTTCGATCATTTCCTTTATAACACACCTCCCTCGATTACATGGTTAATGCTATTCTTCCACTTTTTTGGCCTATCTATTGGGCGCTTTTCCTATGATTTTCCTATACGAATTCTCTGTGTCCCTGTTTAAGAATAACTTTATTAGGGGCATTGTGTGAGGCCTCGGTATAAAATTATTACAACAGCAATAGAAAATAGACATTCGGAACATTCTATGTTTTGTAAATATTTAGTGGTTTTAGTACATCGTCTCGCGCATGTCTGTTAGCAAGGACCGGACTTGTTTTTATATCATTAATGAATCTCTGTCATGTAAACCTCCTTTCTCTATATAATTAAATACGTCTTGCTAAATAAAGACACAGAGAGAGGCTATATATCACTTTCCTTTATCGTTTTAATAGTCTGACTATAAAGGTCAAAACACCTAACTTCATTTATACAAGAATTTTTGTATAAATGAGGGAAAAAGTAAATACAGTTTACGCATATAAGGCCTTTAAGCTATATACCTACTTCCCAAATAGCAATTATTAACATGAATTTTCTGTAAGTCTTGAATTATGACTTAGAAAGTTACAGCTAATTCAATTTACGACAATTTTAAAAGCTAATTAAGCAGGTTGAAAACACCGGCAAATTAAATTAAATGAATTTATCTCTCTCTCTCTCTCTATCTCTCTCTCTATCTCTCCCTCTCTCTCTCTCTCTCTCTCTCTCTCTCTCTCTCTCTCTCTCTCTCATGATTCATATCGCCATTTATTTGGGCTGGGTCCAAGACCTGGAGGAGGAACTACAACCCTCCCTTTAGTCCTATTCTGCCTTAAGTTGACACACAGGCTCGGAGTCATGAGGAAGTAAATGAATGTACTCCATTAGATCACCACAATCACATAAATTAAACACCTGCGGTTTGCTAAACCAGGCTTTTTTTAGCTACATGAGATGAGTTGAAGGTGATATGAAATGAATTAATGTAAATTAAATGACGTGATGGGGGAGGGAAGAGGAGCGGAGAGTGTTGGTGGGAAACGGGAAAACCACGAGCTGACAACCCGGCTGACATCAAGTACCAGTACCTCTTACTTTCCTGCCAGCAAACTCAAATGCTCTCGTAAATTTATTTTTAAACGTTGCAAATTCTTTAAAACTCAACCACTTGGCTTTAGTTCAGATTTTGTTTGTTTTTTTTTATTTTTATTGTAATTATCTTTCTTCTTCTTCGGCTTTCCCCCACTTATAGGTTTGCCGTCTTCAGTTTCCATTTATCTCTATCATTCCAATCTCCCTCTTCCAAATTCCGATCATCCATTATAGTTCTGACGTAGGTTTTCCATTTCCATCTTGGTCTGCCACGTTTATTTCTTCCAGGGGGTGACCATTGGTATATATTGTAATTATCAATATTGCAATTATTTAATAAGTGAGTGTATCTGTTATAATTAAAGTATTAAAATTATAAAACCCGTACGTGTTGTATCAGTCGTCCTTAAATAAAACAAACTTCTGTTTATAAAACATCGTCAAATATTAAAAATGTAGACCTTTCAGAAGATAGTCTTCCATCATCAACATCTAAAATGCATAGATAAGGGCAGAGGGAATATCGTTAATCCATTCTTCTTATCATCAACATCTACAGTGGTTGCAGTACCATTGTAGATGCTGATTATGGAAGACTTCTGAAATGCCTACATTTTTAATGTTTGACGATATTTTATAAACAGAAGTTTGTTTTAGTTGAGGACAACTGATATAACAGGTAAAAATTTATAATTTTAATACAGGGCTATTCAGAAAGAAGGAACAGACTTCAAACATTTATTTCTTGCGAACTACAAAAAAAAAATAGAAACACTATTCCAACGTTCCTGTAAAGAGAAAAGTTTGAAGTTCCGATCACGGCTGCTTTTCTCTAACCATGTCCGACGTTGGATTGGAAGAGGAGGAGCAGAAGATCAATTTCATCGCCGGTGGCCTCCCAGGTCACCAGACCTAACCCCGTGTGATTTTTACGTACAAGACCGTGTTTTTATCTCCCCCCTCTATGCCTGACACTCTTGAAAATCTGTGACATCGAATTGTTGAAGCTGTGAACTCAATAACTAGAGACCAGCTGAATCGTGTGTGGCAACAAATGAGCCACTGTCTTGATATTTGCCATGTTCATGGTGTTCTTATTAATTGCATAAAATAGTGAAATTTGAAATGTTGTCTTTCCGTGATTGTTGAAATTGTGTTTCTATTTTTTGTAGCTTGGAAGAATTAAATGTTTGAAGTCTGTTCCTTCTTTTTTTAATCAATAACCTCAACGGTGGTTTACCATGAATTTTAAAAGTATCGATTCTGTTATAATTATTAGTTGTTATGCCTATTTTTACTATCATTGTGAATATTACCACATCTGAATTATACATTTCCTTTCAATCAGTATCACTTACTCTCCATGTACTGCTACTATGGATTTCAGTTCTGGATGTCAGAAGTCCAAAGATTATTTAATTACACGAAAAGTGTAGTGGGTGGCAATAGAAAACACACCCTCCACGAAGGAATTAATATTTATAATCTGCGAACTTATAATATTTGCACTCTGTATATAACTTAACTGTTTTAACTCTTCCTTAATTTATTATCGATTTTCCAGTCCACCTTTCAAATTTATAAGTTATAGCGATTAAGATACAGCTCTTACTGCTATTGTTTTTGTCTGTTAAGTTGCAGTAGTTTCTCTTACGAACTCAGCAAGAATAATAGCTTTGTGTATGTAATTATATACGTTTTTCTGCAGGGGGTTAATTTAAAAGGAATTAATATTAATAGTATTACTTACGGTCCAACCTCCTTCCGCAACCTCTTGTTCGCAATAAACCTTGAGGAACCAGTACGTCGTTCCTCTGATCTGCAGATAATAGACCCCGGAGTCCTTCATGCCGGCGTTGAGTAGATCCACGCACGAGTAGCCCTGTGCAATAATAAATCATTTTTATATTAGCCTTGAGGTACATACAACTTCACATATATCTAAAAGTATATAGTCAAATTATTTACTATTTGTATCCCTTCTTTTAATAGAGGGTATTAGTATTTAATATTGGAGCGTGTATAGTGGTAGGTACAGTACAAGTTTCTTTAAATTAATTTCAACAGATGTTTGCACACAATTTCCAAATTCACATTATTTATTTCACAATTTTTCACTGTTATTAATAAATAATTTTCTGCTAGTAATTTCTAATTAACTAAATCATTGGCTCTATCGTGCCCATGGGTTCATGGCCGCGCGGGCACAAGCTCTCCATACATCCCTATCCTGAGCTAATGTTATCCAATCATCCCCTGTATAATATACTTTCCTCAAATCATGGTTAATGCTATTTTCCCCACCTCATTATTGATTTACTAACTGGGAGTTTTCCCTCTGATTTTCCTACAAGAAGCTTCCCTGCACCTCTTTCATTTCCCATTCGTGGCACATGTCCTGCCCATCGCAGTCTACGAGATTTTAAATATTCCTATTATATCTGGCTAACTAATAAGTCAATGCAGCTCACTGTTGTGTAGTTTTCTCCATTCACCTGTCTGTTCATTTCTCTTTGGTCCAATTTTTTTTTCTGACTTTATTCTCAAATACCTTCCTCCCATAAATTAAGAGTCCGTGTTTCGCATCCATATAATATAACTGGGAGAATAGCAGTTAAGCCTAATATATATATATATATATATATATATATATATATATATATATATTGTCACGCAGCAGGCTCAGGTGAGATTTTTATTGGGTTTTTTTCCACACCTGTAAGACAAATGTCAGGAAAACTTAAGGCCCAAACGGTCTCCTAAATCATATGGCCATCATCATCATGCTATGATTGCAGTGAAGGACCTGCCTTCGGGCAGAATTACTATGGATGGATATATATATTTTTTATTTTCAGTTTAATGTTTTTTGAAAGGAGCTGGGACGACAAGAGTCCCTGCAATGCATAACATGCATTTCCAGAATTGAGTATGTTTATCTAGTAACTAAGTTTTCATACTCGCTGACGGCTTCACTCAACACATTTACTTGCTCGATGCTCTTCCTCGGTTCCAAACGCAACACAGTGACATTGTCATTACTTAGTAGTAATAGTAGTAGTAGTAGCCCTTCCACACTTTCATTGGTCTACTACCAGACTTGCCGGACCAGCGGAGCGGAATATGTTACGGGTGCCGAGACACCCAGGCAATATAGGGTCTTACGTGTTTTGCCCTCTTTACCCATTAGAGCCTGTATGGCTAGGTTGGAATTACGATGGCTGCGTACTAAAGTTCCATAGTACAGTGTGATATTATAAAGTCTCAGTACATTTTAAAGAAATCGCTCACATATCGTATTTCTGTTACAGCCATTCGAAAGATAGAAATATGTTCACCATTGAAAAGCGGATAGAGATTGTTGCTGCGCGTTTAAGAGGCCAGTCGTACGAGGAAGTTAGAGACAGATTCCAAAGGAAACCATCAAGGGAGACGTGTATCTTGATATGCTGTAACTTTTCTTACAGCCACAGTTACAGCTAGATGGTATCATTGATACAGTGGTGTTGCAACAAGATGGAGCACCACCACACTTTGCTCTGGCTATACGCGGGTATCTCAATGACAGCTATCCCAAAAGGTGGATTGGAAGGTCATCTCGTATCTGAGCACCTCGTTCGCCAGACCTCGCAGCCCTGGACTTTTTGCTTGGGGGTTCATCATGCAACAGGTGTACAGAACCAAGTTTTCTAATCTGCAAGTGCTGAAAGAACGCATACGCCAGGCGAGTGAAATGATTACAGAGGATATGTTGGTGCATGTTTTCCGGGCGATGGTGCGTCGGGGAAACATGTTTTGAGATAGATGGAGGTTATGTTGAACACTAACATGATAGTAGAAACTACCTTATAATTTTTGTTTTATTTGCGCTACGTTATCCACAAAATGTACTGGGACTTTATAATCACACTGTATTTCCACCGGAGGGATCAATGTGGGATATTAGCTAGTTGATTAGAGGGCGCGACTTCTGAGTTTTCAATTCAGGAGTGCGTCGTCTAGATATTATATTTAGCTTTGGGTTGTATCTGGGTGATTAATTGTTAGTCAGAGGACGCGACTTCTGAGTTTTCAATTCAGGAGTGCGTCGTCCAGATAATGGGTGTTTGTTAATTGGCTGAAGTTTTGCACGCAGAGAGAAAGGATGGAATATATATATATATATATATATATATATATATATATTTTTTTTTTTTGGTCTAATTGGTTGTAGGTTGTTTCCAGCGCGTGGTGCAGAGTTGAATTTTGATTTGTTTACTTAATTTAGTTAATTTTGAAGTTAGTTAATTCAGCTGGCTATGTTTCTCGCGGGGGGAAAGATTTTACGGTGTGTGCATAAGTGCTTTGGTATGGAGCCGGGCCAGACTCTAGCACCTCCTTATATATGCGAGGGCATGTAGTAAAGTAATCTCACTACAGGCCTTAGGAGGCCTTTGGGGTAGTAGGAGGTTAAGATTCCCACTTTTTCTGGACAATCGGCACTTGATGTCAGCCGGGTTGTCAGCCCTGCGTGACGGTCGCCTTTACCCCCAGAACACTGATTTCCATTAGAGGCTGAGTCGATCCCAGGGTCATAGTGCCGCCAGAAGGTTTGGGTCAGTTTAAAATTCCTGATCCCACCGGGACTTGGACCCTCGACCTTCCGGCTTGTAGCACAGTGCCTTAACCACTACACTACAGCGTGTCCCACACTAATCTAACACTTATTGGATTATAAGGAGACCTACTGCCGCACGCGAAATTCAGAGGCGTAATTTGAGCAACGGATCAACTTATTTTAGCGTCACATTATTATTTAAACATGGAAGTAATGAAATATTTATAACAATAAACAATACAAAGAAAACAATGAATTCAAATATTTGGCATGATAGTCACACAATATGATAATGAATACAGATGTTTCTTACTTTGGTAGAAGATCTGTAATTTAATTTGTTTAATAGGTAGATCTGCGTGTTTCCATTACTAGCTCTATTTTTATTTCCTGGTGCGACAGGGCCGGTCCTTGCCTCACCAGCCGCGTGCTGCTTCACATCCAGATATGTTTATCATCGAGGTGGACTATAATCTGGGCAGTATAGGAGTAAGATGGGGACAGCACGTCGGATCCTCCAGACGTTATAGTTGGTTTTCTTACACCTGGAGCCGCTACTTATTGTAGCTGTGCAAATTTCTCAAGTTGCTGGGTGGGCACCGGTCCCATATTGGCTGAAATTTCATGAGAAAATGTATTCCGCCAAGGGGATTCGAACCTGCAAATCTACACTGAATAGAGTCCCCATGGTGAAGAAATGATCTCATGGAATTTATGCCAGTGTGCCACCGGTGCCCGCCCAACATTGACAGGAATTTGGGTAGCGATTCGAAGTTTAGAAAAATCCGATTAAACGGCTGGGGGATTCAACATACTGACCATATGTCATCCCTTGTCCAGATGTCGTCCACTTTTATATTTAACACATGTGAATGCGAGGCAGCAGCTGTCTGATAGGCCAAAGTCCTAGGCCTGTCACATCATGGAGTAAAAGTAGAGTAAGTGAGGGAAACACGATATCCGTCTAAACAAACTAAATTACAAGTATATAACACGGAAATTAACCTAACTTTATGTCATCATCATCATCATCATCATCATAGTACATTCACGAATTTAGGCCATTTGTTGACCTGTTTCGGTCTCAAGAGAAACACCATCCAAAAGTCTTTTGAGTGGACGTCCTGGTCTTCTTCTTCCTGCAGGTTGATATCTTAACATTTGTTTGGGTATTCTGTGATCTTCCATTCGATGAACATGTTGCATCCATCTTCACTTATAATCAGAATTTTTGTTTTCTAAAGGTTCCATGTGTAATTCTTCTAAGATGTCTTCATTTTTTTATATAGATGTAAAACCTGGGTTATGAAACGAGATATACAATTGCAGTTGAAAAGATTGAAAAGAAAGATTTTGAGAAAGATTTATAGACCCATTAAAACTGAGGCAGAGTAGATAAAATGTACTAATAATGAACTTTATCAACAATATAAACGATTGAGTAATGTAACTGTAACAAAGGTTTAGGGGACACGCAATAGTGTAGTTGATTATGGCGATAAGCTACAAGCCGGAAGATCGAGGGTTCGAGACCCGTTGGGGTCAGTATTTTAAAACTGGCCTTAAACCTTCTGGCGGCACCGTGGCATGGGGTCGACTCACCTTCTAACGGAAATAATTACCAGACGCAGCAAAGGCTCCTATCAAATGTGACCATATCAAAACACAGTACTTTCCTAAGACTTAAGCTTACTTAACTAAATTATCTCAAATTTTGGTGATTAGGGGATGATATCGTGTGCCGATCATCTAGAAAGGTGGGCCCTCCTATTCCCTGTAGTGGGATCGTTTTACATTTTAATAAAGGCTAAAATGATTGTATGGATTTGACATGTAATCAGGATGGATGGTAGTAGATCTGTTAAAGAAATATTTTAGGAGAAGATACAGAGGACGGCCTAGATTGAAATATCTGGATTACGTAGAAAATATCTGAATAGTTGGAGTTAGGCGATGGAGGAAAAAAGGCAGAGTAGAGAAAGAGTGGGCTAACATCGTTAAGGAGACGCTAGTTAAAATATAGTAGCTGTATGCAAAGAAAGTGGTATTATTTATGTAGTCTGGTTGTGTTAAGGTCATGTGACTTCGTACTCTCAATCATAATAAACACATGTTATATTAAATTATAACAACTCCATGGTGCGACAGGCCTAGAAGGCCCTTGACCTATCAGTTGGCTACTGACCTCACTTCCATCCATCCATAGTAATTCTGCCCGAAGGCAGGTCCTTCACTGCAATCATAGCATTTTCATGCTATGCTTGCAGCTTTACTAGGGAATTGTAGGTGTGGTAGCTTCCCGTTGCTTTCCACACCGGTGAAGGATGATAATGATAAGGATGATTATGATAATGATCAGGATGATGCTGATGGCCATATGATTTCGGGGACCGTTTGGGCCTTAAAGTTTTCCTGACATTTGTCTTACAGGTGAGGAAAAACCCCGATAAAAACATCACCCAGAAAAACTGCCCCGACCGGGGATCGAACCCGGGCCCGCTGCGTGACAAGGCAGCACGCTACCTCGAGACCACAGCGGTGGACCTCACTTCCATAGTGTAATTTATAATCAATCGAATTTACCATCATCCCTATATGTAATAGGACCCTCAGAAATCCCCTATATAGGCCTATCTGCCTTTGTTTTTTGAAAGCTCCTTTTAATATCCCTCCATGTTTTGGCACATTTGCTTCTTCTAGGATTGTACATTTTCAAGATATCCTGGGTATGTCAATTCTGCGACTACCTTCATAATTCGAATCAGATGTTTTTCTAGCTATATTCTGGTCGACGAAATATTTATATCTGCCACCCCCCCCCTCTTCCTATGCCGGATTTTCAGTGTTATTGACAATTTGTTTTGATAACCACAGTTTTTAATGTACCTAATCTGCACCACGCAGAATACCCTTGATGTGTTACGTAAACGTATTAAAAAAGACTTATACCTAACAGGTTTTATTACTTTTCATGGTTAGCAACCATAGAGAACCACCGATTAACATTGGTGTTAAAAATTATCAACACGGCGATAGTAATCTAATACATAAAATTGTTTGTTTGTTCGTACTTTATGCGCGGCCATACCATTGATCCGATTGTGATGGAGTTTTTTTGCAAAATGTTCAAGAAATTCCCGGAATGAACATAGGCTATAAGAGAGTTGTAATATTCAACCCCTTCACCCCTAAAAATCACCCTTTGCAGTGAAAAAGTGAAGTAAAGTACCTATTTTGTCGCTTAAATGGCTTACGCTGCCTAATACATAACAAATACACCAAATTAATGTACACAGAATTGAATATCTCAAAAAAAAACTCTACAAAAAAGTCCGCGACAGCATATGTTTATCTTCTACGGATAACTCACAATAACCATTTTTGTCTTTCATTTATGCCAAGAAGATCGGGATATGCAGATTCCCGGGCAAGCATAACAGCTCACGGCTGGTTGTAAAAACACCATCATCATCATCATCTGCATTCATGGATTAGGCCTGTTGACCCGCTCCGACTTCAGCCCATCTCTTTCTAGGTCTGCCCACATCTCGGGTGCCTTTAGGTTTGTATTTTGTTATTTGTTTTGGATATCTATCTTCATTCATTCTATGTGTTGCTTCCATTTTTGTCTATATGTATCTATTTTATCAGTTATTGCAAATATTTCAAGTTCCTGTCTTATTTCTGTGTTCTTGATTCTGTAAAAACACATTAACATTTATTTAGGAGTAGCAGCGCACGCCGGGTATTAGCTAGTGTATTATAAAAAATATATTTTTATTTATTCAATGCCCCAGGTTGACATTTCGACATTTCTGGTGTACTCTTCTGGCATTGGCTTAATTGTAACCCACTTCTGAAGTTGGGGCGCCTAGAAGGCGGAGTTACGTTACCCCGATGATATGATGGATGATAAATATAACTACCACAATCATAATAGAGCAGATATCGGTCGCCTATGAATCAGATGAAATTTATTTAAATTAACTTCATAGATGTGTACACAACATTTCCAAATGCACTTTATTTACTTTGCGTTAATTCGCTGATTCTTCACAAATAATTTGCTGCTAATAAATTATCTTCCTTCACAATTTATTTAATCGTCTTGTTCTTCATACTCACTGACGGTTTTAGGTTACTAATTATACTAAAATTAGTACTGTTACAACAGATTTTTTGGTCTCAAAGATGATAAGTATGATGATGTTACAGATAATTAAAATTAATAATAGGATTATTGTTATAAAATAAAGCAAGACGAAGTATGTTTTAATTGAACTCCTTCTGACATAGGGTGGAAGAGAATTTTGGCTTTGGCAAGATAAACTATATAAGGTAATGTATAATTATAGGTTCTAAGTCAGAATATAAACATTCGGCACCACACTATTCGAAATATAATGGCAGAAGCCTTGCGAGATTTTGGATACACAGTTTATGAGGAAGTTCATGATGTGGCTACTAATGGGAGTAACAGACGAATAAATATTATTGCATTTAGACCATCCTCTAAAATTGGTATGATATTAGATCCCACAATTCGTTTTGAGACTCATAGTGGCCAACCTGAGGAAGTTGACTCTGAAAAGAAAGCCATATATGAGCCAACAATTGACTATTACAAAGATAAATACCAACTAGATAGCATAACTGTCAGGATTGATGATCGGGGCAAGAGGAACTATACCAGGATTCTTAGCCAAATTTTGGAATTCCTTAGATTTGGACAGGATGTATCTTTCTAGAATTGCCATCGCTGCCATTAGAGGATCAATTTCAATTTTAAGAAACCACATTTACAAAATTACTTTATAGTATGTATTACCCGTTTAAGGAGTAAGCGCAGTTGTTGACGGAGGGCACTGCAGTCGTGTTTATGCAGGAATAGACCACGTGACACTGCTATCTACGAGTGCAAAGGGGAATGGGACGTGGGACGCTGACAGTGTACACTGCCTTATATGACGTCACGTGTACCAACAAACAGAGCTTCCTGATTCTTCCGCCTGCAGAGATACTTTGAATGAGTAATATACTTCAATTAAGCCTACAAGTTAATTTTTGTATGTATTTACAAAATATATTTCATCAATTACAAAAATTAATTGTCTGTATCACTTTGTCCTTGAGGCAATCCTCTAATGAGGAAAGTTTTATGTAATAATAATAATAATAATAATAATAATAATATATATATATATATAAGGGTAACAGAGTGGAACCCTTGATAGAGGTCCACTCCAGGGAGTAGGCGCCCCTGCCCTTTTGTGAGCTCCAGGTCCCACTCGCCCAGTGGGTAGTACCTGGGTAGGGCCCCGTCCACAGGGTTACGTGGGGAGAAGAGAAGTCCCCAAAGCCGTAGTGAAGGCAACTTCTCTAGGAGACGAACACTCCGAAATTCCAGTTCCCTGCCCTCCAGGAAGATGGGTTTGGCTAGAGGCTGGTAACCTCTACTAGTAAAAAATAACTTACTCATAAACTTCAGCAGAAGAAAAGCCGGGTTGATATCCAAAACAAATAACAAAATACAAACCTAAAGGCACCCGAGATGTGGGCAGACCTAGAAAGAGATGGGCTGAAGTCGGAACGGGTCAACAGACCTAATCCATGAATGAAGATGATGATATATATATATATATATATATATATATATGTAAATAATACGGTAGTCAGGTCCTATTTGAAAGACTCGAGCAAAATTAATATAAAATAAGTACAGAAATGTTGCTTATTATTCTATCCGTTATATATCATGTTAGCTTAATTATTTTTATTAAAATTAATACGTAACAAAGACAAAAAATTATTGTCGAAGTGTTAAATATGACTATTTAACTCATGCCCCAAATGGGAGTCAATGACCAATCACGTCTCGATGAATTTTGTTTTACAACCAATCACAGTCGTGTTTCACCTCGATATTTATCTAATTCTGTTTATCATATTAAAGAAAGCTCCTCCTTTTTAATATTCTGAACAGGTCATAGCATGATTTGTGAGTAAACAGCTTAATTTTATTCGTTAAATAGTCCTAACAAATGCTACTCTTGATTATCCTTTAGATAAATTGGAAATCACTCATGGCATTACTTATGATAAATATGATAATGTTAAATATAATAAAAATTAATAATAGGAATATTATTATAAAATAAACCAAGGTGAAACATAAGTGGTTCGACAGACTCTGACATTAGGGTGGAAAAGAATTCTAGCTTTGACAAGTGAAACTATAAAAATATAGTGTATAATATGCAGGTTCTCAGTCCAAAAATGAAGTTGGTAAGGTTGGCAATGGATACCGTGCTCGACTCAGGTTAGAAGCATGCGGGTTCAAACCTAGGCATGATCGATGGATTTTTAAGGTATAATATTCTGAGTGTGGTTTCTTTCGGAAGACGAATAAAATCGTGGATCCAGTCACGTTGATTTACGGAACGCAAACTATTCTCAAACTTAAAATAAGAGTTCTCTTTGCAAAAGTTTCCATAATTTCATGGCCAGGTTTGAATTTGCTATCTGGATTGTTAAATATTTACATACAATGTGTGTATATGTGTATATATGTAAGTAAGTGTGTATGTGCCAGTATAATTATCGAACTCCGGGAACAACTACAACAAAATTTGGTACACATATAATGATCCGTCATTGTGCCTGTACGGGGGTAAAATATCCCTAGCATATTTAAGCGGGGCAAGAAGGAAGTTGAATTAATAATAAAAACATCTATAACGATCTATGTATATTATGTTCCAGCATAATTCTAGAGTAATTTCAACGCTCGAAGATGTTCCATAGAGGTAAGGGGTCCCTAGCACATCTAACAAGGGGTGAGATGGGGTGACATCTAAAATATTCGCAAACGAGCCATATTTTTAGTATCGATTTCATAGTTTGTGGGGGTCGCGGAGCCCATTAGTGGCAGTACCAGTGATATATAAATCCAATTTTGACCCTTAGCACTTCCAAGATGGCGAGGGGATGATGAGGATAAAAACTAAAACAGAAAAAAATAATCTAGATTAATGTCGAATCCATTGTTTTAGGGGTCGCTAAGCTGATTGGTGAGAATTCAAAAAGTATTTAAGTTCAAGTTTGGACCGAGGGTAAAGGAGATTGCGTAGGGGTGAAAAATAATATGTTGAAAGTGACGAGATTAGTGTCAAATCCATAGTTTTCGAGATGGCTAAGCTGATTAGTGAAAGTCCTGATGTTATTTAAGCTCAAGTTTGACCCTTACACCTTTAAGGGAGTGAGAAGGGGTGGAAGATAAAATGGCAGAAATGACCGAGATAAGTGCGGAATCGTTGTTTTCAGGATCACTTATCTTTTTGGCGACAGTTCCGATGACGTATATGCCCATGTTTTTTAGCATCCTAAGTAAGGGGGGGGGTGAGAAGGGATAAAAATACTTCCAAAATCACAAATAATAATTTCGAATCAATTGTTTTCAGAGTCAGTAAGATGATTGATGCCATGAAGATTGAGGTAGATAAATAAATACCTCAGCAACGTCGGGCAATCGTCTAGTAAGAAATAATAAGGCATATCAAAACTTTTTTTGCGCGATAGTGCGTTGTGTCGTACTTACAGCAATGACGACCATGTTTGATAGTTCAACTTCGTACATTTCGGGATTGCTAATCTAAATAACTATACTCTAATAGTACATTTACACCCACGTGCGGGAAGTAAAACCACTGCCCTCTATGTATACTACGTACAATGTATATACAAAAAAAAAATCCAAAAGGTAGTGTTAATATACATTATACGAAACAAATCACTGCATTTTAAATGAACTGAACTTTATTTGAAACAATATAAAACAATAAATACGTACTTGCAGCCATTCTATCAATAATAATGGTCTCACGGCCTCCTGTAGTTTCAACTAATAAACATTGACCACACTGTTAACGTTACTCAATTGTTTATAATGAACGCACACATTTCCAACAAAGATGTTATTATTTGACTACTATTTATTATTTTGAAAACACCATCGCGCAAAAAATAACGTACAACGCACGTTTGTGAAGTGTTTTACAGAATCTCGGAAATTAAAAACCTCGCTATCGCTCTGTTTTTAAACATTTTCCTCGATTCTGTAAATACCACTTCCCAACCCTGCATCGTAATATACTATTATAGACATCCAAATCAGTACGCAATAAATGTATTGTTAATAGAACTCATATGTGTGGCCGGCTTACAGAAATAAGGTGTACTGTAGGCCTACTTAATAGGCCTACATAGTGTTAACTATTAGTGTCAATAGAGAAATACGTATTAGCCGGTGGACATTTCATGATTCTAAACATTCTTTAAACTAACTCCCTGGCACTATCGAAACCGTAGATTCATGGCCGCGCGGACGTAAGCTTTCAATACATTCCTGTCCTGAGCTAATGTTTTCTTATCATCCCCTGTATAATCTACTTCCCTCAAATCATGGATAAATATTGCTCTCCCATCTCGTTTTGGCCTACCTGCTGGGCGCTTTCCCTTTGGTTTTCCTATGTAAGGAATTTCAATGCCTCTCTTTTGTTCCCCATTCATGCTACATGCCCTGCCTATCTCAGTCTACGAGACTTGACTGTACTTATTAGCCTATATCTGGTGTCTCATAAAGATCATGTAGTTCACTGTTAAGTAGTCTTCTCCATTCGCATATGTGTTCATTTCACTTTGGACCAAACATTTTCTTAAAAATTTAATTCTCAAATACTTGTAGTTTTTTTTCTCCCTTAAAGTAAGAGTTCGTGTTTCGCGTCCATGTAACTGGGAGAATAACAGTTATATATATGTTTGTTTGTTTGTTGGTTGGTTTGTTTGTTATGTTTGTTTGTTGGTTGGTTTGTTTGTTTGTTTGTTCGTACTTTATGCGCGGCCATACCGTTGATCCGATTGTGATGGGGCTTTTTGCAAAATGTTCGTATGGCGGGTATTCCTTTACGGATAACTCACAATAACGAATTTTGTCTTTTAGCTCATTTATGCTAAGAAGATCGAGATAAGTAGATTCCCGGGCAACGCCGGGTAATCAGCACGGAGAATATTGAAATAATTACGATATACATATATAATTATTTTCCATTTTACTTATTCAACTAATCATAAGAAGTACATTAATTTTTGTCTTTCAGCTTATTTATGCCGAGAAGATCGGGATGAGTAGATTCTCGGACAACGTAGTATATATATATATATATATATATATATATATGCACATACACACACACAGTTTTATGTTTTTTGAGAGATGTTGCATGCATTTCCTGAATTGAGCCTATGCCTTAATTTCTTTGTGCACCTCGTTCCTGTTTGTAATTGTTGTTCCTAGGTATTCAATTTAGCCACTTCTTCAAAATGTTCATTTGTAATTAATTGTCCGTTTACCTTATATGAAGTATTTCTGTGTAACCATACATTTAGTTTGATTGATGTTTACTTCCAGCCACAATTTTTCAGTGATACTGAATAAATTGTGTATGTTCAACTTTTATTGTTGTTGCTTTTTGTCCATATTATTGAACAGATTGTATTTTTGCAAATATTTATATTTAAAAGTCTAATGGAGAGTTCTATAGAACTCTGATGAACATATTTGTTTTTTTCAAATTCCCCAGGTTTGTCTTTCGACATCCTGGTTTCTCTCATGGCATGTAACCCACTTCTGAGGTTGGGGGGCCTGGAAGGCGGGGTTACGTTGCCCCGATGATATGATGAGTGGTGATGATGATAACGGTGCGCCGGAGAGTCCCTAATCCTAAGCTTAACCTAATATGAATATGAATGATGATGATTGCGATGGCCATATGATTTCGGGGACCGTTTGGGCCTTAAAGTTTTCCTCACATTTGTCTCACAGGTGAGGAAAAACCCCGATAAAAACCTCACCCAGAAAAACTGTCGCGACCGGGGATCGAACCCGGGCCCGTTGCGTGACAAGGCAGCACGCTACCCTGGGACCACATCGGTGCACCCTGATGAACATATTGTGTAGCTGATTTGTCTCCAAATGGATTCGTGGTACCCAGAGGTTTACATTATCATTTAAATGTTGCAATAATAAATACTTCATGTAGTAATATTTTGTAAACATTTTTTTAATGGTTGGTTACATGTGTACTAGAACAAGAAGGTGTTGACCCCATGGTTAGGAAAAGGAGGGGGGGGGGCTTAATCACGATACACACTTCGTGACATAACGAGATTAGTACCTTCTTGAACTACTGCCAAAATGCTTATAGAAAGTACGTTATGGGTTGTTTGCGCTAAGTAATGCTAACACAATGATTGATTCATCATCATTTGCTAACTTATTATGGAGTATGGTGAGTTTTATTTGAATTGCTGCTTCAGGCATATCTTCAAGTTGCCCAAGTCATTGAGCGATATACTCTTTACATGTAATAGGGAAATATTACTTTTCAAAAAAATATTTCTAGCCATAACGTCAACAATAAATCGGCGAATATTAAAGATTCGGTCTATAAAATATCATAGATCGTGTATTTATTCATATTTCACTCTCGCTTTCCCGTTATTGGAATTTACTACCAGTTGAAATCAGGAGGCGAGGGTCAATAACCTCTTTCCAGAAAAAAAGGACTAATATTTTGTGAAAGCTTTATATTAGTGTTACTTTTTTTTAGAAAATCCAAAAGGAAAACGCTCAATAAGTAGGTCAAGAATGAGGCGAGAGCGTAATATTAACCATGATTTGAGGGAGGTAAATTACATACTGAATGGTTGCAAAACTTTAGCTTTAGGGATGTATGGAAAACTTATGTCCACGAGGCCATTAAACTCGGTCCTTAATGTCATTGAATTATTTTTTTTATTATTATTATTATTATTATTATTATTATTATTATATCTTGAAATGTAATATGTAGTCATTTACTTCTGATTACTGTATACGAATATTTTGAGTGTAGAAATCTTTAAATAAATTACCTGTATAGCCTACAGTTTTCTTCGTAAATCTTATTTGAGATTTGACAATTACACTAGCCAACAGTGATAATGTAACTAGAATGAAGTAAATGTTTCGTAAGTATATCGATCACACTGATAACGCAAAAGACAATGAAAAGCTCGAATTAGCTCTCATTTCCAAGTTAAAGGGGTTGCATCAAATCCTTTTAAATTATGATTTTGTTTAGGTTAATTTCAGGCAAGCAGCTACAGCAACATCACTATTTATCCTAGGAGCATGCTTCGAACCTCATTCTCTTCAGAAAAGAACAGTCTTTAAACGGTACCATTCAAATCATGTATCCGAGGCGAGAAAAATTCAGGGAAATTGAGATTTTTTTCTGAAAATCACTTGTTTCTAAGTTCGTCCCCCCCCCACTTGCACCCTCCTGTGTTAACGCACAGATCTCGGAATCACCTGACACATACTAAGAGGTGAACGCAATGTGTGTGCAAAATTTCAATTTTCTATATGCAAAAGTAAGGCCAAAGTGATGACGTCATTTCTTCCTATGTCTCGACGCAAAAGAGCATATTACTATATGTAACATGTTTTACAATGCATCCATGCTTGAAAAAAAAAAAGTTAAAAGCTTTACTAGAAAATTTTAAAGCCAATACTTACATTAATCTCTTCTAGGACTAATGGGTATTAACTATAAAAGTGTTGAGTGGAGGTTGTTGACCGACTCCTCCATAAGTCTCAAGTGTGTCCTACTGCATAATGACAACGTTTTATCATCGATAATTGGATATGCACTTTACATGAAAGAAACAAATGTTAACATGAAACAATTGTTATTGCGATTGAACTATGACAAGTTTAACTGGCAGATTTCCGGGGATCTGAAAATCATAGGCATACTACTTGGGCACAAAGCGCAGAAATGAACTTCCTTAGAAGAACAAAAGGCTGCACAAGATTGGATCGGATAAGGAATGAAGATATAAGAACAGAGTTAAATATATATCCATTGGATGAGAAAATCAGAGAATATAGAGAGAAATGGTTTACACACGTGGAAAGAATGAATGTCTCAAGATTACCAAGAGCAGCATTCAACTACAAGCCAAGAGGTTCAAGGAATGTAGGAAGGCCAGTGAAAAGATGGACAGAACAACTGTGAGGCGGAACAGGGAATTTGCCTAGCCCGTGAAGTGAAGAAGAAGACTACTTGGGCTACAACAGGGCTATACCAAGTTCTGCTGCTTCCAGTGCCTCTGGGATAGCCACGTCATAGCACTTTATTTTAAAAAGAAAGGTTGACCTAAGAATTAATCACTTGAACCAGACCTCACAATGTTATGCAAGAAGCACTTGTTGAATTCAAGAACGTAATTCTCCCTACTCTTCATGTAAAATTGGGCCTTACGAAAAACTTCGTTAAGGCCATGGGCAAAACTGGGTTAGAATTTATCTATTTGCGCCAGACATTTCCACGGCTTAGTGAGACGAAAAAAAAGGAGTGATTTTTTCTGGATCCCCAGATATTGAAAATGTACAAATATGAGCAAGTCAACAAACTTTCTAGGAAATAAGAGGGCAGAAAACTATAAGAATCTTGTGGCAAATTTTCTGCACTGCTAAGATAGACTGGGGTGTAACATGTCCTTAAATTTATATTTCTTAGATTCCCACTTGGACTTTTTTTTTTCCTGACAACTTTGGTGCTGAAAGTAACGAGCACGGGGAACGCTTCCACCAGCAAATTTCGAACATAAAAATGAGATATCAGGGAAAGTGGAGTGCATCAATGTTAGCCGATTACTGCTGGACACTAATTAGGAAATCACCAGCAGAAAATTACAAATGTCAGGCAAAACGGTTGCGCCTTCAGTGACCTTCCTCCAAGGGATAAAAACAAGGTAAATAAATGGTTAAGCTTATGTAGGCAATAACGCAAAGTTAGCATAACTTAAAAACGAGAGCTAATCTTGGAGTTTCATTAACATTTTCGTTATCAGCACATCCGAAAACATAAATATTAGCTGTTTCCATGCCAGTTACAGAAAAAAGTAAAATTTTGTTGGCTAATGTTATTAGTTTTTTCTTTCTCGGTATTTTCATTCCTAATAATGATGATGATAATGCAAATTATTTAAGTAATAAATATAATATTAGGGATGCATTACAGAATATAGGCCTACTGTAGATTTTTCAAACTCACATCACATCTTATGCAATTAGTAAGTTCAAATCCCGCATTCACTAAGACCTACGACTTGTTTCTATCATCAGCGAACTGATCCTAGTTCATGTATTCGTTATCCAGTTCATTAAACCCCATAAAAATATTATCATCTCTCTATATTTACATTTTCCTAATGTTCATTTATCTGTGAATTTCTCAATAAAAATTGAAAAAAATTCTGCTGACACTCATTCGAGTTACGTGACCAGCCCACCTCGATCTCCTTATTGTGAAGCTTCCTTCACTCTCATTTTGTATGGGATGACATTTTCGCCTTAGGGTCCTATTTTAGACTACTTCTAGTTGCTTTCTTCCTTTAAGTGACCATGTTTCACTCATCCTTAGATTACCATAAGTAATGTCACGAGTGATATCCAAATTATCGATAAATTGAAAATCAAGAGTGGTATTTGTTATGACTATTTAACAAATAAAATTAAGCTGTTTACTCATAAATCATTATTTAAATATAGTTATTTTAAAATATTTATATATTTAATGTAAACGGCGATGTTTTAAAAGAAATGAGAAACGATTGGTACGCTTCATTGGTTTCATTTGTTCATCACTGCAACCACATCATATTATTTATTGCCAAAGGATCGCAATATTGTAAGAATGCACCCTAGCGGAGAAATTTATAACCAACATTATAGGTATTAATTATTTTTGTGATGTCCTATAATGTAAATATATCAATTATATTTTCCTACAACGTTATTTCCTGGGAAATAATACGTTTAAGAAAGTGCAAACAGTGGTTTCTTTTTTTATGGTATAATCAATTGCTACAAATATTTTATATTATCTCCCGCAAGTACTATGCGTTTACATTCGTGCACTATATATACAATCTGGTAGCCACATGCAGTCACTGCAAAATAATGCTATGTTCTATTCATCATGTTAAAAGGAGGAACTTGATTTTAAAGTGATAAAATTAAACTGATAAAATCGGGGTGAAAAAGTATGTGATTGGTTGTAAATAAAAAATCTTTGGAATGTGATTGGTCTTTGACTCCCATTTGGGGCATGAGTTAAATAGTCAAAGAAAATATATTTTATAAAGTTTATTCTTTGGGGTGTTTAATTTCTTCACGTGTATGACTTTGATATGATAATAATCATCCTTGATCTTTAAAATTGCCCAATAGAAACGTCTTAATATGGCATTTTATAATTAAAGTGATTATAAATGGGCAGAATTAAAAATGGTAGTTGAGAAGACAACAAACAATATTTAGAAACACGTACATTTTAAAAGGATGCTTTATTCTCAGAAAGAAAGTAAAAGAATAAAAAAAAGTTAGTCAAGGCCACAAGGCCGTAGGGCAGGTTATAATCTGCAGTGGATTGGACATATGGAGTGAAGAGTTACTCAATAGTTGTAGTTAAAATGTTACATGCTTCATTACTTCATTGTGCAAGTAGATCTGAAGAACGTGTATAAGTGACAGTTTTGGAAATGCCTTGCTAACTACTGTTGATTTTGAAATTACGTTTTTTTTCTTCAATTTCTCATTAGGCATCTTGTGATGCACAATTTCAATGTTTATCTTCACTAACATTTAAATGTCATTTAATGTAAGCTTAAAATTAGGCAACAACGTAAGTAAACTCGTAATAAACCTCATTATAAGTAGGCTCTATATTGTGTGTAATAAGCAAATAGATTTTTAAAATGCTCACGGTAATAACTGGCTGTGACGAAACTTTGTTCTTAGAAAATATTTTATATTTGAAGTGTCCAGGGGAGAAACCTGATAAGTCACAATTATTATTTTTTTTTCAGGAAACAAAATTTAAAGTTTCAAGACTCGTGATATTTAATTTTCTCAAGTTATTTTTTAAATTTTTGTTTAGGATTTTAATGTATACACCAATCGACCGCGGCGGACTAGTGGTTATGCTCCTTGCCTCTGGTCCCGAGGGTCGCGGGTTCAAATCCGGCCGGGGTCGATGGATTTTTTAGGACGGAAAAATCCAAGGAGCAAGTCCTCCGGGAGGGACATTAAGCCGTGGGTCCCGAGTCTGAAGATTTTCAGGCTCGTAAAAAATCCTTAAGCCTGAATGAAAAGGCCTCTAAGCAAAATGTACCGAATTTTCCCGTCCTAGTACTACCTTGGTTTCCTAGATGTCAGTATGAGGCGGAACGCTGACCACGGACCACTCAAAAATGACATCTATACGAAAACAAGTGTAACTAAATTAGTATGGTTAAATTTCTTCCCTGTAGGGGGAGAGCGCCTAAATCTCTGTAAAGGGAAAACATGGGCTTACAATACAAAAAATATGTATACACCAGAGATATATTAGTACTGAAATTATATACATCTGATTGAGGCGTGTAACAATATGCTGCATTTTCTGTCACGAATGTAATTTGTACAGAGGAATAAATATGACAAGTCCATTACATATTTCAAGTTGCTACTAGGTTTCAAACACTTATCACTTATTTAAATTCTCATTACAGTTGGTTCAGGTTTATATGGATCGCACTGTGATATGATATTATAACACTATCGAACCCTTAGGTTCATGGCCGCGCGGACATAAGCTCTCCAAAAATACCTGTCCTGATCTTATGTTTCCCAATCATCCCCTGTATAATTTACCACCCTCAAATCATGGTTAATGTTATTCTCTCATCTCATTCTCTGCCTACATACTGTGCACTTTCCCTCTGGGTTTTCGTACAAGGAGTTTCCAAAGTCCTCTTTCATTCCCCATTCGTGTCATATATCCTGCCCATAGCAATCTGCGAGATTTAACGGTTCTTATATCTGGTTTCCCCATTTTTTTGTCTAATGTCATCAGGTTGTTTTTTAGGACACGTCTGGCTTTTTTTTCCTAGCATTGGCGGAATTCTAATTAATTTCTGATGTTGGGGCACCTGGAAGACGGGATTACGTTATCCCGATGATATATGATGGGTGTTACATGATAATAAAGTGTCAAGAGAGTTCTTAACCTAAATTCCAGACCATGAGCAACCACAAGAAAAATTCCCTTTAAAGAAAAAATAGATTCCCTGAACTTGTTAGAATATTTCCCTGTTCTGCATGGACTTGTCAGATTGTTGCCCAGTTTTGTGAAACCATCTAAAACTACACTGGCTGAGCTATTAAATTATTAAAAAAATCGGAAAATCTGTACTTATCAGGTTTTTCCCCTGGACTCTTCATTTATATGAGATGTTTCCTTCATAGTAGGCAACCACTTAGCCATTTGTTGAATTTTAATTTTCTTTCATTCGAATCCTTAGAATCAGTTCCGAACTGCATGGTTTCAAACCCTCCCGGGATCGATGAATACCAAGCATGGCTTCCTGAAGACCTCACAAGTAAAAAAAAAAAAAAAATTGTCGGCACTTTCTCGATCAGATATACATTTGTAATGAATGTCGTGAGTTGTTAAAAAGCGTCGTTAAATAAGCTGTTAATGTACTAATATTACCACTAAAATTAATTGGTTAAATTGTTTGAATACAATTATCTCCTCAGCCTATGAATAGGCTACTGAATTTATTCTACCAATATCTGATTTGAGTTTTTTTTTTTACGTGAGAGGGGAACAGTGCCGTTCTTCCTGGCTATTTCTGTAAAGGTTCCGATTGAGGGTCTTTCCACTTTTCAGCGGTTGCCCTTTTACCAGCCACCGCTCGGCTACGGCGCGGGACTCTGTAAAGGTTTGGGTCTAAATAACAACCTTCAGCAATACCTAGTCATCATATTTGTTCGTGAATCTCTGAAAATCTGAAGACTCACATGTATTCAGCATCACATTGATATGTCTAAATCTGACATATCTACTATTTTATTATTGAATTCACATACATTTTATTTGTTTTTTTTTTTCTTACGTACTCTCTTTCTAATAGTATGCTTTGTCTTCAGGCAGCCTCCAGTTGGGAGAAGCTTAATCTAAAATATAAAAATGAACGTTGGTTTGTTCGTACTTTATGCGCGGTCATGCCGTTGTCCGATTGTGATGGGTTTTTTTCAAAATATTCAGAAGATTCCCGGGATGGACATAGGCTATAAGAAAGTTGAGATACTCAACTCCTACACCCTTAAAAACATACTTTGAGGTGAAAAACGTGAAAAAGTTCCTTTTTTTACCCTCAAATGGCTTACGCTGCCTAAACCATAACAAATTCACAAAATGAATGTACACAGAATTGAATATCTAAAAAAACTGTACAAATAATTCCGCGACAGCATATCTTTATCTTTTACAGATAACACACAATAGCCATTTTTGTCTTTCATTGATGCCAAGGAGTTCGGGATAAGTATTCCCGGGCAAGCATGTGCTGCCATACCATTCATCCGATTGTCATTGGGGCTTTTTGCAAAATGTTCAGGATTTTCCCCGGAAGGTTATAGGTTATAAGAGAGCTTTAATGATCAAGCCCTTAACCCCTAAAAATCACGTTCTGTAGTGAAAAAAATGTTGCTTTTCGTAAGCTTAAATAGATTACGCTGCCTAAACAATAACAAATACACAAAATTATTGTGCACAGAATTGAATATCTCAAAAAAAAACTCTACAGAAATGTCAGCGACAGCATTTGTTTATATTTTAAGGATATCTCACAATAACCATTTTTGTCTTTCATTGATGCCAAGAAGATCGGGATAAGTAGATTCCCGGGCAAGCATAGCAGCGCACGGCCTGTATTCTTTTATGGATAACTCAAAATAACGAATTTCGTCCTTCAGCTCATTTTTGCCAAGTACATCGGGATGCGTTGATTCCCCGGCAACGCCGGGTAATCGGCACGGAGTATCTAAAAATAATGATAGGCCTATATATTTATATTTATTTTTTCCTTTTACTTATTCATCTAAATGCAAAAAAACACAGTTTCACTTATTTAGGTGTAGCAGCGCACGCCGGGTATCAGCTAGTAAATAAATAAAAATTAAAAATAACTGAAAGCAGCTCATTTAATTGTTGCATTGTTTTTGTGTCTTTAGGATATAGTATATTGAAAGATCAGAGGCCACCACTGTAAATTAGGATAATTTTCGTTTCTCTAATGTCAGTTACAGGCATATATATTTTGCAATATTTTGTAATGTTAATGCTATTAACACATTGCGAGCAATCAGATTATATTTTATGAAGTTCAGACGCTGCATTATAAAAACAAACTTAATTGATTGCCTACGGATATTCAGAGAGCAACTACCTCACAGCTAAACAGGATAATTTAATTAACATATCAAAAGAAACGCATAGAGTGTCCATCAATTGTCTATCCGTAAGAATTATTTTTGTATGAACACAGTACTTGGGCACCACTATGAGATTCTCCATAAAAAGTTCCTAGAATCAAGATACTTCCTCATCTTCTCTGCTCTATAAAATACTGCATACGTTGTCACCAATTTCATTTAACCAAGGCTAGAATTTCTCTGTAAATACATATGAGTTTCTCCGATTGAGGGTCTTTCCACTTTTCAGCGGTTGCCCTTTTACCAGCCGGCTGCTGGCCCTTCACATCCACATGTGTCAATCACAGAAGTAGATTTAATACACAAGTGATCTTCTTGGTGATATAATATTAAAATATATATGTAGTCAATATGCCCATTTCACCAATTAATGTTTTAAAATGGTCAACAAGTTTCTACAGCCAAGCTGTCATTCTCAATGGTCAATATCTGGTCTTGAGAATGACAGCTTGGCTGTAGAAACTTGTTGACCATTTTAAAACATTAATTGGTGAAATGGGCATATTGACTACATATATATTTTAACAGAAGTAGATGATCAACAGCCAGTGTAGGGGTGACATGTGGTTAGCATGTCGAGTCCCCCAGCCGTTATAGCTGGTTCCTCAACCTGGAGCCGCTACTTATTGTAGCTACCCAATTGCCTCACGATGCTGGATGGGAACCGGTCCCATACTGGCCGAAATACCATGAGAAAATGTCTTCCCCCATGGAGACTCGAACCAGCGCAAGTCCCGTAGCTCTGCGCCAAGGCTTCCTACCTTAACCGCTCGGCTACGGCGCGGGACATATATGCGTTTCTACTTTTATTAAAAGTTCATTAAATACCAAGGAATTATGGTGTTTGGAGTGATTTAAGACATTAGTTTTTCCATATGTATCCATATTTCATTTTTAGTGCATATGTTTAAGCATTTCAGAAAACACATATCTTTTCATAACTTACTAACTCACTGGCACTATCAAACCTGCAGGTTTATGGCCCGTTTTCTCCTGTCAACATTTTCATTTCATCATTTCTCCGTACTCATCTCATCCATTTCGTTTCATTTCGATCATGTAATGATTTGGTGTTCATGCTCTAGTACAAAACTGTATAGCAGAGGAGGCATTGTATCTCATTGCTTTAACCCATTATGAATTTAAAAATCTGTGAAAACTGTTTGCCTATCCGCGTCCTACTCTTTTGTGCCATTTAGACACATTCGAAAAAGTAACTATTTTTTTAGGAATTCCGAATTCCAACAGAATACTATACACCTCCTCCCTCTTAATTGGATCATATGTATTTTTTGAAACCTATATACCGGTATGTAATTTATATTCTGTGTGGAATATCATATTCCCATTTCTTTTTTAGAATTTGTCTTATACTAAAAATTATTCTATTGTGAACCTATTTCCTCTAAATCCACATTAACGATCACATATTGTCTTCAATATAGGGAGTCCATCCACAGTAATTCTGCCCGAAGGCAGGTCCTTCACTGCAATCATAGCATTTTCATGCTATGCTTGCAGCTTTACTAGGGAATTGTGTATGTGTGGTAGCTTCCCGTTGCTTTCCACACCGGTGAAGAATGATGGTGATGATGATAATGGTAATGATAAGGATGATAGTGATGGCCATATGATTTCGGGGACCGTTTGGGCCTTAAAGTTTTTCTGACATTTGTCTTACAGGTGAGGAAAAACCCCGATAAAAACCTCACCCAGAAAAACTGCCCCGACCGAGGATCGAACCTGGGCCCGCTGCGTGACAAGGCAGCACGCTACCTCGAGACCACAGCGATGGACAATATAGGGAGTAAGTCTGGATAATATATTTATAAGGATTTTGTAAGAGGTTGATAGTGAAATGCTCCTAGAGTCGTTGCAGTCCGTTTTATCTCCTTATACGAGTAGATTGGTACGATAAACGATTCTTTGCATTAATTTGGAAGAGCCTCTTTTCCCCCAAATCATACAAAGCAATCGGTGTATTTTGTCCATCAACGATATAAATTATGGAGCTCCTCTTTGTGAAGCTTTCTCCGTTTTCATCGCTTACGAGATTTACATTTGTCCTTTCGGCTAGTAGGTTAGTGCCTCTGCAACATTCTACTCTACGACGCGCACCCATTATTATTATTATTATTATTATTATTATTATTATTACTATTATCATTATGCACAAATGAAAAAAAAATACTCGCCACTGAAATGGACTACTGGAGACGTGCTGCAAGAATATCCAGGAAGGATAAAATCAGAAATTCATATATAAAAGAAAAAATGCAGGTACAATATTCAATATTAGATTTTATAAAGAAGAAACAATTAAATTGGTACGGACACATTAGAAGGATGGAAGAAGGAAGACTACCTAAGATAATCATGGATTGGGTACCACAGGGAAGGAAAAAGAAGGGTAGACCAAATATTACGTATATTCAGGGTATCAATGAAACTAAGAGGGAATGGGAAATAGAAGATCATATATGGATGAACAGACAAGAATGGAAAAATGTGTTGAAACAAATGTGTAGTTAACTGTGAACATGGGTACCGGAAAAATGTATATTCATTGTAAAAGCCGGAATAAAAAAAATATTATTATTATTATTATTATTATTATTATTATTATTATTATTATTATTATTATTATTATTATAACTACTATAGTGCACAGACGAGAATAATGATAGCAAGGTACGAAGGTGGGCACAGGGAATTGCAAGCGATACAATGGCTTACTATCTGAGAATATAGGAACAGTCCATGATGTCACTCACATCTGTAGTTTACTTCAGGCGTATTGAATTTTGTTTTATATATTGTTTTACGATAATTAAATTTGCTCTTCTTATTCAGTTTAGTTACTTTATATTTTAATGTTTCGTAGTTCACTGTGAGGTAAGGGCGATATAAAAATTTTGAAGTGTGTGCGTCAGATTCGGAACTAACACGCCCGCTCAACGTCTAAATGAAGGTATGCTATAGTACAATCCTTCATGATGTAATGTGCTGAGTATGAAATGCCTACTGCTTTCATAAACTTCGTCTGTGGACTGTTTGTTGTATTCTAATGTAACATATTCTTTTCCTAGTTGGATGGGATAGAGGTGCACATGATCTTAACTCTAAAACGGTAAATAAACAAACTTTGAATTGGAGACATAAAGTCTGATTTAATATGGTAAAACTGTATAATTTAATATATCACTAAAGTGAAAATCAATAAAACAAAACGTACGTATGGTCACACGTATAAATTATTTGTGTAATTGAAATGACCAATTGGGGCACGCCGTAGCGTATTAGTTAAGGTGCTATGCTACAAGCCGGAAGGTCGAGGATTTGTGTCCCGGTGGGATCAGGATTTTTAAAAACTGATCCAAACCTTCTGGCGGCACTATGACCATGGGGTCGACTCAGCCTCTAACGGAAATGAGTACCAGACGCTTGTTCTGGGGGTAAAGAAAGCCGTCACTCAGGGCTGAAAACCCCGGCTGACACTAAGTGCCGATTGTCTAGAAAAAGTGGGAGCCTTAACCTTCTACTACCCCAAGAGCCTCCTAAGGCCTGTAGTGGGATCCCTTTACTTTTTAAATAGACAATTAATGATAAATGTGGGAAATTTTGAAGTAGCTGAGTTAAAATACCAAGGAACAATAATTACAAAAACGCATTAGATGCAGAAATAAATTTAACGTAGTCTGAATTTTGGGAAATGCCTGCTCTAATACATAACAGAGACTCTTGTTATCCAACTTCTCTAAAAATACGTTAATTCTCCATAATCTCTATCCTAAGATGGTGTTTTCCAATCATCCTTTGTATAATTCTATCTATCCATTTATCTATCTATCTATATATCTATCTATCTGCCTATAAAGACGTAGTCTAATATTGATCCATAGCCTCTCCTTTGTCAGGAGCCACTAGACTAAGTTAATTTAGTTGCCTTATTTGCCCATGTATGTCATAAATGGCATGCCGTCAACACACCGGCTCAATGAGTCATCCAGCAGGCAACTAAGATATTAGGCCTACTAGGACGTTGAGGTCGGTAAATTTTGCTTAGAGGTCTTTTTATTCAGGCTTCAGGATAATCTGAAAATCTTCAGACTCGGGACTCACGGCTTAAAGTCCCTCCCGGAGGACTTGCTCCTTGGATTGTTCTGTCCTAAAAAATCCATAGACCCCGGCCGGGTTTGTACCCGCGGAGACCAGAGGCAAGGAGCTTAACCACTAGTCCACCGCGGCCGACAGGACTTACTTAAATCATGGTTAAAGTTATTCTCCCACCTCGTCCTTAGCTTACCTACTTGGTCATTTCCGTCTAGTTTTGCTACAATTGAGTTTCCGTGCCTCTCTTTCCTTCCCCATTCGTGCCATATATCCTGCCCATCCCAATCTACTAGACTTAAATGTCATTAGATAAGGTTTCCAAAAAAAATATATATCGTGTAGCTCACAGTTATTAAGTTTCCCCCCTTCACATGTCTGTTAGTCTTATTTGGTGCAACATTTTCCTGAGAACTTTATTCTCAGGTAGCCTACTCTTTAACATTTTTTCCACGATTAAAGTAGAAGTAGAAGTTTCATAACCATATAACTGGGAGAATAATCGTTTTATATATTTTTAGTTTAACTTTTTTTAATAGTTGGGATTACGAGAGTCACTTATAATTTATAAAAGCGTTTGTTTCCAGAGTTTAGCCTATTTTTAATTCCTTTTCGCACCTCATTTGTAATTTATTGTTTTGTAATATTTGAGTTTAGTCACTTCTTCAAAATTTCTCTTATTTGTCATTAACTGCCTATTTCCATTATATAATGTGTTTCTACGCGTGACCATATGTTTAGTTTTATTGATATTTACTTCCAGCCTTAGTTTCTTGGTGTTATTTAATAAAACGTGCTTATTGACTTTTAGGTTTTCCTCGAAATCGCTTCATAATACTACATTCATTAGCATGTACCAACAACTTATTAGTAAAATTGAATTGTCTAATGATTTAGTGTCATGCTCTATTACAAAACTGGATAGCAGAGAAGACAATGTATCTCATTGATTTAACCCATTGTGAATTTAAAAATCTGCGAAAACTGTTTGCCTATCCGCGCCCTACTTTTTGTGCCAGACACATTCGAAAAAGTATATTTTTTTAGGAATTCCGAATTCCAGCAAATACTGCACAACTCCTCTTAATTGAATCATATTCTTTTTTTTTCAAGTGTCAATTGAATATGTCTTTTTGAAATATATAATTGATATTCAGTTCCGTTGAACCGAAAGTGCGATTTTCGGTTCGCTACTGTAGTGCCGTTATCCTCCCTGAACAGTAAGATTCGTGAACTATGCCAATATCCTTTCTCTATGCATCTACCCCCACTCTCCTTTTTACCTCTCCTGTTGCGCTGTTTGTGCTGCGCATCTTCCCTTCTACCTCGGAACGCTCAAATACGCAATGCACATCAAGAACATTATCATTCGATCGGAACTTTGAGTTAAGACAACGTCGTCTGGAGCACGCGAGTGGCGTGGTTTGAGTTTTGGGTCCAGAAGACCGGGGAAAGCCACCCTGGCTTGGACTGTGGTATGAATGTGGAATGAATGTGGAATGAATGTGGAGTGAAGTATGACAGTTTTTTTTATGTTAATGATTATTATTTACTTTTTGTTTAAATTCCCGTAATCAAGTATTTACATTTGTTATATTTTTCATTCATTTCAGACGTCTTGTTTATATTAAACATCATTTTTATATAAATCCTGGTTAATGTTCCAAGTTATTTATGTGCATGCTGCTGTTTGATAATCCTGTACTGAAACTTACTTATTTAGGAGATCATTCTAGCTTCCTTTATGTTCAGTCTAGCTTTCATGATTAATAACCATAATGATACATTCATGTTTAAGTGTTTAGGAAAGAAAGATGAATCAATCTTTGCCTCCTATGGGCCCGGGCAAAGCTTTTGTGATTAATAACCTCGGATGTTATGAACTCTACGCTAGTATATACAACGGAAACAAAAGACGATCTGCACACCGTATATACTAAAACTTATTCTGTGAACCTATTTACTCTGAATCCACATTAACGATCACCTATTGTGTCTTCAATATAAGGAGTAAGTCAGGATACCAATATATTTATAAGAATTTTGTAAGAGGTTGAATGTTATGAAATGCTCCTATAGTCGTTGCAGCCCGTTTTATCTCTTGATAGATTGGTATGATAATCGATTCTTTGCACTAATTAGGAGGAGCCTCTTTTCCCAAAGTCATACTAAGCAACCGGTGTATTTTGTCTATCAACGATATAAATCATGGAGCTCCTCTTTGTGAAGCCTTCTCCATTATCATAGCTTACGAGACTTAAATACGTCTTAGATCCTATTTTCAAACGTTTTTAGCTTGTTCCATCCCTTGATATGAGAGACAACGTTTCGCACCCATAGAGTGTTACAAGCATGGGGGAGTCCAATGTTTCAGTATTCCGTTTCGAGAGGTCAATCAAAATGGATCCTACTATAAATGTTTTCATAGATTAGTTTATCATAAGTAATGCCACGAGTGATTTTCAATTTATCTAGAGAATTTGGAAATCAAGAGTGGCATTTGTTAGGACTATTTAACGAATAAAATTAAGCTGTTTACTCACAAATCATTATTTAAATATAGTTATTTTAAAATATTTATATATTTAATGTAAACGGCGATGTTTGAAAACAAATGAGAAACGATTGGTACGCTTCATTTGCTTCTTTTGTTCGTCACTGCAACCAGATCATATTATTTATTGCCAAAGGAACGCAATATTGTAAGAATGCACTCTAGTGGAGAAAAAATGAAACACATCAAACTATATAATAATTCATTTCTGATGTCCTATGATGTAAATATGACAGTTATATTTTTTCTGGAAAAAAAAAAATACATTTAAGAAAGTGTAAAGAGTGGTTTCTTTTTTTATGGTGTAATCAATTGCTATATTAACTCCCGCATGCGGTATGTGTTGACATTCATGCACTATATATACAATCTGTTAGTCGTATTTCTTAGAGAGTCAATCACTGCAAAATAATGCTATGACCTATTCAGAATGTAAAAAGGAGGCGCTTTCTTTTTTATGATAAACTTTAGTTGGTAAATTCTAGGCGAAACACGCCTGTGATTGGTTGTAAATCAAGAATCATTGTAACGTGACTGGTCATTGACTCCCATTTGGGGCATGAGTTAAATAGTCTGGGAAAATTCTCCAGTACGGTTAAATTTTCAGTTACAGACTCAAAGATTGGTTGAATGTGGCAAAATGTTACAATTGAATATAATTTCTACTTGACAACATTCTAGTTAATGACTTGCGCATTTCAGTCTTCTGGACTTAATAACCCTCAAAACAGCAGGAGATTTCTAAATATTCTCCCATGATGTTACTTATATATAGAACAAGTATCAGAATTTAATTATTTAGGTATATTAATAACAAATACAAAATACCTAATAAAAGAAGAAAAGAAACAAACTGACAAAGCAGCCCAAATATCAGGATGTATGAAAGATTTAAGTTGGCTAACAAACACATGTCATATTGGAACTGTGTTAAAATAACAATATTAGAAACACATGTCAATAGAAAGCAAAATACGCATATACAAAACGATAGTTCGACCAGTTGTCGTATATGGAGCAGAAACTAGAACTGATACAACAAAAAATAAATAATAAGCACATGTGAAATGAAAATCTTAATAACTATTCAGGGGAAAACATTATTTGATAGGATACACAATACAGAAATTAGAGATAAATGTCAAATTCATGACATAACCAAATTTATTATAGAAAGACAAAAAATTGGAAAGATCATATAGAAAGAATGTAAGATAACAGACTTGCAAAAAAAGAGGTAAAGAAAATAGACCAATGGACGGGAGAATAGCAAGAGGATGACCAGCCAAGAAGTGGATAGACAGTGGCTGCTTGAATACGTCTTCCTCAGAGGAGTGATTTGGGAAATAAACAGGATGAAAAATCCTATAAATAAAGAATGATAATAAGAAGATACTAGCTTACCTATGTTACGATATACCTAATCTTTATCCTACAATATTTCATTCATTTCTGGCTTGTATCACCAGCATTTACATATTGTTACATGTCGTGTAAGCGGCGTTTGAATTGCGTGGGTGAGTCGCCCCTAGCGAGTTAGTGACCCGCAGAGCCGCTTGAATTGTCTGGAATCTGTTACCAGACGGTTTCTAGCGGCCCCTCCCTTACCCTTGGAGAAGGATCCACGTCTAGAAGATTCTGGACACCGAAATTGCGCGAAGCTATTGCTAGAGCTTTCCTCCCCCGCCTATATAAACGAGCGGACGAGAAGATCGGCCAGTCAGACGCAATATAGGACACCTTCCACAATGGCGTACTACACATAGAAACATATTCGATCAAATAATAATTCATAGTACTTAGCATGTAGCAACCAAGGTCAGAATGATCAGCGCAGAGTGGCGTGGCTCATTCCGGTCCTGAATCGAGCCGAGCTCTTCAGCGACACGGTTTCCGATGCTCCAGTCAAGCGAGATCTATTCGCCTTGGCAACTATATCCATATAAATCTCACATTACTCCAAGCAAAATAAATCCCATAAAATCGCCGTATAGGCTAGGGTATACCAGCTGAACCCAATACCGAATACACACGCGAATTCGCCCACAAGGGGCAAAGACAAGTCCCAGGAAAGGCACACTGGACAGCACCAATAGCTGTCACCAAGTGATGATGATGCCGACCAGTCAGTTTGCGATAATTGGTCCGTGATAGTCAGTCATGTGTTGGACGGTGAGGAGTTAAATTGGGAGGTAGACTGTGAGGAAGTATTGTATTTAATACACAAGTGATCTTCTTGGTGATATAATATTAAAATATATATGTAGTCAATATGCCCATTTCACCAATTAATGTTTTAAAATGGTCAACAAGTTTCTACAGCCAAGCTGTCATTCTCAAGACCAGATATTGACTGATATTGGCGTACTACTGATATTGACTGATATTGACAGTCAATATCTGGTCTTGAGAATGACAGCTTGGCTGTAGAAACTTGTTGACCATTTTAAAACATTAATTGGTGAAATGGGCATATTGACTACATATATATTTTAAGGAAGTATTGTGTCTGCAACTGTGTTAGAAGTGATTATCTGATTAACGTTATAAAAATAATAGTTGTGAAAGAAAATTGTATTTGAAGATTTAGTGATAATTGTGGAGAAGGAAATAAAGTGAAAAGGAGAATTTAATATAACAACTGTGTAATTTTTAAAGTCTAAATAAGTAAGAGGAAACCCCAGTGCTTATCAGTGATAATATTTTAGGAACCCAGTTTTATTGCTGCAATTGGAAAATTTTGAGTTAACTTTAGAATATTTCACTGTTTATCGACTGACTTCAATGGGCTTGTGTTGAGCTATTCTCACGAACGTGTGGTCTTTTCTTGTGATAAATTTGACTGTGATGGGAATCGTTTGTGATGTTGAATTTACATTGACTAAACCACATAGTGATAGGTACTATAATTAGGCTGTCGAGACCAATTATACTAAGTTCCTTAAGGGCATATCAAGAGTGTAAAAAGTTTTGCCAATTTATATGTTTGGAGTACGACCAGATTACTGCATTTTTGTTTATTTATTTATTTAGCTGGTTTTTCAATGTTGACATTTTCCTGTGACCTTTACATTGATATCGCTTTACACCAGTTCTCCCTGTTCTATTCTCCATCTATAAATCCTTCTCCCAAATGCTGCTTAAAATTCCATAATCCAGATTGTTTTCTGGTCTTTATCCTCTTCTGTCAGATGGAATAAATTATAATAATGAATGCAATAGGGGGAAAAAAACAAATATGACAAAATAAAATAAATAGAAGGGCCAACATACATTTTAGTGAGTAATATTAAGAAATTGGGGCTGAAAGTAAACATAAAAAACTAAATATATAGTCGCATATACAAATGCATTATATGTGAATGGATAATGATTGACAAATGAGGTATGCTGTATTTTGAAGTGGATGAATTCAGATACCTAACTGAACTAACTCTCTAGCACTATCGAACCCACAGGTTCATGGCCGCGCGGACATAGGCTCTCCATACCTCCCTATCCTGAGCTAATGTTGTCTTATCCCCTATATTATAAACATCCCACAAGTCAAGGTTAATGTTATTTTCCCATCTCATTCTTGGCATAACCATAGTGCGCTTTTCCCCTGGTTTTCCTACAAGGAGTTTTCAAGCATCTTTCATTCCCCCATTCGTGCCACATGTACTGCCCATCGCAATCTACGAGACTTTATTTGCTCTTATTATATCTGGCTTCCCATAAATATCATATAGCTCACTCTTATGTAGTCATCTCCATTACTTAACTAAGCTAACTTATTTGCGTTTATTTCTCTACATATATCAGCGAGTAACAAATGGTTGCTGATCTCCTCAGAGATACATCTAGTAGACAACAAGGAATTAATTGGATGGCAAATTTTAATTAAATTTTTATCGACGCATCTCATTTAGTCTTGATGTTCTTTTAAGAACTCGAAATTCTTCAGACTAGTCGCTACTGGAGAACTTTTCCTTTTCCTTTTTTTTTCTTTCTTTTTTTTTTTCATCTTAAAAATCCATCATTCTGGGCGTATTTGTTCCCGCTATACTCGGGACAGGATATAAGGAACATAACCACTACACTCAGATTCAACCCAGAAGGTTACTGTATGTTTGGAATAGGGAACTGGGTTGCCATTTTAACAATATTTTCTTGAGAGAAATCCTTATATAAAACTGAAGATTGCAACACAGCAATTACATAGTTATAAGTTGCAGCCGTCCAAGCCACCCCCTCTCAAAGAAAAAAAAAACAGTTACCACTTGTCACTGAGCTCGTGCGGATCTGTACTATCCTGTGTGGAAGTGTCGACTCTCATATTTACTATACAACTAGTCTGCATGCCGTAAACGAAAAACTTCTTCTTCTTGTAAGCCCATGTTTTCCCTTAACAGAGATTTAGGTGCTCTCCCCCTACAGGGTAGAATTCGAACCTTAGTAATTTAGTTACTTATTTTCGTATAGATGTCATTTGAATGGTCCGTGTTCAGCGTTCCGCCTCATACTGACATCTAGGAAACCAAGGTAGTACTAGGAAGGGAAAATTCGGTAAATTTTGCTTAGAGACCTTCTCATTCAGGCTTAAGGATCTTTTACGAGCCTGAAAATCTTCAGACTCGGGACCCACGGCTTAAAGTCCCTCCCGGAGGACTTGCTCCTTGGATTTTTCCATCCTAAAAAAATCCATCGACCCCGGCCGGGTTTGAACCCGCAACCCTCGAGACCAGAGGCAAGGAGCATAACCACTAGCCCACCGCGGCCGATAAAAAATATATTTTTTAAATGTATAGTACATAGATTTGGAAAAAGTACTGCAAACCTTGCCCCTCCACCCCTCCCTAAACAAACATACCGTTATTATAAGTTTGGCAACATCTACCCTCTGTACGTAGGTGGACACTGACGTAGCCCATAAGGTTTGTAGTAACTTCTTGGGTTGAATTAGAGTGTAGAACACCGAGTACTATACTAATAGTACAACTACTGCTACTACAATCATACTAACTCACTGGAGATATTTAACCTGAAGCTTCATGGCCGCGCGTACATAAGCTCTCCTACATACCTGCTCTGAGCTAATGCTTTCCAATCATTCCCTGTATAATTAAAACCATTCTCATATTTCATTCTTGCCTAACTATTTGGCGCTTTTCCTCTGGTTTTCCTACTAGAAGTTTCTATAACTCTCTTTCATACCCCATTTTTGCGACTAGTGCCCATAGCAGTCTACGAGATTTCTGCTGCTACTATTACCAACCCCTCCAGCATTAATGCTGTTTATAGTATGTATTGAAACAATTAGAAATATAATTCGGCCGGGAACTTTAGCGGTCCAACTTGCAGCCAATATGATTTATTATTAACCCTTCTAGGTAATACTGGGCTTTCTCTTTCGGCCTCTCTTCTTTCCCTGCTCTTAATTACTCAAATTGTTCCCCTAGTTCTTACTACTACTACTACTAATAATAATAATAATGAAAGTAAGGCCTCAGCTGGCCCTTTGGGTAGTGGGAGGTTAAGGCTCCCACTTTTTCTGGACAATCGGCACTTGATGTCAGCCCTGCGAGACGGTCGCTTTTACCCCCAGAACAAGTGTCTGGTACTCATTTCCGTTAGAGGCTGAGTCGACCCCAGGACCACAGTACCGCCAGAAGGTTTGGATCAGTTTAAAAATCCTGACCCCACCGGGACTGGAACCCTCGACCTTCCGGCTTGTAGCGCAAAGCCTTAAACACTGTTCCCTGCTCGGAACTCAGCTCCGTGTGTCTGAAAGGAATTTGCTGTCTCAGCTGTTAGTACTATGAGAGAAGCATAGAAAATTGTACCCCCTCCCACTCCCCACACTTCTCCCCGCAAACACACAGAGCTTGGTCTCGAGCTGTACGCTATGGCGTGCCCCACTACTGCTACTACTACTACTTCTACTACTACTACTTCTTCTACTACTACTACTACTACTACTACTACTACTAAAAGTAAGGCCTCAGGTGGCCCCTGGGGTAGTGGGAGGTTAAGGCTCCCACTTTTTCTGGACAATCGGCACTTGATGTCAGCCCTGCGAGAAGGTCGCCTTTACCCCCAGAACAAGTGTCTGGTACTCATTTCCGTTAGAGGCTGAGTCGACCCCAGGGCCACAGTACCGCCAGAAGGTTTGGATCAGTTTAAAAATCCTGACCCCACCGGGACTGGAACCCTCGACCTTCCGGATTGTAGCGCAAAGCCTTAAACACTGTTCCCTGCTCGGAACTCAGCTCCGTGTGTCTGAAAGGAATTTGCTCTCTCAGCTGTTAGTACTATGAGAAGCATAGAATTGTACCCCCTCCCACTCCCCACACTTCTCCCCGCAAACACACAGAGCTTGGTCTCGAGCTGTACGCTATGGCGTGCCCCACTACTGCTACTAACTACTACTACTACTACTACTACTACTACTACTACTACTAAAAGTAAGGCCTCAGCTGACCCTTGGGGTAGTGGGAGGTTAAGGCTCCCACTTTTTCTGGACAATCGGCACTTGATGTCAGCCCTGCGAGAAGGTCGCCTTTACCCCCAGAACAAGTGTCTGGTACTCATTTCCGTTAGAGGCTGAGTCGACCCCAGGGCCACAGTACCGCCAGAAGGTTTGGATCAGTTTAAAAATCCTGACCCCACCGGGACTGGAACCCTCGACCTTCCGGCTTGTAGCGCAAAGCCTTAAACACTGTTCCCTGCTCGGAACTCAGCTCCGTGTGTCTGAAAGGAATTTGCTGTCTCAGCTTTTAGTACTATGAGAAGCATAGAATTGTACCCCCTCCCACTCCCCACACTTCTCCCCGCAAACACACAGAGCTTGGTCTCGAGCTGTACGCTATGGCGTGCCCCACTACTGCTACTACTACTACTTCTACTACTACTACTTCTACTACTACTACTACTACTACTACTACTAAAAGTAAGGCCTCAGGTGGCCCCTGGGGTAGTGGGAGGTTAAGGCTCCCACTTTTTCTGGACAATCGGCACTTGATGTCAGCCCTGCGAGAAGGTCGCCTTTACCCCCAGAACAAGTGTCTGGTACTCATTTCCGTTAGAGGCTGAGTCGACCCCAGGGCCACAGTACCGCCAGAAGGTTTGGATCAGTTTAAAAATCCTGACCCCACCGGGACTGGAACCCTCGACCTTCCGGCTTGTAGCGCAAAGCCTTAAACACTGTTCCCTGCTCGGAACTCAGCTCCGTGTGTCTGAAAGGAATTTGCTCTCTCAGCTGTTAGTACTATGAGAAGCATAGAATTGTATTCCCTCCCACTCCCCACACTTCTCCCCCCAAACACACAGAACTTGGTCTCGAGCTGTACGCTATGGCGTGCCCCACTACTGCTATTGCTACTACTACTACTACTACTACTACTACTACTACTAAAAGTAAGGCCTCAGGTGACCCTTGGGGTAGTGGGAGGTTAAGGCTCCCACTTTTTCTGGACAATCGGCACTTGATGTCAGCCCTGCGAGAAGGTCGCCTTTACCCCCAGAACAAGTGTCTGGTACTCATTTCCGTTAGAGGCTGAGTCGACCCCAGGGCCACAGTACCGCCAGAAGGTTTGGATCAGTTTAAAAATCCTGACCCCACCGGGACTGGAACCCTCGACCTTCCGGCTTGTAGCGCAAAGCCTTAAACACTGCTCCCTGCTCGGAACTCAGCTCCGTGTGTCTGAAAGGAATTTGCTCTCTCAGCTGTTAGTACTATGAGAAGCATAGAATTGTACCCCCTCCCACTCCCCACACTTCTCCCCGCAAACACACAGAGCTTGGTCTCGAGCTGTACGCTATGGCGTGCCCTACTACTGCTACTACTACTACTTCTACTACTACTACTTCTACTACTACTACTTCTACTACTACTACTTCTACTACTACTACTACTACTAAAAGTAAGGCCTCAGGTGGCCCCTGGGGTAGTGGGAGGTTAAGGCTCCCACTTTTTCTGGACAATCGGCACTTGATGTCAGCCCTGCGAGAAGGTCGCCTTTACCCCCAGAACAAGTGTCTGGTACTCATTTCCGTTAGAGGCTGAGTCGACCCCAGGGCCACAGTACCGCCAGAAGGTTTGGATCAGTTTAAAAATCCTGACCCCACCGGGACTGGAACCCTCGACCTTCCGGCTTGTAGCGCAAAGCCTTAAACACTGCTCCCTTCTCGGAACTCAGCTCCGTGTGTCTGAAAGGAATTTGCTCTCTCAGCTGTTAGTACTATGAGAAGCATAGAATTGTACCCTGTCCCATTCCCCACATTTCTCCCCGCAAACACACAGAGCTTGGTCTCTAGCTGTACGCTATGGCGTGCCCCACTACTGCTACTACTACTACTACTACTACTAATAGTAATAATAGCAGTAGTGTGTTTAATAATAATAATAATAATAATAATAATAATAAATCGTTTCATGAAATTGAATTGATTATGAACTTATGAGAAACATAGACTTTATAAAAATTATTTAACTTTAAATACGAGTATATTGCTCCTTTCGCATATTTTTACCTAACGTCATTGAGTGTCAGGCTTAGAAAGCCCTTGGCCTACCAGCCGGCTGCTGGTCCTGCATCCACATGTGTTAATCAAAGAAGTAGGGGTGACTTGTAGTCAGCATGTCGGGTTCCTCAGCTGTTATAGGTGGTTTTGTCGAGCAGGCGGCGCTTCTTATTGGAGCTCCCGAAATTCGTCTCGATCCTGAGTGGGTATCGGTCCTATATTGACCGAAATTCATTGAGAGAATTTCTTCCTCCACTGGGACACGAATCAATACAAGTCCCATATCTCTGCTCCAAGGTAAACAGCTCGGTTACGGCGTGGATCTTTCGCATACACTTAAGATATCTTGGAGAAAATGTGACTTATCTATCACTGTTGAAATCTAGCCGTTAGGAAATGCGGCGGATGTCGCGCCCTCTTGAGTAAAAGTAAATTGGTACCCAATTTGAGACTGGGTGGTAGCTATTTCAGGGGATCCATGGCGAAGATTTAACTAATATGTGTAAAAAAAAAATATATATATATATATAAAACAGGCGAGTCTTTATACCATTTGGTTTCAAATCATGGTCTCTTACTTCAACAGAGGAGCAAATATTATTATGGGATGAGAATAATGTAAAAACATGACAGTTCTGCTTTGTTGCCAATAAGTGGATTCACTAGTTAATTATTTTATGTAAATGACCTTCGCTGGCACTGACGAACATAGGGATTCTAGTCCGCGCGGGCTTAAGTTTACCATAGATCCCTATTCTAAATTAATATTTTCAAATACTGGCCTGTATTATTTACCTCCCTCAAAATCACGATAAATATTATTCTCCCACTTCATTCTTGGCCTACATTATGACTTTACTTGTGGCGTTCACACAAAAAAAAGTATCCACCCCTCTCTTTCATTCCCCATTCGTGCCACATGCCCTGTCTTTTGCAGTCTTGGAGACTCAACCGTTGTTATTGTATCAGGTTTCTTCATTCTCAAATGCTTGCAATATTTTCTTCTTTCCTAAAGTAACACTCCATGTAGTATAACTGAAAGAATAACCGTTATTTATATATTTTTGGTAATATTTTAGAAAGATTGTAACGACAAGAGTCCATGCAATTCGTAATAAGATATATTTTTATTAATTTCTAATTTCTTACCTACATTTTGCTCTTAATGGTAATGCTGTTTTGTGGTAATACACAATTTCAAATGCCTAGGGTAGTATTTTTAGAAAGTATTTTAGTATTTTTTCGGTTTAATTATTTAGGACTTTTATTGGTTTTTATAATTATGTTGTTGTTAGCAGTGTTTTAGAGCCTAAACACCGAAGTTATTTAACATTTCTTCCTTTAAGAGGTAAGTTATCGCTCAATTTCAGAAGTGGTTATAAATCATGATATTTCAAGGTGGTGAATTGGCATTATGGTTATCATATGTAGCAATTTACTTGTCAAAACGATTCATGAGAGAAGTATGTTCGTATCGTTCGATCACAGCTAATAGCCTAACGGTCTCTCGCCTATATGTTATACTTAAGTACTTCAATGTATCGAAATATATTGTAAATTATAACACCCATATTTTAGCCATTAATCTATTAAGATTAAAAATAAACTCTATTGAACGGCTGTGGTCTGAATAAGGTGACCAAAACTGCATTTACCTTTATTAACTCACTAACTTATTTATTTACTAACACACTGCACTATCGGACACGAATCCTCATGGCTGCGAGGATACAAGCTCTCTATACATCCCTATTCTGAGCTAATATTTTCCAATCATTTCCGTATAATTCACCTTCCTCAAATCATGGTTAATGTTATTTTTCCATCTCATTTTGGTATATCTTCTGGGCACTTTCCCTATGGATTTCCTGCAATAAGTTTCCATTCCCCTCTTTTATTTCTCATTGGTGCCACATGTTCCACCCAAAAACTAACTCCAAGCGCGACAGGCCTAGAAGGTCCTTGGCTGACCAATCGGCTGCTGGTCTCACATCTACATGTGTTAATCACAGAGGTAGACGATCATCTAGTTAGTGTAGAGGTGGCATGTGGTCAGCATGTCGGATCCCCCAACTGTTATATCTGGTATTCTCAACCTGGAGTCGCTACTTATTGTAGTTACCCAAATGCCTCATGATGCTGGGCGGGCACCGGTCCCATACTGACCGAAATACAATAAGAAAAATTTCTTCCCCCATGGAGACTCGAACCAGCGCAAGTCCCGTAGCTCTGCACTAAGGCTTATGCCTTAACCACTCGGCTACGGTGCGGGACCATGTTCCACCAGTCGAGATTTAATTTTTTTTATTATAGCCCTATCATAAGATCATATAGATCACTGATGTGTTGTTTTCTCCATTCATTCGCATCTGTACTCCGCTCTTTGGTCCAAAAGTTTTGTCCAAGGACTTTATTCTCAGATACTCACTTTTGTTTTTTTTTTTTCTCTGATAGTTTTTTTTTTTTCGCATCCATGTATAACTGGAAGATTCGCCGTTATTTTTAGGGTTACTTCTTTTAGAGATGTAGGAATGGCAAGAATCCCTGTTAGTATAAATTTGTATGCGTTTCTTTAATGTTCAATTTCTTCTGCGTCTTATTACTGTTGTTAATAGCGTTCTTCTTTCAATATTTTGATTATATCCTTAATAACGTCCACCGCTGTGGTCTCGAGGTAGCGTGCTGCCTTGTCACGCAGCGGGTCCGGGTTCGATCCCCGGTCGGGGCTGTTTTTCTGGGTGAGGTTTTTATCGGAGTTTTTCCTCACCTGTAAGACAAATGTCAGGAAAACTTTAAGGCCCAAACGGTCCCCGAAATCATATGGCCATCAACCTTATCATTATCATCCTTACCATTATCATTATCATCATCATCCTTCACCGGTGTGAAAAGCAACGGGAAGCTACCACACTTACACAATTCCCTAGTAAAGCTGCAAGCATAGCATGAAAATTCTATGATTGCAGTGAAGGACCTGCCTTCGGGCAGAATAACTATGGATGGATCCTTAATAACTGTCTTAATTCTATGTGCCCATGTATTAAGTTTACATTATTAAGACATTGCCAAACATGTACAATGTATGTTGGGAATAAAATAATCACCGATTAAGAAATCTTGAGTTAAAAATATCCTGAATTATTTGTGATCAGGTTATAAAGTTTTTTATACAATCCATAATTCTGCTTGATGGAATGCGTCATGATAATCACATGACCCTCTGCTTGCGGTGGCGTCAGTCGACCTTAACATTCTGGTGTTATGCCACGGGTTAGGTAAAGTAATCAATCATTCGATCGTTAGGGGATTTCTTGCGTACTATCTTTTTAGATATTTTGCCCGAAAAACTGAGAATTAATATGTAAACATTGATTTGACGGGAAGCTGTGGACCAATTCCAAAGACTGTCATGTTTCCATGGTAAGAGATATATTAATTTGTGAACTGCACCATGCGTGTATAGACCCGAGACTCATTAAATCTCTCTCTCCGGGCTGTTAATTGGTCGAGACGGTCAGCGTGAAATCAGTCAAGCTCAAAGCCGGCAGCATATTATCTGATGTATTGCTGATCAACCAGCACCTGTTCTGTTCCTACTTTCTACTTTCATTAACATGTATATTCGGCTATTTGCTGAGTGAATTAAGTTCTTGGACCACAACTCGTAATATTATGTTGCAATTAATGGTGTGAAGCAGAAAAATTATTATTTCAGATAACATCTAAACTAACACTCAGTTTGGAATTTTTATTGGAATAAAATTCAGTAAAATCAGTAAAAGTTGTTAATATGTAATCAAAAACTAGAAACATAATATTCTATTTATATTAAAAATAATATTTGTGAATTTATGAATGTGTTACGTGAGATGGACAGGTCGTAAATTTTTAAGGGGTGACAGTAGAAATGCTTTCAGAATATTTTGGGTCTTTTCGGGGAGAGAGAGAGGGATAATGATGACATGAATTGAAGGGTGATGAGTAGATACCGGATTATATGCAACATAACCTGGAAGTATGAATGCAAATGCGCATGAAAAATGCTTAAAATATGCATGAAAAATGTTAATATATGCAATACCAGATAACAAAAATAATTATTATTACTTTATTAGATATTTTATTTCTAAATTAACAATAATAATTAATATTTTTATTATCTATTTATTAATATTATAATGTATCACTAATAAATGATAAATTATCAATCAGTATCAGGCAAAAGTATTGTTCACAAATTAAAATATTCTATATTTTGCTACTATTATAAACAGAAACAATCGGGTACTGTTCCAAATGTTCGGTATTAAGGTTGTGTCTTCGATCGCTCAAAATATGTTTATAACCAGAAAAGGACCGTTCTACGTCAACTGAAGTAATTGGGCAGTATTTGAATTTGGGTGCTATTTTGGCACTTATTTCTAGCAAAGCTCGCCCGTTCCATTTGTATATTGATTTGACACAAAGGTTCAAAGCCTGGGTTATCGTTCAAAATGTTTTCAAACCATTCTTTAAGTTCGCTCGGTAATACTTCGGCAATAAGGAGTTCAGTTGTCGGATTTTATCCATTAACTGAGTAGATTCAATCAACGCCAAACCTTAAGTTTCAAGCTTTTTAATAGTTGCAGGTATATGGGGAAAATGAGTGCTAATCACAGTTATTTTTTTAATACTGGAATCGTTAAATGCTTACTTGCACTGACGAACTGCCAAAGCCTCTGTACTTTCGAAATCGTTTACTACACTTTTGATGTCCTCGAAATGTTCGTTGTAAAACAACACATATTTTTAAAATGTTGTAAATATAGCACAAAAAATAAGCAGTATCACTAGTTAATATGCAATAATAGGTGAAAAGGGTCTAAATATGCAAATGCATATGCAACATGCAAATGCATATAATCCTGTCTTTAGTGATAGAGCTAAAAGAATAAAAATAAGGTTTGCTTAATTGCTATGGTCTTGTTTGCCACAGCGTGAGAGCAAAGACTCTATTAAAAAAATAAACTAAGTTGCTCTTACCTTAACATCCTTGATACTGGCAATCAGGTCGGTCGTGAATGTGGTGTTTGCAGGAGATGGTTTATTTTTTACACTTGGAAATATAACACCTCTGCTTCTCGTTGTTCCTCGGTTGGCTCCTGTAGTTGATGTAGGCGGTGTTGACGTACTGGAGGATTGACTACCGAGGCTACTTGTTACGAAAGAAGATGTAGTTTGCGTTGCATGACTACTTGTAGTCCCTGGTGTAGTTATAGTTATTGATGATGAAGGTGGTTGGGTTGGATTTTCGGTAATCGTTACCATCTCTTCTTGTGGCAGTACAACTGAATATCTATTTGGGTCATATTCAACTAGCCTATCTATCGTGGGATCAAGTAACAATTCAGCTGGTACCGGCCTTTGTGCTATAGTTGCAACGTCATCTTCTTGTTTCTTTAACCTCTTTTCTACAAGATCCAAATTTGCAATGATTTTATTAGCTTTTGTCCTGAGGTCTGCATGGATATCGCTAATTGCTCTCTCTTTGCCTCTGAGTTTGCGTAAGAAGTTCGTCAGATTTTGGTACAAGATCATCAACAGAACTTTTTGTCCCTACTACAACATCCCATACTTCATCCATCTTCTCCGATACGCTCAGTATTGGATGCATCTGTTTTACGAGAGTATCGAGCTTGCTGTTTTTGATTGTCGTTATTGAAGGGATGGTTGTTTTGTTTCTGTATATTTGTGGGATTACTGGTGTCGTTTCTGGTTCTACAACTGCTTCATGAACGTCTGACACCAGATTAAGAACTTTACCAAGGTTTTCTGATACCAAATTAATGTGAAATTGTAATTTCCTATCAACATTGCTTGTAGCAGTCTTCAGTCCTTCCAGTTCCCTTGAAACGTGAGTCATAACTTCAGCATTTAATACTTTTGTAATGTCAACAACGTTCATGCTTATTGGTTTCTTTTCACTTGCTTCTGCATTGATATCATCAGCTGGGAGGAAGTTTGTATCCAGTTGATTTTTTAGACCAACCAATTTGTTATCGATGTCACTGACTTTTTGGTCTAGTGAAACAAGCCTCATATCCAGTGTATCGACGATTTGACTGTCAGGTTCACCAGAATTAGAAGTGATAATTCTAGGTGTTCCAGAAGGCGATGAACTGCTGTTATGTTCATTATTTGGATCGTCGTCTTGATGAAACAATTTCAAGTCTAGTGTCCTCAGCTTAGCAATGACAGAATCTGTTTTATCGATATTGTCGGTAACTCTGGAATCTAACATCTCGACTCGCCTCATCAAATGTTCTACAGCTTTGTCAAGGTTCTCTATTCGCTGAAGTTTTGACTCCAGTGTTGATACTATTACTTCAAATACGTTGAAGAGATACTGCTCCCTGAAATAAAGAAAAAAAAACATAGTTTAGAGAGTATTTTAGTAAAATTGCAGGAGTTATTAAATGTAAAAAAGAAAATTAATCCACACATAGGCCTACGTAGAAAGGAAATATTCAATGAGAAGCAAGAAAAAAAGACGACAGCTTAGAATTATATGACAATACACAAGTGGAAAATAAATTGAACAAAAAAATCAGAATAAAGTCAATGTTTTGCCTGGAGATTACGATGGCAAGCTTTTATTAAGGCTCTTTGCTAAAGGATGGAATAATTGAATACCACTACTATAGAAGTTAACAAAAAACTGATGACTATAATAATCAACAATGAAAAATTCTTAAAAAATAAAATAAAAACTTGCAACCCGTCTCTTGCACCATATTAGATTATTAATAATATAAGATTAAAATTATATATACATACAAATGCCCCAGGTTGTAATTCCGATATTTCTGGTGTTCTCTCCTGGCATGACGTACTTGTAACCAACTTCTGAGATTTGGGAAGACAGGGTTACGCTGCCCCGATGATATGAGGGTTGATGAGGATGGTAATGATGCGCCAGGAGAGGCCTTAAACTAAACTTAAGCTAATTAGGCGGATGTGATATTGATGATAATGTTGGCGTTTGGGGACCGTTTGGGCCTTCACGTTTCCTGACATTTATCTTACAGGTGAGGAAAAACCCCGAAAAAAACCTCACCCAGGACACTTGTCCCGACCGGGGATCGAAACCGAGCCCGCTGCGTGACAAGGCAGCACGCTACCTCGAGACCTCAGCGGTGGATATATATATATATATATATATATATATCGAGTTTTACGTTTTTTTGAAATAATAATAATAATAACAATAATAATAGTAATAATAATAGACCCTAATAATAATAATAATGATTGGCGTGAGTTTAAGAAAATAACTGTATAAATCATGCATTGTGCTGTCAAAGTGAAATAGAGAAAAATATATATTATATGTAGAAATGGCAGGACAATAATATCACGGGTTGTTTAACAATAAAATCTCGCACTACAAGTGTTACAGGATGGTGTACGTGATGTGATCTGAAATTGAAAGTGATTCTAACACTCAGTCAACTGTAACCATATCTCTCAGAAACAGTCTGATTCTCATAATAAATCAACTTCTTTCTGGCTGCTACTTTCAGTTCCCATTTGTTAGCACTATTAGAAGAAAGTTGGAAATTGTGAACTCATTTCATGTTGAATTCATTTCAAATTCTCAACTATCACTTTTATTAGCGAATTCCGAAGGAATGTAGAACTATTAAGATGATTCTCATGAAAATATTTAAAATTAAAATATACGAATCTTAATCGATCCTACCTACTAGACGCCAAAAATGGCCTTTATATATATATATATATATATGTGTGTGTGTGTGTGTGTGTTTATATATGTTATATTGTAGATTTTGGCTGATATAAGTATGATTAAGAAAGTTTTCTTGGGTTTTCCGCGTCATGGATTCAAAGTTGGCCTTTAGCCACTGATTCCAAAGTTTCGGCATAATTGATAACGATATGTGGGGTCATGTCGAAACGTCGGAGTCAGTTGCTAGAGGCCGACCTTGAATCCATGACGCGGAAAACCCAAGAAAACTTCCTTAATTATATATATCTTCATCCATAGTAATTCTGCCTGAGGGCAGATTTTTCAGTGCAATCATAGCATTTCCATGCTATGCTTTGCAGCTTTACTAGGGAATTATAGGTGTCGTAGCTTCCCGTTCCTTTCCACACCGGTGAAAGATGATGATAATGATGGCCGGATGATTTTCGGGGTCCGTTGGGCCCGAAGCATCCTGATATTTGTCTTACAGGTTAGGAAAAAAACCCGAAAAAAACTCATCCAGGAGCCTGTCCCGACCGGGAATCGAACCCGGGCCTGCTGCGTGACAAGGCAGCTATATATATATATATATATTAATCCATAGTAATTCTGCCCGAGTGCAGATCTTTCACTGCAATCATAGCATGAAAATGCTATGCTTTGCAGCTTTACTAGGGAATTACAGGTGTGGTAGCTTCCCGTTGCTTTCCACACCGGTGAAGGATGATGATGATAATGATAAGGATGATGATGATGGCCGGATGATTTTCGGGGACCATTGGGCCCTAAGCTTCCTAACATTTGTCTTACAGGTGAGAAAAAAACCCGAAAAACCTCACCCAGGAGCCTGCCCCGACCGGGAATCGAACCCGGGCCCGCTGGCTGACAAGGCAGCTATATATATGCATTCTATAGTATACGTTGTAATCGAGGGAGCAGTGTGTCCAGTCTCCGCTACGAATCCTGCACTCGACGCGCGCCGGCTTGCTTGATTTAATAGTACAAAATGTATTACATATAGGCCTAATCTTATCTTATAATTAATAATGCAACTTCTGTTTCCAGTGACGAGAGGTTGACTAAGCTTCAGTCATGTAGTAGAGGTCACTCTGAACTCTGAATGGCGGTCAGATGTAAACAATAGCAGGTTTCAGACTTACAAAGTATACTTCGGTGGAACATAAAAGTTGCGCACTAACTTCGGAACATTTGGAGTAAAATCCTAGCCCCGATGAGTTATTGATGACAGTGTGTGGGGGTCGTGATTTAGAACAACTTCTTGATTTAGTATTTTTTAAATTACATTTGTAGGATATACCACAAATGAAATTAATATATTTAACGCAAGCCACTTTAAATACAATTCATCATCATCATCATCCAGGGATTAAGTCTGTTGGCTCGTTCCGGTTTCATGAAAGCTAGAATTGTTAAAATTGTTCAGACCACCTTCTGTGTGGGCGTCCAACATTTCTCCTTCTGTGCGGTTTATAATTTAGTAATCATTTTGGAAATCTTCCTTCTTTAAATACAATTCACTCACCCAAATGACAGACTTATTGACATAATATAAAATAACATAATAGGGAAGCAGGGGACCCCTTTTGGCAAGTGTTAGACACTCGCTCTCCACCTCTGGGTCTCAAATTCGGTTTTCGGTCATACCATGCGTGGTTGCCGAATCGGATTCAGGGCATGTTTTTATCGGGTTTCTACCGTTTTCTCCAGGTAAAATCTCCATTCCTTCACTTTTCCATACTTATCGAATTCATTTCATCTGGCCTGTGTTGGTCAGCCAGAATCCTTGTTTTTCACAGATCTTCATTAACAGGGGATTAATATCATTTCATCCCTCGACCTGGCATTACGCTGGATTCGAATTGATGTTTACTCTATTAGAATGCGGAAACACTAAAAACATTTAACAAAATAATCGTAACAAATAAAATAGTTCCAAAAACGATAAACGCAGAAAATAATAATTCGGGGGGGATTACTCGTACATTGAGAGTTGTTACCTACCAGTAGTGTAGATGGAGTGGAGCAGGTGCTATTGTAGGGCATTAGTGTAAATGAGCTTAAATGCTATGCAGCTGAACAAGTAGGCTATATTCCGTATTTTGTATTAGCTATAAATATTCATCTAAGAAACCTTTCTTAATTTTTTGCTTTATTTTATCTTATTCCATGTTTTGTTAGTTTTAGCTAATATTAGACCACATCCACATTGTCCTTTGTTTAGTCTATATTTTAATAATATTTTTAAGCTGTAATAATTATGAACTTTTATATGATTTTATGTTCGCTGGTTGGGTAGAAGAGAATGTCTTATAGCCAACTCTACCAGCTTAAATAAAGTATTATTATTATTACTAAATTATAAGAGATTAAATAAACATTTTCATTAACGTTATAAAAGGAAAATTCATAACATTGGAGATATGTATTGTATGTTTTATTGAAAAATACCAATGAAAAGAGTTATTCTGTTTCACGTCCGTGTGAACTTGGTAAAATTAAGTCAATACTCCCCTAACTATAAGTAAAATGCACGAATAAATAACGTTTCGTTGTATATTAAAAAAAACATTTATTTGCGATCGAATGTCATTAAGACATATGGTTGAGAAGTTATCTCAAAAGATTCGTATTTTAAATGAGCACACATAACTTATTACTTCATTTCTTTCGTCTGTATTAATTTCCTCTTTTTTTTTCTAGATGTGCCGTAAATCAGGGTAACTTTGAAAAGTTTTGTACGAGTTCTGTATATGAAATGCTGGATTTCCTATTTTATCTGATGAGTCCAAATCTTTAAGATTAGTTTTTGAACACCGTTCTGATAACTATTGAAAATAAAATTGTACAGACGTTCAAGAAATACTCGTTGGTCCTCAACGCTGATGATAAACGAAGTCTGAAAGGCCTACACAATTTAAGCAATATTTGAGAATAGGCGATTTCATGGCGCAAGCGGTTAGACTCTCGCCTCTCACCGCTGCTGGGGTCGCGAGTTTGCGTCTCGGTAACTTCATGAGGATATCGTGGTGGAATAAAAGGAATGTGGGCAGGTTTTTCTCGGGGTTCTCCCGTTTTCCCCTGTCACAAATTGCATTCCTTCTCCACACATCCATTTCGTTCATCTACCTCATTGATGGTGCGTCAGGCGTGGTCGGCCGCCATCCTTGATATTGAATGTAAAGAACTTCATTGCATTTCATTCCTCGACCCGGTCCTGAGTCGGACACGAGTTGAGGAGGAATTAGGACGACTGGGTAACTCGGTACTGTTTGTATAATTTTTATTTGACTGATTGGTTGAATGTTTTCTTTAATACAATGGATTTGAAACGAATCATTAACTATAATGACTGTAATTAATGAAAATCAATAGCGGAGCATTTAACGGTTATAGGCGTTTACGCCCCTGAAGAGGGAAAGAAATAGGAGTCAGAATTATTTTATGAATGTCAGAAAATAGTAGATATATTCAGTAAATCGATAATACGTATTATAATAAGAGCTGATTTCAATGCCAGAGTGGGAAATACCCCGATACTGAAGATTATAGGAAGGTTTGGAGAATCTCATTGAAATAAAAATGACTAAGAGCTGAGATTAATTAATTTGGTGTGCTTGTTTAATTATTCATTTTGCGATGTTAAGTTTCTCTTTATATATTTCTCTTGATTCTTCTGTATACTGACGCAATCATCATCATCATCATCATCATCTGCATTCATGGATTAGGTCTGTTGACCCGTTCCGACTTCAGCCCATCTCTTTCTAGGTCTGCCCATCCGGCTTTTCTTCTGCTGAAGTTTATGAGTAAGTTATTTTTTACTAGTAGAGGTTACCAGCCTCTAGCCAAACCCCTCTTCCTAGAGAAGTTGCCTTCACTACGGCTTTGGGGACTTCTCTTCTCCCCACGTAACCCTGTGGACGGGGCCCTACCCAGGTACTACCCACTGGGCGAGTGGGACCTGGAGCTCACAAAAGGGCAGGGGCGCCTACTCCCTGGAATGGACTACCTCTTTCAAGAGTACCACTCTGTTACCCTATCTGACGCAATCAAGTTATATAAAAGCCTGTTTCTCTCCAATTTCTTATTCCTTCGTACCACATTTTTAATCTTTTTTTTTTTTTACTTATATTACTGTCCACCACTGTGGTCTCGAGGTAGCGTGTTGCCTTGTCACGCAGCGGGCCCGGTTTCTATCCCCAGTCGGGGCAGTTTTCTAGGTGAGGTTTTTATCGGGGTTTTTCCTCACCTGTAAGACAAATGTCAGGAAAACTTTAAGGCCCAAACGGTCCCCGAAATCATATGGCCATCATCATCATCCTTATCATTATCACCATCATCCTTCACCGGTGTGGAAAGCAACGGGAAGCTACCACACCTACACAATTCCCTAGTAAAGCTGCAAGCATGGCATGAAAATGATTGCAGCGAAGGACCTGCCTTCGGGCAGAATTACTATGGATGGGCCATATTACTTTCTAATTTGTTTCCTGCGCTGCTTGTACAATACGTTTTAATATTCTCCCATTATTTGTCTGCTTTAAACGGTTCCGTGGCGGAAGCGCTTAAACGCTGGGGTCCCAAGATCGAATCTCGGTCACTCCATGTGGGTTTCGTGGTGGACGAAACGGAGTCTGGGCACATTTTTTTCGGGGTTTCTCCTGCTTTCCTCTATCACAATTCCATTCCACTACTTTCTCTATACTCATTTCATCCATTTCATTTCATTCATCTGCCCCTGTGATGGTGCGTCAGGCAACCTTATAGGGGTTCATCTCATCTCATCCGTCGACACGAGTTGAGGATATTTATTTATCATTTGTCTGCTTTATGCTTCATATCGTGATATCGGTACATATATTTTAAGCCTTTATTGGTATAGAGGCGGCTCCGTGGCGCAAGCGGTTGGACGCTCATCTCACCGCTGGGTCCCGAGGTCGAGTCTCGGTCACTCAATGTGGGTTTCATTGGTGGACGAAACGTAGTCTGGGCAGGTTTTTCTCGAGGTTTCTCTCTTTTCCTCTGTCGCAAATTTCTTTCCACCATTTCTCATTCATTTCGTTTATCTGCTCCGCTCATAGTGCATCTGGTGTGGTAGCCTGCCATACTTGATATTTACAGACCTCCAATGTAAGAGGCTTTGTGCATCTCATCCTCCGACCCGACCATGTGTCGGAAACGAGCTGAAGAGGAGGTATTTATTATTGGTATTGAGTTTTTTTATTCTACCTTTCTTTAATAAATCCTTTTTTATAAGCTTGTACTTAAAATTTTGTTTGAGTCTTTTTTATCTTATCCGATTCCGATTGAGGGTCTTTCCACTTTTCAGCGGTTGCCATTTTACAAGCCGGCTGCTGGCCCTTCACATCCACATGTGTCAATCACAGAGGTAGATGATCAACAGCCAGTGTAAGGGTGACATGTGGTTAGCATGTCGAGTCCCCCAGCCGTTATAGCTGGTTCCTCAACCTGGAGCCGCTACTTATTGTAGCTACCCAATTGCCTCACGATGCTGGGTGGGCACCGGTCCCATACTGGCCGAAATACCATGAGAAAATTTCTTCCCCCATGGAGACTCGAACCAGCGCAAGTCCCGTAGCTCTGTGCCAAGGCTTCCTACCTTAACCGCTCGGCTTATCCTAAGTTTAAATGTATCCCGTACTAAATAGTTATTTGACTTAATGTTCTCATCCTCTATAACCATTAAGGATGATTTTAGGAAGGTGGATTGTACAGGAATTATTGAGATATGGATATATGGAGAGCTTATATCCGCACAACCATGAACCTCCGGATTTCGTAGTGTGTGTTAGTTATACATCATAAATAATAAAATTGGATACATATAATTTTTTTGTAGATTCAATTCAGTTAAGGGGAGCGAATGGTGAATTTGAATTTCATTTTTTTTTTTTTAGTTTTCATTTGATTGTTTTGAAATTTTTATCACATAGGCCTATATTAGGTACATATAGAAACGTTTCTGTGACGTTTGGTGTTTATATATACAATTGTTTCAGAATTGTGATTTTTAAAACCATTTTTTTAACATTTTCTGAAAAATGCTCCTTACGATGCATTTTAAAATATTTTCTGATGAAATTGAGATTCAGAGTATTTATGATTCCACTAAACTTATTTGCTATGCATATAAATCATAAAGGGAGGATACTGCTTATTTTTCATTTTTTGAAAAATAAAATATTTTTTATCACTCTCATTATTTTTTCCATCTCAATTTAAAAGAACACATGTGTCTTAGACTAATACGAGCATATCAAATGTGAATTAGCATATATTAGAGAGTCTAACCACAAATTTTCACTTTGATAGCATAAAAATTGCATCGTAAGGAGCATTTTAAGTTTTGAAAAAATGCCAAAAAAATGAAAACGGGAAGAAAAAAAAAACGCATATTAAAGTGTAGGTAGTAATGCTGACCACACGTGCAATGGTATATAAACTCTTACGTCACGGACTCAATTTTGCTCCTACAATAAAAATTTTATATAAAAATGATCCTAAAGAATCAGTTATTAAAAAGTAAATAAACAAAAAATGCATTTTTTGTGATTTTTTCAACATTTTCACTATTCGGTCCCCTTAACCCTTAAATTCGCAAACACAAATTTCTTCTGTTAGTTATTTGAATGTGGCGGACCGCAGTGAAAACGGAATCTTGTATAACTGTTATTATTATGTATATTGTATAATTAGACACACATTTAAGTGGTTTCTTTTTGTTCGTTTTCTTCTGATTTATTTAAAATATTAAATTAATTGAACCAACGGATGTATCCAAAAGGATACATTACGAATAACGAAAAAAAGAGTATGAGATATTTGCTGTTTTAGATCTAAATCTAATAATTTCTGAAGTGTCCATCATTGATCTGAAAACAAAATCGTTGCTATCCGATCAGGACAATTTGAATGAAGAGTTTACTTACTTACTTACTTACTTACTCACTGGCACTATCGAACCCGAAGGTTCATGGCCGCGCGGACATAAGCTCTCCATACATCCCTATCCTGAGCTAATGCTTTCCAATCATTCCCTGTATAATCTACTTCCCTCAAATCATAGTTAATGTTGTTCTCCCACCTCATTCTTGGCCTACCAACTGGGCGTTTTCCCTCTGGCTTTCCTACAAGAAGCTTCCATGCACGTCTTTCATTCCCCATACGTGCAACATGTCCTGCCCATCGCAGTCTACGAGACTTAACTGTTCTTATTATATCTGGCTTCCTATAAAGACCATGTAGTTCATTGTTATGTAGTCTTCTCCATTCACCTGTCTGTTCATCTCTCTTTGGTCCAAAAATTTTCCTAAGAACTTTATTCTCAAATACTCGTAATCTCCTTTCCTCCCTTAAAGTAAGAATCCATGTTTCGCACCCGTATAATATAACTGGTAGAATAATAGTTTTATATATTTTCAGCTTAACGTTTTTTGAAAGGAGTTGGGACATCAAAAGTCTCTGCAATGCATAATAGCAAGCATTTCCAGAATTGAGCCTATGTTTAATTTCTTTGTGCATCTCATTCCTATTTGTGATTATTGAATTGTGTATTTGAATTCAGCCACTTCCTGAAAATTTCCCTCATTTGTCATTAGCTGTCCATTTCCATTATATACTGAATTTCTACGTGTGACCATATATTTAGTTTTACTGATATTTACTTCCAGTCCTAATTTCTTAGTGTTACTCAATAGTGTGTGCGTGTTGGCCTTTAGTATCTCCTCGCTATCGGCCAGTAGTACTATATCATCAGCATAAACTAACAGCTTATTAATACCATTGAGTTGTAAGCCTTCCTCATTCTCTAAAGATTTAATGGCATGCTCTAGTACAAAATTAAATAGTAGAGGCGATAGTGCATCTCCTTGCTTCAACCCATTCTGGATTTCAAAAGTGTCTGAAAACTGTTTGCCTACACGCACCCTACTCTTTGAGCCATTTAGACACATTCGTATAAGTCTAACCAACTTTTTAGGAATTCCGAACTCCAGCAGGATACTATATAACTTCTCCCTCTTAATTGAATCATATGCTTTTTTGAAGTCTACATATAGTTGATGTACAGTACCATTATATTCCCATTTCTTCTCTAAAATCTGTCTTATACTGAAAATCTGATCTGTTGTAGACCTGTTTCTTCTAAATGCACATTGATGATCTCTTAGAATGTCATCAATATAGGGAGTAAGTCTGCTTACTAATATATTTGTTAGAATTTTGTACGAAGTTGAAAGTAATGAGATGCCCCTGTAGTTGTTGCAATCAGTTTTATCTCCTTTCTTATAAATTGGTAAGATAATTGATTCCTTCCATTCATCTGGAAGAGCTTCTTTTTCCCAAATCATACTAAGCAACCAGCGTATCTTGTCCATCAATTTTTCTCCCCCTGATTTTATCAGTTCTGCTGGGATCTCATCTGAACCTGATGCTTTATACATCTTCAATTTTTCAATCGCCATTTCAACCTCTAATGCACGTGGCTCTGCGACTAGCATTTCTGCTATCTGTAACTTATCCTCCTCAATGTCCTGTTCTGTATGTACATTTAATAGCTGATTAAAGTAACCTTTCCATCTATTTAATATACTCCTAGAATCTGCAATCATATCCCCATTTTCATTCCGAATTATGTTTGTTCTAGCCTGAGACCCCTTCTTCTCTATCCTAATTCCCTGATATAATTCTCTAATGTTCCTATTTTTTGCATTCATTTCAAGATCATTAATCTTCTCTCTCAAATATTCCCTCTTTTTACTCTTTAGTAACTTGGTGGTTTCCCTTCTAACACTACCCAATTGCTCTAAATTTACCTCATTTGGCTCGTGTAACCATTTCATTTTTGCTACCTTGAACCGAAAGTGCCTTTTTTTCGGTTCAGTTATACATCTGTGTGCTCCTCCCTACTGAAGAACATTTGTGAAGCCTGCCAATGTTCCTGTGTTCCGTGTGGTTACCCCTTCCCCTTTTTGCCCTTTCCTCGCGCATCTCTACTGCGCACATCCCTTCCATTCGCGAACCTGATAAATGCTCGGTTATCTCAACGGACTTCATCATTCGATCGGCTCACTAAGTGGCGTTTGGTTCTTTAGAAAGGGATTCAGTGTGTGAATCCAACTCAAGTGCACCATGAACTTGCGAGGATAACATGGTGAATGAGAAGATGAGCAAGTGGATTGTAACCAAGGGACGGTTAGAGTTGATTTCGTCTAAGCAAACATGGAAGAAGGATTTCCAATAGGACTTAGACATGTATGCGTGTGATAGTTTAAATGGTACGTTATTGTTCTATTATATTTTGGTTACTGTTTGTGACTGATCGACTGATCAGAGATCAATTTATGTTATGTATTCATTATTTGTTTTTTATATAATCCACACTTATTTTCTTATTAAAAGCTTATCTTTTATGTTACGCCCTTTGTCATCATTTAAGAGTTATTATCATTCTCTATCCTATAACGAAGTTAGTTCAGTCCATGCAAGTTATAGTCAGTATTTATGTTTATATGCATGTTCAATTAGGAAAGAAAGATGAATGGTTAGCCGCCTTCTATGGGCCCGAGGCAGGCTGTTTTCTTGTAATTAACTTCATTAGATATCTGGAGCACTTTGCTAAAATACAGCATTACCATAACCCAGCGATCCCGGATGGTAGCAGCTATAAATGGTATTAGATGCGTGGTTTATTCATGGGTAGCATCGTATCTATATCTCTCTCTCTCTACGTACAAAGAGTTAAGCAGAGAGTGGAATAATAATAATACGCGACAAATAGTTAAAGCAGAGCGTGGTTTTACTCGCTACAAATGGTTTGGCAGAGCGTGGTTCGTTCTAAAAAACTTGCCACAAATGGTTTTTCAGAGCGTGGTTAAGGGTTTGGTTTTTTGGGTTTAATTGCGCCCAAAATGGTAGCAAGGCATTCGCTTTGTGTTTTTCATATTGAAAGATATGCTGTATTTAAGTTGAAGTCATTAAGCATTAGTTTACGTGTTTGTTTTATGTTACGTAAACATTAACTCATCTTTCTTTATACCAGAACAGAGACTGATTTATGTATGTAATACTACGTTTGCCTATAGTTGTTTACATCTTGTGTTTATTATACTTAGTAAACATGCCTAGCTGGGTAGATATAATATCCAAAGATAAGCTCGTTCGTGAATTAAGCCTGCTAGGTATAGAAGTTGAAGGTGACGTAAACACATTACGTCAGCGGCTTAAAGATCATTTGAATTCTCTCTCCCAGCCTGAACAAATATTAAAAAGAATCTTCAATGTTGGAAATGTCAGTGGTATGGGCATCTGTCTAGAGAATGTCAATCTTAGTTTACGTAGTTTATTTATATATGTATATATGCTCGTTTGGGATAGTAGAATATAATACTGATGAATATAAGTATTTGGGGCTGATTGTGTCATTCTTTTCGATGTTTGAGTTACTAGAATGAGTTTCTGTATGGGTGGTTCAGGTCTTACTAATGTGACGCAAACTAAATTCTAGAAAAGAGTGAGTAGAAGTTAGTCAGCGTCCATGACCACATTGTAAAATAACATCTCAGGCAGGTCAAAATATGTAATGATATCGAGTAAATTCAAGCATGTTTGTTATAAATGAAAAGAGCTGAATGTTAAAGCTAAATTACTTTGTATTGTGACACATGTTAAATTAGCATGTCTATGGTTCTGCTTTCCTGTTTGCGCCTGTTCTTTGTTTCAGTTACCTTTCCTTAAACATTGGCAGTTCTACAGTCTGTATGCCTGGAGTGTTCGGCAGTCGAGCGCTTGGAGGATCCGGCCGACCCCCGAGTGCCCAGCTGACCGACATAGTGGCTTTGGAACTATGGATTCCTGGAAAGCGGTGGAACGGGATTGCGATCCGGCAATCCGATGATTATCGTCACCCGAGTCTTCACCTGGAACACCGCAATGTTGTGCTATGGCGGCTGAAGCAAATTGGAGTATATTTTTCAGCGCTGGAATAGTCTACATGAAAGCAGGTGTGGTGATCGTGATATTGGGGACGATGGAAGATTTGCTTCGAAGTTACCGCTGGAATCCGATAGTGCTTATGTTCCCCTCCCAACGTGGGATTGCTTCTCTGGACATTACTTGGAAGCCTATGGACTCTTTTCTGTTACCCGGAGGGTGTAGGGAGAGCTATTGAACCGAAAGTGCCTTTTTTTCGGTTCAGTTATACATCTGTGTGCTCCTCCCTACTGAAGAACATTTGTGAAGCCTGCCAATGTTCCTGTGTTCCGTGTGGTTACCCCTTCCCCTTTTTGCCCTTTCCTCGCGCATCTCTACTGCGCACATCCCTTCCATTCGCGAACCTGATAAATGCTCGGTTATCTCAACGGACTTCATCATTCGATCGGCTCACTAAGTGGCGTTTGGTTCTTTAGAAAGGGGATTCAGTGTGTGAATCCAACTCAAGTGCACCATGAACTTGCGAGGATAACATGGTGAATGAGAAGATGAGCAAGTGGATTGTAACCAAGGGACGGTTAGAGTTGATTTCGTCTAAGCAAACATGGAAGAAGGATTTCCAATAGGACTTAGACATGTATGCGTGTGATAGTTTAAATGGTACGTTATTGTTCTATTATATTTTGGTTACTGTTTGTGACTGATCGACTGATCAGAGATCAATTTATGTTATGTATTCATTATTTTGTTTTTTATATAATCCACACTTATTTTCTTATTAAAAGCTTATCTTTTATGTTACGCCCTTTGTCATCATTTAAGAGTTATTATCATTCTCTATCCTATAACGAAGTTAGTTCAGTCCATGCAAGTTATAGTCAGTATTTATGTTTATATGCATGTTCAATTAGGAAAGAAAGATGAATGGTTAGCCGCCTTCTATGGGCCCGAGGCAGGCTGTTTTCTTGTAATTAACTTCATTAGATATCTGGAGCACTTTGCTAAAATACAGCATTACCATAACCCAGCGATCCCGGATGGTAGCAGCTATAAATGGTATTAGATGCGTGGTTTATTCATGGGTAGCATCGTATCTATATCTCTCTCTCTCTACGTACAAAGAGTTAAGCAGAGAGTGGAATAATAATAATACGCGACAAATAGTTAAAGCAGAGCGTGGTTTTACTCGCTACAAATGGTTTGGCAGAGCGTGGTTAGTTCTAAAAAACTTGCCACAACCTTTCTTTTCTTTACAATGCCGGCACATTCGTCATCAAACCATTTCTTGTTTTGCCTCTTTTTTAAACAACCAATGCTTTCTGATGCTGACAATTTAATAGTATCTCTTATAGCCTCCCATTCTTTATTTATATCAGTTTCTCCTTCGTTTGCCACATTGTCATCTGAAGATTCCAGTACTTCAAATCTATTAGCTATTTTGATTTGGTATTCTTGCCGCATTTCATTATTTTTCAAGTTTTTTAATTCATATTTTACAGAATCATCTTTAGCGTTCGTTCCTCTCATAAGCGATAGCCGTTGTCTGATTTTCACTCTGACCAGATGATGATCCGAATTGCAGTCTGTCCCTCTAACTGATCTAACATCAATGATGCTACTGTGCCAGCGCTTATCCACTAATACATGATCTATCTGGTTCCGAGTTTCTCCATCTGGGGACGTCCAGGTGTATTTATGAATATCCTTATGCTGAAATGTTGTGCTCTTAACAATGAGATTCTTTGATGTGGCAAATGTGACTAATCTAACCCCGTTGTCGTTACTATCTTCATGAAGACTGAATTTGCCTATTGTTGGTTTGAATATATCTTCCCGCCCTACTTTTGCATTAAAATCTCCTAAGACAATTTTCATATGATATCGTGAAAGGGTATCAAATAAGCATTCTAATTCTTCATAGAACTCATCCTTGATCTTGTCATCTTTATCTTCTATGGGGGCATGTACATTTACAATTATAAAATCATGTCGTTTACCCTTTAGAATTATGTATGATATCCTATCACTAACAAATTTAATATCTCGGATAGCGGATAGGATCCTCCTTCTGACTAAAAAACCCGTTCCAAATGCAGGTCTTTCTGCACCCCCATAGTATAATGCAAAGCTTCCTGATTCCTGACTACCTTCTCCTGGCCACCTAACTTCCTGTAAAGCGACTATATCCAAGGGCGATTTATCCAATTCCCGCGTTAATATCTCTAGTGCCCCGCTATTGTATAAAGTCCTAACATTCCATGTTCCTAGGAACATGTCCCTGTGTTTGAGCCTTTGGCATGGGTTCCCTGAAGTAGTCCCCGCCCGGAGAACCGAATGGGGGACTATTTGACCTCCGGAAAATTTTACCCCAGATGAACCCATGTCCGCATTTCTTGACGGTTGTATTTTTACGGTGAAAGATCGTCACTCTTTCGCCCAAGGTACTTTTTTCGTCTGGCTTATCACCTTCGACCAGTCCGGCATGGGTAACCCTATCGGCAGCAATGCTACCGCCGGCATAGCTCTCAGGATCATTTAAGCACGCAAGCCACTCCACCACGACAAGGTAAAGATACCATGGAGGGGAATGAAGAGTTTAACTATTTATATTTATAAATTGGCTGTTGTTTATTTAAGATCTCATGTCTAATGAAAGTTCATGTTTGCACCACCAATTTAATACAATATTAATTCGTTATTACATCCATATTTATTTATGTAATCGAATTTTAATAATACGACAAACGTAGAAACTTTACCTAGAAATAATATAATGTATACAGTAATTGTTAATCAAATAGGCGTTTAAATGCATGAACCATTTGCGTGCATCATTATTATCTTGTTTTGAAATTACCAATTTACTCTCACGGAAAGTAAAACATATGACAATCTTCGTCTATAATGATTAGCTTTGGTTTTCTAATAAAATGCGAAACAGGTATCAGTATACATGATTATTGTTAACCATATAAATTTTCACATTTGAATAAAATAATATAAAACATTTATATATTTAATTAATTTTAGTGAATATGTATTCGGGATCTTCTGAAAAGAATCTCAATCGATATGTAAGATCGAGTTTGTGGTCGCAATAAGACTACATGTAGTTAAATTAACTAGCATAACCACCCCTTAAAAATGCATCATCATGAACTAGATATCGGTTTAAATATCCTAGAAGCTGTTCCTTTGAGGCTCATATAGGTAGGTGTTCTTGGCCATGCTATCTTTTCCGTGATAGACCGAAATCTCTCTAGTCTCTAAGTCTGCATTTGGAAGCTAATTTGGGATATGATTTAGTATCCGCATAAAAAACCTTTGGGGTATTTTTGGAGAAGGAACCTATAATCTATCTAACCAACTCACTAATTAACTACATATCACCGATATCCAGTTCCCTAATATCGATTCGAACATTAGTCTCCTACCAGTGTCTAGACTTCTTAGGACCGGTTTCACCAACAGAAGTAACTGTATTACTCCAGTTTCCCTGTGTATAATGCGTAGCATAATCTGGCGTAATACAGTTACCTCTGTTGGTGAAACCGACCCTTAATGGTCTTATCCCCAAAGATTTTGCAATACAAATTTGAAAACATTTTTACTGTCTCCCATTGGAGTTACATGACCTTCCCATCTCAATTTCCAGTCTTTAATAACCCTAACTATTAGGACAACAATATAAATTATGAAATTGCTCGTTGAGAAGATTTTCCATTATGATCCCTTAAAATATGATAATCACAACCTAGATAGTTAAAACTATTCTCCTGTACAATTTGTTTCAAAATAATGTTTGGCTCATAAGGCATCCATTCCTTTAAAAGCTAAAACTTCAAGGAACTCTACCGTTTTACTAAAAGTCTCATAGAAAATACATAATTAATGCAATAATAATAATAATAATAATAATAATAATAATAATAATAATAATAATGATAATAATAATTTTTATGTAGGCCTACAGATCTTCAATGTTTTACACATCTTTCTGTGCCTAAAGTTTTATTTTTCTTCTCCACTCGTCTTTATCATCCACTCAATATCCTCCAGTCCTCTTGTTCTCATTCCAGTTCTTATTTCTTGCATCCACGACTTTCGAGATCTTCTTCTCTTTCTTCTTCCAGGTGGAAACCATTCTAATGTTATCTGGGTAATAATAATAATAATAATAATATTATATTATTATTATTATTATTATTATTATTATTATTATTATTATTATTATTATAAATACGTATTTCGAACTTGTTTTATATATTGGCATCATCATCACCCGTCCCAAAGTAGTTGTTAACGCCTTATCTTTAATAGTATATTTATTTTCCCCTTGATGTTATGTTTTCACTATCCTCGTGTCTTACATTCGTTGGCTGTGATCTCTCTAATTTATTCTGTTCTTTTGAACAATTGATGTTTATTTGTCTAGTGGCTAGTACAGTAGGCCTATATGATATTTTATATATTTGACCATGAGAAAACAAAAAATGGTGAAAAAAGTTAAGTAATTGAAAACATTTGAACTCTGCTTTCCTAGTAGAGGTTGATTTCTGTGCAGGTGTATATCTTTATAGAGCAGGACATTTAACAAGTTGTCTATCCATGTCTTCCTTTTAGGTTGCACAAATTGTAGGCTGATGATGGTAGAATGTCTAGACGGTTGAGGTGTTTGTCTTAGGATGTCATGTCTAGTGTTAAGGCTAGAGCATGCAACTGCCAGTCCCCTGGATTCAGGAAGTATCTTTCAGAGTTTTCCTGCGATCTGAACTACAGATGTAATTTATTTTACATTTAATTCATCTCTGATATCATTGTTTATTTTGTGATTTGATACATATCGGATAAATCTGATTTCTGATTACCTGATGGTCTGATATTAAGGTCCAGAATTCGCTTGAATATAAGAATAAGAATAAATTTTATTTAAAATAAATGTTAAATACAGTATTGACACCCGAATGAGCAAGTGCTCGTGCTCGGGTGCAGTTCAGTTACATGAATAATACAAATAGAATATATACATTTAAAGTTGGGGCCAGTTTCATTTTTACATAAATTATGGCACATACAAATAAAAAATAATAATGTATTGGGAATAAGACTTATTCTAACAAGAGAATTAATGGAATGGAGAATGATATACATAAAATAATATAAATCATATAATGTAATGGATTATAACCAATAATACAGAAGAAATAGTTATATATTGATTTATAATAATATAAGCAAAAATAGATGCTTTATATTTATTATTTTAAAATGATTAATTTTTATTCACTTGATTAATTAAAAGTTATTAATTTAATTGGTTTTTTTAATTGATTTTTTTAAAAAACTAGCTGTGTTTAGTTTACTTAGTTCTGGATTGGATCTGATTAATTCATTATATAATTTGGGTCCTAGATATCTACTATGTTTAGATCCAGAAGTTGTATAAAATTTTGGAACGTGTAGCAAAGTAGTAGTATTAGCAAGTTCTGTCTCAAAGTTGTTGTTCACGCCATTTCTTTCAAGGTCAATGTATAATCATTTTTCCTTTTAGAATATAATGTTTTTGCTATCCTCCGGTCTGACATTCGTTGGCTGTGATCTCTCAGATTAGTTATTTTTATAGTTCCACAAAACTTATAAATGTATTTATTTTTACTTGGATATCTTCAAATGTTCTGTATCCTAAAATGATATATTTGAATTCGTTAAACTTTAATTTTGCAGTTGTAATATTAAATCCAAGGAGCAAGTCCTCCGGGAGGGACTTTAAGCCGTGGTTACCGAGTCTGAAGATTTTCAGGCTCGTAAAAGATCCTTAAGCTTGAATGAAAAGGCCTCCAAGCAAAATTTACCGAATTTTCCCGTCCTAGTATTGCCTTGGTTTTTTAGATGTCAGTATGAGGCAGAACGCTGACCACGGACCACTCAAATGACATCTATACGAAAACAAGTATAACTAAATTAGTATGGTTCAAATTCTTCCCTGTAGGGGGAGAGCGCCTAAATATCTGTTAAGGGAAACCTGGGCTTACAAGAAGAATATTAAACATCTGTTGAATATTTTAACCCAAATCACGAAAAGTGCAGTGGGTGGCATTAGAAACACACACAGTTGGAATATTTTTGTAAGAGACTTAATGGTACGTCTAACCCAACACTTGTAAATTCTTGCGCATGTATTGCAATTAGAAATATATACGGTACTTAAAGAAAATGTTTAAACAGTATTTCGGTAGGAGTTGGGCAGAGGCTAGTATGTCACCACAGTGTCAATTTACATGTAATAACAAGGTATAGCAAAGTGAAAGTGAATGTTTGATAATGAGAAACACATATGTCTGTCTGCGTGACATTGTATACAGTGGTTGTTCCTACAGGCATTATAACATAACTGGGCAACTAGAACACATCTATATGTGCTTTTCCTACCTCACTAAATATCTCTCCTCAACATGGGCGGTCCTGTTTACCATCCTCGCTTCTGGTTACAAGATTCTTGGGATCAAATAGGGCCGGGAGAGAGGTAGTTAATTTTTTACAAAGTGTAACAGTTCTGAATATGGCTTCCTCCAGAGAGGAAGTAAAGACTTTTTTATTCTTAGAATTACCTCACATTTAAATTGGTGGTTACCATGATCCTCCCTGGTTCGAAGGTCGCGGGTTCAAAAATAAAATATTAAGGACTAAATTCCAACTTGCTACCCTTCAGTTTGATATCTTAATCCTTTAAAAAATTGAATTAATATCCTCTCAATAAATAGGCCTAAATAACAGACAAATTAATATTTTAAATGAACAAATTACAAGTCCCTCACGTAAGCACTGCGTATTGTAAGCGAATTCATCAGAAAGTCAAAGTTATGATTCCATTTTGCTGGTTTACGGATTATATATTTTCTTGTTAAACTGGAAAATCTCAATTGCTGATGACAGTTTATTTAAAAGTGTCGGGATGCAGTGAAAACAAATTATAAACATAACAGCAAATTATTACCTATTTGCATATTGTTGTAGCTATAATTTGATACCAGTTTAAGTTATATCTACCAATTCACTTTTCCATCACCTTATTAAAAATATTAAATAAATTACACTATTGTATCTTGAGTGAGTGACGGTGATGATAGTGCCAGGAGAGTCCCTAATCATAAGCTTAATCTAAGATGAATATGAATGATGATTGCGATGGCCATATGATTTGGGGGACCATTTGGGCCTTAAAGTTTTCCTGACATTTGTCTTACAGGTGAGGAAAATCCCCAATAAAACCTCACCCAGAAAAACTGTCCCAACCGGGGATCGAACCCGGGCCCGCTGCGTGTACACTATTGTATCTTATAGGATATATTGCCAATTTAAGGGTTAATTAAATTGTATACATTGGGATGAACCAAACATGGCGGTTAAGAAAATTTGTAATAATTTGTGTCAGATAAACTCCTACTTCTAATGGTCGATTTCGCTGATTTTTGGAGAAAATCTTCCTCGGATTATTTTAATAACATGTACTGAGTTTTTTTAAGCTTCGAAAATTATGACCGCTGGAACGATTTCTAAATTCTCATTTCAGGTGAACTCCTACACCTAATGGTTCTATTTTACTGGTTAACGAATATTCTATTTTTTTAAATTCATTGCTATATGTCAAGTTTGGTTTCGATAAAATAAAAATTGCAGCCGCTTGAGCGTTAACGAACACACACACACACACACACACACACACACACACACATATATGTAAGTCAACCGCTTTGGTCTCGAGGTAGCGTGCTGCCTTGTCACGCAGCGGGCCCGGGTTCGATTTCTGGTCGGGACAGGTTCCTGGGTGAGGTTTTTTCGGGTTTTTTCTCACCTATAAGACAAATGTCAGGAAACTAAGGGCCAACGGTCCCCGAAAATCATCCGGCCATCATCATCTTCACCCCTCACCTGTGTGGAAAGCAACGGGAAGCTACCACACCTATAATTCCTTAGTAAAGCTGCAAAACATATGAAAATGCTATGATTGGAGTGAAAGACCTGCCCTTGGGCAGAATCACTATAGAAATAGAATATGTGTATAATTAAGAAAGGTTTCTTCGGTTTTCCACGTCAAGGATTCAAGGTTGACCTCTGCCAACTGATTCAGACGTTTCAACATGATCCCATTTGCCATTATAATTCCTTGATAACCATTCTGTTGGTGTTTATTTCTTCAACATATGTTTATAATTTCAGTTCGTTCTCGAATATGTAATTTTTATCAAAATATAATATTAGTCCTAAAAGAAGTCTTATAGGGCCTGTGTTGCATTCGTGCAGCACCCAATCTTTGTCTGTCCCGCTGTTTAATCATCCAGTTCTCGCTGCCATATTTGAGTACCGCCTTATTAAAGTATTGTTTTCAATGAAATAATTTCCCTGAATTCCCTAATGAAGTGATTCAGAGACACTGTTAGTCTAGAATTTAAGCCGCACGGTCATAACCTCTCCATTATCCCTATCGTGTGGTAATAGGTTCCAAACATTTCCTGTATAACTCTCCTCTTACGTAGCACATATCATGTCTTCGCGGTTCTGCGAGAATTAATTATTACTACATCTATTTTCCTATGAAGATCATGGAGCATAGTTTTCCTACATTCACCTGTCTGTTCGTCTCTATTTTCCATATTTTCCCATAATTTTCTGATTTATAAATTCCGTAGGCAAATTACGTTATATATAAACATTAAGAAAAATAATAAGATAATTACAGATCCAACTCGTTCTGATAGATTTTGATATTCACGATTCGGATAATTTATACAATAACCATACTGAAGAGAAAGCATGCAAGTAAGCATTTCTCTATACACGATCATATTCCTGTGAAATTGTAGAATTAAATTATTTTTTTAATAATAAGTAACGTGATCACTTTCTAATATCTATTTGATAATGCTAGTGTAATAGTATAACGATACATGTACCTTTAAATGAAAATGAGCAAATTACAAATAAATATACGTATTGAGATTGTTCTCATGAAACTTTATTTATTTTTTTACAATTTTTAATCGATGGCTATATATATATATATATATATATATATATATATATTATGTGCATGTATGTGTCAACGCTCTAGCGATCGCTGTTTTTTTAAAACTAAAATCGGCATATAGCAATCAATAAAAGAACAAGAACGAGTTTTTTAATTAGCACGCTCGGTTTATTGGAGTGAGGGTTCGCCTAAAACGAAAATGTATGTATATATATATCCACCCATAGCAATTCTGCCCGAAGGCAGGTCCTTCACTGCAATCATAGCATTTTCATGCTATGATTGCAGCTTTACTAGGGAATTGTAGGTGTGGTAGCTTCCCGTTGCTTTCCACACCGGTGAAGGATGATGATGGCCATATGATTTCGGGGACCGTTTGGTCCTTAAAGTTTTCCTGACATTTGTCTTACAGGTGAGGAAAAACCCCGATAAAAACCTCACCCAGAAAAACTGCCCCGACCGGGTATCGAACCCGGGCCCGCTGCGTGACAAGGTAGCACGCTACCTCGAGACCACAGCGATGGACTTTATATATATATATATATATATATTCGCAAAAAACTCGAAATATGCCATTGAAATAAAATCAGAAATGTATGCTCCAAGTATCAGCGAAATCTATTAGGAATGGGAGTTTACTTCAAAGGCGAAATTTAAAAATCGCCGTAGAGATCGCCATGTGTTTCTCGTAAGGAATCATACGATGTAATAATTTTATATAGGCATAGGTCCCAGGTCCTTAATAATATTTAGGCATTGATGCGATATGTTATTTTTATTAAAATGTGTAACTTAGGAATATAAATAATTGTTATTGAAAAATTATGTAACTTAGTTAAGTGGTACACAAGGCCTCAAGGCATTAATCCTATTATTTTTTTTAAATTGCTGATGAGCCCATGTAGGACTACGCAAAGTACTTAGAGGCGTTTCCTTTGAGCCCAAATTTCTTTCATTCTTTTGCTATGAGCTTGTTTTCTCTCATCTGTCCAAGTTGTTCCAGTTTTTCTCTTCGGTTTGGCTGGAAGTAAATATCAAACGAATATATTATTTTTAAGGAAATTGAGAATTAATAAAAAAAATGAGGGAAATTTTGAATAAGTGGAACAATAATTTCAGGCAGGAATAGGGTTCAGAAAGATATTACACATAGGCTAACTATGAAAACGCATGCTATTATGCGTTACTGGGACTCTTATAATCCCAACTTCTCTAAAAAAAACATTAAAAATATATAATGCGGCTATTCTTCTAGTTATATTATGTGAATGCGAAACATGGTCTCTTATTTTAAGGGAGGAGAAAAAGTTATGAATATTTGAGAATAAAGATGTGAGGAAAATTTTGGGCCGAAGAGATACGAACAGACAGATGAATGGAGAAGACTTCATAACAGTGAGCTACGGTAGGCTACATGATATTTATGGAAAACGAGATGTAATGAGTACAGTTATGTTTCAATGGGTAGGACATGTGGCACGAATTAGGAAGGGAAGAGTGGCTAGAAATTTCTTGTAAGAAAATCAGAGAAAAACGCCCAGCAGGTAGCCCAAGAATGAGTTGAGAGAATAACATTTTCTTTAATTTGAGGGAAGTAAATTACACAGGGAATGATTTGAAAACATTAGTTCAAGTTAGGGATGTATGGAGAGCGTAGATTCCCGTGGCCATAAATCTACGGATTCAATAGTGCATGCGAGTTAGTAGTTAGTTACCGTTATAGTGAAACTAAAGTGCTTTGTAATTAATTCAGGGTAAGGATATATAATTGCATTTGAAGTTGATTTCCACGTTGGAAAGTTGGCTGTGGTTTGATATTCATGATGAAGAGGAAGTGAAATGATGCGCGATACCATTAAGTAAGGGCGGTTCAGCTCCTCCTTGTCAGCAAATTGCTAATTATTATTTATGACAATGCCGAATGTTAGAAAATAACATGATTATAGTGTAAGCAGGAGATATTGTTTGCGGAAGGAAATGCGTCTCCTGTCGCGGTCTGAATACTCGTGTGTGAAGTTATTTTAGGAAAAGTTTGAACACATCAAAACAAAAGGATTATTTCGACAATTCTTCAATCGTGACGAGAATTGCAGTTATGGTCAATTCATGATTCTTCTTCACGTGCGTTTACCGATAATATATTCTTCACAGCTGAGTATAATGTATACAGTTCACTAGATGTTCGGAATAAAGAATGTTAATATATTTGACGACCATAACATTTATCAATACTCCTGAACGCTTGGAGAATTTATTCAAGGGGGAAAAAAATGTACTACCTAATAGCCAGGCGTTGCTCGGATATTTATTTATCCCAACAGCTACCACACCTACAATTCCCTAGTAAAGCTGCAAAGCATAGAATGAAAATTGCAGTGAAAGACCTGCCCTCGGGCAGAATTACTATGGAATGGGATCTTCTTGCCATCAGTCAGCTTAAGTAACCCATGAAATGTATATATCCGATACTATTCTCTGTCAATCTGAACATTTTTTTTATCTCTTCTTACCCCATCAGATATGGGCTTGAACGTCGCGAATCAGATAAGCGATCCCGAAAACCATGGTTTCGACACTAATCTCGGTAATTGTAGACATTTTATTTTCCATCCCTTCTCATCCCTTTAAAATGTGCAAGGGTCAAACTTAAGCTTGAATCAGTTTAGCGACCCCGAAAATTGTGGATTCGAGGCTAAACTCGGCCATTTTAACATATTTTTCTTCCTTCTCACCTCCCTTCTACCTCATACGGGTTCTAGTGTTAAAATTGGGCTTAAATATCATCTGGGTTGTCACAAATCAGCTTAGAGACCCCAAAAACTATGGATTCGATACTAATCTCGATCCTTTTTTAATTTTAGTTTTTATCCTTAATATCTCCCTCGCCCCTCTCAGAGGCGTTAAAGGTCAAATTTGGGTTTACATGTCATGGGGCTACCACTAATGCTCTTAGCGACCGCAAAAACTGTGAATTATCGTTTTCGATTATTTTTTTTAATATTTCAATTCCCCTCTCACCCCCTCAGGATTGCTGGGAGTCTTTTGTCTCTTACCCCTATGCAACTTTCTCTAGATTAAGTTATATACGTGTCCAGTTAGGTTGAAATTTGTCCAAGTGTTCTAGAATTATGGAACATATATAAGTCTGGGTCGTTGTCGATAATTTTTTCAGGTTGTTAAGAAAGTCGACTGTGTTACTCCTAGACTACAGCTATGATATATATATATATATATATATATATATATATATATATATATAAATTTTCCATCGCTGTATTCTTGCAATATTGAGAATATTTACAGCATGTGCACGAATTCAGAAGCACTCTGTGCGTTGCACACTTTGTATTTCGGGTTAGGCGCTACATGGATAGATGGCGTTAACGTAATATATTTTCAAGTTTTATAGCATCACTTCGGGATATCGCATTACGTCATTACTGAAACCACATTTTATAGAATAAATACCGTATGCAATAGAATGATCCGGTCAATATTTAATGTTAGGGTTTCGTTCCTGACGAATACACTCACATTAAAATAAATACCTTGCACATTCTTCTGAAATGGAAGATTTTTTTTAAATTATGGAACGACATTTAACCAATGCATTCTTGAATCATTGCATTTAGTATTAGCATATCAAACTTTAAAGCTCCTTCTACCATCGCTAAAACATTATCTCTTGTCCAACCCAGTAAGTAGTTACAGAATGTAGTTTTCTACGAGTATTCAAGGATGAATTTATTCGCAACGTAATTGAAACCCGTAAACACGATACGGTTATAAGAATTGTGACTTTACTTATTACTTAGATGATAAACTTCTGTTCGTACAGAGATAAATGTAGTGTGAGTGTATGCTTAAGTCTGTGTTGCGTGTGTTGTGTGAGCGGTGGCGGACACACTCCGTATATGTGTGTGTGTGCTTCAATTTTACTGAATAATGACGATTATAAAAGCATTTACGATATTTTATTCACTTAGCAATTAACAATTATCGATTTCAATTGAATGTTGTGTAGATAATGACTAGTAAATTTTAGTATCAATTTCCTTTCATGCCAGATGGCAGAATGACGTTTGCTTAATGTAATTCTTTTATTCCTAAATACAAAGGCGGACAATAAAATATGTGTTAGTGCTTACAGATGTTAATGACAATAATATGCAGTTGAACAATTTCCAATGCCTTAAGCATTCAGGCGTTTCTATAAGATCGGTTGCTGAGAATTTTCACTGCATGATGGATGAGACAAGCGAAACTTTACTGTTACTCTTAAAATGTTCTAAAATGTAAAGAATTGTAATAAAAAATACGTTTTTGCGCGATAATGCGTTGTCGTAATCACAGTAATGGCGACCATGATTGAAAGGTTAACTTCCTATATTTCGGGGTTACCAACCCAAATAACTATACTGTAATATTACATATTACAAATCTCGTGCGGGAAGTAAAACCACTGCCCTATATGTATACTATGTACAATGTATATACAAAAATATATCCTAAAGGTAGTGTTGAATTATACGAAACAATTCACTGAATTTTAATTGAACTGAACTTTATTTGAAAGAACATAAAACAATAAATACGTATTTGCCGCCATTTTATGACTGTTTGGTGTCACGTACTGCTAACTATTTAACATTGTCCACACTATTAACGTTAGTCAGTTGTTTATAATGAACGCAAATATTTCCAACAAAGTTGTTATTATTTTATTATCATTTATTATTTTGAAAACACCATCGCGCAAAAAATAATGTATAACGCACATTTGTGAAGTATTTTTCAGAATCTGGGAAATTAAAAACCTCGCTATCGCTCCGTTTTTAAACATTTCCTCCCTTCTGTTAAAACCACTTCCCAACCTCCCATTGTAATATACTATTCCCATATAAATACAGATCGTTCAAAATGAATGTGACAAATAGGAAACATTCCTGTGACTTCTCTGTTGTATTTATTTTACAAACACAATTTTTTCATAAAAGGTTATATCTCCAAGTTTTCATAGATATTTGTAGAAATGACGATACTTACAAGGAAACTGTCAATAATTGCATGCCGAAACCTACCATGAAATTCCTCACAGAAAAAAGCGTTGTGAAGCACCAAGGCCTTGGCCAAAAACTATCTCTCATTTGAACTATTCAAACTACAGGGAAGTAATACAACTCCCGAATTGGTTAATTAGATACTCCTCGCAACCTGTTGTCAGCGCCGCTCCCGTCTCACTGCACTCCGCTTTATTCAAGCAGGGACGTCAATCTACTTTGCACAATAGGTTGCCATTACTGGATTCTGGCTTTAATTTATGTTCCTTGCAGTTAGAAGCGGCAGATATTTTTGTACACGGCCTTGGTGTATCCTACAATCGTAATAAGTCTAGCCTCAATTTTATAAAAAAAAATAATTGAAGACCGAGAAAAATCCCCTATTCTCTTCTCCTTAAAGATAAAACGTTTATAGAATCTTAAGGCCAACCGGAACCCTTATGAATATTATAATAATTACACATATATCATAGGAACATTTTAAGTTATCACAATGCTTGTCTGTGACAAAAATTTGATGGTCGGTTTCGGCATGCAATGGTTGAAATTCCATTGTTAGAAAATTAATGAATAAAACAACATACTTGCAATATAATCAGAAATGAATAAATTCGGGAAAAATGTGAAATTCAGCCAATAAATGTAGGGGTGTCAAGAAGGAGGGAGGAACGGAATAACCATGTCTCAAGAATGAGAGATGACAGGCTATCAAAAGTCGAAATGGGAGGAGATTCCTAGGAAGATTGCGACATAGACAAAAAAAAGTAGTTTCCCAACAGCCTGTAAACCTAGGATAAAGAGAAGAAGTATAAAATTATAACAGGCCCTATTAAGGACATAATAATAATCAGTTACATCTATAGTAGGACCTATAAATTGTAGCGTCTCGCGCAAGCGAACTGCGATTCTGTAGAACTTCATTCACTATATTTGCGTAATTATATAAATATTTAAAAAATCGTAAGAAACGTTTAAAGAATCATCACAAAATATATTAAAATAGTACGAAATGTTATTGCAAATGGTAAAAGTGTGTAGTGCAACAGTAGCATAAGAATGTTGTGTGGAAAATATTGAGTGACAAATACTAATTTAAGCCATATTTTCATGAGAACATTTCATTCCTTCGGAATTCGCTAATGGTTGAATATTGAACAGAATGGATAGACAACTATTATACCGGGTATAATAGCTAGTAAAACAGCCACTATTAGGCCTCTACAAAGCCAAAGGCGGGAAGAATCAAAGTCACATCTAATGTGTGGCACTAATAAAAGAACCCTAAAAACACAAGAAAAGAAACAAAAATGAAATTTTATAAAATAATGGCTGTTCCTGTATTTATGTATGGATCAGAATGTTGGACATCACTAAAAGACGAGAACAAAGATTGGAAGCAGCTGAGATGAGATTTTTAAGAAATATAGCAGGATATACTCTGCTGGATAAGAAAAGGAATGAAAATATAACAAAGGAAGTAAATATTTTCAATCTTACAGACCAGATAATTAAATATAGGAACGCCTGGAAAGAACATGTTGATAGAATGCCAGAAGAAATATTTCCAAAATTATTGCTAAATTATAAACCACACGGAAGGAGAAATGTTGGACGCCCACACAGAAGATGGTCTGAACAATTTAACAATTCTAGCTTTCATGAAACCTGAACGAACCAATAGGCTTAATCCCTGGATGGTGATGATGACGACAAAGCCAAAGGCCGGAAGAGTCAAAGTCGTTCATTGTCAAGATAGTTGGATCAGGGTATATACGGTATTATTTTTGGGGCCGGATCATATAGAAATGTCTAACACCTGAAGTGGAAGAAAAAGAAAAGTTATTTGTCAAAAAATGCATTGCAGCACGGTTTATTAATGAAATCATTAGTATTATCACATATTTATGTTCATTGACTTCCTATATGCATATGTTGAATTCCAGTAACGGAATATGGCGTAATTAACGGTTTGATTGATAAAAGTCGCGCATTATTATGCAAATTACAACATAGTTGTCTCAAATACATTATTTAATGAAACCCACGCTAAATGCTTAGATCATCGTTACCGATAGAAAGGAAAGTGATTCAATTTTTTAAATAGACATTCTCGATTATTGCATTTCATACCCGGATAACTTGGATTTGGAGCACAGTTTATTATTATTATTATTATTATTATTATTATTATTATTATTATTATTATTATTATTATTTATTATTGCTGTTGGAGAAATAATAATAATAATAATTTTATTTATATATAGATGTTTAATGATTACACATCTTTCTGTTGCCTAGAGTTCTATTTCTCTTCTCCACTTGTCCCTATCCTCTTGTTCTCATTCCAGTTGTTATTTCTTGCATTCACTTGTATCGAGGTTTTCCTTTCTTTCTTCTTCCAGGTGGACACCATTTCAATGTTTTTCTGAGTAACCTTTCTTCTTGCATTCGTCGTACATGCCCATACAAATTTAATTGATTATATTGTGGGAAGCTACCACACCTACAATTACCTAGTAAAGCTGCAAGCGTAGCATGAAAATGCTCTGATTGCAGTGAAGGATCTGCCTTCGGACAGAATTACTATGGATGGATGTTATATATTAGAGTCAATGTTTGTTTGTTCGTATTCTATGCGCGGCCATACCGTTGATCCGATTTTGATGGGTTTTTTTACAAAATGTTCAGAAGATTTCTGGGATGAACTTAGGCTATAATAGAGTTGTGATATTCAACCCCTTCACCCCTAAAAATCACCCTTTGTAGTAAAAAGCGTGAAATAAAGTCCCTATTTTGACGCTTAAATGGCTTACGCTGCCTAAACCATAACAAATACACCAAATTAATGTACACAGAATTGAACATCTCAAAAAACTCTACGACAGCATATGTTTATCTTCTACGGATAACTCACAATAACAATTTTTGTCTTTCATTGATGCCAAGAATATCGGGAAAAGCAGTTTCCCGAACAGTGCACGGCTGGTGGTAAAAACACATTAACATTTGTTTATGAGTAGCAGCGCACGCCGGGTATTAGCTAGTATCTTATATAATCTACTATTGAATATTATATTAATTTTTTTCTCATATGACTTTATTATTTATTTTTTTATTCCAATTTTGAACATCTGTTTTCCCCTGCCACAAATTTCATTCTGCGATTTCTCTATACGCATGCATTTCGTTCATCCGCCCCTGTGACGGTGCATCAGGCGTGTGGCCTGCACTCGCAGTCACGCCTTATCTCTCTATTACAATAATTGTGGGGTTCTCTGTTAAAACTGAATAGCTAGCGATAAGTAAAATTGCATTGTTTTCATAACAAGTAAAGCCTCTTTCATGTCTGCGGTTTTTAATTTGTGTTATTGATAGTTTGTAAGTACAACTTGCATATATTATTTGCCAACATCTTGATTATTCATTTGTCAGTTTATTTTGATACAATACAAGAGGCGACTATTACGAAGTATGTGTACGAGTATATACTTTGTTTTTCTCGAATACCCCTTAATCTCCAAAATACATTGCAACGTTGCTACTTTTCTGCTCATAACTTGGAAAGTTAATTATTTAAATAATATAAACATACACAAAAGAAAAGAGAGAAAAAACATTGTTTCAGTTTCACATGAGAGAATAATTACCAAGATTCATAACTTATTAAAAAGGTCGGACATAGGTATCGAACACGAGACTTTGGATGGATTTCTCAACCGATGTCTAAACCATGACCCCAGTTTTCCCATTTTTTATTGTTTCCATAACACCTATAAAATAACTAAAAATTCATAGAAATTGATTTATGTATTTTATGTCTTTCGGGCTAAATGGCCGTGGTCTGGTTTTATTACATTCAACGTTTCGTCTACTACTGCGGTAGACATCCTCAGGAGATTCTGCGTGTTCTTTGACCTCCTATATAAGGATGCGATTTCCAATGCACAGCCAGTGTGCAGCCGAAATTTGAAGAGTTAGGAGGTCAAAGAGCACGCAGAATCTTCTGAGGATGTCTGCCGCAGTAGTAGACGAAACGTTGAGTGTTAATAAAACCAGACCACGACCATTTAGCCCGAAAAACATAGAATACATGAATCAAGACAGCTGCCATGAAAGTCTACAATTTTCATAGAAATTGTTTTGAAACCATAGACACGATTCAGACATTTGTTTTTGTAATTAACAGCCATATATTTTTAATTTTTTGGCTGTTATGAAAACAATAAAAAATCGGAAAACCGCGATCGTGGTTTAGACTTCGGTTGAGAAATCCACCCTTTGTGTTCGCAGCTAGACGCTCTATTGACTGCTCTACGAAATCAGACGGAGTAGTAAATGCAGAATGATCAATGTTAGCCCGAACCGAGATCGGACGTCATGTCTCGCCAAAACCAAATCGTAATTAATTAATTACTCGAGAGTTATGGAATTGTGTCCCCATGTTTACATGTGGTATGACTGCTAGTAATATTGTATTTGATACCAGTTTTGTTAGAATCCGTGGGTCTTTCTGAATGCTTCCCCTTGTGAGTATGGCTTCCTTCTGGAAGGCAAGTAAAACCGTGGACCCCGTGCCGTAGACTTATCTCAAATCTGAAGTAAGATGACACTGTTCAAAAAAATGTCTTCTTCACCTCGTATTTATAGTTACGATGCTAATGACCTGAGTAGTTAAGGATCATCGTTAAGTAAAATACTATCTGCTTATCTACAAGGGCGCAAGCGGTTAGACGCTCGTCTCTCGCTGCTGGAATCTCGTGTTTGTAGCTCGGACACTCCTTGTGGGTTTCATGGTGGAACGAAATGGAATCTGCGCAGATTTTTCTCGGCGTTTGTCCCGTTTTCCCCTGCCACAAATTTCATTCCACCATTTCTACAAGCTTATCTCATTAATTTCGTTTTTTTTTCATCTGCCCCTGTGATGTTATGTTAGATGTGGTCGTGTTTTTCACTGGTCTTCTATACAAGATGCATCATCGTATCTCGTCCTTTTCTGTCAGACCCTCAGTCCGATACGAGTTGAGAAGGAAATTTACCTACATGGAATCGACCTCGGTGTATTTCTTCATAAGTCTCCAAAACTTATATTTTAAATAAACTACTCCTTGAAATAGTTAAATTATTTTCTAGTCTGCTTACTAGATTTATCTTTACCCAAATAAATCATCCATTAGCAATAGGCCTAATTCTCCTAATTAGTCTAGGAGTTATGTTCCTTGCTTCTAGTCCCGACTAGTCTCGAGTATCGCGGGTTTTAACCCGGCCGGAGCCGATGGATTTTTAGGATGGCAAAATCCAAGGGAACGAGTTCACCGGGATGCACTTTATGCCATAGATCCGGGCTCCTAAAAGAACCTCAAGCCTTAGTTAGTGCCTCTGAGCAAAATTTAACCAGCTTTTTTTCCTCATCTAAATAATACAATAGTTGCCTACTAGATATATAATGTAGGCGATGCGCTGATCTCATGCTATTCGCTGACTTCTGTAGCGAAATAAGCGTATCTAAATAAGAATGGTTGAGAAACTCCCACTAGGGAGAAATTACGTCGTAGACTACTACCTATGAGACTTTCAGTAATAAAGTATTTCTAATATCTAGTTCAGAAGATGGTCTACAGAAATCGCTCTTTCAGTTAAATAACATTATACAGAAATATAATTTCAAAATATCAATAAGTAAAACGAAAATCCTAGCTTTTAAGGGATCAGATACCGTAAGAGCTAAAAATAATTCTGGAGGGGAAACCCATTGAACAAGTGAACCATTTTAAATACCTGAGTTATGAAATTTCCTATTTTAAAAATGAAGATCTATTTAACAAAACTTAATACATTTAATTATATATGTGGAACAATCAAAAGGATATTTAAAAGCACAAGAAAAGAAACAAAACTAAAATTTTATAAAGTAGTGGCAGTCCCCTTACTATTGTATGGTAGTGAATTGTGGGTTTTAACTAAAAGAGAAGAGAAGATCATAGAAGCAGCTGAAATGAGATTTCTGAGAAGTGTGGCTGGTTGCAAACTTCTAGATAAGAGAAGAAGTGAAGATATTAGAAATGAGCTAAATATCTTTAAACTCTTAGATAGAATAAAATAATCTAGAAAAAACTGGAAAGAACATGTTCAAAGAATGGAAGATGATCGCATTCCCAAAATTATACTTAAATACAAACCAAAAGGACGCAGGAATGTTGGTAGACCGAAGAAGAGATGGATCCAACTTTTGAATGATAATCTATGAGACCGGAACAAGCCACATGGGCTTAATCCGTGATTGTTGATGATGATGATGATGATGGCTACTACTTATATTACTACTACTACTACTACTGCTACTATTGCTGCTACTACTTGTACTACTACTATTGCTACTATTATTACTGTTACTATTACTACTCCTACCACCACCACCACCTCCTCCCTACATCGAAGAACAAAAATAAAACATGTATGAAAAAATGCAATGAAAATCTTCTGTGATAATGCTCATGTGTTGTTAAAATTGCCTTAGGTCGAAATATAACATACATTTATTACAAATCGGTAATTGTTAAGCACATGTGTAGAAATTGGAATGTGAATCATTTTGTCTAGACATACGGAAGACTTGTAATTGCAGGTTCCTGATATTTAATAAGATAGCGTTAAGTTGTAATAATGCATTGTTTTGGAGTGCATTATCTAATTGAAGCCGGAAGAAAGTGACAGAGAGTGTAGGCAGTTGTTATGCTCTCGGCTGTTCTACTCTCATTGCCAAGACTTTATAATGTTACAACACTTTATTATATTTTATGCTCACCCAACAAAAACATCTTTAAAGTGTTTTCTTACGCAACTCTCTAATATTATGTTTATTAGATTACCTACTCAAGTTTGCACTTTATGGCTGTTTAAATGTTAATAGTAATAAATTATATTATATGTAGTTTTTATTCACGATTAGTAAGTTTTACATCCGAGCGGGTAAGCGAAAGGAAATAAAACATTTTTTCTCCTTTGAGACATAGAATATCGTTTTCTGCTTATAAAAATAATAATAACAATAATAATATTAGTAACAATAATAATATTAGTAACAATAATAATATTAGTAACAATAATAATATTAGTAACAATAATAATAATAGTAACAATAATAATAGTAATAATAATAAAAAATAATAATAAAGATAGATCATCGGTTGATTAATGTCTTTGACATCGTCTGATTCCTAATAACCAATTTTGTCGGTCCATCCAATATCCTGGTTATAGATGTTTCTCTTTCATGTATGAATATATTCCCTGACTCCAGGAGGTTTTGCGTCTTCCTCTGCCTCGTTTTCCCTCAGATTTCCATTCCAAAACACATTTTGGTAGCCGATCCTCTTCCATTCGCTGGACATGTCCGTACCATTTTAATTGCTGAGTTTTAATGTACGGTAATCTAAAATAGTGTCTTCAATCTTCATTTTCTCCCTTATAACTGAGTTTCTATTTTTTTCTTCCTCTTGAAATTCTTGCTGCCCTTCGTATAAAATCCATTTCCGTTGCCAAAAGATAGGCTACTTATTTTTTTGGTGTTAATGGTCAAAGTTCTGCTGCGTTAGTAATGATGCCTTTAACAATTATGATATATATTAATTTAATTCTTATTTATTTTGATTTTATTATATATTATATACTTTATAATAAATATTAATAACATTAATAATAATAATAATTATTATTATTATTATTATTATTATTATTATTATTATTATTATTATTATTATTATTATTATTATTCATTCTCATCTCTATAGCTCAGGGCTATCTCTGGCTTCCTTCACAATCCTCCTTCACTTGTTTCTCTTCATGACTTTCTTTATCCATTCCCTAATTTTCATTTTGTCAAGATTATTCTATAATTATTGTAGCCACCTTTTCTTGATCTATCTCTTATTTTATTTCCTAGTATCACACTACTAAGATTTTTTTTAAACATACTATTTTCATTCTATAAACATGCCTTGGACAACTGGGTCTAGCGATTTTGTAAATTTTACAATATCTTATCCTTTACAAATAAATAACCCTAAAATATCCTTAAATATGAAGGAATGGAAGGCTCTCTGTAAAACTTCGCCGCCTACTATGATTTTAGAGGACAGGGATAAGATAGCTCACTTTAATTCTTCTTAATATTAACAGCAGAATACATTAGGCCCCTATAAAACGCTGATGAGACCAGTTGTAATGTATGCAGCTGAAACATGGACACTGAGGGAGATGAAATTGCATTGAGGGTATTTCAGAGAAAATCTTTGAACCAGTATGTGAAGATGGAATATGGCAAATAAAAAATCATTTTGAAATAGAGCCCCGAGAAAACCCCGATAATCCAGATATTATATAATATATGGGACCCATTATATGAGCAATCAAATTAATAACATTGACACTTGATTTGCGCGTATCCCGTTTTTGCATTACTTGATTGAAAGATCGTATAGTAAATAAAACTGATGGATTAGAATAGAGGGGGTAGGCAACCTACATTACACGCCTTTTCCATGGTTGCGAGTAAAGATTGATGGCTTTTAAATGTCCTAGAGTTTACAGACATCCAAATCTCAAGAAGAAAGCAAGCACTTTAGTATTTGCATACGACCTGGTAATCACCTCAGGTACAGAAGATAATTTACAGAAAGATACAATTAAAGTCCGTCGCCGTGGCGTAGTCGGTAGATTCCCTACCTTCCACTCCGGCGACCCGGGTTCGATTCCTGACGGGGTAGGGGATTTAAATCTCCACCTTGGATATGGGTGTGTGTGTCCTATCCTTGTGTCTGTGTAAGAATTGAAGAAAGTTAACAAACAGGTAAAACAAACAAAGATAAAGATAAAACAATAAGGAAAACCAGTATGAAATAAAAATAGTACAGAAATCATGTCCGTCGCTGTGGCGTAGTCGGTAGACTCCCTACCTTCCACTCCGGCGACCCGGGTTCGATTCCTGGCGGGGTAGGGGATTTTAAATCTCCACCTTGGGTCTGGGTGTGTGTGTACTGTCCTTGTGTCTATGTGATAATTAAAGAAAGTTAACAAACAGGTAAAACAAACAAAGAAAAAAGTAAAAAAAAATAAGGAAAACCAGTATAAAAAACTAAACAAAATGTCAACAGAATATAGGATAATAATTTTCATAAACAAAACCAAAACAATGGTATTTAAAGGTACAATTCCAGTATGAAATAAAATTATCTTTATAAAAATGAATGTGCGTCTGTCTGTCTGTTTTTTGTGGACTCAAAAACTACTTGACCGATTCAAATGGGATTTTCGCCATCATTTAGAGAATTTTTCTGGGATAATTAACATTTATAGCATATTAACATACGTACTATAGGACCGGAGATAAAAGAAAAGAGCATGGTGCACTAAGAAAGTAGCTTTTTTGACTCGTAAATGGCTTACGCTGCCTAAACCATAACAAATATATCAAATTAATGTACAAAGAATTGAATATCTAAAAAAAATTCTACAAAAGGTCCGCAACAGCATCTGCCTATATTTTACGGATAACTCACAACAACCATTTTTGTCTTTCAGCTCATTGATACCAAGAAATCGAGATGGGTTGATTATCTGGCAGTGCGAGGTAATCAGCACGCGTATTTAAAATAATTTCGATATAAATTTAAAATTATTTATCTTTTTACTTATTTAGCTAAGCATGAAAAACACATTTAATTTTAGGCGTAGCAGCACACTCCGGGTATTAGTTAACAATAGAATATGTTAATATATTCAACTATTTAGAAAAGTTAATACCATATGAAGGAGAAAAGGATTTCAGAAACAAAGTTATAGTATATTACGATGCGAGGTTGGAAAGTGGTTTTTACAGAAGCGATGAAAATGTTTAAAAACCTCGCTGTCGCTAGGTTTTTTATTTCCGAGATTCTGTAAAACACTTCACAAACGTGCATTGTACATTATTTTTTCGCGCGGTGGTGTTTTCAAAATAATAAATAATAGTAAAATAATAACATCTTTGTTGGAAATATTTGCGTTCATTATAAACAACTGACTAATGTTAACAATGTGGAAATATTTGCGTTCATTATAAACAACTGACTAATGTTAACAATGTGGAAATATTTGCGTTCATTATAAACAACTGACTAATGTTAACAATGTGGGCAATGTTTATTAGTTGAAACTACAGGAGGCCGTGACACCGTTCAGTGATACCATTGCGACAATTACGTTTTTATTGTTTTATATTGTTTGAAATAAAGTTCAGTTCATTTAAAACGCAGTGATTTGTTTTGTGTAATGTATATTAACACTACCTTTTGGATATTTTTTTGTATATACATTGCGCGTAGTATACATAGAGGCAGTGATTTTACTTCCCACACGTGGTTTGTAATATGTAATATTACAGTATAGTTATTTTATTACAGCATAGTTATTTAGGTTGGCAACCCCGAAATTAGGAAGTCGAACTTTCAGTCATGGTCGCCTTTGCTGTAAGACGACAAAACGAATTATCATGAAAAAAAAAACAAAAAGAGTAATAAACAATGTATTTAAACCGGAAAAAAAAAAGAATTCAATTTCATAATAACCTGGCGATTGCTACTCTTCTATAAAGCAGTGAATCATGGATTGTCAAGCAGTTGACGCCTCAAGAATAAGAACAGCAGAAATGAAGCAGGCTACAGTAAATGCGAAAAACAGCAGATAATCGGACTGTAAAACTAATACAGATAATATAAACGAACTAAAAATAACTGGAGTGTTTGAAAAACTGCAGAACTGAATGATTATAATATATCGATAGAATGGCAAACGACAGACTACTAGTAATATATTATTGCCCAATATTGAATTAGCGTTTATAGATAGATAGATAAATCATCGGTTGATTAATGTCTTTGACATCGTCCGATTTCTAATAGCCAATTTTGACGGTCCATCCAATCTCCTGGTTGTAGATGTTTCACCTTCATGTAGGCCTATAAATATAATCCCTGACTCCAGGAGGTTTTAGGTCTTCCTCTGCCTCGTCCTCCCTCAGGTTTCCATTCCAAAACAGATTTTGGTTGCCGATCCTCTTCCATTCGCTGGACATGTCCGTACCATCTTAATTGCTGAGTTTTAATATGATCTAAAATAGTGTCGTCAATCTTCATTTTCTCCCTTAGTAAATCCGATATGTACATTATGGATGACTTCTACGTAACCTCTATATTCTTCTTATGCCAAAAATATTGAAATCTTACAAACCAATTGGTAAAAGACGACGAGGACATCCAGTGAAGAAACTTTTGGACTTAGCCTAAAGTGGGACTGGAACAGGTCAACAAGTGGCCTAACTCTATGGAAAGGAAATTATGACGAGTTTACATTCGGATTCAGGAAGAATGTACGTCGAAGATAACTGTTCTGTTTTGAACCATAAGTAAGGTGTACTTATATGTTTGATGGGATTAACGTGTAAATCAGTGTAGTTCGCTTTCACAATTGAAGCGGTTAGAAGCAAAGCGACAATTAAAAAAAAAACGAATTTGGTGCATAATTAGGCCTATATTCTAAACGCATAATTTTATTTAGTGGAAAAGTGATATGTCGGCTGCGGTGGACTAGTGGTTATGCTCCATGCCTCTGGTCCAGAGGATCTCAGGTTCGGGGTCGATGGATTTTTTAGGGTAGAAAAATCCAAGGAGCAAGTCCTCCTGGAGAGACTTTAAGTCGTAGGTCCTGAATCTGAAGATTTTTAGGCTCGTGAAAGATCCTTAAGCCTCAATAAAATGCCTCTAAGCAAAATTTATCGACTTCATATTTCTAATAATATCTTAGTTGCCTGCTAGATGTCTCGTTGGGTCGGTAAGTTGACCGCATACCATTCAGGACTTATATGGGCAAATAAGCGTAATTCAATTAACTTTGTCAGTAACTCCTAACAAAGGAGAGGCTAAGGTTCAACATTGGGCTATTACGCTATTGTAGATGTAGATAGACAGAGGCAAAGATATATAAGTGTATGCGTTAGAAGTAGATAATGAATGATTATTATAATTTTGAATTACGTATGCCTTTCTTATACAACTTCAACCGTTTTTCTCAATATTGCAAGAACCTGCACTTACGCCACTTTGCTTCTAACCGCTTCAATTAAGTAGTTTGTAAAAATACATACCAGATTTATTATTAAACCTCTAGAACAAGTAACAAATTTCAATTATTTGGGTTGTAATTTTACTATAAACACAAAAACTGAAAGAGGCATAAATATGAAACTCTCGAAACTTCAAATGATATGCGGAACTATACATAAAACATTAAAGAAGAAGCCAGAAGATATACTAGAATGAAGTTTATAAAACATTGGCAGTTCCTGCATTACTTTATGGGAGTGAATCTTGGGTAATGACCAAAAAATTACAAAATAGAATACAAAGCGTAGAAATTAACTTCCTTAGAAAAAACAAAAGGCCACAAGATTGGATCGGATAAAGAATGAAGATATAAGAACAGAGTTAAATATATATTAATTGAATGATAAAATCAAAGAATATAGAGATAAATGGTTTAGACATGTCGAGAGAATGAATGTAACAAGGTTATCAAAAGCAGCATTTAACTGCAAACCAAGCGGTTCAAGGAATGTAGGAAGGCCAGTGAAAAGATGAACAGAACAACTGTGAGGCGGAACAGGCAATTTGCTTAGCCCATGAAGTGAAGAAGAAGATTTATTATTCTCATCTTACGTAATTAATGAACAAAGCACCTTATGGTCCCTTGTATAGAACATACAATTTATTATATGTTGCATTGCATCTTTTGTTAATTATCCAGATATTAGGTTAATTGCTCATATAAAGATGTGCGTTTAAAGATTGATCAGTTTATGCTGTGACCTGAGCTACATCATGTAAATATACATAGCAACTCGTTCATTTGTAACCGTCAGTCATTCTTCACGAATTGGGTTCTCACGCTACGAGAAGGGTCACATCGTCATCTTTTTCTTCTTCTTCTTAACTTTGCCGCATTCCACTATTAGTAAAATACAAGTATTTAAGATAGATAATATTAGAAGATATGACCCATTTTTGTTCGTTACGAAAGGTTTTACGGATGACGAATTTGCATTTTAAATTCCATAGCAGTAATATATCATTTTGCGATCTCTGTTTATACTAAATAACACGTGAGATCATTCCAGTTTACTAATAACGACATTTCCATGTGAATATTCGCGAATAAATAAAAAATAGTCCTAACTTACAATACTCTCTTATATTGTTTAATCCAGTACCTGTCTTTGTAACCTCCCGGTATCCACCCTATTGTAATGGTCATACTATATTATACTTTTCTCATAGAATTTCGGCCAATATGGGACCAGTGCCCATCGTGAGGAATTTGGGTAGCTACAATAAGTAGTGACTTCAGGTTGAGAAACCCAACTATAACGACTGGGGGATCCGTTATGCTGACCACATGTCACTGGAAGGATGATCGTCCATCTCGGTTATTAACATTTGTGGATGTGATGCCAGCAATAGACTGGTAGGCAATGGACCTTCTAGGCCTGTCGTGCCATGGAATTATGCTATCTTATACACCTTTCTTTGCTGTCTCGTATTATTTTTGTCCAATCTCTAACTTCCAATTTTCGTTGAATATTCGTGAATAAATGAAAAAAATATCCTAACTTAATTCAACCAGTTAAAATAGGCCAAACTCTTTTCCTTTTTATATTCTGATGCCTGACTTGGTATCCTCCCGGTATCCATCCTTTTTTTACATGGGCTTATTATCTTATACACCATTCTTTGCTGTTTCGTATTATTTTTATTAAACTTTTCAAAATAAATAATGATGTAAATACAATAATGTATTAATTTAATCATTACTATTATAAGTATGTATTTAATCGAAACATCGTAGTATAAAATTAAAGTAATCAATATGTGTGTCCAGTTGCTCGCTTTATGTATTAAATAATTTACACAAATGTACACTTCGATTAACAGCTTGCAGACCAGCTTCATGGTCTAGAGGTCAGAGCTTCTGACTACAGTTCGTGGGGTTCCGGTTTGATTCCCGGTCAGACCAGAGGATTTCTTCTTCTTCTACTTCATGAAATTAGGCCTTTTGACCTGTTTTCACATCAAGTGGGACTTGATTAATTTTCCCATCTAGTAAATGGGCGTCCAACACTTCTATGTCCTATTGGTTTGTACTTTAATAACAGCTGGGGGATTCTATCTGTAGATATTCTTTTAACGTGCTCATACCAATTGTATGAACAGTTGGATTTTTTCTTAAAGGGAATTAATTATTCCTATGGTCGTCCATGGTCTGGATTTACACTAAGTTTATGTTTAGGGACTCTCCTGGTGCTTCATTATCACTCATCACCTATCATATCATAAGGGGTAACATATCTCCGACTTCCAGGCCCCCCAGCTTTAAGATGTGAGTTATAATTGCATCATGCCAGGAGAGAATACCAGAAATGTTACAAAGACAACCATGTGGCATTGAAAAAAAAACTTGCCAAAGAGTAATGTTTAAATAAATAGATATTTAGCGAAACTCAAAATAATTATGAAGTGGGTTAAGTAAAGTAAGTCCTTCTACTCGTGCCTAACGTCAAGCCAGGTCGAGGTTTGAGATGAGATGAAGGCCTTCTAATTGAAGTTCTGTGTATTCAAGGATGCCGGCTGACCAAGCCTGTTCGCAAATTAAATTAAATGTGACGAAATTGATTATTATGATACATTATTATGGAAAAGTCCACCGTTGTGGTCTCGCGGTAGCGTCCTGGCTTGTCACGCAGCGGGCCGGGTTCGATCCCCGGTCGGGGCAGTTTTTCTGGGTGAGGTTTTTATCGGGGTTTTTCTTCACCTGTAAGACAAATGTCAGGAAAACTTTAAGGCCCAAACGGTCCCCGAAATCATATGGCCATCATCACCATCATCATCCTTATCATTAGCATTATCACCATCATCTTCATCATCATCATCATCCTGCACCGGTGTGGAAAGCAACGGGAAGCTACCACACCTACAATTCCCTAGTAAAGCTGCAAGCATAGCATGAAAATGCCATGATTGCAGTGAAGGACCTGCCCTCGGGCAGAATTACTATGGATGGATTGTGGAAAAGTGATCGAATGAAAAGTTTCTTGCAGGGTAAGACGGAACTAACACCAAGAAAAATCCTTCCTTGGTAATTATTTGCTTACCCCTTACGTTATATGAACTGATTGAACTCAGGACCCAGAGGTGAATGACGTCTGACTAATTGCGTCACAAAGTCGCCTCAAATAGTATTTATTAATGTTTTCAGTAGTCTTTCAGATATAATAATCAATCTTCCTATTTCAAGTTTTAAAAGAAGAAGCAGATCAGCATTGGCTTCAAAACCTTCTACAGCGTTCGTGAATATCACAGCATTGTCTGTTTAAATGCCACAATAATTAATCGACCTATACTAATAATAAACAACAAACAGTTCAAATTCATCCCAGCATCAAAATATTGAAGGAGCTTAGGAATTTTTTGCCATAATATATTCGTAAAGTTTTATCTTTTATTCTGATTAAAATACCTTTGAACCCGTAAACATGTAGGAGGAAATGGATGTACCTAAAGATTCAAATATAGATGCCGCAATTCTTATAGGAAATTTTGACATTAAATGATTTATCCCGAGAAACCGAATTAAGTACAATTTAGGTGCATGTAGGTATATAGTATAAAATCTTGTATTTAGAGTGTTGTACCTGTGAAATTTGGGTCCTGACGAAAAGTAGCTACATATGCATACATAGTTTATTCACGTTTCTCAGTTCATGGTTAATAATGTTATTATCCCATCTGGGCGTTTTCGTCTGGTTTTCTTACAAGACGTTCCCATGCCCCACTTTCATTTCCAAATCGTGTTACATGCCCAGATTATCGCAGTCTACGTGATTTTATCTCTTCTTATTACATCTGGTGATCATTTAGATCGCTGTTGTCATAGCTATTGCGTGAATACTAAATTTTGGAAGATGAAATTTCATCTATTATTAAATTTAGACTGTATAAAAAATAGAGTGGAGATGGAATTACGTAATTTGTCTGTCCGTCTCGTCTCTCATTGGTTCAGATATTTTTCCTTAGTACTTTTTCACAAATATGTGTAATCTTTTTCCGTCCCTTAAAGTAAGAAGACATTTTCTGCATTCATGTACTATGACACCAGAAGAATCATCGTCTATATAAAACGGTTGCCTAGGAATGCAAAGGGCATCGGAATAAGAGAATCATGGTTTCACTGACAAATACTTGTCCGTATGATGATGTAAAGAGTGTAAAGATGTTATAATAACTTTAAAATCCCATAAATATGATTATAATCATCTGCGCTCCTATGGCAAATGAATTATCTGATAGGCTACCATTATTTTTGCATGGTCTAACATACAAATTTTCTTAAAAAATAATTTGCAGAAATAATCTGTATTAACTATTCTGTAAATACAACTAAAGGATTAAGTATTTGCGTGAACCGGGATTTAAACCCAATATCTCCGGATTTATGTGCTCAGCTCCAAGCGCGACAGGCCTAAAAAGCCCTTGGCTGACCATTCGGCTGCTGGCCTCACATCCACATGTGTTAATTACAGAGGTAGACGATCATCTAGCCAGTGTTCTTACCACCTGAACAAAATCAGGCAATCCAGAAGCAGACACAAACGTTTCTCTCTTTGAAATAGAAATATAGTGAACCTCTCTTCACATTACAACAGGGTTTATTCTACCAAGAAAACTTTACGATGGAGTTTATTCCGTGTTATATCAGCTAATTACGAACGTAATATTGAAATTAGTAAAAGCCTATTTCAGCAAGTCATTCTCACGCAATAGCTAATGCAAATAAAGAGAAAAAGCTTTGCCTGAACTGGAATGTGAACACAATTTCTCTAGCTTTACGCCCGGTGTTCTCCCCACCAGAATGTCTTATTAGAAGGAACCTGTTGCAATGTATATAGAAGTTCACTACTATGCATGCAAGGGGATATAAAATATAGTAAAAAGTTTGTGTCCGCTTCTGGATTCTCTGAGTTAAATGGAAAGAACACTAGCGCGTAAGCACTGGAGATCTTGGGTTCAGATCCCAGTTGAGACAAAGATTTTTACTTTTCGTTTTACGTTTTACGTGCGAATGCCTTGCATGAGTATATTGGTTTTAGTATTACGTTCCTTTTTTACACGCTTTATATTAGCTTGACCTGTATCTATCTATCTACGTAACGGAATCTGTCAACGCGATTTTCACCCACTTAAAATCATTGGATCGACTTGAAACTTTGTATACTTGTAAAGGACCCGTGACAATACAATAATTTCATTTTTGTTTTCTAAAATCCTGGCCAGAATAATCAGAAAATTAAAAAAAAGTGTCTTTGTATCTATGTAACGGAATCTTTGAACATGATTTTCACCCACTTAGAAACATTGGATCGACTTGAAACTTTGTATACTTGTAAAGGACCCGTGACAATACAATAATTTCATATTTATTTCCTAAAATCCTGGCCAGAATCATCAGACAATCAAAAAAACGAAAACTGGTATAATAGGTTGCGGACTTGTCGAGTTTTTAGTTAATCGTTGTAAGAGCTCAGATGGTAGAGCGGTGAACTCTAGTGGTATATAATTTCAGTAATCCATAGGTCGCTGGTTCATTATTATTTTTAGCTCATACTACGAGTACAATGGTATCGAATTTAAAGATATTTACATTTTTGTCTTATTCTGTAAAATATTAAAACTAAAAAATACAAAATAAATAATAGTTTTAAAAAACTAAAACAACACGCTTTATTAGAAAACCGAACTAAAAAAATGAAAAGTAATTTTAATTTCCAACACGCTTGCGATAAAATTAAAGTGGTCAACAAAAAAATCTTCTCCAACACATATAGAATAAAACTAGAGTTATCAACAGAAAGAAAGTAATTTTACCATCAAAAGCGTGGGGTGCTCTATATCAATCAATATAGTTGATAATAAACAGATATTGATAAAAGTAAAGTCTCTAAGAAGAAAATGTAAAAATTATAAAAAGCACCCCACGCTTTTGATGGCAAAATTATTTTCTTTTTATTGATAACTCTAGTTTTATTCTATATGTGTTGGAGAAGATTTTTTTGTTGACCACTTTAATTTTATCGGAAGCGTGTTGGAAATTAAAATTATTTTTCATTTTTTTAGTTCGGTTTTCTAATAAATCGTGTTGTTTTAATTTTTTAAAACTATTATTTATTTATAATATTGTAAAGGTATATTTAAAGGTATACATATAATCAGATGGTACTTCTGTCGCTTAGTACGTTGATTTTCATACGTAGTCATGTTAATGTAGGTGTTGTGAAATTAGGATCGTGTTAGTGTTGGTGCAATGCGGAGGGTTGTTCTAGATATTACTTTTCATTACGTGACTTGGATAAGCTCAATGGGAACTGCTTCTTTCATATGTCGCACCATCTACTTATTTTTTCTTTCTTTTCCTTAGTATAACTTCCCTCTTTCTAAGTATTTTTACGTATTCTAAAACAATAGAATAATAAGGAATACAATGGCATACGATACAGATACTTGGCAATTAAAATCAGTAACAATAAATTAATTAAATAATGCAGACATGGATATTAGGAGGCGTTCAATAGGAATTTCTGGAGGTGATAAATATTAAATAGTGTAATATAAGTTGAGAATTCAAATTTGAATTGTCGATTTCATAAAAGAAAATAAAAAATGTATAGTAATGTAAAAGAATGACATAATGATATATTTCCAAGGAAAAATACTAGAATGAGTTCAACCTGGTAGAAGAAAAAAAGGACGTCCAAAACTAAAGTGATTTAATTGACATTTTAAGCAGTATAATCAAAATGGATTGGATGATGGAGTCTCGAATGTCAGAGATATGTGGAGGAGAATGACGTTAGATAATTGCTTCAATTAATTGACCGTCAAGTAGGGACTGATTATTAAAATTATTTATAATCAATATGACTATTATATAAGTTACAACAGCTAAAATTATGACAGTAGTTATTAGGGCATGGTCATGAAAATAAATAAATTGGTCTATAATAGGGGAGGGCGCAGGAAAATATTTTCAAACATTATGAAATCTGCTGTATATAAATAACACCCTGGGACTATCAAACCCGAAGGTACGGGAGTAGTAATAATTTAAGTTCTATCCTGAGCTAATATTTTCATTCATTCTCTGTTCCAGATCTTCTAACTTGCCATCTATACCCTATCTAATGTCTCGTCTACGATCATATAATGGCTCTTCTATTAATATGTAAAAGATAAAACAAATTTAATATTCTATAAAACAAAAACCATTTATGGTATCTGAAAGAACTTTGCTCTGTTTTGTAGAAGTCGTGAAATTAGTTTTTGAATTCACAAATTACCAACGTGTGTTTCCTGCTTCACACGACACACATCAATACAATAATCAAATTCATCTAAATCCAACGTAATATATCCACCCATCCATAGTAATTCTGCCCGAGGGCAGGTCTTTGACTGCAGTCACAGCGTTATCATGCTATGCTTTGCAGCTTTACTAGGGAATTGTAGGTGTGGTAGCTTCCCGTTACTTTCCACACCGGTGAAGGATTATGATGATGATGATGATGATAGCCATATGATTTCGGGGACCGTTTGGGCCTTAAAGTTTTCCTGACATTTGTCTTATAGGTGAGGAAAAACCCCGATAAAAACCTCACCCAGAAAACTGCCCCGACCGGGGATCGAACCCGGGCCCGCTGCGTGACAAGGCAACACGCTACCTCGAGACTACAGCGGTGGATACGTAATATATTTGCATCGAAATTGCCAGTTTTCTGATGCGTTGTTTCATTTGATTTAAATCATGAGGAAGTAGAGGGACCAAAACATTATATTTTACAAATCCCCATAAAGAAAGGTCGCAAAAGAGCTGTCACAAGTGTGTGTGTGTGTGTGTGTGGTGTGTGTGTTTTCTTCAGGTTTAGAATTAACTTGGCAATCGACTTTTATGTGTGTCGTGTGACGTAGGGAATCGTACATTGAATATGTGTGAGTTCAGAAACTAACATCATGACTTTTCTCTACAAAATAGTGCAAATTGATTCAGATGTCGTAAATAGTTTTTTTGTTTTAGAATGTTTAATTGTTTACTGCTTTTGTAGTACTCCTTATTTTTATTTTATTGTTCTACCACTAAAGTGAGCTACACAAACTTTAAAGCATACCATATCAATTTTATATAATCTGAAAGTAGTAATACGTGTGTACAATATATAAAATATATTTTGACAAATTGGAACAAGAAGGTTTCAGTAGTATTTAGGACGTAAAAAAGTATGTTTGATTGATGTAGAAAAACAAGTCATTAAAGTTGCATATAATCGTCTGCTAACCTATGGTTCATTTGTATGGTATAAGTGGAATATTATAATTTGGTTCGATTTGTCAGAATGGCTAGTTCATTATGAAGTTTGGATTTAAGTGAAAATATGTACAGAAATCTGATAAGTTTAATAATGTGTGTTAAAATATTAAAAAGCTAACTCTGCAAATCCCAGGATAAATTAAGTTTATGCCGACTATCAAGTAAAATAGCATTATATAAAAGTAATAAAAAAGACTTCGGAATAAAATGTAGCCTTATCTCACCCCATTTTCTTCAAAATGTTCTTCATCCAACACTAATGTTCCCTGTGCATTTCCATTATTAAATGTAAGATGTGTTTCTGTATTCCATATTATTTGGTGAATGGTGAGTGAGTGAATGACGTGAGCTACGTGACCTTCGTGTGAAGGCAGATCTAATAAGAACAGTTAAGTCTCAAATACTACGATGAGCAGGGCATGTGGTACGAATGGGAATTAAATCTGAGCATGGGAATGTCTTGTAGGAAAAACAGAGTAAAAATGCCCAATAGGTACGCCAAGGATTGAAATGGGAGAATAAAATTAACTATCATATGAGGGAAGTGAATTATACGGGAATGATGGGGAAAACATTAGCTCAGGATAGGCATTTATGCAGAGTTTATGTCTATGAATATCCGGGTTTGATAGTGCCAGTGAGTGTTATTTCATATTGTTCCAAAGACCTTCCCAGAAAACATTTTCCACAGGAGCAGGCCCGGGCATCTAGACACTCGGTGTGCGCGCCTCTCTCTTTGTGTACAGTTTTCGGTCCCTTAGTTGCACGCACAAACGGCATAAAGTCTGATCAGTGGGGTAAATTCATTTTACGTCACCAGTACATTTATATTATAGGATACGCATTTTGAAAGACACGACACTGAACTGGTTTGTTTTTTTATCTTATCTACAGACAGTGTATGAACGCTATGAGAGTATATAACCCCCACCCTTGGCATAGTGAATGTTCCATTTATGAAACTGAATGGTGCAATAAATAATAAAAATATTTGTTTCTGTTTCCAAATTCCCTTGAACAGTTTTGTACATGGTCGTTGGTCCTTGATAATTTTATAGCTGAACTGTTGAAAGGCATGTGTATATGTGAGAGATGACAGAATGTGTCGGTGTTTATTATAGGCAAAGAGATAAATAAATTGATATAACCTATAATCTGATATGTGTTACTTGACAAGCGCAAATTAGCCATTGGAATATGGCTTTAAGGAAGCACGTTTTTAGGTCGTGACATAAAAATCCTAAACAAAGTGTTTGAAAATGTAAACTTGATAATGTATCAAACGTTGTTTATATAGGGAAATTATTTTTACCGCATAAAATGTAACATAAATGTTGCTTTATCCTGCACGCGATACATTGTATAACAAATTGTATAGGTTGCGAAGAAAAATGTCTAGAGTGAAGGGTAAATAAAGACAGCGGTTAATGATTCATTGTAGTGAGTATACTCCTAAATGCTGGCTATTGTTTTTTTTAGCGAATTCCGAAGAAATGAAGCTATTGAGGTAGTTCTCATGAAAATATTAAAAAAATTGTTACGTATTTTCTTAGTAGGGAAATGACCATGACAAAACGCATGTGCATGTCTGTTAATGCTCTAGCGGCCGCAAGTTTTGTGAACCAAACTCTGCATATAAATCTCAATTAAGAAAAGTAAGATCGAGTTCATTAACTAGCAAACTCGGACTATTAGGAGCTAGGGTTCAGCTCAAGGGAAAATTAAAATTATGAAATTGAGGAGTTGAATGGAATATGGACACAATTAAAAATATACGTTTCGAGATATTAGCAAGTGATATATAACTAAATGCATAACATTGTTGTCTATTTTAATTGATACAATCAGCTGCTGAACCTGCTGTAATCGAGATATCGAAACAATACTTTTCAGGCTGACACCAACTACAAAATGGCGAGTCCAAAAAATGCATTGAACGGAAAAATGGCAAAACATGAGTTATGCACATATTCCATTTAACTCCTCAATTACAAAATAGTTACATAATAGATCCGTCGACTCAACTCTAAAAACTACTGATTCTCTTTAGGCCTTTCAGGACATGTTCCAGCAGAATGAGCAGGAGATATGTTTTTATCTGCTGACCTATCTCCTGATTCTTCTGTTGATGATGGAACATGTCCCGAAAGACCTTCAGAGGATCAATAGTTTTTAAAGTTGAAGCGACGGATCTATTCGGTAACTAATTTATAATTTTAATTTTATGGCTTATACCTCAACGGAATTTTATCAAGGGAAAAATAAAAAAGAGCTTTAGTTGCACTATTTTAATTTTTTTAAACGAAACTAGGAATATGACATTTAATAAAACGAGAAAAGCATTTTCCAAAAATCAGCGAAATTCAACTATTCGGAGTGGGGATTTACCTGAAAGTCGAACTTCAGAAATCACTAGCAGCCGCCGTCTTTATTTTCTCGAACCAAACTGGATACATACGATTTAATTAAACATAAATATATCATATATAATCCGTAAACCAATAAAATCGGACCATAAATTGTATTTACTGACAAATTCGCTTAGTTTACGTTGTCCCTGAATATAACTTTTTTTTTAAATAGCCAGTCTGTAATGTTATATATATATATATATATATATATATATATATATATATTCTGTGGTCGCTTGAGAATAGTTTGTCATAATGCGTTCTGGATGAGAGAATGTGTACTATTAGGCAAGTGTACAGTTGGTAGCTCGGAAGTTGGCTGGGATCATCAATGCGATTAAATTGTGACTATTTTTTAAATTTATTTTCTCCATGATGCGACCTGCGGCTTCACATCTGCATTGAATTACAGAGGTGGACGTTCACCTAGCTATTATAGCTGGTTTTCTCAAACTGAAATCGCTACTTATCATCGTCTTCTGCTGAAGTTTATGAGTAAGTTATTTTTTACTAGTAGAGGTTACCAGCCTCTAGCCAAACCCTTCTTCCTGGAGGGCAGGGAACTGCAATTTCGGAGTGTTCGTCTCCTAGAGAAGTTGCCTTCACTAAGTAACCCTGTGGACGGGGCCCTACCTAGTTACTACCCACTGGGCGAGTGGGACCTGGAGCTCACAAAAGGGCAAGGGCGCCTACTCCCTGGAGTGGACTACCTCTTTCAAGGGTTCCACTCTGTTACCCTTGCTACTTATTATTTCCGATTGAGGGTCTTCCCACTTTTCAGCGGTTGCCCTTTTACCAGCCGGCTGCTGGCCCTTCACATCCACATGTGTCAATCACAGAGGTAGATGTTCAATAGCCAGTGTAGGGGTGACATGTGGTTAGCATGTCGAGTCCCCCAGCCGTTATAGCTGGTTCCTCAACCTGGAGCCGCTACTTATTGTAGCTACCCAATTGCCTCACGATGCTGGGTGGGCACCGGTCCCATACTGGCCGAAATACCATGAGAAAATTTCTTCCCCCATGGAGACTCGAACCAGCGTAAGTCCCGTAGCTCTGCGCCAAGGCTTCCTACCTTAACCGCTCGGCTACGGCGCGGGACTGCTACTTATTATAGCTACCCAAATTCCTCACGGTGCAGGGTGGGCACCGATCATATACTTGCCGAAATTCCGTGAGAAAATGTTTCCCCCAAGGGAGCTCGAACTTGCGTAAGTTCAATAGCTCGGCACGAAGGTTTCATGACATAGACCGCTCGGCTATGACGCCAAACAGGTCGTGACTAATAACAGTAGATAATGTGGCAATGCACATTTTAAAAACGTCTCTCCTCCCTACTTTTATTCCTTTGTTTCTTCCTCGTACTTCAAACGATTTTTAATTTGCAATGTTATAATTGAATTATGCAATAAAGTGCTATTACGATTAATACGAGAGAGGATCGAAACGTTACAATATATTATTGGGACCGGAAGTTTTTTTTATTTCTTTGTATATTTTATTTAGCACTAGCTTTACCCGGCGTGCGCTGCTACTTCTAAATAAATGTTAATGTGTTTTTACCACCAGCCTTGAGCTGCTATGCTTCCCCCGGGAATCAGCTTATCCCGATCTTCTTGGCATCAATGAAAGACAAAAATTGTTATTGTGAGTTATCCGTAAAAGATAAACATATGTTGTCGCGGACTTTTTTGTAGAGTTTTTTGAGATATTCAATTCTGTGTACAATAATTTGATGTATTTGTTATGGTTTAGGCAGCATAAGCCATTTAAGCGTCAAAATAGGGACTTTATTTCATGTTTTTCACTACAAAGGGTGATTTTTAGGGGTGAAGGGGTTGAGTATTACAATTCTCTTATAGCCTATGTTCATCCCCGAAATCTCATGGGCATTTTTCAAAAAGCCCCCTCACAATCGGATAAACGGTATAGCAGAGCACGCTTGCCCGGGAATCTACTTATCCCGATCTTCCTGGAATAAATGAAAGACAAAAATGATTATTATGAGTTATCCGTAAAAGATAAACATATGCTGTCGCGGTCGTTTATGTAGAGTTTTTTGAGATATTCAATTCTGTGTATATTAATTTGGTGTATTCGTTACGGTTTAGGCAGCATACGCCATTTTAAGCGTCAAAATAGGGACTTTATTTCACGTTTTTCGCTACGAAGGGTAATTTTTACGGGTGAAAGGTTTGAGTATTACAACTCCCTTATAGCCTACGTTCATCCCGGGAATCTCCTGACCATTTTGCAAAAAAACCCATCAAAATCCGATCAGTGGTATGGCCGCGCATACAATACGAACAAACAAACCAACAAACAAAGAAACAGTCATTTTTATATATATTAGATGTGGAGTTAAGGTCATGTGACTTTTTCTTCCATTCATCAGGAAAAAGTGTTACATTAAGAGACAACAGTCACATAATTAGAATATTAAATACTAAATGAAAATTAGGCCAAACTAATAATAATAATAAAAGTGAGGGAAAACGCACAGTTGGTACACCAAGAAAGAGGAGGAGAATAACATTATCCATGATTTAAGGGAAGTAGATTATACATGGGATGATTGGAAAACATTACCTCAGGATACTATTTTTAAAAATGTAAATAATTTCTAGTTGTTCAAGGAATACTATTAGTGAGGTGTTTCATTTAGATAAACTGTTAAGTTTGTTTTTGAGAGATGTTATAGTTTAACAGCCTCTGATATAGAGCGAAAGGTATTCCATGTTCTGGCAAATGAAAGTATAAAAAGTAGTAATACGCAGTGTGATCGGTAGTATTATAAAGAACAAGTAAATATTTACTTATAATTTATAGGCCTAATGTCATCATCTTGTGTAAATATTTTCTCTATATAATATGTTTTGCTGTATGAGTGGAAGAGAAGGCCTACAGCCTTAACTCTGCCAGTTTAAATAAACCGTTAAAATTGACTTTTTTTTTTCAAAATAATTTTACACACAGATCCACTTCATAGAGACAAACTTTTTTAAACTCTAGTACATCGTGAAAAAAATCTTGTCCTGAACACAGTCGTGTGTTTTACGTGAATACGTATCCTCAACGTCAATGATAGCCGTAATCCCCACTTGAATAGGCTCGGCCGCCCCAGCTGCAGATATATTGGCGCCGTCATCTTGTGTAAATATTTTTTTCTATTCAATATGTTTTTGCTGGTTGAGTGGAAGAGAATACCTTACAGCCTTAACTCTGCTAGTTTAAATAAACTGTTAAAATTGACTTTTTTTTCAAAATAATTTTACACATAGATCCACTTCATAGAGACAAACTATTTTAAACTCTAGTACATCGTGAAAAAAATCGTGTTCTGAACACGGTTGTGTGTTTTACGTGAATACGTATCCTCAACGTCAGTGATAGTCGCAATCCCCTCTTGAATAGGCTCGGCCGCCCCAGCTGCAGATATATTGGCGCCGTCGTTGAACCGACACCTTCATTATTTTATGTTCCCGGCACCGCTTCACTCTCGCATATGGAGTTGTATGGGTACCATTGGATTGCTCTTGAGCAACCCTTTCCAGTCGTTCCGTATACCATCTCTATATTTTGATTTCGCTTTCGCTTTTTGCGAGTATTAGCCGACATTGCATTATTTATTTAATGTTTTACTTTAACGCCATATATATTCACTATAAATATTTCACACCAATGTTTTATATACGCAATGGATACATCTTGACGAAAACTGACAATTGAAACTCAGGGTCAAAATTTATACTAAACGAAAATTATGTGACGCAGCGAAATTATCTCAAACCGCGCGCGATGCGTCACAGTCCACGCTCAACGTAACGAATTCTTTGATCCTTTATCTATCGAGTGGTGTAATTAAATTTTGGGTGTAGCTGATATATAGAGTTAGTGCAGAAAGTATTGATACACTTAAGAATATCGTAGACAGAAATAAATAATTTAAGTATTTTTTTCACTATATACAAAAACAAAATTATACACCTTTACATTGTACTCTATAAAGTTAAATAAACGCAGTCTCCTCTATTTTAACGTAACAATTAACTAGTAAGAAAAATAATTTATACACGTACAACAAAAATTAACACACAGAAAGTATTCATACAGTCTCATATTATGGCTGTTTTGAGTCTTTACGTTTTGAGTTCAATGCTTGGTTGGGAGCCCTTTTGATTCCAAGATGGCTTGAGGACGACGTAGCTTCGACCCGACTAAATTTGAAGTTACTGAAGAAGGTATATTTCTCCATTCTTCTTCCAAAGCGTTTCTCAGGTCTTCCTTGTTGGAAACCTTCCTTGAATGAATTTTCCTTTTCAGATTTTCCCATAAATTCTCAATGGAGTTTATGTCCGGAGACAGCGGAGGCATTTCCATGTACTTTGGTGTGTTATACAAAATCCATAAACGCGCGTATTGAAACCGGTGTACTTGGGATCATTATATTTGCATAAATACAAAATCTTGTTTAATCCCCATTTACTCTACAGAGGTATGAAGATTGGTCTTCAGTATGTTCATATACTGTGTGTGATCCATCACACCATCGATAAAATGCAAAGTCCAAGACTCCTGAGGTAGTCATGTATCCCCATACCAATAGTAATAAATAAAGAACCACAACTATGTTTCACACTGGGGTGGAGATCTTGCTTTTGTAGCTCTTTATTTTAATTCCTCCAAATTTTTAGTCTTCCGTCTGAACAGGAAATTTTGATTTTAGGCTCGTCAGTATAAATTACTTTCTTACAAAAATGTTTGGGCTTTTTATGTGTGTTTTAGCGAAGTTCAAATTTTCTTTCAGTTTTCTTCACTTACTAAGTATTTTCTACGGGCTGTTTTCCCATGTAGTTCGTTAGCCCATATACAGTTACCAACATTGCTAGCAGAAATACTAATATTAAAATAAGTTTTGATACTAGCTGCTAATTTAGGGGCACATTTAGGTTTTAGCTTTATTTTTCTCATTAATACTTTTTCAACATTAATATACGGTTTTCTATGACTTCCTGATCTGTGACTATTTTCGAAAGATTTTCGTTCGCCAACTCTATCAATTATATGCTGAATGTTTGGTCTTGGACTTCCAATTATTTCACTAATTTCGTTTAACGATTTACAATGATTATGCAAACCAATAATTAATTCTCTTCTTTCTACTGTAGTATATCTACCTTTGCGCCCCATTCCAGCGTTAATCTGCAGCCATAACACACATAACTACACGACATAGTATTAGTCGTTCAAAATATCTCTGCAGGCGGAAGAATTGCGAAGCTTTCTTTGTTGCTACACGTGACGTCATCTAAGGCAGTGTATACTGTCAGCGTCCCACGTCCCGTTCCCCTCTGCGGCCATAGATAGCAGTGTCACGTGTTCTATTCCTGCATAAACACGACTGCAGTGCCCTCCGTCAACAACAGCGCTTACTCCTTGAACGGGTAATACTCAAGGCTAGAGTGAATAACAACACTACCAGACCCTTCCCCACTCGACTTCATGTGAACATTCTGTTGACCAAATCTTAGTATCTTATCAATACTTTTTGTTTGTTAATTTTTGTTCTTCATGTACAAATTATTTTTTACTCGTTAATTGTCATGTTTAAACAGAGGAAACTGCGTGTATTTAACATCATAGAGTTCAATTTAAAGGTGTAAACTTTTGTTTTTTATACTTACTTACTCACTGGCACTATCGAACCCGTAGGTTCATGGCCGCGCGGACATAAGCTCTCCATACATCCCTATCTTGAGCTAATGCTTTCCAATCATTCCCTGTATAATCTACTTCCCTCAAATCATAGTTAATGTTATTTTCCCACCTCATTCTTAGTCTACCAACTGGGCGTTTTCCCTCTGGTTTTTCTACAAGAAGCTTCCATGCACCTCTTTCATTCCCCATACGTGCCACATGTGCTGCCCGTCTACGAGACTTAACCTTAAAACATTATAGTAAAACTTCAAAATAAAAAGAAATGTGAAATATTTTAAGTAAAATTATAACATACTTAAATCATTAACCAACTATAAATTCCCTTCTTATTATATCTGGCTTCCTCTAAAGACCATGTAGTTCATTGTTAAGTAGTCTTCTCCATTCACCTGTCTGTTCACCTCTCTTTGGTCCAAACATTTTCTTAAGTACTTTATTCTCAAATACTTGTAATCTCCTTTCCTCCCTTAAAGTAAGAGTTCATGTTTGCACCCATATAATTATAACTGGTAGAATAATAGTTTTATATATTTTCAGTTTAACATTTTTTTAAAGGAGTTGGGACATCAAGAGTCTCTGTAATGCATAATAGCACGCATTTCCAGAATTGAGCCTATGTTTAATTTCTATGTGCATCTCATTCCTATTTGTGATTATTGTTCCTAGGTATTTGAATAGTTTGTTTTTTATATAGTGAATAAATAATTAAATTATTTATTTCTGTCTGTGTTATTTTTAAATGTATCAATACTTTCTGCACTAACTGTATGTAGCTGGAACACCAAATCCGGACTCTTTTAATGTTGTTTGTTTAGTAAGTGGATTCCGTGAAAATGTGCACGATTGGAACATACTGCTAGTAGAGATAATAACTTAATTTAGAATCCTATAATAATATTTTAGAATCTGGGTCTACACATACATTACGTGCTGCATAATACAGTAATTACTCTTTTCTATCTATATTTATATTAACCTACTTATATTTGTTTATTTTGCTTGTTAGCACTGATTAGGCAGGAGTTACTAATTGACTGTATTTTTCAATATTTTAAACACATCTGTTTTGGTGGAATAGTAGTTATCGTGATTGACTCTTCCAAGTTTCGCGGGTTCAAATAGGACAGGCGGGTGGATTTTTAAGAGCGTAAAAATACAGAGCATGCCTTCCTTCTGAAGAAAAGAATATTATGGTCAAGGCTCGTACCATTGATTTATGGCACATAAAAAAAATGAAACATAAAATTAGAGGGTTGAGAAAAAAAAGTATTTAAATTTCTATGCTAATGATCTGAGTTGTTAAAAAGATTCGTCAAAATAAAATTACAATAACTACAAAGACGAAAAAAAAGCCTAGATGTAAAGTAGCCTAATTTGTACACTATAATGAATTGAATTAGGTAAAGGTATCCCACTATAGGCCGTAGGAGGCCCTTGGGGTAGTAGGAGGTTAAGGCTCCCACTTTTTCTGGACAATCGGCACTTGTTGTCAGCCCTGCGTGACGGCCGCCTTTACCCCAGAACAAGCGTCTGGTACTCATTTCCGTTAGAGGTTGAGTCGACCCCACGGCCATAGTGTCGCCAGAAGGTTTGGGTCAGTTTAAAAATCCTGACCCCACCGGGACACGAACCCTTGACCTTCCGGCTTGTAGGTCAGTGCCATAACCACTGCTCTACGGCGTGCCCCAATGAATTGAATTATCACATTAATATATTCAGTTTTACAAACAAATTAAGTTAGATATTTCACTAAATATTTACGCAATGTGTTTCATAAAACTCGGGTTCCCATGGGGGAAGAAATTTTTTCATGCAATTTCGGTCAGTATGGGACCGATGCTTACCCAGCATCGTGAGGTATTTGGGTAGCTACAATAAGTAGCGACTCCAGATTGAGAACATCAGGTATAACGTCTGGTGGACTTGACATGCTGACCACATGTCACCCCTATACTATCTGTATGATCATCTACCTCTGCGATTAACACATGTGGATGTGAGACCAGCTGGCGGCTGGTAGGTCAATGGTCTTCCAGGCCTGTCGCGCCATGGAGTTAATTAATTTCATAAAACGTGTGTGCTTAGTCGAAGCTAGCAGGAACTCTGAAACTTCGGCATATATCATTACTGTTAGCGCTATCCCCAATAATGTAAGCCAGAAACCAGAGCAATTATTATTAATGAGTGGCATCCACTTCATTCTAAGGGTCAATTTCACGAACAGAGGTAACTGTATTACACCAGTTTTCCCCGTGTATAATGCATAGCTTAAACTGGCGTAATACAGTTACCTCTGTTGGTGAAACTGATCTTAAGTGTATTAATAATAGACAGGGACTAACTAACTCATTGCCACTATAGAAATCCGGAACTTCATTGCCGCGTATACATAAGCTCTCCATACATCCTTTTTTTGAGGTAATGTTTTTCGATCATTCTCTGGATAATTCACTCCCTCAAATAATTTTTAATGTTATACTCCCACCTCATTATCGGCCTACCTACCCGCGCTTTCCCCCTGGGTTTCCTATAGAAAGTTTTCATGTCCCTCTTTTATTTTATATTCGGGTCACATTTCATTCATCGCTCCACGAGACTTAATATTACATTTGGTTTCCCATAAAGAACATCTAGTTCAGTACCCCATTATGTAGTCTTCTCCATTCATTTGAGCGTTTCGACCGTCTTAGGTCCAAAAATAACTTTATCCTGAAATACTCAATCTTTTCACCTCTATTAAAGTAAAAGTTCTGTTTCGCATTCGTATAATACGGTATAACTGAGTACCAGTAATAAAAAGAGTAACTATTGAGGGATTTAGGGTCAGTTTCACCAACAGAGGTAAATGTATTATGCCAATTTATGCTATGCATTATACACGGAGAAAACTGGCGTAATACAGTTACCTCTGTTGGTGAAACCGGCCCTTAGTGGTAAAGGGAGCTATGCCACTTTGAGAAGAAATGAAAATAATCAGTGTTATTTTATTAAAATGTATATTGTTCCTTTTGCACAGTTTACATAATAGTAAGTTAAAGAAAAAAAAAAGTTACCCCTTTATTATAAAAATAATTTCATAATATAATGCTTTATAAAATCCAATTTATTTTCATTTCTTCTCAAAGTGGCATAGCTCCCTCTCTCACTACACACCTCAATTTTATACATTTGTAATGTAATCTTTAATGAGAGTAGTTACGATGGCATGAATCCCTTCTTTGTTATGCGTAATAGTATGCGTTTCCATAGATGTGCCTATTTTTAATTTCTTTGTGCCGCCCCTTTCTGAATGTAATTATTGTTCTTAGGTATTCGAATTCAGCCACTACTTCAAATTTTCCTTCGTTTCCAACCTTAGGTTTCCTCCTTGTTTTCCCCCCCCCCCCGCAGTTAAGCCTGGTTGCTGGCTTATTTTTAAGATTCATTTCATCATAATCAATATTAAATGACATCATTAACATTAAATGAATGTACTACTTCAGAAAAAAAACCAAAAACAGCAGATGAAATGATCGTAGTCACTATATGGCCATATGTGTTGAAGAGTCCATAAATAATTAAATAAAAATACATCCATCCATCCATAGTAATTCTGCCCGAGGGCAGGTCTTACACTGCTATCATAGCATTTTCATGCTGTGCTTTGCAGCTTTACTAGGGAATTACAGTATAGGTGTGGTAGCTTCCCGATGTTTTTCACAATAAAAATAAATAACTAACTCACTGGCACTATCGAACCCGTAGGTTCATGGCTGCGCGGACATAAGCCCTCCATATATCCCTGTCCTGAGCCAATGTTTTCCAATCATCCTCTGTATAATCTACTTCCCTAAAATCATAGTTAATATTATTCTCCCACCTCATTCTTGGTCTACGAACTGGGCGTTTTCCCTCTGGTTTTCCTACAAGAAGCTTCCATGCACGTCTTTCATTCCCCATTCGCGCCACATGCCCTGCCCATCGCAAATGTATGAGACTTAACTGTTCTCATTATATCTGGCTTCCTATAAAGGCCATGTAATTCTCTGTTATACAGCCTTCTCCATTCACCTGTCTGTTCATCTGTCTTTGATCCAAAAATTTTCCTAAGAACTTTATTCTCAAATACTCGTAATCTCCTTTTCTCCCTTAAAGTAAGAGTCCATGTTTCGAATCCATATAATATAACTGGTAGAATAATAGTTTTATATATTTTCAGTTTAACGTTTTTTGAAAGGAGTTGGGAAGTCGAGTCTCTGTAAGGCATAATAGCACGCATTTCCAGAATTGAGCCTATGTTTAATTTCCTTGTGCATCTCATTCCTGTTTGTGATTATTGTTCCTAGGTAATTGAATTCAACCACTTCCTCAAAATTTCCCTCATTTGTCATTAGCTGTCCATTTCCATTATATAATGTATTTTTATGTGTGACCATATATTTAGTTTTATTGATATTTACTTCCAGACCCAATTCCTTAGTGTTACTCAGTGGTGTGTGCGTGTTGGCCTATAGTATCTCCTCGCTATCGGCCAATAGTACTACATCATCAGGATAAACCAACAGCTTATTAATACCATTGAGTTGTAGGCCTTCTTTATCTTCTAAACAATAAACATACATTGTAATAATAAATGTGGATTAGTGCAATATAAACCCTCTGTTACATGAAACACTCTATAAATATTCATAGACGTTACTTCATGATGCATTATAAAAGTGATTTTCACTCTTGCTGTAAAGTGTAATCAACAAATTTTGGAGTGTAGGCGGCTTATGTAAGAGGTAAATGTCCTGTTAATTTTGGACGCTTGTTATGACGTACTGATCATGATGCTGGCTCGAAAGGTCTCCCATTAACACGTATTTGCCAAAACCCAAGTAACATATTGCGTGTTATTTACTGTTACGTTATCAAGGCCGCTCCGTAAGATAGCGATTATTAAACATGTTTACTTTATTTCTTCTTCGATTTTAAGCTAAATTATTATAAATAGTAAAGCAGAACTATGCCGATGTATTTGACAGGTTGTACAGGGATGAATGCTATTGAGCGTTGTCCGGTGTATTATTGCAAAGTAATATTTGTTGATATGATGGATTTGTAGATTGTCCTTTTTGGGCCGTGAAAAGATGGCTCGTGATTAGAGATGGAATAATTCCATCGTAAAAACGATGTGAGCATATGGTGGTGTTCTTTTAAATGCTGGGCCTTGGCAACGAAGCCATAAGCGTTCTTGCTCTCCAATATTTCTCTGTAGTGGATCGAACAGGTAATACTTCACAGGTTTGTAGATGTTCTTCGTTCATATTTTCGTCTTTGTTGCATAGAGGACAATTTGGATTCGTGTAGATTCCTACTTTATATAAATGTTTGGCCAAATAGTAATGTTCTGTAAGCAGTCTAAATTTTACTACTGTAGTTTTACGTGGAATTTCTGGAATAATATCTGGCTGCTTTACTAAAATATTCCATTTTGTGAGCGTATGGTTAATGCGACCATTGTACATTACATCAGGGGGGAACGGGGTAAGAATAGTTTACTGTACCGTCTGGTTATTAGAATAACCACTTCACATTAATTATACCGTTCTGCATTTTAAAACTTATTTTTTGTTTTTAAAATATGATAGGGGATTCTAAACGAATTTTTTGTGCTGAATTCGGAAATGATCTCCATTTTTTCATATCACATCAGGTTTTCAAAATATTCATGAATAAGTAAAAATGAAATTATAGCTCTGTAAAACGTAGTAAAAATTACTTTCAACAAGAATTTTGTGTGAAAAACTAGGCCAAAATTTGCTATTTGCCGCTAATTAATCATTACTTAATAATAGTAATTAACAATTATAAACATTCCAGGCATACTTCACTTTTCGACTCATAGTATTCTCGAACTGACTGCCCATCATCAGTTTTCGAATTAGTGGACCAACGATTACAACAGCTTTTTAATTTTTTCATAGGATAATGAGGGAAATGTAGCGCAAAGGTTTTTAAAGCAGTCACTGTCTTTATCTAGAGTTTTCACAAATTGTTTCATTGAACATAATTTTACATGGAGAGGTGGCAACAGTACTTTTGAGGGATCAATAAAAGATTCATATCTTATATTAGTTAGTCCTACGTGGCCAATGTTCCCTTTCCCAGTGTTCTGACCTAGCTCTGATATCCCATTCACATACGAAAAAAGGTTATTTTGTGAAACCAGCTTTCTGACCAACTAATAGTCCGATAATTATGAAATTTCCACAGACTAGCATAGATGGTTTTCGTACTGCAGTTTTTGTAACAAAAACTTTTCATTTCTATGTCTCCTTTAAAACAAAAGAGTGGGCCACGGGAATGGAAGGATGAATGTTTCCATTATGAAGCAAAATACCTTTAGACTTTTTGAGAAGAATCTATGAAGAACCTCCACTCTTTGGAATTATAGTTTATGTCAAAAATTTAATTATAACATCGATAAAGCGTCACTGCTATAAAGTAAAAATATTCTCTTTAATTTGCTTACTTGTTATAGTCAGCTACTAGGTGGCAATGAAGACCGAGTTCTCGCGACATCTAGTAATAATGGAGAATATAATATATATAAGAAAGATAAGTGTTTGAATTGGATTTGCCTGGTGGTGTAATTGATAGCACGCTGCGGTACCAACCCAGAGGTCCGGGTTCAAATCCCGCATTTATTTTTCTTATGTCATATTAAGCTTGCATTGCTCAATGTCAAAAATGTAATTATAACATATAATATATATATATATATATATATATTCGTTATTATATCCACATGAAAAATGTCGGTTTGAACTGTCATGTTCGTAATCCCCTCAAGCTGCTCTTTGATTCTATTGCCCTATCTCATTCTCATTGAAATGCAACTTATAACATTGTAACATTTACATATTTCCCCACTTATGATTCAATTCGGATCCCCTCCAAATAGCTACTTGTAAGGCCGAACCCACGATTTTTTTTTTTTTGTATTCAAGCTTGTCTTTTGTCAGTGGTGGAAATATAATTTTGGGGCATTTATTGTGATAAGGCATAATTTTGTGAACTCTTGAATAATCGAGTTTACTTACATATAAAATAAAATTGTTATCGTCAGGACAAACCCTCCATGGTATCTTTACCTTGTCGTGGTGGAGTGGCTTGCGTGCTTAAATGATCCTGAGAGCTATGCCGGCTGTAGCATTGCTGCCGATAGGCTTACCCATGCCGGACTGGTCGAAGGTGATAAGCCTTGGTCGAAAGAGTGACGATCTTTCACCGTAAAAATACAACCGTCAAGAAATGCGGACATGGGTTCAACTGGGGTAAAATTTTCCGGAGGTCAAATAGTCCCCCATTCGGTTCTCCGGGCGGGGACTACTTCAGGGAACCCATGCCAAAGGTTCAAACATAGGGATATGTTCCTAGGAACATGGAATGTTAGGACTTTATACAATAGCGGAGCACTAGAGATATTAACGCGGGAAGTAGATAAGTCACCCTTGGATATAGTCGCTTTACAGGAATTAGGTGGCCAGGAGAAGGTAGTCAGGAATCATGAAGCTTTGCATTATACTACGGTGGTGCAAAAAGACCTGCATTTGGAACGGGTTTTTTTAGTGAGAAGGAGGATTCTATCCGAGATATTAAGTTTGTTAGTGATAGGATATCATACATAATTCTAAAGTTAAAAGACATGATTTTATAATTTAATCGTCAGGACAAGTTTCATGGATTGAACATTTTGGTTCGTTCCGTTCTCCAAGAATAATAGCTGTTCTTGCCACAGCTTCCCCAGGCCTTTCCTCTTTTGGTTTATAGTTGCATGATTTTAATAGATATCTGTTTTTGTCTTTCACTGCGTATGAAAATGACAGTTGAATCAATTTTTTTTAATGCATACATGCTTTAAGTCTCATACACAGGGTGTTACCGAAATGAGTGCAGATTTTTCGTGGTGGTAGGAAACATCCATACAAATATTTTAACACAATGGATCTTGGGTCGGAAATGCATTGTTGTGGGTCTACATAAATAAAACAGCATATAAAAATGTTGAACACATTGTTGTTTCATTATTAATTCTAAGAAAAAATGGAAGGCATTACATGTTATTTTACAGTAATTGTTGGGAATGGCGACCATTGACCTGGATGCATAGCTTCGCGCGTCTCACCTCGGACTCATGAACTCTAAGAAACATATCGGGATGCTCTCTGATTTCCGCAGCCGCTGCCACGATCCTTGCTACAAGCTCTGGAGCTGTGCTCCCAGGTTAATGGTCGCCATTTCAAAGAATTACTGTAAAATAAGATGTAATAATGCATTATATTTTTCTTATAATTAGTAAATAAACAACAATTTTAAATGCTGTTTTATTCTGTAGACCCACAACAATGCATTTCCGATCGAAGGTTCTCATTGCGTTAAAATAGTTGTATGGATGTTCCCTACCACCACAGGAAAAGTCTGCACTCATTTAGGTAATATCCTGTATAGTTTCATTCGCTTCATTTGTAAGGTTGTTAAAATTCAATTTTCTAATAGCACTAAAATATTCCAAATGTAGCATAATATCAAGCAAATAGTATGCATTTTGAGATAGTCTCCTCCCTTAATGTAATTAATTTGATCGTTCCAATTAATTGTAAACATTTCATATTTTTATTCTACATCTTTCGAAGATTTTTAAGAAATGTTACAGCTAACTAACTCACTAGCATCAAATGAAATATTTAATTTATTAACCAAATTAATACTATTTTCATTTATCCTGACCCTGGCACATGAATCCGAAAGTTCATAACCGCGCGGACATAAACTCTCCGTTCATTCCTACCGTGAGACAATGTTTTACAATCATTCCCTATATAATTAACCTCCCCTATATCATGGTTAATGTTAATCTCCCATTTCATTCTTGGATTACCTACTTGGCGCTTTCCCTCTGTTTTTTCTACGAGTTTACATGCGCCTCTTTCATTCCCCTCCGTGTGACATGTCCTGCCCATCACAGCCTACGAAACTGAATTGGTCATATTATGCCTGGTTTCCCAAGAAGCTCATTTAGCTCATTTTTATTTATTTTTATTTTATTTACTTTTTTCTTCTGTTTAGATGACTTCATTTTTCTTTGGTCCAGAAATGTTCTTAAGTATTCTCAAATACTTTCTCCTCTCTTAAACATGTTTCGCATCCTTTTAAGTACAAGAATAATAACCGTTATATATATTTAATTTTTTTAGAGAAGATGGGGATGACAAGTGGTTTTGTGATTCATAAAAGCATGCATTTACAGAATTGAGCCTTATGCTTAATTTCTTTCTGCACCTCAATCCTGTTTATAATTATTGTTTCTGGGTATTTGAATTCTGTCACTATTTCAAAATGTCCCTCATTTGTCACTAAGTGCCAATTTCCATTATATAATGTATTTTTACCTGTAACGATATGTTCAGTTTTATTGATATTTACTTCTGGCTCCAGTTTATCAGAGTTACGAGTTATAATGCGTATGTTGGCTTTTAGTAATTCTTGGCTATCGCAAGATAATATATCTTCAGTCAAATGTTACAGTCTAGATCAACGGTTCCCAACTTTTTTCGACTCGCGAACCCCTTCAACAATGATCTGAGTTGGGTGAACCACTGACTTTTAAATATACATACAGTAGATATGCATATAATTTAATTCCAAGCAAAAGGTTTAATAATCTTAAATTGACTTAACCCTTAACGGTTAAAACCTAAAGTTACTCTAGTTACTGCTTAAAAGTTACACTACGTGTGGACCTAGTTGTAGCGAAATCAAATGTATTGCTAACGTTGTTACATAACTGTAAATCAGGCATTCGTGATAAATATTAATGTATTGTGGAAATAATGCGATAAATTCCCGATGTTACACATATACAACAAGGGGTATTATAGGGTTAATTTAATAATAATAATAATAATAATAATAATTATTATTATTATTATTAGTAGTAGTAGTAGTATTAGTATTACTATAATGCTGTAGAAATGAAGGAAACAATAATAGACCTAACCTGGAAACCCGCCATTACGGAAAAGTTTTGGCGAACTCCCTGGGCGTTCGCGAACCACAGGTTGGGAAACGATGCTCTAGATAATTAAATGTATGAGCTTTTTTTATGTTCTCATCCATTACGGTGACTTGATCCTATGAGCTCTGAAACAACAAAACGAAATATCTATAAAACAATTCTAGTTCGCATTTTTTTATTCCTAGCGCAGTTTGCCTTCAAGTCAGGTGAGCTCTGACAATGAAGATGTTCCTCGTCCATTACCGTTTGAGTCTCATGACATGAAACAAGTAGTGGCGATGGCAAGATGGAAAGCCAGTCGTGACCCGTTGACATCTGGAATATTGACTTATTAAGTATTACTTGTTGGTTGAACCGGTATAAACGCTTTGTCTAAAACCAAAACCTTTTATACATGTAAGTCATGTTATTCATGTATTCAACATTATGAAACCACTAGAGAATTAGCTCAAAGGTCCACATTTTTAATGCTGACTCTGGCCAACCATATTGAGGTACATTATTAAATGCTTTGTCATTATAATTTCTTCTTCGTGTGTAATCCTAATCCCTCTCACATTCCACGTAGCGTATCTTGTTACATTCTCTTTTCTGTATACTCGACTTTTTTCCGATAATTTGTCGTACCTTTATATGCTGTGCTATTTATTTGAGGCTTGAAGGAAATGGAGCTTCCGGAAGACAGGGTAGAACATCGTTGGGTGGTCCGGGGTGGCGGGACTTGTCACAAACATTACACAAAGAGATGGAAGATGAGGTCTATATCGTGGGTACCCGATATCGATAGAAAGTGCCGAATCCTCTTTGTTTTATTTTTTTTATCTAAAATTTTAACTCTGTTGCAACTTACAGTATGTAACATTTATATTTGTACAGTTGGATTTTTAATAAAATATAACAGGAAATCTCACGTAAGAAGAACGAGCAGAACAAGAATACCACGACAAATCTTAAAATATATTTTTTCGGTTTTATTTCTTAATAAGTATTCATTAATGTAACAGAAACATAAACTAAAGGCTAAATTCATAAATTTTCAAACAACAACAAAATTAATCAATTATAAAACAAAACTTGTGCTATTTTATGCAACATTGTTATGTGTACACTTGAAATAAATTAACAAAAAATTATGAACTTATTTACACAACTGAATTCTTAATACTTTGTGGAATGACCTTTGACCTTAATAATAGCTTTACATCTATTTCCCATTGATTGTTAATTTTTCCCCATTCTTCCAAAATAACACTCTTCAGATCATATTTAGATGAAACGTTCCATTGACGAACCTTTCTTTCTAGAATTCCCCAAAAGTGCTCAACGGGGTTTAAATCTGGAGATTTTGCAGGCATTCTTAGCTGCTTCGGGACGTTCCAGATCAACCATCGTTTATTAATGTCGGCTATATGTTTCGGATCATTGTCTTGCTGAAACGCATAAGACGAAGCATACCCATTTTTAGAGCACTTTTTTCACATTATTTTTTTCAGAATGTCATTGTAGACCCACTGGTCCATAGTACAATCGATGAAATGGATAATAACCACTCCCTTTGAGGACATACAGCCCCAAAGAAGAATGGATCCTCCTCCGTATTTAACTGTAGGAATAATATTCACATTTTCATAGGCAGTATTGTTCTTTCTCCATATCCAGTTTATCCCATCGGATCCAAACATATTTATTTTCGTTTTGTCTGACCATATCACATTGTTCCAGAAGTCTTGGCTCTTGTCCAGATGCTCCTTGACAAATTTCAGTATTTCTGCTCGGTTCCTCTCGTTTACGTATGGCTTCTTCTTAGGGATTCTGCCTCGATAGCCATGCTGCCACAAAACTCGACGGACTGTTTGGTGGGATACTTTCTTTTGTGATACTTGTTCCAATAATTGCTTGATTCTAGGTACACTTATTCTAGGGTTATTTTTTACTTGCCTAATAATGAAATGTTCTTCTCTCAGATTCAGCAACTTTGTCTTTGGCTTCCTTGGAATATTTGCAGTTGAACCATTGTTTCTGAACTTATTAACAATATAATTCACAGTAGAGTGGGGTTTATTAACCATTGATCCTATTTTTCTTAATGAGTAGTCCCTGAATGCAAGATTAATTATTGTTTTTTTAAGTTGGCTCTCTAGCTCCTTTCCTGTATTCATATTGAACTCTACTGATTAAAGGAGTAAACAAACAGCTGGATTTAACCATCTCTTACGTCCAGTAACACCGTCAGTGCTGTGTTCATCAAGGACATTTGCTGTAGTGTACAAATAAAACTGATGCAGTATTATAAAAATTGTTTTCAATTTAATAAGAATATGAAGTATGTTGCACCAATGTACTATGTATTTCTCTATTATTAGATAATATGTAAGTGCACAAATCAGATTTAACAGTATCGGCTACTTCATAATCTGTATTTACAGGAATATGAATTATTGTTTATAAACATTTCGACTGTACAAATAAGAATGTTACATACTGTATTTATTTTCCTTGTAACGCTTGTTAATCCTTAAATATTACGATGGGTTAAGTTTTACCGAATATTTTATTAAATATTTAAATAAGTACCTGATATATCAATCGTCCTCAACTAAATTAAAACTTTCTTTAAAAAACTTCAAGTAGTTAAAACTATGAAGGCCTTTCAGAATCATGTTCCATCTTCTGCATTTCATTTGGTACCAAATGGTACTTACTTGTACTGATATATAAGGTATTTATTTTAATATTTTAACATTTTATTGCATAACCTGAAGATGTTTTACAATGAATTTTAGAAGTATTGAATATTTTCTAATTGCTAATTTTATAGCCTATTCATTTTGGCGGCAAAAACTTATTTTATTTTGAAATGTAAGTATTTTGACATAAAACAATTTCATATATGCCGAAAATACGTCACATGACGCCACCTTTATATACACTATAGGTACATATTTGGAGCTTTTTTTATATTTTATTTGTGTTTTTACTTCGATGTGAACACCCTGATGATTCCCTGTTCAGGAGCGAAACACATATCGGGATCAATTTGGATATATTTTACTGATATCTGTGGTTTTAAAAGACATATTTGCATCGTAATTGATTGCTGACTCTTTTAGCGTAATTACTACTAAGGTATATCGTTTTATTTTATATATGCCGAATAACTTATTTTATTCCAATTACTGTTTTTCGTTCTTTTCTTTAGTCATCAAGCCGAATACTGGATTGAATTTGCTTTGTCGTTGTCTATTTAACAATTAAGAATATTGCATAATTTATGGCTCAGGTCATAGTCCTGACCTTTAAGATTCTTTCGGGCATTCTGTGTTAAAAATCTCAATCATTAAGTAGAGGCTGAGTTGGAATTTTATTACTAGGACCCATTCCATCACTAGGAATTATGTAATTTGTTAAAAGCTAGTTGGCTTAGGTCCACAACACTGGTGGAGTATTGTCTTTGCCTGAGACTCAGCGGGCCCAGGTTCTATCCTCGGACGGGACACGTATATCTGGGATAAGGATTTTTTTGGGCGATCTTCATTACCTGTTAAACAAATGTCAGGAAACTTTAATGTCCTAAAAGTCCCCTAAAACAGCAAGATCTGTCCATTACAGTCACACTATCATATTCATCTTTTTTTTTAATTTGAGCGAATGGTGAGCCTTGTCTTGACAATCTTAAGAATTACCCTGGGATTGAGCAGATCACTCATCTTGAGAAGCCTTTCTTGTCGATGTGTAGTCAAAAAAAGTATGTGAGTCTATGTAATCCAGAGATAATCCTTTCCCGACAGGTTATATCCCTATATGTTCTGGAAGGCGTTGGGATGAAAAAGTTCCTATGAAGGGTGATTTAAACTTAGCCACACAGAAACATTAATCAGACTGTAATATTTAGGACTTTATTCGGGAGTCTGTGTTGAATATCCGATGTCTCCCAATTAATAATAAATTCCAACCCGGCATTTACCTTGATGTATTAGTATTATTATTATTATTATTATTAACCATTTTTGAGCCATAGCCTCTCCTTTATTTGGAGTTATTAGACCAAGTTAATTTTTGTAATTACCTTATTTGCTAATAGATGTCATGAATGGCATGCGGTCAACACACCAACTCAATGAGACATCTAACAGGCAACTAAGGTATTACTAGAGCATTGAGGTTGGTAAATTTTGCTTAGAAGTATTTTTATTCAGGCTTAAGGATATTTTACGCCTGAAAATCTTCAGACTCGGGATCCACGGCTCAAAGTCCCTCGCGGAAGGACTTGATCCTTGGATTTTCCGTCCTAAAAAAAACTCATCGACCCCGTCCGGGTTTGAACCCGTGGCCCTTGGGCCCAGAGGCAAGGAGCATAACCACTAGTTCACCGCGATTGACTCGATGTCTTAGGAAAACGGAAAAAGAAAATAATAAACCCGATTACGAATTCTAAACGATATTGTCTCAGCCATCAGTGCACAACAATCTAAAAGGCTAAAGAATGTAAAGAAAAAAATTTAATTGATTTTGGGCCATGTAAATATTAATTTATTTGAAATAGTTTTTGGGACATCTTGTTTAGGACGATGAGAAAGAAATATTGTGGTTGCCATTACTGGAGTGTGACATAGTTGAGTTTTATTGGTTAAGAGTGTTTTTACAACACCGTATCATTTATAATTTTATGGTAAACCCGACAGAGAAAGTAATAATACTTGGGCCTGGCACAATTTATCATAGTTTGATAGTCTGTGAAATCTAATGGCGTTTTTATGTAGAATAGATTGTTATGCACGATGACTCATGTACTGGCGTTTAAATGATGGGAATCATGTATTTGATACATTTCATCATTTCTAAACTATTTTCACAGACACTTGTGTGGGTTTTGTGTGAGAAATTTTCTGGTTAGTAATGATTTGCTTCACTGAACTAACATAAAATCATACATATTTCCTAATACGTTCTCTTTTCTACTTCAAAAAATAGATTGAAGAATGTGCCTACTGTATATTTGGACCAAGGAGACACGAGCAGAAAGGAGAATGGAGAAAACTATCTAACAGTGAGATCCATAATGTGAATGGAAAATCACATACAAGTGGAACTGTTAAGTCTCGTAAAATTATAGTTGTATGGAAAGTATCCCTCCTTGGAGACGGTGCCTTTTTAATAGCGGGAAGTTTGCGTGCCCTATTTGAAGCTGACAGCTATGCCGGTAGCAGCCTAGCAGCTAATAGGTCTAACCTTGCCAATAGATCAAGGCTTAGGGGCCAGACGAGAGGTGTCCCAACTTTCCCTTTGGTTTTAACGGGTGGTTGGTACCCTCCTCAGCAAAAAACTCCTCACCCAGAAATCTGAGCCCGGAATGAACAGAAACACTGAAATCGTACTAAAGCAGGAAAATGGATCGTAAACAGCTGTTGGAATTGGATTGATAAAGCTATGAACAGAAAATAATGGAAGCAGGTGTTGAGGAAGGTCAAGTCCCGTCTTGGGCTGTAGTGCCATTGCTGCTGCTGATGATGAAAATTATAGGAGTGATGATGTGATTACTCATATTAAATTGTGAATATTGGAATCAGCTGGTCAGATCTATAAGAAGAATGATTGGAGGGTACTAAAGAACGTTATGGAAGGAAATATAGGCCTTTTTTGGTTAAATCAAATGGAAGACCTGAGGATAGATGAATATTGAAGACTAACAAATGACTCCTTTGGTTAATATTGAACTGGGATGGATAGAGGATAAGGATAAAGGAAGCTAAGGCTCGATGTAGGGATGCGATGCCATTCTCATAAATTGCGATGCTGCGGGACATGTGACAAGAAGAATCGGTATGCAAGAGAGAGACGGAAACTTAGAAGAAAAGGTCTGGAAGTTAAACCAAGAATTATGCGGGAAATTAAATTCTATCTTGATTTGAAGAAATTTAATTATATACCGGTAATGAATTATTGAAAAATCTTACCTTATGATCATCATCATCAACAACAAGGATTAAGCCCAATTCCTATTCCGATCTCATTATAGGTCGAATTGGTCCTTCCATCTCTTCAGTGGTCTTCCCAACAATCTTCTCCCATTTGGTTTATTATTATACATTCTTCTTGGTATGCGCTGTTCATTCATTCGTAATACGTGCTGAAGGTAAGCATTTTGATAGTATTGTATTCTTTCACAGAGATTAAATATATTAAGTTCTGTTCTTATATCTTCTTTTTTCTTTTTATCGGTCCTTTAGTATCCTGCTATTACTCTCAACATCTTCATTTCTGCAGCTATTATTGTTACCTTAGGATATATATCTATATATAGCTCTTATGTCTGGACGGCCATAGTTAATTAATACTTTTAAGGATATCTCGAGTTCAAATCCTGGGGTCGACAAATCTCACTGAGATTTTTTTAGTGGTTTCCTTAACAATTGCTTCAAAGCCAAAAAAAAAAAAAAAAACGAGAATCTGTAACAAAACCAGGAATGAAAATCCATCGAGCAATAGGGCTTCGAAGTCCTTGAACGAGAATTCAGTGTTCTGAGAAAATTAGCTGTAGTCCTGTTTCTAACGACTACTGGCCACTACCTAGTTCATTATCCCCATAGACTTAGCATCATACATTCCCCATTCCGCATTCTGTGAGACTCTGAAGATATCATGGACTGTTATCGTACTCTGTTTTTTCCTCTGAAGGCGACATTAATCTACTTGTAAGGCTCGGCCGCCGATGGCTTCATCGCCTTATGTTGTACATTAGATATGAACCAAGCTAACTTATGAAGGCAAAATCTGAGCTGGAATTTGAATACAAAGATCAATTTCATCTCTATCCCTTCCACCTTCCATTTAATGAATAAATTCCATGTGAAAATGTTGTTAAAAACAGATTTTTCTAGACTCCAATCTAAATTGGAATACCCAAATAAAACAAACATCTAAAAATATATTTTCCATAATGCATTCCGTAAAGCGTCTCAAGAACTTTCTTCCTACAGCTCTTATAAATAATTTTAGTTCAAACCGTAGTGATGCCGCATTTTGACTATTGTGACGTTCTACTAACTGACATAAGTGACTGATTGACAAACTACAACGTGTTCGTAATATGTGTATCAGATACATATTTAATATCCGAAAATATGTTCACAATATATATTTTTCCATGAATTGTCGTGGTTCCATTTTAAAGATAGAAGAAAATTACACTGTCTAGTTCTCTTATTTAAGATTCTATATATTTTGACTCCCAATTATTTAGTCTGCCTTTTCAGTATATATCTACAGTATATATCGTCAAACCTTAATTTAAACACACGATCACAACATAATATCTTGCTTAATATACCGCAAAATATATTCCCTACCACAAGATATCAGGGGTTGCCGGACGTTAGCATCATTTAAAAGAAATCTAAATTTATATTTGCTCTAAACTTGGCTTGTTATTTGCCTCATATAAAGTTAATATATTTCTCGTTTAATGCATCATATTGCTACTGTTGTTATTACTTTCATCGTATAAAATGTTGTATGTACATGAAATTTGCATTGCAACTTTTAATGCCTTTTTAATTCTTTGTACTTGTATAGACTAGTGTACATATATACTGTAAATTTGTATTTGCACCATTGTGCTGTTTGAATGGAAGAGAAGGCATTATAACCTTAATTCTGCCAGAATAAATAAAACGTTATTATTATTATTATTATTATTATTATTATTATTATTATTATTTATTGTATGAAAATAATATTCAGCGAGTTAGCTCAAGATACAGACATACGAGGTGTGATCAATAAGTTTCCGGAATGGCTTCAAAACAATTATGCCATTGAGGAGTTTTTAATTTTCACCCAGGCTGTACACTCAGAATTTCCTTGTGATGAATTTGAGGGGTCGCGCGACCTTCTCTGACCTTGCAGTATGCTGGTAGAAGCTCTGAAGTGAAGACGTGTTTTGTGCGTGCGGCGATTTCTCTGTGTAGCAACAATTCGGGATTACGAGGAACAAAGAACATGCATCAAATTTTGCTTTAAACTTGGTAAAACTGCAACAGAAACATATCAAATGTTAAGAACACGCTTATGGGGAAGAAGCAATGGGCAAATCTCAAGCATTTGAGTGGTTTTCGAAATTTAAAAGGGGCGTGACATCGGTTAAGGATGAAAATCGTCTGGGACGACCAACTTCCAGCAAAACCAATAAAAATATCGATCGAGTGAGGTAAATGGTATTAAATGATAGGCGCATTACAATACGAGAACTGTCTGATGCACTAGCACTCTCGTTTGGAAGTGTTCAAAGCATTTTGAAAGACGATTTGAACATGCGAATGGAGGACTGGTGACTGGTTCCTGCATCACGACAATGCGCCCGCGCACAAAGAAATTTCTGTCCGCCAGTTTTTGGACAAAAATAGGATGAGTACTGTTCCCCATCCAGTCTATTCTCCAGATCTGGCTCCAGCAGACTTTTTCCTGTTCCCACGGCTAAAAATTCGGCTCCGAGGACATCGTTTTGAGGACATTGATGTCATCCAGCGCGAATCGCAGAAGGCATTGGACACATTTAAAGAAGACGACTTCCAGAAGTGCTTCCAGCATTGGCAGAAGCGCTGGGACAAGTGTATCAACTCCCAAGGTGACTACTTCGAGGGTGACAGTGCTGAATAGAAACTTTGAAGTGTTGTGTTTATGGCCTCATTCCGGAAACTTATTGATCACACCTCGTATTAACGCACAACACAAGATATATTTTAAAAAAAGCACTAGATATAATGTCTGGGGAACCCGATATATTGACACCACACATATTAGCCCTATACTGTGTGGATGATCTCTAAAAAGTGAAAATAAAACATGTACCTGAGATTTCAGTCGTCCTCACCTCTGAGATTAACACGTGTAGATGTGAGGGCAGTAGCCAGGTGGTAGGACAAGACCTTGTTAGCCTTCGCGCTATGGAGTCTTAAGGTGGTACGATCAAATTATGTTGGAGTGTCTCGTAAAGAAATTTGAAGAAACTTATTTTAATATGGTTTTTTTAAGAACCTGAAAACCTTGTGTTGGTTCCTGCCTTAGATATTCTTACTTACTCACTGGCACTATCGAACCCGTAGGTTCATGGCCGCTCGGACATAAGCTCTCCATACATCCCTATCCTGAGCTAATGCTTTCCAATCATTCCCTGTATAATCTACTTCCCTCAAATCATAGTTAATGTTGTTCTCTTACCTCATTCTTGGTCTACCAACTGGGCGTTTTCCCTCTGGCTTTCCTACAAGAAGCTTCCATGCACGTCTTTCATTCCCCATACGCGCAACATGTCCTGCCCATCGCAGTCTACGAGACCTAACTGTTCTTATTATATCTGGCTTCCTATAAAGACCATCTAGTTCACTGTTATGTAGTCTTCTCCATTCACCTGTCTGTTCATTTCTCTTTGGTCCAAAAATTTTCCTAAGAACTTTATTCTCAAAAACTCGTAATCTCATTTCCTCCCTTAAAGTAAGAGTTCATTTTTGCACCCATATAATTATAACTGGTAGAATAATAGTTTTATATATTTCCAGCTTAACGTTTTTTGAAAGGAGTTGGGACATCAAAAGTCTCTGCAATGCATAATAGCATACATTTCCAGAATTGAGCCTATGTTTAATTTCTTTGTGCTTCTCATTCCTACTTGTGATTATTGTTCCTAGGTTTCTGAATTCAGCCACTTCCTCAAAATTTCCCTCTTTTGTCATTAGCTGTCCATTTCCATTATATAATGCATTACAACGTGTGATCATATATTTAGTTTTATTAATATTTACTTCCAATCCTAATTCTTTAGTGTTACTCAATAGTGTGTGCGTGTTGTCCTTTAGTATCTCCTCGCTATCGGCCAATAGTACTACATCATCTGCATAAACTAACAGCTTATTAATTTCATTGTGTTGTAGGCCTTCCTCATCCTCTAAAGATTTGATGGCATGCTGTAGTACAAAATTAAATAGTAGAGGAGATAGTGCATCTCCTTGCTTCAACCCATTCTGGATTTCAAAAGTGTCCGTAAACTGTTTGCCTACACGCACCTTACTCTTTGTGCCATTCAGACACATTCGTATAAGTCTAACTTTGTAGGTATTCCGAACTCCAGCAGGATTCTATATAACTTCTCCCTCTTAATTGAATCATATGCTTTTTTGAAGTCTGCATATAGTTGATGTATAGTATCATTATATTCTCATTTCTTTATAAGAGATGTAAACAACATTATGTCTGAAATGAAAATAATAATATTAATAATAATTTAAACTGGTAGATTTAAGCCCATAAGTCCCTTTTTCCACTCAACCTATGAAAACATATTAGGTACAGAAAAAATATATGAGATCATCATCATCATCATCATCTGCATTCATGGATTAGGTATGTTGACCCGTTCCGACTTCAGCCCATCTCTTTCTAGGTCTGCCCACATCTCGGGTGCCTTTAGGTTTGTATTTTGTTATTTGTTTTGGATATCTATCTTCATTCATTCTGTCTATGTGTTGCTTCCATTTTTGTCTATATGTATCTATTTTATCAGTTATTGCAAATATTTCAAGTTCCTGTCTTATTTCTGTGACCTTGATTCTGTCTTCCTTAGTGCACCCTTTAACAGATCTCAAAAATTTCATTTTCATCCGCCGTTATTCTACTTAGATCTTGTAGATGTATGAGATCATACATATTAATAATTATAAATAGGGAAAGGATTTTAAGGTGCAAATTTTGGCCGTAAAAGGGGGGGGGGAGGAAGGTTCTGAAAATACATACAAAAGTTGCAAAAAGGTGCTGCTGAAACCAATTGAATTAAGGTTTAAACCAGTTACATGAACTCAGTTTATATAATTTGCATGTCATTTTGCGCCAAATATTTCTTCTTTTTAGAGTCCATAAAAGGCAATTCATAGTTCTTTAGTTTATTGCAATAATTACTTCGCAGATGGAACATCGAAGAATGATGCAATCATTTCGATAAATCGCATTTTGAATTCTTCTGAAAATGCATACAACTTATCCTTCTTACATTCGCCATGTTATTGCTGTGAAAACCCAGTTGTAATACTAATAAAAATACGTTGTGGTTCAGACTAGTAAAACACAGCCAACAACAAGTCGGTAGATAGAAAACTGTTAAATTATTGCCAGACTAACTGAACTTATTTTAAACTGTTACATCAACACTGTTGAAATTTAAATTTGACTTCACAGCTGCAGGTTGGATATTGTTTCTGGGGTATAAATCACATAAATTATATTTTAATATTTATTTAATATTGTTGACTTCTGATTGAGATTTTAAAAAAGCTGTTTAAGAAGAAAAAAAATATAATTTGTTTCTGTCCTATCTTTTAAAAACGCGAAGTAAAAGGCGCTGAAGCATGAACAAAGAGGGATAAAGGGGCGAAATATAGTAATCTCACGAAAATGTGCAAAAGGTGCCAACAAATTGTGTTCAATTCGCTTCATTTCATTCCCCCAAATATACATATTGAACTATTGATATGAAAACAACTATCTTTTTTCCCCTAATTATAAGTAAATATTTCTACAATTGAACAGATATTAAAATTATCCAAATTAACGTTGTTAAAGAAACGAAAGACCATAATCATCAATTAATCTGTAGAGAGATAAATTACAAAACAAAATGTAAATTTCTTTCAAAGGAACAAGAATATATATTATTTAGAAGACTACTTACAAAAGCAGTGATTTAGTAACGAGATGCTCAAGTTATAACATGACCGAAGAGAGTGTTCTAAGAGCAGCGAGTTACTAAACCAAAAATTTGTAACGTTTTATCTACGTTCATAGTATTTTAGTTTATGTTGTATACTTGGTACATTTAATGAAATGTATTTGTTGCGGAAACGATATGTTTAGAGAAAGAGTAGTGTGGACTTTGGGAAGGGGGAAAAAAAAAGAAGACATGGTAAATCAATAAGATTTTCAAATATCTTACATGTCATATTGAGTTAAATATATTCACTGCGGAAAAAATGTAATAACTTGATTTTTTTTAATGTGGATAATTTCTTGTGCACTTAGTGCTAACACATTTAATTTCAGTACATCCTTGACTTTCTTATGTCACATGAATGTAATGGCAGTTTACCAATCTGAAATATAGTTACATAACAACGAAAGTGCAGCCATCAAAAAGGACTACTCCAAATAACAGCAATAAAACAGCTAACCTAGATACAATTTTTTATCATCTCACTTCTCTGGTTTTAAGTGGACGTAGCTATAGGGTACAGTCCCCGCACTGGCTTTCTCGACTCTAATCTCAGTAATTCGCAATTTAATGTTTATTATCGTTTCCATTATTACTTGCAAAGTGCTAATCGAATTCTCATTGATTTTGCCCCACAGGCTTTTTATTTCTTGAACACATTATGGGAATATTGTTAACCTTCTTTAGATTATGAAATCATTTACTTCTTTATTATAGATTGCACAAGTAACATAAATATTATTTATCCTCCCCTGAAGGAATATAAACTCTTGTTTAGCAGAAATTTTAAAAAATCAATTAAAATCTATACATGTAAATTAACAATAAACTAGAAACGTAAAATCACAATATATGTACACAATAATATTCCATCCATAATAATTCTGCCCGAGGGCAGGTCTTTCACTGCAGTTACAGCATTTTCATGCTATGCTTTGCAGCTTTACTAAGGAATTATAGGTGTGGTAGCTTCACATTGCTTTTCACACACTAATATTAGACCTAATAAATAAAATGGAAGTCTGATGCAAAATTGGTAAACGTATAAACGTTCATTGAGCAGGAATAGCGTAAACTAAGCGAATGCCTTATAGGAAGTCGAACTTTTAGTCCGATTTTGGATGGTACACTGCACCGTTACATTGCTACAAAGCAAACCTGGCACATAGGCCTACTAGAGCGATTTTTTTAAATCAGGGTTTTAGGTAGACCCCTATTTCTAATGGTCAGATTTCGCTGATTTTTTAAAGAATATCTTCCTCGTTTTATTTTAATGACGTGTACTAAGATTCGTTGCGAACATTGCGATCGCTAGAGGGACTTTTAAAATTTTCGGTTCAGGTATACTATTAATCTAATGATCCATTTTTCTGGTTAACGAACTGGACCTTACTTATTTAATTACTTGCTACATGCCAAGTTTTAATTGAAAATATATAAAACTGTTATTCTTCCAGTTTTATTATATGGATGTGAAACATGGACTCTTACTTTAAGGGAGGGTCAATATTATGAGTATTTGATAATTAAGTTCTCAGGAAACTTTTTGCACGGAAGAGAGATGGACAGACAGGCGAATGGAGAAGACTACTTAACAGTGATATATATATATATAGGAAAAATATATAATAAGAACAATAAAGTCTCGAAGATTGCGATGGGGAGGATATGTGGCACGAATGGGGAAAGAAAGAGGGGCATGGAAACTTCTTGTAGGAAAACCCCCAGTTGATAGACCAAGAAAGAGATCAGAGAATAACATTAATCATGATATGAGAGAAGTAGAATATAATGGGGTGATTGGAAAACATTAGCTCAGGGCTGTTTAGAGAGCTTATGTCAGCGCGGCCATGAACCTACGGTTTTGATAGTGCCAGTGAGTTAGTGCCAAGTTTTCTTCAGATGAAACAAAAATGGCGTCCTCTAGAGCATTAAGACACACGCAAACATACAATATGTATTATGGTAATTTTCGGTGTCTACTACTTGGTTATCGCCTATGATGAGGATATATATATATATATATATAACAATGCAAATATTTCAATGAGAACAATCTCAAAAACCTCATTCCTTAGAATTTCGCTGAAAGGGATGTCTATTGAAAAACTAGCGGACTTAGAAAATAAAAACGTCATCACTGAATACTATGAAATATTAGATCTTCTGACCTGTTCCGCCTCAGATGAACTGGTCTCGTCATTACTTTTCGACCTTCCAAGATCTCTGCTCCCATTAGGTCTGCAGGGAAACATTTTTTAGGTAGCCTCTCATTAGGTATGTACTTTGTTCCAGTTATCTCGGCAAACGTTTACATTTTTAATGATACCTGTGATGTTCAATTCTTCTCAGAAGTCAACATCAGTATATGACCAACAATAAAAAATACATAAAATATTTTATATGGACCATAAACTGGAGTGGGATGGCAGATTGCCCTGAGCACCTCTATCTGAAAGATCTATTGTGCTATCTCAATATCATGGAGATGAGTGGAATAAAAGTCTATTCTACTGTGTATGTCATCTAGCTCCGACACACCAGATTCTACTCTCATGACCCATACTGTCATTTATGGGGTTGGGGCGTGGCCGCGAGGGGGGACTTACAATACTCCCGGCGGCCCCTTCTGTTTTTTTTTCAGGCTCGGAGTCATGAGACAACGCTCTGGTAATCGCCCCCCCCCCAATAAATCCCTGCAACAACTTAGTTTCAACACTTTCCGGTTGCCAAGCAAACTATTTTTCCCTAACATGAGATGAAATTAAGAGGTATGTGAAATGAATGAATGTGAAATTAAATGACATGAAGGGAATGTGGGATGGAGAATGTCGGTTTAATGAAATTCGAGAAACGGGTCAACCCCGAAAATACCCTGTATGCCACATCACCAATATCCCTCGGGAACTGCCAGGATTCGATTCTGGGATCCCAGTTTGGGCAACCGCAGGCGCCAACATCGCGTTTATCGAGACGACTACAGATAAATTAAAACAGTATTATTTTATAACTAAAGAGAATTACACATTATGTAAAAATGTAATTGGATTACTACTACCAAACAAGAAAGTAAAATCCAAGCAGCCGAGATGAAATCTTTAAGAAGAGTAAAAGGCTGCACTAGAATGGACCAGATAAGAAACGAGGATATCCGTGAATAACTGCAGATCTACTCCATAAAAGAAAAGATATTTAACAACAAGATACAGTAGAAAGAACATGTAGAAAGAATGGAAGAAAGTAGATTACCAAATAAAATCTTCCATTATTTTCCAAGAGGAAGAAGAGATGTCGGACGTCCTCGAAAGAGATGGTCTTAGATCTATTAGTGAAGACGGAACAGGCAACTCTTGCCTAAACCAGGAAGTGAAGAAGAAGAAGAAGAAGAAGAAGTAAAAATGTAAACATAAGCATTTATTTGGTCCCACAGGAAACCCAGGAAAATTATTTTCTTTGTGCCAAGATGACCCGTTTTCAAAATGGTCCTTGGTTTGTGAAGTAGTAAAGCCACTTTAATAACTAAAATTAGTATTGTAATAAAAAATCGAATATGCAAATGAATAAAACGGGCCAATTGCTGAAAACCTTTCTAAGTTATAGAAGTGCTGTTTCTCGAAAACAAATCTTATTATACAGTCAGCATTTTTTTTACAAGTGAAGAACCTGGGATTGTAATAGTCAAGTTTTAAATCGCTAGCAGATGATCCGTTGTTCAAATATTAATTTCTATTTAGAAGTGCTTTAACACATGAAATGTGGTTCCTTTCTATATGGAATACATGAGTCGATATTCAAAGCCTGGAAAACCAACAGAAAGTGAAATTGTGGGAGAAAATAAAAACTTGGAATTGATTTTGAAATGACCTATTCAATTAGTTAGACATGTCCACTACAGCTCCGCTTTCAATGGATCGTAGTTAATGGAAAACTTGGGATTAAGTAACCAATTATAAATTAACCTTACAAACACATCTCGCAGGTTCCTCTGTACATTTCACGCTAAACTAACTAATTTATTGTCACTGTCGAACCTAGGGGTTCATGGCCGCGCGGACATATATTTTCCTTATTTCCATCTATCTCTATCTTCGAGTTTTTACAGCTGCTGCCGTCTTCCCGTGCCAAACTTCCAAAGCCTACGATCTTGGACATCTTCAATGCTTAGCCCTCTTGCTTGCATTAATGCCTTTATGTTTTCGTTCCATGTTATAACTGTGGTCTCCCTCTTTTCTTCTTTCTGGTTGGATGCCATTGATATAGTTGCTTTGGCCATCGCTCATCCTCCATTCTTAAAACATGTCCTAACCATTTTAATTCCTTCTCCTCAATTCTTTCTTTTTCCTTATTTCCTCTATATTTTCTATAGTTATGGTAGTGATTTTTTTAATTGCTACAAACTACTACAATAGTCGTTTTTTCATTAATTTTTTAATTCCCTTATGTTTCATATTAAATTATTGGTTTATTCAAGCTGTAATTTTTATTTTTTTATTTGTGTTAATATATCCGTATTATTATTGTTCCAGAGCTAATGTTTTGCACCTAATTCCTGTATAATTCACCTCCTCTAAATTATGGTTTATAATAATAATAATAATAATAATAATAATAATAGCTTTATTTTACCTGGCAGAGTTAAGGCCTTAAGGCCTTGTCTACCACTCAACCAGGTTTAAAAAAAATACAAAAAGAAAAGTCTTAAATCTAAATTACAATATATATATATATATATATAAACGATTACAAGTTATGAATACAATACAATTAATATTTATAATGTATTTTGATTTACTCTAAATTTAACGAATTAAATATATAATATGTACAAGATACATAAAAAAACGAGGAAAAGATTAATGACATAGTATAAAATTAAATAAATAGAGAAAAATTAATTATTAGACAACAGGTAACTGTATAAGCGTGACTTAAAGGTACCAAGTGTGCGGCAACCCCTGATATCTTGAGGAAGGAGATTCCAGGAGCGGGCAGAGGCTACTGTGAAGGAAGTAGAATAGGAGGAAGTGCTATGAAGAGGAATTGTTAGCAGACTGCTATCTTGTGATCTAGTGTCAATATTGTGGTAAGAGGATAACTTCTCAAATCTAGATGCCAGGTAAGTAGGGATGTAGGAATTCAGAAGCTTGAAAAGTAGTGAAAGAGAGTGCAATTTACGTCTGTCAGTAAGACGGAGCCAAGAGAGGTTATTAAAGTGTTCGGAAATATGGTCATAACGGCGGATATTGAAAATGAATCGAACGCAAGCATTATGAACACGCTGCAGTCTCTGCGACAAGTCATAGTTTAGATCATTATATATAATGTCACAATAATCGAAGTGTGGTAACACAAGATTCTGCACAAGGATTTGTTTTAACGAAACTGGGAGAAAATTCTTTAAACGTCTAAGATAATGTAAGATGGAGAAAGTCTTTTTACATATGTGTTTCACTTGTGTTTGCCAGGTTAGATTTGCGTCTAGATGTAGTCCAAGATCTATTACTGAAGAAGAATAAGGGATAATTATATTATTTATAGTAATGTTTGGTAGTGTAGATATGTCAAAGGTTGTAAGCAGTCTTTGTTGTCCCATTAGAATTACTTGTGACTTGTTAGGATTTAGATTTAGACCGATACTTGAAGACCAGTTAAAGATGGATATGAGATCGTCATTCATTTTTGTCAAGCTGTTATAGAGAGAATGAGGAGGTGAATGTAGGTAAATTTGGAGATCATCAGCGTAGAGGTGATAACGGCAGTGCTTTAGTACAGTTGGCAAGTCATTTATGTAGATTGAGAAAAGAAGAGGTCCGAGAACACTGCCCTGGGGACTCCAGCCGGCACGTTGCGCCAAGACGAAGATCTAGAGTTTAATGAAACGTATTGTTGACGACCGTGCAGGTATGAGTCGAACCAGGATACAGCGCTGTCAGACAAGTGTAGGTGCTTGAGCTTTATCATAAGTAAGTCGTGGTCTACTGTGTCAAAAGCTTTGCTGAAGTCAAGTAAGGTTAAAGGAGTCAATTGACGTCTGTCCACGGCTTCACGAATATCTTCAGTAATTTTTAGCAAAGCGTGGTTGTGCTATGACCATATCTAAAGCCGGATTGATAAGGATCAAGGAGGTGATTTTTCTTGGAGATATTCAGTCATTTGCTTATGTACAATATGTTCCAGGGCTTTAGATAATGTCAGAAGGATGCTAATCGGTCGATAGTCATTACAGTTAGTCGGTGTACTTATTTTTGGTATAGGCCGAACTCTAGACTGTTTCCATACAGTAGGGAAGATAGAAGTTATAAGGGAAGCATTAAAAATATGAGTCACTGTGGGTAGTATAATGTCAATGATTTTATTTAGCATTAAAATGCTGATGTTATCTGTTCCTTGTGCATTGGATTTAATCCGCTTGAGTGCTTTTTTTTAACGTCTATAGGCGAAATGTCGTTAAAGTAAAATTTATCTCTTCCTATATGTGGGGATGGGGATAAGTCTTTAAGAATGTCTATTTTAGTCTTGTTGTCTGGAGGTGTCATGGGTATTGAGGTAAAATGTTCATTTAAGTCATCTACAGAAATGTCTATAGAGTCAGTTGAGGGATTCAACTGTCTAAGTCCCATTGCACGGAGATTTCGCCAAGTGTCCCGTGCACTTATTTCAGGTCCGATTATACTGTGGGCGTGTCGTAGTTTGGCATTGCGTATAGTTTGTGTAGTTGTGTTTCTAAGTTGTTTGTACAGTTGCCAGTTCTCGTCATTTTTATGTCGTCTGTATGTTCGGTATGCTTTGTCTCGTTTTGACATAAGTTCACGTATTGAGTCATTCATCCAGGGTGCAGGGGGGCGGGAAAATCGTCGGGTTTTTACTGGTGCATGTCTATCATATAGTTGTAATATCAGTGTATTAAATGTGTCTACTTTTTCATCAACTGATCTAAGATTCCATATTGTGTACCAAGGTAGTTCTAAAGCGTCTGATTTTAGTTTAGTATCGTCTATGTTTTGTAAATTTCTGTACGTAATCAATTTAGAGCGTCTTTTAGGACATTGGAGTGAGTATTCTACGAATACAATGTCATGAGCAGATATGCCGGGAGCAGGAATTTGTCCATATGACAGTACTTTCTGTGGATGTGTAGTCACTATTAAGTCCAGTAGAGTGTCGGTATTAGCAGTATGATGTGTGGCAGAGAAAGGAACAATTGTCATATTTAAGCTTTGGAACATATTTTTAAGTTGTATGGCTGGTGAGTCAGTCTGAAGAAGATTTGTATTAAAATCGCCTGCGACAATAACGTGTTCATAATGAGGTAATGAATCGTTCAGAGCGTTTTCTAGATCCGAAAGGTGCCTTATTTTTGGAGGTTTGTATACAATGCATAAGAGACATTTTTTTAGACTGGCTTGAATTTCTACGAATAAGAACTCGGGGCGAGCGGAATATACAGAAGGGGACTTGTGGACAATTCTTGGATTAAGCTCATTTGATATAAAGGCACAAACTCCTCCACCTCTTTTATCTATTCTGTCATTTCTGAGCAATGTATATCCGTCTAGGTGAACAAGGGACGAAGGTATGGAAGGGGTCAGCCAGGTTTCCGAAATTAAAATGGCGCTCAGTCCAAGAGATGAAAATATGGTTTCAAACTCATCAAAGTGGGACAGAATGCTTTGTGAATTTACGTGAGCGATTTTAAGTGATGATTTATCAATAGAAAATGCATTCTTAAGTAGACTAGTAGTATTTGTTGTTGGAGGGGATGGTTGGGATTGAGGAATGTTGCTACCTGCGTTAAAAGTTGTCTGCACAATAAGAGGGTGATTGGAGAAGGTGAGTGAGTCAGAGGTTGCAAACAAGTCTTCATTTGTCAGCTCAATGTTGCCAATAGCAGAAAGTAAAAATAAACTATGTACTGTAATAACTCTAATAAAATTAAAATAATTTAGCTAAACAAAGAACTTAAAAAATTAAAATAAAACAAGTAAGTTGTCCTAAATAAAAAATAATAAACTTAAAACTTACCTAAATTAGAAATAAATTAACAATATAATTGTTAGCAAAGAAAAGACAAAGTAAACATATTTTACACTCAGGTCCTATCTAGTTGATATCCGTAGAAGATCTAATTTTGCGTTTTTCGCCATTCACTTTAGCTATGACGGCACCGTCCATTGTCCATACATTTTGAATACCGTATTTCTGTATACTCTCTTGTAGCAGGCGATAGCGACACTTCGTTAGGTCCTCGCGAACAGTGACCCCACTTCCTTTCAACTTTTTCTTGCTTAGAAAAACTTCACTGCGCTTGCGGTAACTAACAAATTTCACTATTATAGCCCGCGGTCTTTCAGCATTACTAACACCAACACGGTGACTTCTGTCAATGTCAGTCACTGATAAATCGACACCGATTTTTTTGGCCACCTCGATGGCTTTCTGGTCAGTGTCCTCTCCGGCCTCTTCTTTTACACCAAAAATCCTGAGGCATTGACGTCTCTGGTATTGTTCTAAATCGTCTATTTTATTTTCCAACACCTCAATCTTTCTGTCTTTTTCATCGAGGGTCTTTTTCAGATCCTCAATTACTTTAGTGTTGTCCTGGATGGTCTTCTGCAGTTCCGCCACTACCTGGTCCCGCAACATGGACACAAACACCTGCAGAGTGCCGGGATCCTGTAGCGCCTCTTTCACCACACGTTTCACTGCTTCCTCCGTAGAACTTGTCGAATCGTTGTTGGAATTACGTGTGTTTTTTCCCATGTTGTTAAATGTACACACTTTTGGCAATAACTAATATAAATTTATACTTAAACTGACTACGAATATTCAACTTTAGCTATGAAATAACGAAGGCACCTGCTGAAAAATAACTTAAAACCTGGAGCGTAACTTGTGCGTGTTAGTAGCTAGCCGCCATGATGAATTTTATTCTCAGATATTCTTAATATAATAATATTTTCTCCTCCCTTAAAGTAAAATACTATTTTTCACTTTCATGTAATATAGGTCTAACTCGAAGAAAAACCATTGTATAAATTTTTAGTTTAACTTTTTTTTTAGAGAAGTTGGACTGACAAGAATCCCTGTACTGCATAATAGCATTGTGCACATCTCACGCTATGAACATTAATGTTTGTTAAAACTTACAGTCTCTCTTTCTCTTAGATATCGTATACAGTATACATTCATATTTTACAAGACATCGCGTTCTTTTTGACATTCATGACAAGTTAAGTAAAAACCATGAAATCTTACTTAATGATACGTCTAAAAATTTCAGGTAAATTTCCCAGATACGGGTATTTTTTAAATCCCAATTGACTAATCTTGATACATTTTTCAAGCATCTGTTTGTATTTTGGCACCGGTCCGAGCGATCTAAGGCATCATGCTTAAATTCAAAGAGATGGGAAGGCCTAGTTCGAGTACTGATGGTGGAAGAAATTTTCTTAATGAATTTCGGCCGGCATGGAACTAATGCTCACTCAGCATCGTGAGGAATTTGGGTAGCTACATTAAATATCTGACTCCAGGTTAAGAAAACCAGCTAAAATGGCAGAGGGGGTCAACATGCTTACCACATATCACCTCTATACTGACTAAATAATCGTCCAAATTTGTGATTAACACATATGTAGGGCCTATATGAGGCTCGCTGCAGGCTGGTAGGCCACGTGTCTTCTAGCCCTGTCACGCACTGTTGGATGTAACTTGTCGAAGTAGAAATAGAACAATGTCTGTTCCTGAACTTTTTTTAAAGTATAGTTAACGATGTTTGATCGAAGTGTGTTGATTTTCTGATGTAGCACTTCGCGTCTGTAAAAATACTGAAAGTGAAAGTGATTCAGAAATTAAACTCGCTCAGAATAAAACCTGCGGAAGTTGTCCGTCAACTTGTAGCATATCAATCTTTAATTCATCTTCTAATGGATATGATTGACTCGTTGTATGTAATTATAGTACCATACGTGATTTTCAAGTCATGTCCCTGTGGTAGGTTACAAAAATGTTAAACTATAAATGTATTCTACCAGTTATATTATATGAATGCGAAACATGGGCTCTTACTTTAAGCGAGAAAAGAAGATTACTAGTATTTGAGAATAAAGTTCTTACGAAAATTTTTGGACCAATAGAGATGAACATACAGGTGAATGGAGAAGATTACATAACAATGAGCTACATGGTCTTTATAGGAAACCATATATAATAAGAACAATTAGGTCTCGTAGATTGCGATGGAGAGTACATGTGGCACGAATGGGGAATGAAAGAGATGCATGGGATATTCTTGTAGGAGACGCCCAGTTGATAAACCAATATTAAGATGGGAAAATAACATTAACCCTGATTTGAGGGAAGTAGATTATACATGGGATGATTGGAAAACATTAGCTCGGAATAGGGATGCATGGAGAGCTTTTGTTCGTGCAGTCCTGAACCTACGGGTTCTATAGTGCCAGTGAGTTAGTTAGTTAGTCCCTGTGGCAGGAATTTTTATTACATTATTTGGATTGGTAATTTTGAAATTTTTGGAAGCAGTGTAAGTGCCACATGGTTAGTTGTGTTTTTCCAGTAATTAAATGGTCCATTAAAAGCGCATCCTTGGTTCAAATGACCACAAACTCTCTCTCCATCTCTGGCGCCTCTGTCACTCCATGTGGGGTACCTGGTGGATGAATCGGATGCAGGGCTGATTTTTCTCGAGGTTTCTTTCTTTTCCTCCTAGATTCGATCTCTGAGAGCGGAGAGTTCAAACTTTTTCTTTGTTTGTAATGAAACTCACTCAATCTGTTATAAAATGTGAATCGAAAGTATGTACTGTTAAGTCACCTGAAACGGGGGTCAATTTTAAATACGTATTGCCTTTGCATAGTGCATTAGTTTATAAAATTTATAGTTGACCCGTAGACTTATTTATATTATTCTTAAAAAGTTTTATTCTTGCTTGAACTATTTACTTTGGGAAAATTACATATTTTAGATTTTTCTCATTAATTAAATCTTGATGCTTAATTAAAAGGGTTATGCAGCGGCAAGTATTAATAATTAATTTATTTTAGAATTTTTTTTAAAAATTTTGATTAAGTATATGCCAGCAGTCGCGGTTATACATAGAATGTGTGTAAATATTTTTTGTTAGTAGTTAGTTGTTGTAAATATATAATAGTTTTATGACTGTCTTCTCCAATATTTGTTAACGGCGTATGTTAAAATCAGATCAATATCACGATGATAATTTAGAAACTGGTACAAAAACATTTACAAACGGGAATGATGTGTTAAAGAAATTAAACATAGGCTTCTCTGGAAACGCATGTTATCATGCTTTACTACAGGAACTCATGTCATCCCAAATTCCTAAAAAATTAATTAATAATATATACAACGTCGATTCTTCCACTTATAGAACTACTGTATAGATGCGAAACATGGTTTCTCACTTTAAGGGAGAGAAAAGAGGATAAAGTGTTTGCGAACATTTTTTGGAACAAAAAGAGACGAATACACAGGGGAGTGCATAAAACTGCATAACATTGAGCTATATAATATTTATGGCAAATCCAGATAGAATAAGAACAATTAAGCCTCGTACAGTGCGACAGGCAGAACAGAACATATGGCATAGATTCGGAAAGAAAGGAGGGGCATGGAATATTCTTGTAGAAAACTATAAGGAAAGCGCCCAGTAATCATTGAAATCATTGAATCATGACTTGAATATGATTAATTATACAAGTTATATATATATAGTATGTAAAGTAAAGTGATCCCATTACAGGCCTCAGCAGGCCCTTGGAGTAGTAAGAGGACTTAAGGCTCCCACTTTTTGTGGACAATCGGCACTTGATGTCAGCCCTGCGTGACGGCCGCCTTTACCCCCAGAACAAGCGTCTGGTACTCATTTCCGTTAGAGACTGAGTCGACCCCAGGGCCATAGTGCCGCCAGAGGGTTTGGGTCAGTTTAAAAATCCTGACCCCCACCGGGACTTCCGGCTTGTAGCGCAGTGCCTTAACCACTACGCTACGGCGTGCCCTCTGGGTATGTCTATGTTTATATATATATATATATATATATATATATATATATATGCGTCAGTTATCATGAGATTCTCCTATGTTTGGTTTTGAGCAACATGTTTCTGCCCTTTCCCGCCCAATTTGGATTCTGACGCTAATGATGATGGTTGTTATAAACCGACGTTAAGGGGAACGAATTGTGAAAATGCTGAAAAAAATTGTAAAAAATGGATTTTATTTGCTTTTTAATGACTCTGATTCTTTAGGATCATTTTCATGTAAACATTTTTATTCTAGGAGCAAAATTGACCCGTGACATAAGAGTGCTAATCCAAATTTGCTATGCAGTTAGTAGTCTAAGACACATGTGTTCTTTTAAATTGAAATGGAAAAAATAATAAGAATGATGATATTTTTTTCAAAAAATGAAAAGTGAGCAGTATCCTGCCTTTATGCATATTTTTTCATAGCAACTGTGTTTAGTGGAACCATGAAGACTCTGAATCTCAAATTTCAACAGAGAATATTTAAAAATTCATCGTAGGGAGCATTTTTAGGAAATATTTAAAAAAAATTAAAAGTATAATTCTGAAACTATTCTACTTATAATCACCAAACTTCACAGAAACACTTCTATAAGCACATAATGAATGTGATAAAAATTTCAAAACCATCAAATGAAAACTAAAAAGAAATTTGAAATTCACCATTCGGTCCCCTTAAATAAAATACTAACATAACTCGTAGTGGATACACATAAAGATCCTATACGTGACATAACCTTAGCCATCTGAAGGTATTTAAAGAGAGAAAGAGATCTGTTATAATTATACAGCATGAACTATACTCGTAATGAGAGACGGTGTGTTTGAACCTTCAATTAAAAATTATGAAATCATATATGGGTAGGTTTGTATTAGAGTCACGTAAACACGCAGCCAGTCTCTCTCTCCGTGTGCATTATGTCAGGATTCGGCCTAGAGATTACCATTACAGGTAAAAGGCACATTCTGAAACAAACTAGTGAACATAGATTGTATTTCCGCCAAGCAACGTGATAGAAATTAAAGTATAGTATCCAGCCTTATACAACCAAATGAGGTGAACTTGGCCAAGAAGGCTATATACGAGCCTACTATCCCTTATTACAAGGATAAATACCACCTGGACACAATTTTCGTTCAAGGTTTATTTATAGGCGCTAGAGGCTCAATAACTAAGAAAAAAGTCATTCCTGAAGCTAATAGGTACTGACAAATATCTCATAGCACAAATTGATACTAGAAAATTCATGGTAAGTTTCCGTTGAGGTATTAGTTCACAGTAATATAATGTACGGTTAAAAACTATAAATAGTTACCTTGTATGTTCGTCTCCTCAACTTAACTTGTTTTAAAACTCTGTAGGCCATTCGGGACTAGTTTCATCATCAGCAGAATGCATTAGGTCCGCACTTGTTTACCCTTGTTGAAGCAAATCCACACAATCCTCTGCACGAAATTCTCACAACCAAGTCAGTGCTTCAAGAAGGGTCAACAAATACGGACCTAATGCATTCTGCTGATGATGGGACTAGTCCCGAAAGGCCTACAGAGTTTTAAAACAACTTAAGTTGAGACGAACATACAAGGTAACTATTTTATAGTTTTTAACCGTACGTTATATTACTAGCACAAATTGTAACAACCACGCTGAATGGCTGTATCTCCATCATAATACTTTCATAATTTATCTATTTTTGAGTCTCCAAATCCTGTTTCTTGATTTTCTCGTTCTTTCAGGATTATCCTTTCACTTATTTTCTAGTCCCATTTAGCTCTACGCCTTTTGTACAATTGTACAAATTAATATATAAGCACACAATTAAAATTTTATAAAATTATTGTCTTAACATATTCAAGTGAAAATTGGACTCTTAACCGTTCAGACAGAAGAAAAATAGAAACTGCAGAAATGAAGTTATTACGTTCAGTAGCAGGTGTGACAATTTTGGACAGAAAAAGAAATGAAGATATTAGGAAAGATTTAAATATTTTTAATTTAACAAATAGAATTGTTGTATTGTTGCTAGATCACTTGGAACACAATTCATAATTTGTTAACATGTCTGAAGAAGGTACAGTGTACCGAAACAGCTGTCACTGAATTATATAATAAATATGAAAATCAAATAAAACTACGTTTTATTTTTATTTAATTAACAAATAGAATTGACAATATGAGAAACAACTGGTATAACATGTTGAAAGAATGCCTACAGATAGAATATCTCAGCTGTTACTAAAGTACAAACCAATAGGACATAGAAGCGTTGGACGCCCATTTACTAGATGGGAAGATTCATTAAATCCCACTTGATGTGAAAACAGGCCAAATGGCCTAATTTCATAAATAATAATAATAAGAATATATAATATATCTGTGTGTGTTAGCTCTATATTATCTAATATTTTTATTGCTTTCTTGTCTCTATTGTCAAGTATACTTCTTTACTTTTTGGCAGACCTTATTTGGGCAAATGTTAATGAGATTCATAATAAAATTCCGTAGGGTGAATAGTCATAAAGTAGAATATCAAAATAAATAAATGCCTTGGCAGATGCCGTCGTCCTCAACTAGGTTAACTTTTTAAAACTTTAGGCCTTTCAGAAACCGGCTTTCATCTTCAGCAGAAGTGCGTGCTTTAATCTGCTGAAGATGGAAGCCGGTTTTCTGAAAGACATTCAGTTAAAAAAACGTAATTGAGGACGACGGCACCTGCCAAGGTATTTATTTTAATACTCTACTTTATTATTTGGGTCAGTTTGTTAAATAAATCAATCATGCCTTGAGATTGTACATCTTTCAATCACGTTTGTGGCACCTTATGTTTTTTTTTCTAATGCTACCAGGTTCCGAGTTGTCTTATTATATTTCTGACATTCTCTCCTGACATTAACAGATTTGTAATGCACTTCTGAGGTTGGGGCGCCTGGAAGACGGAGTTATGTGAACTAGGTAATATGAATGATAAATGATAACGAATCGCGAGGAGTGTCCATAAACCTAAACTTGACCTAGTCTCTTGCTTTAAAGGAAGAAATCATGCTGAAATTATTCGAAAATAGGAACCTAGGACGAATATCCGGTCCAAAAAGGGATAAACATGGAGAATGGATGAAGTTTCACAATGAAGAACTCCATGATTTATAACGTCATCATCAGCAGTTTGTTTAGGCATGTTGGCCTGTGCCCACCTCAATGTGGATTTGATTAATTTATACATATCTTCGGTGGGCGTCCTCCTAATCTCTCATTTGTAGGTTTGTAACGTAGAACCTTTTTTCTGGAGACGATGGTCTTCCATTCCTAAAATATGTTCATTATATGAGTTCTAGTACCATGCTATTTTGTCGTTACGGTTGAATATGTTAAACGCTTTTATTTCTAACGTCTCGTAAGACGTTTAGGGTTATTACACGTTATTAATTATATGAAGGGTACAAGCTAAGAACCAGGTAAATCATTTTTTTGTCGAAATGGAGTTTGATGTGTCATTAGATTGTTCATGAAAAGACATTCATAGAAATTTGAAACAGTGAAAGATACAATTTAGTCACGGGCTTATTTACCTCCAAAGTAAGGAAATATGGATGTTTTACTGCTAAACGTATATTTCCTAGGTTTAAAGAAAAACTTACTTTTTTTATACTCTTCGTATAGGATTGAGTTTAGCTGGCAATGAGTTAATATAAATGTAACAGTATACATTCTTTCAATTTGTTTATAAGGGAAACAATTTTGGAAAATATGTTTAGCAGCCCCTAGGCGTAGACGGGATAATAATATTGAAATATATCTTCGGGAAATGAATATCGAATCTGTGAACTAAATTTAGTTTGTTTATAGTGACCGCCTTATTGAATGCGTCATTGCCTGGTAGGGTTTCATAAGCCTTTAAGCTAGTTAGTTCATCAGCTAGACAAAGTATAGAAATGGCATTCGAAAGAAAAAAACAGTTATATTCTCTTAAGGAATCGCAGGACATAAAATGTAGAAGTTTTTTTAACGAAGAGGGATAAATGAATTGAAGGGCTTAGGACAATAACATGATAAGCCACATATTGTTCTTTCCCAGATAGGCCTATAAGGATTTTAATGTTTCAAAAGTTATAAATAATTAATATTAGGGCAGTATTCTTGTTAATACATTGTGTGTCTATATGTTTTAACTCATCACTGGCGCACTTACAAAATGATTTTATGGATATTTCAATACATTCACTTGCTATCATTATAATAAGTGGCATTTCTTAACAGAATGTGGCTTATCATGTTACTGCTCTAAGCCCTTCAATTAGTTATTATATTTAACGACACTCTGTAACGACTCACATCATTAACATCGGATACTTGCGTGTAAAGGCCGGCACAGTTTGCTCAGAGCTTTCGAGGTTTTACGTGCCGTAAATCTACGCACGGGACTAACGGTTTTAATTTCTTTCAAAGAAAGCCATTCTTATGGTGTTTATGTATTTGAATCACATCGATCATGGCCGAGTTTGTACCCACGAACCTCTAAATCAATCGCCATCTTCATGGTTTGGACCTTCAGGTCCGTTCCCCCTACTCAAGAACCTAGATCGTCTCGCCACCTTCTTCGTTACTTATCTCTCCATCCGGTGGACTGGTAAATTATCGATTGTCGGGTGATTGTTGTTCAGTCCATCTTGAGAATGTGGTTCTTGTCAAATTTTATTTTTCTCGGTTAAAAGTTAATTCCATCTATACATTTGTGGTTGTTTTCGGATTGTAAGGTTAATGATTTCATTTCTTATAGTGTATCCAGCAACTGATCTAAAAAATCTCATTTCTCCTCTCTCGATTTTTATTTTCTCAAATGTATTGAGTGCATACTTTTCACAATCTGTTAATACCGGTGTAGTCATCGTTTTATAGAATTGATTTGGTTGTCTTTCTTTGTTTTATTTTTCGAGGTTAGTCTAATTTTTCCGCAGATATGACAGAATTTGTTTGTTTTGTAAATGTTCTTCTTTATTACATGAAATGTCTCATCATAGGTATTTTAAGTTACTGGCTTGTTCTATTGTACAGTAAAAGCTCCTTATTCGCGGGTTAAAAATTTCGACACAGTTCCTGTATTTGCGGCAAAACTTTTCTTTATTCGCGTATTCAGTCGGTTTATTAGAAAGATTACTATTCTTTATTAATGCATCGACAACTTTTTTACTGCAGGCACATGCCAAGGCGGCTTTTACAAAGAGTGATTCAAATCAAGTGGACAAATTAATATCAAAGTAAAACAAACCTTACTGTCACTAAGCCTAAAGTTCGTTTTTAAAAGTCACCGCCGCAATATTTCACGTGCCGCTATGTCCTTCATAAATACCGCCCTCGCCACGATCGGTGTTTTATTGTTTCAACTTGTCATTCGTTTAATAATTTTGATTGAATAACACGTGTCTCTTCTGCTCTGTTGTCAATTTATTAATGTTGAGTAAAAGGGGAAAAAAATTAGTTCCGAGGCGGAAAAAAGTAGTGTTGCCGTTTAAAGTAAAAAAGTGAAATGCTTGACCGTTTGTATGCGTTGGCGAGTCGTTTGCGTCTGTATCACGCTGTTTCATTGTTAATGAATCAAAAATCCGAATACAAAATTAGTAATTCTATCGCAGAATTCACAGCTGAATATCATTCTTAATTGAAATACCTTTTAAAAACGGTAAAACAGGGGGAAAAAATACTACGATCTGTAAGTCCTTGCCTAAACCTGACAGTAATAATTAATAGAAATTGTTCAAAATCTCTCATTAATTGATTTTATTTTGATAATTTTTATTTTATTTTGTAGTCTTGGAACGTATCCCCTATATACCCATACAAATTACCATCCCATATTCGCGGTTTTTGTATTCGCGGCACATTTTCGGAACGTATCCCCCGCGAATAAGGAGCTTTTACTGCATTTTAATTTATTGCAATTTTCGATTGTTTCATTTTTGGAGGGCCAATATTTTTTTATTTCAATCATTGTAACGTAAATAATTATGAGGGATTTTTGCCCAAGAAGTTAACTTGGTTATAGAAGGGATCAATTTTTGATAAGGTACCCAGGATCATAGACGAAAAATGTTTGTGTTATCAACTCTTGAACTTGTTTAAATTTGATATTCATAATCCAGTATTAAAAAATAAGTTGGAGTATCGAATGATATGGGACGACTTTGGACCTTAATTAGGGATTAAAAAAAGCACATCTATTAACAAATAAGTTTTTTTTTTCTAAATTTATCTTTGCTTAATACTTGAAATTTTCATTATTTAACATAATTTACAGACTGTTCAGCAAAATTCGGAATAGCGTTTGACTTCAACCAATCCACAGTAAAGTCTGAAACTATTTAAATCTATATTCACGAAATGCTAAGGAATGTAGCCGTTGAGGTTGTTCTTAAGACATAAAATTGAAAATTTTACAAATCTTAATCGTTCCTAGACATCGAAAACGACCATGATACTCTAGCGTCAGCAATTTTTTTTTTTCGAATCAAAATCGGCATATAGCAGTCGATTAGGAAAAGTAAGGCAAAATTGGACCATTAGGAATTAATCTGAAACGAAAATTTAAAAATCACTCTAGCTCCCACAATTTTAATTTTTTAGCCGGGGAACAAATTTCATCCAGCTAATACAGAGGTAACATGGGGTCAGCATGTCGAGACCCCAAAGGAACCACTGTTTAGCACATGAAATAATATTCCTTAATCTTATACCTTAAAACAAGTATAAATGACGTAACAATTATATTGCTCTTATAAAACATTTTTTGGAGCTTTCTTGAAATTTCGGTGTACATTTCTGGGTTTCACCCGATACTTCTCATAAAAAATATATTGTTCCACGGTTCCATTGTTGATTTAAACACCCCCACTGAGTGTATGTTAGAAAGTGTTAATACTGTGAACTGTAAACACGGAACTGTGCTCACTGGGTCACGGTCTGGTCTCCACTTACTTCACTGCTCCGGAAGTCCAGGTTACTCGATCATAACACGTAACATTCTTACGTAACATTATATCGCCAATAATATACTATCAACAATATATCTACTAAAAATCCACCAATGTAATCGAATGTTGGATCCATTTTTCTACAGAGTTAAAGTTTGTAAATTAATTAAACCCAATAAATGTACAAGTTATAGAGGGGGTGCAAACAAGCAATTTGAGGTAGGGAACCCACGATTATTTGAGTTATTAGACGTTTATATTTGATTCTCATAACCCAGAATAAAAATAAAGATTCGTCGCGTAGTAATTGTGTACACTAAGCTAAATTTCTCACAAACTCGAATTTACGGTCTGGTTTTGCTACTTTACGGAATATATGTTTCTACTGTTAATTAATCACATGTATCGAGTTTTGTTGTAAAAAACACATATGCTAAAGATATTCCATTCCATAGTAATTCTGCCCGAGGACAGGTCTTTCATTGCAATCATAGCGTTTTCATGCTATGCTTTGCAGATTTACTAGGAAATTATAGATGTGGTAGCTTCCCGTTACTTTCCACACCGGTGAAGGTTGATGATGATGATGGCCGGATGATTTTCGGGGAACGTTTTGTTCCTAAGCTTCCTGGCATTTGTCTTGCAGGTGAGGAAACCCCGAAAAAACCTCACTCAGAAGCCTGCCCGGCCGGGAATAGAACCCGGGCCCGCTGCGTGACGAGGCAGATATATGTTTTTAAATTTCGGTTTTCAGGTGAACCATCATTCCTAATAATCCGATTTTTCTCATGCTTTGAGACTATTCTTCTAGTTTTATCTATGTGTTAATCGCGGAGATGGAAGATCAACCTGTATAGGGGTGGCATATTGTCAGGATGTCGAATTCCTTACCTGTTTGTTATAGCTAGCTTAATCAACTGGAGCCCCTACTTATTGTAGCTACCAAATTTTGTCATGATGCTGGGTGGGCAGCAGATCCATTCTGGCCGAAATCCCACGAGAAAATTTCTTCCCCATGGTATAACAGCGAAAAATCGAAAATTGTGGCCTCTAGAGTGATTTTTAAATTTTCGTTTCAGGTTAATTGCTAATTGTTCAGTTTTGCTGGTTAACAAACTCAACTTTAATGTACTTAATTTATTGGTTATTGTATTGCAAATTTAATTTCGAAAATACAAAATATCTGCCGCTAGAACATTATATATATATTTATTTATTTATTATAACTATAAGAAAAATGTATGTTTGAATTGGAATACTTGGGTAGCTCAGGTCGTTAGAGCGCTAAACGTATAGAGTTTAGAGACTCGGGTTCAAATCCCGACTCAAGCATTCATTTTTATTTTCATATATATATATATATATATATATATATATACATACCGTGATTCAAAATTGACTTTACAACTTTACAAGCTTATAGAAATTTATTTAGAAGACCTACAGAATTGGTTTTAATGTCATATGATAGCACAACTCATCAAGTTTTCACCGGCATAGTTTTATAGTACCTAGTTCTCTCACCACGTGCGCTAACGTAGTTCATATCAAAATGGCTGCTTTCACAGGTGCCGAGCGTGCTCGTTGTGTGTTTTTGTTCGAAGAAACTAAATCTGCGACAATTGTTCAGCGTAGATTTCGTACCCAGTATGGTAAGGATCCTCCTAGCAGGCCAACGATTTATTCTTGGCACCAAACATTTGTTAGGACTGGCTGTTTTGTTAGTCATTCCAAGCATACTGGTCGTCCACGTACGGCTGAAGCTGTGGTTGAACAAGTGAGGGATAGCTTTGCTCGGAGCCCTAGGAAATCAACGCGGCGTGCGTCACGTGAGACTGGCATTTCACAACCGGCCAGTTGGCGCATACTACGGAGACGTTTGCACTTGAAACCATACCGATTTTCGATGGTGCAACACGTTACTGATAATGGTAAGATGGTTCGACGTGATTTATGTGCAGAAATGCTTGGTCGGATTGAGGAAGATGAAACGTATTTGAACCATGTAATCTTCAGCGACGAGTCTACATTCCACGTCAGTGGCAAAGTAAATACCCATAACTGCAGGTTCTGGGGCTCTGAACCTCCACATCTCCATCTGCAACACGTACGTGACAGCCCGAAAGTGAATGTGTTTTGTGCCCTAAGTAAAACTAAAGTGTACGGCCCCTTCTTTTTCCAAGAAAAAACTGTCAACGGTACGATTTATCTGGATATGCTAGGAGGATCCTTACCATACTGGGTATGAAATCTACGCTGAACAATTGTCGCAGATTTAGTTTCTTCGGAAAAAAAACACAACGAGCACGCTCGGCACCTGTGAAAGCAGCCATTTTGATATGAACTACGTTAGCGCACGCGGTGAGAGAACTAGGTACTATAAAACTATGTCGGTGAAAACTTGATGAGTTGTGCTATCATATGACATTAAAACCAATTCTGTAGGTATTATAAATACATTTCTATAAGCTTGTAAAGTTGTAAAGTCAATTTTGAATCACCCTGTATATACCGGTACATATTCTTGTCCTGGTGTTTTTGGTGTCTAGGGTCGATTAAGGGGTACGCCGTAGCAGAGTTGATTAAGGCAATATGCCTACAAGCCGGAAGATCCAGAATACGATTCCCGGTGGTGTCAGGAGTTTTAAACCGATTCAAACTTTCTGGCTGCACAATGGACCTGGGGGTCGACTCAACTTCTAACGTAAATGAGTACCAGACGCTTATTCTGGGGCTATGGGCAGCCGTCACTCATGGCTGACAACCCGGCTGACATCAAATGCCGATTGCTAGAAAAGTGGGAGCCTTAATCTCCCATTACCACCACGGGGATCACTTCACTTTAGCTACAGTATTTCCAGATAGGAAACTATTGTCTGTCCAACGGATCTGTGCCCCCGTATGATATGCGAACTAAAGTCTACTTCCTTTTCTGCCTCGGTAAATCATTTCCCTCCCTGCATTCCTATCTCTCTCTCTCTCTCTCTGTCTCTCTCCTCCTCTCCTCTCTCTCCTCACCTCACCTCTCCTCTCTCTCTCTCCGTCTCTCCTCTCTCTCCTCCCATCTCTCTCTCTCTCTCTCTCTCTCTCTCTCTCTCTCTCTCTCTCTCTCTCTCTCTCTCTCTCTCTCTCTCCACTACTCACAATTTTGAGCCTTCTTGCGGGACATTATTTGCACTTGCACTCCAGTGTAGTCAACTCCTTACATTATTCAGTATTCAAGATGCATGACACTGGGGGAAGTTTGGCAACATCCATACTCGATAAATTACCGTGGCTGCTGTTTCACATAGTGGGAGAGGAGTGCGGTGAAATGGTGAGTATAGACGTGTACTTTTCTAAGAACGATATCAGCGCTATAGGGGTACAGATCCGTTGGTCCGAGTATGCCAATATATTTAAGCCTATAAGTATTCCCTTCAATGTGAAAATTCAGTTCTCAATATATATATATATATATAGTATTATTCTCTTGCTGATGAAGAGGTGGAAACGATCAATAAATCAAAATGTTGTTATAAAATATTACAATCGATTAAGAATAAATAATGTAAATGTGTAACAGTACAATACAGATTACAAAACACTTTTAAATAACATATGTACGTGCATAGTCCCATTACTTATAATTGTGTAATGACAGTTATGCATAATAATTAAAAAGCGTGCCATTAATTATACAAGGTATATCAAACTCGAGAAGATAAAAACGTGCATTACAACATGTGTGTCAAGAAAAGTATTGACTATAGATTTATTTATCAGTTGTAGTTAGTAAGTTCATTTAAACACACTATTTAAAATCTCAGGACTTTTAGCATCACAATTCAAATTTGGGCGTGAAATGGCTAATTTTCCTCAGAAGTATATTTTTTAGGCTAGAGAGTCTTTCACGTGCTGTAAAATCTACGACACCAATCCACGATTTTAGTTTCCTTCAGGAGAAAAAAAAAAAAAAAACTTACTCAGGAGTTTTATGCCCTGGAAAATGCATCTACCCCGCTGTGGACACCTCAATTACAATATTAAATTCCATTCAAATGCAGACTAAGTCCATATTTAAACTTTGACCACAAAAACACATTTTTTATTCGTGAATGAATGAGTGAGTGAATGACCTATTGGTGTCCCGTGAAGAGGAAAGGCCTCCTTATTATTGGGGGTAGTTCTGTGGGGCCTACTTGATGAGCCATTCCAAGTGAGAATTGTGTTATAACTACACACATATTTAACTTTTACATTATTCTATTTTCTATTTGTATTTTTAATTATTTTCTTGTAGATATTTCCACTATGTTCTCTCATTTGCCAATCTAGGTCATTTCTTCCCTGTCGCTGCTCGGCAACATGATATATATATATATATATATATATATACATACATACAGGGTGTTTCATAAAAATGGCGCAAACTTAAATGGTTGAAAGTACACGATAATAGAAGCAATAATGTCCCCAATAAACATGGGTCCGCAAACGAGCCGTTTGCGAGATAATTACGAATGTATGGTTACAAGCCGCCACTGACGTCATTGTTTGTAACATCGTACTAGGTGATTATCTCATTGGGCCACACATTCTTCCACGAAAACTTAAATGGACGGAGGTACCTTAGGTTTCTGCGGCGTCATCTTCCAGGATTGCTTGAGGATGTTTCCCTTCAGCAACGTCGGAGTTTTTGGTACATGCATGATGGAGCTCCGGCACATTTTGCTGCTGCTGTGAGACGGCATCGAACGCGCAGATACGGCCAAAGATGGATAGGTCGAGGCGGATCTGTATCTTGGCCTCCAAGATCACCTGATCTAAATCCTTTGGATTTTTATGTCTGGGGTCACCTCAAAAGCGAAGTGTACAGCACACCCGTTAACACGATTGAAGAACTGGAGAAGAGAGTTGTACATGCTTGTCAAAAATTCAGAAATGGTCCAGGGGTTTTCGAAAGAATTCGACATTCATTGCAGAGACGAGCTCAGTATTGCATCCACATGCAAGGAAGACGCTGTAACATCTCCTTTAACAGGTAACCCATAAGTGAAGTGAACTGTGAAATGTGGACTAAATGAGATGAAAAATTAATAGTAAAGTCTAAATTCAAATACATTTCTACTAACTAGGACGATGTTTACAATGGCTTGTAACCATACATTCGTAATTATCTCACAAACGGCTCGTTTGCGGACCCATGTTTATTGGGACATTGTTGCTTCTATTATCGTGTACTTTCAACCATTTAAGTTTGCGCCATCCTTTAAGAAACAACCTGTATATAGATCCCTCTAAATTTATATTTGCTCTAAACTCGAATTCATTATTATCCAGTGTAAGATATATATATTAATTGGTGTTTCCCGTATAATGTATCATATTTATATTATTATTATTATTATTATTATTATTATTATTATTATTATCGTATCATTATTGTTATTACCCTATAAAATGTTGTTTGTACATGACATTTACATTGTTACATTTATTGTATCTTTAAGTGTTTATAATTAGTATAGTGTATATCTATATTTGTCGAATATTTATTTGTATTTGTACTGGTTGAGTGGAAGAGAGGGCCTTATGGCCTTAACTCTGCCAGAATAAATAAAGTATTATTATTATTATTATTATTATTATTATTATTATTATCCCATATCGTAGCTGCTGGCGCCCATCTTTCTGGATAAGTTTTGCCACATGACCTCCCTATTTCAGAGTTGTTGCTCTTTCCGTGACATTCGAAGTACTGGAAAATACTGCGTATCTTTTCATTTCAGGCCTTGCCCTTGTCCAGCATTTTTCTTTGTTCTTTTCATTGGCATACTTGGTTATCTTCCTTATATTTACCTACTATTGATTACATTTGGCTGCCGTGTGATAATACTGGAAATATACGTGATTCTAGGACTTTGAATCTACGTTTTCAACTGATGGATTCCTAGTAAGATGAATTTCAGATTCCAGAATGCATTCCAGACTGCAGTTATTCTCCTCTTTATTTTGGTTGAAAGAGACCAGTTGTCGTAGGTATTATATTGCTTTGTGTATTCTTTTTCCGTTGTGTCTAGTTTAATAGGAATCTCCGCTGCGTTTGTCATCAATTTGGTTTTATTTTCATTCGTTCGGCAAACAAAACATGAGAATGAGAGAATGACACTTTCTTTGAAAAGTATGATAGATTATATATAATCATTAGAGTATGACACATGATATGTAATTATTTCCAATTACTACATTATTCATAAACTAAAAAAGGGGGAAGGGAAACATTTCTAACGACCTTGCTTTTCGGTGCTACTTACCATTTTGATGTATACTTTCCTCACTGCTTGATACCTTATTGTCTTTGTTGAAAGTATTCTACCCTACCGGGAAAGTATCACGATGAGATAGCACAATTGTTATTGTTAGCTTGTACACCTGTATATAGTCTGTGTTTATATTCCGGTAAATGTATTTTTGAGTGTTAAGTGGTGTTGATACAAGAAAGTGAACTTAAACCCGGCTCCAGGATTTAGGTTATGTTTACTTGACCTACGTGATTTAAGAGAAAATACGAGTTGTCATATCTGCTTTGGTACTTGGTAACCTGTCACCACTTTAAATAATTTCTCCCGCAGAGAAATTGGAACAGGTGTTTTGTTGTTACGGAAAAGTACAGTTACAGTGCTTTATTAGAAATTCATTTCTTATCTCTTTTTTTTTTCTTGATGCTTATTTGTAGACAATATAAATTTTTAAAATGAATACTTGTAAGAGACCGTCTTTCTCTATATGGTTTAAAGGTTTTTTCAAAAAAAAATTAGGTCTTTCGCAACTAATTCCATGATGTGATTAATTCCGAAAGGCATAGAGTTCTTTTTTTAATTCGTCCATGTTGAGGAAGATGATAGATAAACTAACGAAGGCCAGATATATCTCCAGGATACTAAAAATGAGAGTTTATAAAACTATAATTAAACCTGTTTATGGAAGTAAGACTTGGGACTCTACTGAACGAGTTATTGCATTGACTAAACTTATGCCCAAAATAGGAGTCAATGACCAATCACGTTTCAATGAATTTTTGTTTACAACCAATCACAGTCGTGTTTCACCTCGATAATTATCGAATTTTGTTTAAAAAATGAAGAAGACCTACAGCTCAATGGAATTAGTAAGTTGTTAGTTTATGCTAATGATGGGAGATAGTGAATAGATACTAAAGGCAAACACGCACACACTATTGAGTAACACCAAGCAATTAGGACTGGAAGTAAATATCAATAAAACTAAATATATGGTCACACATAGAAATATATAATGGAAATGGACAGCTAATGACAAATGAGGGAAATTTTGAAGAAGTAACTGAATTCGAATACCTAGCAACAATCATCACAAATAGGAATGAGATGCACAAAGAAATTAAACGTAGGTTCATTTCTGGAAACGCATGCTATTATGCATTTCAGAGACTTTTGAAGTCCTTTCAAAAAACGTTAAACTGAAAATATATAAAACTATTATTCTACCAGTTATATTATATGGATGCTAAACATGGACACTTTAAGGGAGGAAAGGAGATTAAGGATATTTGAGAACTTTATTGGACCAAAGAGAGATGGACAGGCGAATGGAAAAGACTGCATAACAGTGATCAGCAATGTCCTTATATGAAGCCAGATATAATAAGAACAGTTAAGTCTCGTAGACTGCGATGTGACAAGAATGGGGAATGAAAGACGTGCACGGAAGCTTCTTGTAGGAAAACCAGAGGGAAAACGCCCAGTCGATAGACAAAAAATGAGGTAGGAGAATAACATTAACTATGATTTGAGGGAAATGGTTGGAAAACATTAGCTCAGGATAGGGATGTATGGGGAGCTTATGCCCGCGCGGTCATGAATCTACGTGATCCATAGTATTCGATAGCGCCAGTGAGTTAGTTAGTTAAAATAAAGAAAGCTCCTCCTTTTTAATATTCTGAACAGGTCAGAGCATCATTTTGCAGTGATTGACTCTCTAATAAATACGTTGAACAATGTCAAATAACTTACAGATTCCTTCGACCTACACGTTTGATAATTGTGTGTTCAGTAATTGTGTTTTTAAATACTGATTTTACTGAGTTGTTTCCGAAAAAATGACTTAATAACCTATAATGTTGATTTAATATACATTTTGATGTGTTTCATTATTTCTCCACTATTGTGCATTCTTACAATATTGCGATCCTATTTGGCAATACATATTATGATCAAGTTGCAGTGAATATTCATAACCTGGCATTTCTGATTTGTTTTCAAACATCGCCGTTTACATTAAATATATAAATATTTTAAAATACCGGTAACTATATTTAAGTAATGACTTTTGAGTAATCAGCTTAATTTTATTCGTTAAATCGTCGTAACGAATGCCACTCTTGATGTCCAAATCCTTTGGATAAATTGGAAATCACTCGTGGCATTACTTATGACTATTTAACAAATGCCCCAAATGGGAGTCAATGACCAATCACATTTCAATGTTTTTTTATTTACAACCAATCACAGTCGTGTTTCGCCTAAAATTTACCAACTAAAGTTTATCAGAATAAAGAAAGCACCTCCTTTTTAACATTCTGAATAGGTCGTAGCATTATTTTGCAGTGACTGACCCCCTAAGAAATACGGCTACCAGATTGTATATATAGTGCATGAATGTCTGCAGAAAGCTCATGCGATAGATAATATAAAAACATTTGTAACAATTGATTATACCACAAACAAAAACACTGTTTGCACTTTCTTAAACGAATTATTTTCCTAGAAATGATGTTGCAGAAAAATATAATTGACAGATTTACTTCATAGGACATCAAATTAATTAATACCTATAACGTTGGTTATAAATTTCTCCACTAGGGTGCATTCTTATAATATTGCGATCCTTTGGCAATAAATTATATTACTATCTGGTTGCAGTGATGAACAAAGGAAGGAAATGAAGCGTACCAATCATTTCTCATTTGTTTTCAAACATCGCCTTTTACATTAAATATATACATATTTTAAAATAACTATAGTTAAATAATGATTTGTGAGTAAACAGCTTAATTTTATTCGTTAAATACCAACAAGAATGGAAAAATCATCTGAGGAGAATGGCAAGAAATAGACTTCCAAAATTGGCATTCCAATATACCCTAACTGGACATAGGGACCAAGGAAGACCAAAACATCGGTGGAAAGATCAAGACCATCTTCGCTAGGTTTACCGTACAGGCCACATGGCCTAAAACGAATTTGTTCATGATGATGATGATGAAATAGTCCTAACAAATACCACTCTTGATTTCCAAATTCTCTAGATAAATTCACTCCTCACTTCGTGAGTCGTGAATTTATCGATAATTTGGAAATCACTCCTGGCATTACTTATGATAAATACCTGTGAAAAGAAAATATATGATCCCATTCGTGACCAAGGAACACGGCGAATCAGAACAAATACAGAATTACAAGTGTTGTACAAATATTGTAATATTGTTTGATATCAAACTAATAAGATTGGAATGACTGGGTCATTTTCTACGAATGGATAATATTAGAATTCCCCGAATTAGCTAATAAACCAGGTTTTAGAAAGAAAATTACCAGGCCCAGACTAAGATGATTTTATGATATCCAGGCTTATCTTACAAAGCGAAGCATAATAGAATGGAGACTGAAGGCTTTCGATCGGAATGATTGAGCAGATCTCATGAGGGAGGTTAAGGCTAGACTTAAAGGATCCCATTGGTGATGAAGTGATACTTTCCATGATGATTGAATTATTTCCAAAAGAACTACATTAAAAAAAAAACTTTGAACCGTATGGAGGAATGTTATATCTTATAGGCATTATTTTTTTGTAATTTTAAAAATGAGACTATAAATAAGCATGAAGTAAACAAAAAATATATAAAATTAAGAAATAATATTTCGTTTTGTTATCACAATATATTTTTGTTTAATTCCACCAGGTTGTCTTACGACATTTCAGGCGTTTTCTCCTGGCATTGGCGGATTTGTAACATACTTCTGAGGTTGGGACGTCTGAAAGTCGGAGCCACGTTCTTCTTCTTCTTCTTCTTCTTCATATCTCTCTTCTTCTTCTTCTATAATGGCATCACACCCCATTGTTGGGTTTTAGTCTCCTTTATCATTTTCATCCATTCTTCTCTCTCCAATGTCATTCATTCCTATGCTGCTGAGTCAAGGAGTTCTCTAGAGTCAGTTGTTCCTGCATCAGTCCAATATCCTTGGCTCTTTTATCAAATATTTTTTGTTTCATAACCTTCTTTGGTATCCTGTGTTCATCAATCCTATAGATGTGATGAGCCCATTCTAATATTCTCAATTTAATGAGTAACTAGATCAGCACTCTTATACTTTTCATATAACTCATGCTTGAATCTAATTCTCCCGTTATAATTAGCTTGTCCACCGCTGTGGTCTCGAGGTAGCGTGCTGCCTTGTCACGCAGCGGGCCCGGGTTCGATCCCCGGTCGGGGCAGTTTTTCTGGGTGAGGTTTTTATCGGGGTTTTCCTCATCTGTGAGACAAATATCAGGAAAACGTTAAGGCCCAAACGGTCCCCGAAATAATATGGCCAACATCATCATCCTTCACCGGTGTGAAAAGCAACGGGAAGCTGCCACACCTACAATTCCCTAGTAAAGCTGCAAGCATAGCAAGAAAATTTTGTGATTGCAGTGAAGGACCTGCCTTCGGGCAGAATTACTATGGATGGATAATTAGTTTGCACTGCCTCAAAGATACTTCCCAGTACCTTCATTTCAAATACGTCAAACATAAGTTCAGTTTTCTTAGATATCATCCATATTTCACTTTCATAGGTTTGAATGGAATTACGTTACGCCGCGCCGTTGACACGTTTCTAATGTCACCCATTGCATTTTATGGGGAGGTCCGAAGCTTTTAGGTATATTCATTTCAATTTTATAATATATATATATATATGTCCCCCGCTGTGGTCTCGAGGTAGCGTGCTGCCTTGTTACGCAGCGGGCCCGGGTTCGATCCCCGGTCGGGGCAGTTTTTCTGGGTGAGGTTTTTATCGGGGTTTTTCCTCACCTGTAAGAGATGTCAGGAAAACTTTAAGGCCCAAACGGTCCCCGAAATCATATGGCCATCGCAATCATCATCATTCATATTCATCTTATCATCATCCTTCATCGGTGTGGAAAGCAATGGGAAGCTACCACACCTATAATTCCCTAGTAAAGCTGCAAGCATAGCATGAAAATGCTATGATTGCAGTGAAGGACCTGCCTTCGGGCAGAATTATTATGGATGGAGATATATATATATATATATATATATATAATTATAATGCATTACCAAGAAGAATGTATAATTATAAACCAAAAGGGAGAAGATTGTTGGGAAGACCATTAGAGATAGGCTATGGTAGGACCTATTCGACCTATAATGAGATCGGAACAAGCCATTGGGCTTAATCATTGTTGTTGATGATGATGATAATACATTCATCCCGTCGATATAATAGGTGATAAATGATAACGGAATGTCAGAGTCCTTAAACCTAAATCTGAATTCCAGACCTTTAAGGAAAAATTATTGTGTTCTGACCGGAAATCGAAATCGGACTCTGGCCACAAGCCCTTGAGGCTGGTTAAATATAACATTTTAAATAAAAAAACGATATGTATATCGTGCTCTCTTCATCAACATGGTTTATTTTTTAATCAACATTTATTAATTTTATATTGTACCCGACACCTCAACGGAATTTATAATGTATTTTGATAGGATAAAATATGTTAGACGTTTGCCCTACCGTTTATTTGAAATCCGCCCGTGTCATTTTTTGTGGGTCTTCTAGCATTGTATATTTTTATGGATAGCCATTTGCTAAAACCTCCAACCTGGAGGACTAGATAATTTTTAATCAAGGTTTTCTTCTTCTAACCTTTGTTGGCCCAAGGCCTACCTGCAAAGCGTCAGTAGTCTGTATGTCTAGACAGAAGACCATCACTGGATGCTATCTACCGGGTCAGAAGAACCCAGTTTTTTTTTTAAATTTGTTTTACTCATCCCTTCACTCTTTTATTAAGCTTTCTTGGGACAGAAAAATACCAAAAGATACTTGGGGTGGATGAAGTGAGAAGATGCATGGGTGAACTGGGACTTGCAGATGAGGATATTCAGGACCGCTACAAATGAAGAAGGCGAACTTCTTGAGGGTGAAGAAAAACGATTGTATTATGGATAAATTCCGAAATAAAAAAAATGTTTTATTATTATTCATGTGAAAAAATAGATTAAACGATCTTAGGGTGTGTGTGTTTTAAATTTAATAATATTTATGTTTAGTCAAATATGAAATAAACTATTTAATATCAGGATCGTAAAGTGAGACACATGCTATTTTGAACTGCTTCTCATATCCCATTCCATTAAACCACTTTTAAGTTGTTAATGGCTTTATCTTGAGAGGTGGTACACTTGACTGGAAGTGTTCTCATTTGGTATTTCCACCTCATATATCACACATCGGCCAATAAAAGTAGATACCAACAGGTTGACATTTGAAGTACGCCTCTTCTCTGTAGTTAACTGAGGGTGGGTCACGTGATTAAGTAGTTATCTGGACTTGTGCCGAGTTTCTTATTGCCCAGGGTTGAACAATATTCGCTATTTTCCATCTTTGTATCTTAAGTGTTTTATATTATATACATATTTTAGCTGCATTTAACCCCCCTTTGTTCGTTTTTTAGAACAGACTTTATTTTCAATAACATCAAGAAAATAGGGCTGAATACTATCTCATCATCTGATATCATGACAGCTTCCGTTGTCTTCCGGAAACCAAACACCATTCATCTCTGCCCATCTATTGATCTTCCTCCAATCCTCTGACAACCATAGCCGCTTGCACATCCTCTACCCAGGTTTTCTTTGGTATTCCGTTCTTCTTCCTTTCCATTGGGCATGAATAATATATATCCATGCATAGCAATTCTGCCCGAGGGCAGGTCCTTCACTGCAATCATAGCATTTTCATGCTGTTTTGCAGCTTTACTAGGGAATTGTAGGTGTTGCTTTCCACACCGGTGAAAGATGATTATGATATGGATGATGATGATCGGATTATTTTCGGGGACCGTTGGGCCCTAAGCTTCCTGACATTTGTCTTACAGGAAAACCCCCGAAAAAACCTCACCCAGGAGCCTGTCCCCACCGGGAATCGAACCCGGGCCCCTGCGTGACAAAGCAGCACACTACCTCAAGACCACAGCGGTGGATATATATATATATATATATATATATGGTTCTTAGAGATATATTATTAAATGGGAACGGGCACTTAACAATAAATTAGGGGAATTTATAAGAAGTGGTGGAATTAAAATGTCTGGTAACTATAATAACAAACAGTAATTAGGTGCAGAAATAAATTGGACAGGGACTGGACTCTGATAATGCTGCTTTCATGCATCACAGCAGTTTTTGTCGTCCCAACTTTTTTTAAAATTGTTAAACTAACATTTGTACGTATAAAACTGTTATTCATATAATAATTACACTAAGCGAAACGTGGTCTATTACTTTAAGACAGGAGAACATTTTACGAATAGGCCTATTTGACTTTTTTTTTTACTAAAGAGAGACTAACAAACATGTGAATGGAGGAAAAGTTCACAATATTTGTGGGAAACGAGATGTAATTAATAACAATTAGGACTCATGTTACGATGGGGAGTGCATGTGATACGAATGAGGAATGAAGGAGTAACACGTGAAATTATTGTAGGAAAAACGAAGAGAGGCGTCAAGTAGATAGATTAAGATTGAGGTGGGAGAATAATACAGAGTGTAACATGCAAGACGCTGCCAGACATTCATCGTACTCAGCATGTGACTGTGTCACTCACTGTGACAACATACCCGTACTGATACTGGAGTGCGGCCTTGAAATAAATGCCACATAGTGTAACCGTATAATCATCCATGGAGTCAAATCCAATGGTCCATTGCTATCCGATGAGGGTATAATGAAATCATTTGTAGCGCCTTCTACGTTTCTCGCTGCACCAGCCTTGTTTTGAGGTAGGTTTATTATACAGGGAATGGTTGTAAAAAAATAGCTCTGCATAGGGGCGAATGGAGGGCTTATAATTAATCGAGTGCATTGAAGAGCCGGGTCCTATGGTGCTAGTTAGCTATGTCAACCACTGAAGTCTAAGGGTAAAGTCGTTATTTCGGACGTGGATTACATTTCTAGTTTTATTCATCTGCGTCCGAAAAAACTCCATGGCACAACAGGGTTAAAAGGACATTGGCCTACCAGCTGGTGACTTCACAGATAATAACATATGTTACATGATCATTTAACGAGTGTAGTCAGCATGTCGCAAGGAGAAGACTACATAGGAGTGAGTTACATGATCTTCATAGAAAAGCAGATATAATAAGAACAGTTAAGTCTCGTAGACTGCGATGAACAGGAATGTGGCACGAATGGGGAATGAAAGATTGGCACGGAATATTTATTGTATGAAAACCAGAAGGAAAACCCCCAGTTGGTAACCAGGAATGAGGTTTGATATTAAGATTAACCATGATTTGGGGGAAGTAGATTATACAGGTCCCGCGCCGTAGCCGAGCGGTTAAGGTAGGAAGCCTTGGCGCAGAGCTACGGGACTTGCGCTGGTTCGAGTCTCCATGGGGGAAGAAATTTTCTCATAGTATTTCGGCCAGTATGGGACCGGTGCCCAACCAGCATCGTGAGGCAATTGGGTAGCTACAATAAGTAGCGGCTCCAGGTTGAGGAACCAGCTATACCGGCTGGGGGACTCGACATGCTAACCACATGTCACCCCTACACTGGCTGTTGATCATCTACCTCTGTGATGACACATGTGGATGTGAAGGGCCAGCAGCCGGCTGGTAAAAGGGCAACCGCTGAAAAGTGGAAAGACCCTCAATCGGATCGGAGATTATACAGGAGATAATTAGAAAACATTAGCTTAGGGTAGGGATGTGTGGAGAGCTTATGTCCGCGCGCCCATGGACCTACGAATTCTATAATGCCAGTGAAATTAGTCGGCACTTCGCGTCCCCACTCGGTGTAGCTAGTTTCTCAACATGGAGCCGCAACTTATTGTTGTTACCCAAATTTCTCACGATGCTAGGTGGACACCGGTTCCATACTGCCTAAAATTCCATGAAATTCCCCCATGGGGAATCAGCGCAAATCCCGTGTATCTGCACCTAGGCATCATGCCTTAAACCGCTCGTCTCTTTGTATCCGAAACATTTACGTTCGCAGTTCGTGTTGAATGTCATGTACAAAAGTAGTAGGAACATTTATATTCAGGTCAAGGGTGCCTTGGACCCAAATAAGTTGAAAAAATCTAGGTTTGAGATGTTAGAAATGAGATTTCTTTATTAAGCTACCAAGTTAATGTTACTACTTTGGCCAGTTAAATATTTATGCATCGCTTTATTAATGAATTAGCAATAAACAAAAATCACCTTATGGTATGAACTTTGAATAATTGTATCATTGAACTGACCGTGTCCTTTATGTAAGATATAGCGACCAACTTGAAAATGAGCCAAGTAATTTTTAGGTTAAGTATAAATATCATTCCTGCCAAATGTGGAGACTTCAAAGTGCAATTAACCTTTTGCTGGCTTGAACCAAGACAAATGATCTTGCTTTGTTGCTTTACCCTAGAAACAGCCACTATCAAATATTTTTAAATGCTATTATTTAATAATTTTTTTCATTTCTCTTTTTTTTAATTACATTGTATCACATCCCAGATACACATCCATACATCACTATTTTATAATTAGTATTCAATAAGAAGTTTGTCTTAATTGGCTCACACAAAAAGAAAAGCAATAATGGGAGACAGAGAATCATTGATGCAATAGAAAAGCGTTAGCTGAAGTGGCACGGTAACACACAAGAGGAACAATGCAAGATACTTAGTGAAGATTATAGGATGTATACCATCAGGGAGAAAAAGATTGGGACGACCTAAACACAATTGAAGAATGATGTCCAGGAAGCCATGAAAGGAAGGGATTTAGAAGATGACTGTTTACATAGAAGAAACTGGGAACAGAAAGTAGCCAGTTGTAACAGTCTTTATAAAAGTCATAATAATAATAATAATAATAATAATAATAATAATAATAATAATAATAATAATAATAATAATAATAATAATAATAATAATAATAATAATAATATATTTAATTTTAATATACAGTACACTTGAATACATGCCAAAGCGAAAATTGGATAAGTCAATACACTATAAGCCAAAAGATCGCGAGTTTGATTCATGATGGAGTCAGGATATTAAACTGGACTAAACCTTCCGGGAATCTATCAATCTCTAATGAAAATGGGTACTGGGCATATGTTCTGGAGATAAAGACGGCCATATTGCAGGACTGACTCTCGTTCCGGTTGTCTAGAAAGGTGGGAGCCTTTCCTACTACTGGTTCTCCAAAGACCTGAAGTGGGATCACTTTACATTTTTTAACAACATACTATTCTCAGAATGGTTAAAATAATTGTGCAGGTATATTATTTTTCTGCGCTATTCCTTTTAAGATACTCATCTCCATATATTTTATTTTGTGTTATCGTTATCAAGCTGTCTAACGCTTCCTACCTTGGCTCAGAGCTTTAGGATGCACGATGGTTTGATTCCCAAAGACCTAAGAAGTAAAAAAAAATATTTTGGTATTTCGGTGAATGGTTTGGACTGTTGCCAACCCAGCATAATGAGTACGAGTAATTTGTGTGTTAATAGCTGATTGAAGGAATAACTTGTTATAAAACCTGAGGTCCCTCATATGCTGACCACACGACCCCTATAACCTGAATGATCGTCCACTTCTGCGATTGACACATGGTTTGTAAAGACTTCATCATCATCATCCGGTATCATGGCAGCTCCCGCCGTCTTCCGGAAACCAAACGCCATTCCTCTCTGCCCATCCAATGATCTTCCTCCAATCCTCTGATATTCATAGCCGCTTGTACGCCTTCTATCCAAGTTTTCTTCGGTCTTCCTCTCTTCCTCCTTTCCATTGGGATCCATTCCATAACAATGTTTGGCAATATTTGCTCTGGCATTCTTTTGACATGACCATACCACTGCAATCTTTTCTTTTCTATGATGTCTGTGATGTCCGGCTCCTCTTGTACACCCATAATTTCCCTTATTTATTTATTTCGTATTCTATCCATTCTAGATTTTCCAGCTGATCTTCTTAAAACAATCCATTTCTATACTTAAAATTATTTTCATTTCCTGGTAGGGATTTGCCAGACTTCAGCACCATATGTTAGAATGCTCTGATTTATGGTTTGATATATTTGTAATTTTCTATTTTTTTGTAATATTTTTGCTCCACCAAACATAGTTTAAAGCATTTATTGCATGTTTTGTTTTTGCGATTCTATTTTTAATTTCCACTGTGTTATCGCCTGAATGGTCTAATTTTGTTCCTAAATAAGTGCATTCAATACTAGGTTTTAGTTCTTGTAAAGACATCCTAGGTAATATTTTATGTAAATGTATTAGCATTGTGCATTTGATCATATCGACATTAAACATAGCCCTGATTGCACTCGATGATTTCACAAGTGCACCTATTCCTATTATTTTCATGCATCATGCAATATAGCCTATATCCCGCGCCGTAGCCGAGTGGTTAAGGCAGGGAGCCTTGGCGCAGAGCTACGAGACTTGCGCTGGTTCGAGTCTCCATGGGGGGAGAAATTTTCTCATGGTATTTCGGGTAGTATGGGACCGGTGCCCACCCATCATGGTATTTTGGTAGCTACAACAAGTAGCGGCTCCTGGTTGAGAAAACCAGCTATAACGGCTGGGGGACCCGACATGCTGACCACATGTCACCCCTACACTGGCTGGATGATCATCTACGTCTGTGATTGACACATGTGGATGTGTGGCCAGCAGTCGGCTGTTAGCTAAGGGCCTTCTAGGCTTGTAGCGCCAGGAGAAGTTCAATATACACTAAGATGACTGAAGGAATTTTATTCAATAAACTTGAAGGCCTTGTTATTAACTAACTAACTAACTCACTGGCACTATCGAACCCATAGGTTCATGGCCGCGCGGACATAAGCTCTCCATACATCGCTATCTTGATCTAATGTTTTCCAATAATTTCCTGTATATTTATACTTTCTTCAAATCATAGTTAATGTTATTCTCCCACCTCATTCTTGGTCTACCAACTGGCCGTTTTTCCTCTGGTTTTCCTACAAGAAGCTTCCATGCACGTCTTCCATTCCCCATTCGTGCCACATGCCCTGCCCATCGCAGTCTATGAAACTTAACTGTTCTCATATCTGGCTTCCTATAAAGACTATATAGTTCACTGTTATGAAGTCTTCTTAATTCACCTGTCCATCTCTCTTTGGTCCAAAAACCGAATGGGGGACTATTTGACCTCCAGAGAATTTTACCCCAATGGAATCCATGTCCGCCTATCTAGACGGTTGTATTTTTATGGTGAAAGATTGTCATTCTTTCGACCAAGGTACTTCTTCGTCTGGCTTATCACCTTCGATCAGTCCGGCATGGGTAACGCTATCGGCAGCAATGCTGCCACAGCCCTAGCTCTCGGGATCATTTAAGCATGCAAGCCACTCCACCACGACAAGGTAAAGATAATACCATGGAGGGAGGCCTTGTTATTAATGTAGCTTTTTTATCATCAGTGTCAGCTTAAATATACGAATGTCATTATACTTATTAATAGCTTGCACATTTACAATAGTATTATCTTGTTTATTTGTATGACATATCTTTGTTTATGTTATTCATAGAACAATGTGTATATACAGTAGTAGTAACTCACCGGCACTCGAGTTTCATGGTCGAGCGAACATCCCTGTCTGAGCTAAAGTTTTCCAATCATTCCCTGTGTAATTCACTTTCCTCAATTCATGATTGATGTTATACTCCAACTCGTTATTGGGCTATCTGCTGGACGCTTTCTCTCTGATTTTCCAACAAGAAGCATCGATGCCCTCTTTTCAATCTACAGTATGTAATACTTATATTTGCACAGTTGCATTTTAATAAAATATAGCTGGTTAACCTTAAATATATATATATATATATATACATATATATATATATATATATATATATATAATTTTTTTTCTTTCTTAGTAAGTATTCATTAATGTAACAGAAACATAAACTAAAGGCTAAATTCACAAATTTTCAAACAACAACAAAATTAATCAATTATAAAACAAAACTTGTACTATTTTGTGCAACATTGTTATTTGTACACTTGAAATAAATTAACAAAAAATTATGAGCTTATTTACACAACTGAAATACTTAATACTCGTACTTTGTGGAATGTCCATTGCCCTTAATAATAGCTTTACACCTTTTTTTCCCCATGGATTGTACTAATTGGAAACAAGTTTCTGTGTAATTGTTCCCCATTCTTACACCTTTATATATAAATTGCTATATTCAACGTATTTCTTAGAGAGAGTAATTGTAAAATAATGCTATGACCTGTTCAGAATATTAAAAAAGGAAGAAACTTTCTTTAATATGATAAACTTAAGTGATAAGTATCGGATGAAACACGACTGTGATTGGTTGTAAAACAAAATTCATTGAAACGTGATTGGTCATTGAGTTCCATTTGGGACATGAGTTAAATAGTCATAAGTAACGCCACGAGTGATTTCCAAATTATCGATAAATTCATGACTCACGAAGTGAGGAGTGAATTTATCTAGAGAATTTGGAAATCAAGAGTGGCATTTGTTATGACTATTTAACGAATAAAATTAAGCTGTTTACTCACAAATCATTATTTAACTATAGTTATTTTAAAATATTTATATATTTAATGTAAATGGCGATGTTTGAAAACAAATGAGAAGCGATAGGTACGCTTCATCTGCTTCTTTTGTTTATCACTGCAACCAGATCATACTATTTATTGCCAAAGGAACGCAATATTATAAGAATGCTCTCTAGTGGAGAAAAAATGAAACACATCAAACTGTATATTAATTCATTTCCGATGTCGTATGATGTAAATATGACAATTATATTTTTCTGGATTATTACGTGGGGAAAAATACATTTAAGAAAATGCAAACAGTGGTTTCTTTTTTTTGGTGGTATAATCAATTACTACAAATGTTTTTATATTAACTCCCACATGCGGCATGTGTTGACATTCATGCACTATATATACAATCTGGTATCTGGTAGCTGTATTTCTCACAGGCTCAGTCATTGCAAAATAATGGTCAGACCTGTCCAGAATATTAAAAAGGAGGAGCTTTATTTAATATGGTAATTATAACACTGATAAATATTTCGTGAAACACGACTCTGATTGGTTGTAAAACAGAAATCATTGAAACGTGATTGGCCATTGCGTCCCATTTGGGGCATGAGTTAAATAGTCAAAATAAAGCATTCGACATAGTGCTTATTCAAATAAATATAATGCATATTTTTATTTTCATATTTTGGGACTTTTTCGAGTGTGATTTATTATATATTGAGAAATTATAAAGCATAGAAATCCGGTTCCTACTCATTATATGTGGTTTCTAATAAATATCATGTTATTCACTGTTCCATTCACCTGTCAGTCTGTCTCTCTTTGTTCTAAAAATGTTCCTAGGTTGGTTTATTCTTAAATATTAGTAATACTTTTTCCACTCCTGAGACAAGAGACCGTGTTTCACGTCAATATAGCCTATTATAACTAGAAGAATTAATGTTTTTTATAGTTTAACATTTTGAGAGAAGTTGGAATGACTACAGAGTCCCCTTAATGCATAATAGTAGGATGCGTTTCAGCGATTGAGCCTATGTTTAATTTCTTTCTGCACGTCTTTTCCTTTTGCAATTATTGTTCCTGCGTATTTGAATTCCGCACGTTTTTAATATAATAATAATAATAAGAATAATAATAATTGGCCTAATAATATTATTATTATTATTATTATTATTATTATTATTATTATTATTATATTTCATTTTAACTAAAGTATATAGGGTCTAACAAAAAAATATATATATTGTAGAGGTAATGTTTTTTATTTTGTACAATAGACAAAGAACAATAAGGAACTAGAATGTAGGTAGGTGAAAGGGTAATTCTGAATGAAGAGGAAAAAATCATGAACCAGGATTTGGACTGACCATATAGATGCTTTTTTTTAAGCTAGAGATAGAACCTTTCACCGTAGTTGTGCTATGACATGTTTATAAATTAATTGATATAATATTAATAATAATAATATAACTTAATAATAATAATAATAATAATAATAATAATAATAATAATAATAAGAATAATATAACTTAATAATAATAATAATAATTTGGAAGTGAAGTTTCGTCCTGAATCAGAGAAATAAAAATAAATTTGATGCAGCACATATGATATTTTTTAGACTTCTTGGATTTACAAGGCTAGATCGTCACAGAAATATTGATGTGAGAAAAAAAATGAAAGTCGAAAATATATTAATGATATAACCAAATATCAACACAATTGGAAACAGCGTGTTTTGAGGATGGAAAGGGGAAGATTACCCAAACTATCTCTACAGTATCAACCACAGGGAAAGAGAGATTTGGGAAGGCCAAGACGTAGATGGATTCACCAAGATCACCTTGAGTAAACTACAGGCGACAGATCCTACTAAAATTTCATGATGATTATTATTATTATCATCATCATTATAACAATAATCATAAAATAATAATAATAATAATAATAATAATAATAATAATAATAATAATAATAATAATAATAATAATAATAGATATACGGTAATAAGACTATGGGTAGAATCTAATCAGAAAATGTGGTCCACAGGGACCAGTTTATTAGTTATCCCTATTTGAGGGTGGGGACCCTTTCCCTTAAGGAATTATACGGGCGTGTCTGCATGGCTATTGTACAGTAGATAAAATATCTCTTATTGTCGACTTTCTTCATCTTTGTAAGTTCATACAGTACGAGTAGGTACTGTTACTGAATTGACATTATTATGTTGAGTGATTCTATAAGAGAAGCTGTGAAGTATAACAATTCCATCAGATAATGAGCTTTCTCTTTTGTTATTGCAAATCCTTGTTTAAAATGACAAATGTAAAAGAAAGAAAAGACAGTAACTAGAAACTCATTCTTGACATTTTCTTATAGAAATCTGCCAAGAAGTGAGTAAGAAAAGAACATTTACTATTAATTGTTTTATATAATACATTGCATGCATCTCATATGTGCATGGAGATCTAGTTTTTTAAATTACATAACTAGTTCACAGAACATAGTTTTTATGTCCTCACATCAGTACATGTACTACTTGTCATTACATATTCATGTCAATAAAACTTCTCATTCATATTACTAGACTTCCGTGTCCGATATCAATTCATTCTAAATATACACATACTTTTGAGGAATTCCAATGGGATGAAGAACAGAGGTTGTTATTGTGAAAATATTTTTGAAAAGTGTTTACAAATATTCATCGATTTTGCGTAGTGGGGATGATTGGAAAACATTAGTTCGAGATATGGATGTATGGAAAGCTTATGTCCGTGCGGCCGCGAACCTACGGGTTCGATACTGCCAGTGAGTTAGTTAGATACTGACTATATGACCATGAAAAACAATAATAATATATATCGGTATATATGTTATATTGTATATTTTCGCGGATATAGGTATGATTAAGAAAGTTTTCTTGGGTTTTCCGCGTCATGGATTCAAGGTCGCCTCTGGCCCACTGATTCCGAAACCCAAGAAAACTTTCTTAAACATATATATATAATATTATAATGATATTGCAAAAAGAAAAATTAATGTCTGAACCAGGAATCGAACCGTGGAACTCTCGTATTCCGTACGAGCGTGCAAGACCGCTACACTATTCGGGACATGGTACAAACATTAACAATTCTTTCCATATATACAAATCTATAATTCTCGTTTGGTCCGCTGCCAAGTAGATGTCACTACCAACGTCAACGGCCGGCTTCATTCAGAAGTATCCATGTTTGAGAATATTACACCACCACTTTTATAAGCAGTAATCGATGTTATTTAACACTTTCCAATACTGTTATTTTAACACACTTCCAATAATGGATCATATTATAGTATTATAATGATATTGTGAAAAGAAAAATTAATTTCTGAACCAGGAATCGAACCGTGGACCTCTCGTATTCCGTATGAGCGTGCAAGACCACTACACTATTCGAGACATGGTACAAACATTAACAATTCTTTCCATATATACGAATGTATAATTATACATACACTTTTTTTTTTGTTAACGCTCTACAGACAGCAATTGTTTTTTTCGGAACCAAACTCGGCTATAGTAATCAATTAAGAAAAGTAAGGTCGAGATTGTTTATAGTACCCACATACACGATACTGGGTGGGCACCGGTCCTACAACTAAAATGCCTTGAAAAAAATTATTCCTCCACGAGGACCGAACTAGGGCGTGACCCGTAGCTCTGCGCCAAAACGGGATGTTTTAGGCCGCTCGGCTAGAGGCCGTTCGTTTATTGGTTATCAGCTAATAACTTACACCGACAAGTCCACTTTTTTATAACGTATCAGAATTTTGCTATGAAAGTTTACAATTATCTTATATGTTATAATATTAAGTTTGCTTCTAAAGGAAACTAATGCATTGAAGCAAACTATTTAACTTTGACATGAATTTTGTGTAAAAAGTTTTCAAAAAATATTTTCATGAGAATAACCTCAATAGCTTAATTCCTTCGGAATTATCTAAAACTTAACACTGTTGTCTTTTTAAATAAGAACATAAACATTATTGACATTCAACTTCCTGATATAGAGAATCCGTTGCAGAATGATCACAGGATGTTTTAATCTTGCATAAATGATATATCACAACTGCTAGTGTATTACAAGCAGAAAGCGAACATCTCCCGGAGAAATCCGGTTCTCATGAAATATAAAATCATATGCCACAATACAGAGTACATAAGGTCACTGTAAAAATATGTGTCTTTAAAAATTGATAGATCTATCTGTGAAAATATCGTATGTACTATTAACTCAAAAGCAGAAAAAATGTGAGGAAGTCCGGTTTCTGAAATAACATACATTTTATCTTAAGAGCTGATTTTATGTGGAATAGATTATGTCTGTGTCCAAGAAGAAGAATAAGAAGAATTGGTAATCTTAGCAGTTTGACATCCGTAAAAATCAGTCACGCAGGAACTACATAAACTAAGCGTATTTCTCAGCAAGTCCAATTTATGGTCAGATTTTTTTGGTTTATGGAATACATATTTCTTTTGATAAATTGGAGAATGTCATTTATTCTCGCTTGGGAACTAAGACCAGCGTGCGTCCCATAGCTTTGCAGCAGGATATGAATTTCTTATGCTAAGTTATTTAAACATGTCGGACTGCAGAGAAAATAAACCTATCATGATCTAAGTTATAACCTCTTGAATATTATATAATTTTACACAGATTTAAATAATTTCTACTGATTAATTTTTCTGTCACTTTATTAAACACATTAAATCAATTTAATTAATATACCTATATTATAGGATATCATGCCAGTTTAAAGGTTAATTAAATTGTATTATTTTCTGATACCGGGTGCGGCAGAAACAATCACTCATTTTAAATTGCCCGCCATTATTGGACACGGCTTCCTAGAGAGTTGATATTGGTATCAATGCGTAGTGCAGTTCAAAGCATTGCCAGTCAGTATGGAGCGTTGGTCAAACGAACACCGTGCTTTTGAAATATAAACATTTTTCAAATGTTGTGACAGTGTCTTACGGACACAGCGTTTGTTCCGACAACATTTTAACATTGGTCGGAATGATCAAGTTCCGTTTCGGAAGTCGATTACAAGATGGGTCCAGCAGCTCAGAGCAACAGCATCTTCAACAAACAATAAGACTCCTGGTAGGCCAAGTACAATTCGCACCCCGGACAACATTGCAAGAGTAAGAGCTGCTTTGGCAATGTCAACTGGCCACCGCGTTTGCCCGATTTATCGGCTTGTTATTTTTTTCTGTGGGGATTCCTAAAATCCAAAGTGTATGTTAACAAGCAAACAGCTCTTAAAGACTTGAAAAAACAACATGCACGCCGAAATCGAGGCCATAACATGTGACACTCTTCAGAAGGTTATGGAGAATGTGCATGTTCGTGCAGAAGATTGCATCGCCAGGAATGGTGGACACCTAAAGGACATAATTTACAAAAAAGTGACATATGTAATTAATGGTAGAATGTGTTCTTTCGAACAATGTGCACTAATAATGTGTAGTTATATTTCTTCATGCCAAAATAACATGTTTAAAATTGGTCATTTTTCTGCCGCACCCTGTACATTTGGATGATTGGCGGCTGCTAGTGCTATTTTTTAGTTTCAGGTTTTCGGTAAACCCCCACTTCTAATGGTCGGATTTCGCTGGAATTTGGAGAATACCTTCCTCGTTTTATATCAATAGTATATACTGAGTTTGTCCCGCGCCGTAGCCGTGTGGTTAAGGCAGGAAGCCTTGGCGCAGAGCTACGGGACTTGCGCTGGTTCGAGTCTCCATGGGGAAAGAAATGTTCTCATGGTATTTTGGCCAGTATGGGACCGGTGCTCACCCAGTATTGTGAGGCATATGGGTAGCTACAATAAGTAGCGGCTCCAGGTTGAGAAAACTAGCTATAACGGGCGGGGGACTGGACATGCTGACCACATGTCACCCCTACACTTGCTGATGATCACACATGTGATTGACACATGCGGATGGCCAGCAGCCGGCTGGTAGGCTAAGAGCCTTCTAGGCCTGTCACGCCAGTTTTTTTTTTTTTATATACTGAGTTTCGTTGTGAAACATCGAAAAATGCAACAGCTAAAGCGAGTTTTAAATTTTATGCTCAGGTGAACCTCCTACACCTAATGATCCCTATTTTGCTGGTTAACGAATTTGACCTTACTTTTTTAATTGATTCCTATATACCAAGTTTGGTTTTATAAAACAAAAATTGTGCCGCTAGAGCGTTAAAGGACACTCACACACACATGAAGTCTCAGGTTCAAAAATCCAGTTCAGGCGTTAATTTTTTTTTTCCATGTAATATATATAAATTTGGGTCATGGTAATGTTCTGTGTCTACTGGACAGACTCTGTCAAGAACTGTAATTTTTTTAATTTCTAAAATAATTTCGTAAAATTAACCTCATTCACTTCATTCCTTTAGAATTCGCTAAAGAGAATCTGTGATAATATCACCCTTTATTATAAAATAGTGCTTGTTATTCATATTAGGGTTGTATAATCGATGTGATATATATGAAATATATTACTTTAAATAGACGATGTTAAACTAGCAGTTACACAATACGAAATTTACATACAGGCCTCTAGCCACGAATTTTTTGCACTTCTTTTGTGTTGTATGGACAACATATGTTCAGGAATTACTTAACGGTTGCATATGCAAACTACTTTACATGAGAAATGCATTCTGGAATTGTATAATAATTGCATATGGAGGGCTTTTACGAAGAAATTGTTAAATCCAGTTTTGTCGCTTTTGAGTTGGTATTTTTTATTTAACTCTTATTTATAGACACTTTAACATCTTTTAAGGTGTTTTTTTATAGTATGAAACAGTGAATATGATGAAATGAGATTCTCTCAGCCTCTGATGACAACTTAGTAGCTATAATCCACAGACGAAGTGAATGAAAGCAGTAGGTATTTTATAAGTCATGACTGTTCCTTTATTCTCAGGTACTATGCCATTGTGTCGCTTGCAATTCCCCGTTCCCCCCTTCGTCCCGTGCTTTCATTCTCTTCGTCTGTGGACTTGATATGAGAAACGCGAAATCAGGTTATTGAAACTGATATTAAGCTTTAGGGATTGCGTCACGCTAACCATTTATTTCTATAGTACTGTCATTTGCTTGCAGTAGCCAGTTCAGTCGGTCTTGGCTATATGTAGCTGTTGTACCACGGATGTATTAGCTTATTTATTAATGGGTGTAACCAAGAAGTTTATGATGTAGGCCTAGGCCTGTGTTAAAACTATTTATGGAATCTGTCAGAAATAATACAGGCTACCGATAGTCACACTTTACAAAACAACACCTTTTTTCATAGGTCTGCTTTATCGCTTACATCCACATAATATTTGTTTAAAGAATATTTGTAGGTCACAAACGTCCACCAAAACGCATACATACACAAACCGAAGAGGGCAATAAATAAGATCCTGGTACGGCAAGAGCGCATCCTACACGATACGCTAAAACTTGTTTTCAATTAATTTGAAACCGGCTAATATAATATGATATTATAAAATTTAATAACCGTAAGGTTAGTCTTATCTTCTTAAAATAATTTTTTTTATACTGTAGACCCTTTGGCAACTGGTTACATCTTCAGAAAAATGTTGATTAGCCATTGACTTAGTTCTGATTATCATATTGAGAAGGTTGGATATACATGTAGTGGATGCGTACTCGTTTAAAATTATTTTATTTGTCGATTTCTTTTACAATTTGTATTTTCTTCAGTAGGCCTATATTTATCTTTGCTGGATTTCTGCCTTTGTGCGATACTGCGAGGGTGTTATCTGTGTTTTCCATATGATTTCCTGCTTGAATAATGTAATTAACGTAACTGGATTTACCTTCTGCATAATTAAAAGCTTTACAATTTTCTTTAAATCTAGTATTGTTGTTTACGTTATAAAGATTGAATGCAGTCGACCTCTATCGTCGTTGCTCAGGATCAGATGTCTAATTGTAACGCCGTTGCTCAGTTTCAGTTCTCAGTCGGAACAAGTTTCTGGGCGAGTTTTTCTCGATTTTCCCCCCCCCCTCACCTATAAGACTAAGGCAGGAAATTTTAAGGCCCAAATTGTCTCCAAACACCAGCTAACCATCACAATCATCCATATGGTATTGGCGTTGTTTAATCTGATTGTATGAGTGAATGATGCGTCTTGTTTTACATGTTTATATTGTCTTGGAAGTGACCCTAAAATTGAGCGCTGATCACTCATACACCCCCTGGGGGTCCGTTTATCGGGCCCCAGCTGTGCTCACAACAGCAACAGGGCGCGTCCCCGGGTGGCGGATAGGGGAACGGTCGGTGGTTTGCTTGCACTCCTCCCGGCTAGGTCCAGACCAGACCCGCGGGCCATTTGTGAGGTCATCAGGACTCGAGCGACCTGATGTACTACATAGCTCGTGCTGCGCCCACTTCAGCGGCAAATCGCGTCCCCTCGGTGGCGTAGTGGGAAAAAGGTCGGTGGATCTGCTAGTCAGTCCTCCCTTCCAAGTCCGATGGACTCGCGGACCATAAGTGGGGTCAACAGGAGACGAGCGCCCTGTTGTACTAAAGCTCAACTATCCCGGCCCACAGCGGGATCAGCGGCCGTCGTGGCGAGGCGGTGGGAGATTGGAGATCAGAAGCTCCCTTCACTTGGTTAAAATCCCGAGGACCTTTGTGGGGGCACCATGGGCGATGAGCTCCCTGGATGCCTACATTGCTCAGTGGGCTGACTCACAGCAGCGGCACGACTAGGCCTAGTCTTGCGAACGGGCTGGTTGGGACAATACCGGGCGTAATGCTGGGAATTACCACCAGGTCGATAAGCTCGAGAAAGGAGGAAGCGCGGTCTGGGGACTTAGCGCCGACTCTAGGACCGAGTGACCCAAGGACAATCTGTGAGGTCGTCAGGAGTTGAGCGACCTGACGTACTAATGCTCAGGCTGGACCCACTTCAGCAACCAAACACGTCCCCAGCTGGTGCACTGGGGGAAAGATCGGTGGATCTGCTAGACAGTCCTCCCGTTCAAGTCCAAGGAACTCGTGAACCATTAGTGGGGTAGGCAAGAGTTGAGCGCCTTGTCGTACTATTTGCTCATCTGTTGGAGCTTGCGAGCTCCGTGCTGGCCCACAACAGCGGCAGAAGGCGTCCCTGGGGGCACACCAGGGCTCGGCTCGGACCAGTGCAGAGGGGAGCAACTGTACTGATTCCTGGCTCAGCCTACGGGCTCGTCGACAAACTGTGGGGTCGCCAGGAGATGAGCACCTGGATGTACTAAAAGTCTCACACTGTTGGGCTTGTAGCCCTAGCCGGTCTCACAACGGCTGCAGGACACGTTCCTGGAGACAGGGGAATGGCCGGTGGATCTGCGACAGCAGTCCTCCCGGCGAGGCTCATGGAGCCCGTGGACCAACTGTGGGGTCGTCAGGAATGAGCGACCTGGCGACTACGAAGCTCAGCAATTCCCAGAAGTTGCAACTCCAACACCCTCTCCCTAGGGGTGTTGGTTTCAGGACCAGAACTTGAACGTGGACGCGAAGATACGATAGGGAGGACAAGCACCTAGGACTTGGGAGTATGGTCATGACGACCGAGGTATCCCAAGGGGTGGGGGAAGGGCCTAGATGATCACTCATACACCAAGCTCGGAAACGGAGAAAGCGCAGTCTTTTGGGTGTGGGATTTGCGCAGACTCCAGGACCGGGTGATCCAAGGACAATCTGTGACGTCGTCAGGAGTTGCGCGACCTGACGTACTAATGCTCAGGCTGGAACCACTTCAGCAACAAAACACGTCCCCAGCTGGTGCACTGGGGGAAAAGTCGGTGGATCTGCTTGACAGTCCTGGCGGCTAAGTCCAAGGGACTCGTGAACCATTAGTGGGGTCGGCAGGAGATGAGCGCCCTGTCGTACTATTTGCTTACCTGTGTGTGCTTGCGAGCTCCTAGCCGGCACACAACGTTAACAGGACACGTCCCTGGGGGGGGGCGGACCAGGGCACGGTTCGGACCAGCGCAGAGGGGAGCAACTGTGCTGGCTGCCAGTTCAGCCTACGGGCTCGTGGACCAACCTTGGGATTGCTAGATGAGTACCGGATGTACTATAATCTCGCACTGTGGGCTTGAGGATTCAAGCCCTAGCCGGTCTCATAACGGCTGCAGGGTGCGTCCCTGGAGGTAGAACAGGGAAATGGTCGGTGGATCTGCGACAACAGTCCTCCCGGCTAGGTTCAAGGAGCCCGTGGGCCAATGTGGGGTCATCAGGAAGGAGCGACCTGATGTACTGTGCAGCTCAACAATTTCCCCTGAAGTTGCGACTCCAACACCGTCTCCCTGAGGTGTTGGTTTTATTGCCTGTGAACTTGAACGTGACCGCGATGTGGATAAGGGAGGACAAGAATTCTGGGACTTGGGAGTAGGGCCTTCTGGCCGCGGTATCCCAAGGGGTGATGGAATGGGTCCAGATAATTACTCATTCAGGGAAGCTCTCAATGTTCTTGTATGATCAGATAGTATGTGTATGTTCTAGCGTTTAAAATCCTTTCCCGGCAAATAGTGTCCTGTAAGACCTGAGTATCGTGAAATAGGTAAACATATTTTAAGAAAAGGAGAGGTTAAACTAAGGTAAATAAATAGAGAGAGAAATATAGGGATTGAAAATTAAGTTCAAAGATGAGTTGAAATGCTTATGACCGAAACGTAGATGAGGCCGGAATTTCGTATCGAAATCATAAAGCCTTACATTTCAATTAATTTTATTTCATATTATGATGCACAAAGAAATTAAACGTAGGCTCAATTCTGGAAATGTGTGCTATTATGCATTACACGTATTCTTGACGTCCCAACTCCTTTCAAAAAACGTTAAACTGAAAATATATAAAACTATTATTCTAGCAATTATATTATATGGATGCGAAACGTGGAATCATACTTTAAGGGAGGAAAGGAGATTACAAGTATTTGAGAATAAAGTTCTTAGGAAAATTGTTGGGCCAAAGATAAATGAACAGACAGGTGAATGGAGAAGATTGCATAACAGTGAACTATATTGTCTTTATAGGAAGCCAGATATAATGAGAACAGTTAAGTCTCGAAGACTGCGATGGGCAGGGCATGTGGCACGAATGGGGAATGAAAGACATGTACAGATGCTTCTTGTAGGAAAACCAGTTCGTAGACCAAGAATGAGGTGGGAGAATAACTTTAACTATGATTATACAGGGAATGATTGGAAAAATTATCTCAGGATAGTGATATATGGAGAGCTTATGTCCGCGCGGCTATGTACCTACGGATTCGACAGTACCAGTGAGTTAGTTATTATGTGGAATTTAGTTATCTTCAATAAGTTGAATATTAACTGCATCTTTGCACTTATTCATCAATTGGTAGGAACTGGTACCCATAAGATGTAAGACCTACATGAGTTTGTTCGCATGGAGTATTCAGATTAGAAGGACTGTTGTGATATAAAATACCGATAAATGTAATATATCAAAAATATATGCTAACAAAAATCAATCATTGCGTGAACTTGAAATCGGATATGCAGTCAGCTATTTGAATTATTTATTGCAACAATGAAACAATGGCCTTTAACGATCTCTGATAAAAATAAAATTGAGACAATTGAAATGAGATATCTCAGATCAGTTGCAGGTGTATCTCTAAGAGATCAAAAGAGAAGTCAAGATATCAGAGATGAACTACAAATCTATAATATAAACGAGAAAATACACACAAATAAACGTAATTGGTTTGAACATATACAAAGAATGCCAAATAATCGTTTATCAAAACAGCTGCTTCATTATAGGCCTCTAGGCCGAAGAAATGTAGGAAGACCAAAACGTCGTTGGAAGGACGACCTGCGCCTGCGGCATGTAGTGCGCCGGGGAGCGGAACGGGCCAACAGGCCCATACCTTGAAGATGATGATGATGATGATGATGTACAATGAAACAAATGCAAGTCATTTCAATCAATACTTCCAAATAACAAATTTAATTGGCAATTGATTGCTAATATTAAGATGCATTTTACTGATATTAAATAATTATTTATATTCTTATAATCCGTATTGATTACTTTTTATTGTTTACTTATACAATTATTAAGTTTGCCGTGTTCAATGCATATGTTGGCGAAAGTTAAGTATGATTTTAAGAATATAATAGTAGACCTACATGATGCTGTAGGGCATCGTTTCACAACCTGTGGTTCGCGAACCCCCAGGGGATTCGCAAAATATATCAAGGGGTTCGTCAAAACGTTCCCGTAAATGCATTTGATTTCGCTACAACTAGGCCTACACTTAGTGTTACTTTTAAGCCGTAATTAGAGTAACTTTAGGTTTTAACCGTTAAGGATTAAGTTAATTTAAGGTTATTAAACCTTTTGCTTGGAATTTAATGTTATGCACGTCTACTGTATGTATATTTGAAAATCAGTAGTTCACCCAACTCAGATCGTTGTGGAAGGGGTTCGTGAGTCGAAAAAGGTTGGTAACCGATGCTGTAGAGGACTAATGTTTCATTTCCCGCTCAATTTGAAAAATCGGTGCTGCACCGTAGCCAGTGGTTAAGGCAAGATGCCTTGGCGCAAACCTACGGGACTCACACTGGTTGGAATCTCCATGGGGAAGAAACTTTCTCGTGGAATTTCGGTTAGTAAGGGACTGCTGCCCATCCTACATCGTGAGGAATTTGGATAGTTACAGTAAGTTGCAGCTCCAGGTTGAGAAAACTAACTATAACGGCTGGGGATCCGACATACTGACCATATCTCAACCCTATACTCGCAGTATCGTCTATCTCTGTGATTAACACGTGTAGATGTGAGGTCAGCAGCCGACTGGTAAGTCAAGTGCTTTTCAGGCTATCGCGCCATGGAGTTTTTTAATCGTTAATTTGTAAATGGGACATTGTATGATATAAAGTTTGTTATGAACAAAATAATAGTATAGGTGACTAGACTTATAAATTTCGTTACTTACCTTCCCTGTTATGTGTTTTTCGGGTTGAGTGGTAAGAACCATATTAGGAAATACAATTTGTGTAAATGTACAAGACATAAGTACTGCGTGTTGCAACTGAGCTGCTAGTTACGCCACCTTTCAAAGTGTTATGGTTGGTTACACGGTTAGTAATAACAAATACACGTCTTGATTATGCCGTTAAAATATTAATTTTGTTCATTATCTATTGTAAGGTTATTAATCGTGTTTCTATGGAAATAATCTATTTTAATTATAAAATTACAATAGGAAGTAACATTGTGAGATTCTTCTTAATAAATAAGGGGCTCACCTTATTTCTACTATTTTAAATTTGTTTTTCTATCACGCACCACACTCTACAATATATATATCTTCTTCTTCCTTTCCAGCAGTAGATCAATACGACCTGTTTCGATCTCAAGTCCATCGCTTCCTTGGCCGTCCCAAATATATTTTTCCGTGTGGTTTGTAGGTGTTGGTCATTTTGGGTAATCGTGATTGTCCATTCTGTCTAAATGTTCTTTCCATTGGCATTTGTGCTCTTCTAGTTTATCAAGTATTGAAAATATCTCCAGTTTATTTCTTATTGATTCATTGTGTAATTTATCCATGCGTATATATCCTTTTACGGATCTTAAATAAAATCATTTCAGTTGCTTGAATGTGTTAGATATCTTTTTTGTAAGTACCCAAGATTCAGATCCATATAAAAGAACAGGAACAGTCATAATTTTCTACAACTTGAGCTGAGTTTCTCTTCGAGTATTTCTGAGGGTTCTTCTTATGGTGCGACACAATAATTTGATATAAATTTAATTTATTATGTATATCCCAATCATAGCTATATGTTATATCTGAACCAAGATAGTTAAAGTGTGCTGCTGTCTGTTCTATTATTTCATTATTTATTACTATTTTTGCTCTGACTGACACTTTGCCCTGAATAGCCATAATTTTAGTTTTTAAAGTTGAGACTTTGAATATATATATATATATATATACACACACATACACACTTAATTTTTTTCATTCCAGAGATTTAAATTCCCCTTACTGGAGGTAGTTCATTAAATTATGACTTTTAAGTTGTGCTGTCTGCATTCCACGGACTCTTGATGCCCCAACTCCTTTCAAATAACGTTAAACTGAAAATATATAAAACCATTATTTTACAAGTTATATTATATGGATGCAAAACATGTGCTATTACTTTGATGGAGGAAAGGAGATTACAAGTATTTGAGAGTAAAGTTCTTAGGACAATTTTTGGATCAAAGAGAGATGAACAGACAGGTGAATGGAGAAGACTACATAACAGTGAAGTGTATGGTCTTTATTGGAAGCCAGATATAATATGAACAGTAAAGTCTCGTAGACTGCGAAGGGCAGGACATGTAGCACGAATGGTGAATGAAAGACGTGCACCGAAGCTTCTTGCAGGAAAACCAAAAGGAAAACGCCCAGTTGGTAGACAAAGAATGAGGTGGGAGAATAACATTAACTATGATGTGAGGGAAGTAGATTATACATGGGATGATTAGAAAACATTAGCTCAGGATATGGATGTATGGAGAGCTTATGTCCGCGCTGTCATGAACCTACGGGTTCGATATTGCCAGTGAGTTAGTTAGTTATGACTTTTTTGTTGGATACAAATAGCGTACTAACAACTACGTCATAAAATACTTGTTGTTCAAAATGATGTCACAATTAATTTAATGTATCGTTTGTCATCATCATCATCATCATCACTCCAGGGATTAGGCAATTGCCCGTTCCGACTTCATATGCATCAGCCCAACGTCTTCTAGGTCTTCCAACATCACGTCTTCCTATTGCTTGATAATTTCTTGCTAACAATGGATATCTCTCCTTACTCATTCCATCCATGTGATCAATCCGTTTCTGTCTGTAATTCGTAACTTTATCCAATAAAGGCTGTACTTTCAATTCTTCTCTTATATCCTCATTTCTTATTCTATCAAGTCTTGTACACCCTTTTACTTGTCTTAGGAACCTCATCTCCGCCGTCTGTATTCTATCCTTCTGTTTTTTCACTGGAGCCAAAGTTTCACATCCTTACAATATTGTGGGAACCGCCATAACATTATACATTTTTATCTTGGTTTCTTTTCTAATTTTATTTTTGAATGTTCTCTGTATTGTTCCACACACCGTCTGAAATTTATTTATTTTGAAGTCAATATCTCGTTCCACATTGTAGCCAACATCACAGCCCAAATATTTGAAACTAGACACCTCTTCTATACTTTGATTTTCTAAAATAATTTTGGATCTCACTGGATCTCTTCCTCTAAAAGCCATGGTCTTCGTTTTCCTTACAGAAATCTTTAGATCGTATAATTTTCATATTTCATAATGTTGTGTGATTCCGGGTTCTGTGGCCGTGGTCCATAGTTGGTGTTGATACCAGACGTTTCGCCCTCAACTGCGGAGGGCATCTTCAGTGGCGAGTGCTTCTAGGCGTGTTTCCTGGTCGGAAGATCTACTTAGAGTGAGCTCTGCTGACGTTGTGGACGTTGTATTGATACTAGTGGTGGGAGCAGGGTGAGTGAGCGTGGCTCTTGCTGATTGGCTAATGGTCGTCTCCTTATTGTCCCTAGTGTTGATGCATTTATTTTCTAGTGTATGGTACCAGGCCTTAGGCAATTTGATACCTTCCTCTTTCTGTTAATATTTTCTTATGCTTGTATATTTCTATAGCCTCTCGGTATAATCTAGGGAAATAGTAGGAAGTTGTGGCTAAAACTTGTGTATCATCGAATAGAATCTGGTGTCCATTCATAATGGCATGTTCTGCTACAGCCGATTTATCCATTTCTCCTTGTCTGCAGTTTCTTTTATGTTCAGATAAACGGGTGGCTATACTTCTTTTCGTGGTCCCTATGTATGGTTTACCACACGAACAAGGAAGTCGATATACGCCGCAAGTGGAGAGAGGTGGCCGAGGATCCTTAGCTGAGCGAAGGCAGTCTTCTATTTTTCTTGTACAAGAAAAATAGAAGACTGCCTTCGCTCAGCTAAGGATCCTCGGCCACCTCTCTCCACTTGCGGCGTATATCGACTTCCTTGTTCGTGTGGTAAACCATACATAGGGACCACGAAAAGAAGTATAGCCACCCGTTATCTGAACATAAAAGAAACTGCAGACAAGGAGAAATGGATAAATCGGCTGTAGCAGAACATGCCATTATGAATGGACACCAGATTCTATTCGATGATACACAAGTTTTAGCCACAACTTCCTACTATTTCCCTAGATTATACCGAGAGGCTATAGAAATATACAAGCATAAAGAAAATATTAACAGAAAAGAGGAAGGTATCAAATTGCCTAAGGCCTGGTACCATACACTAGAAAATAAATGCATCAACACTAGGGACAATAAGGAGACGACCATTAGCCAATCAGCAAGAGCCACGCTCACTCACCCTGCTCCCACCACTAGTATCAATACAACGTCCACAACGTCAGCAGAGCTCACTCTAAGTAGATCTTCCGACCAGGAAACACGCCTAGAAGCACTCGCCACTGAAGATGCCCTCCGCAGTTGAGGGCGAAACGTCTGGTATCAACACCAACTATGGACCACGGCCACAGAACCCGGAATCACACAACATTATGATTACCGGCCGTGAAAGCCTGCATTCAACTTTCATATTTCATTTAATGCATACATTGATTTCTGTAAGTCAGCAAATAGAAAATTATTTATGCACACTTTATTATCCATTCTTATTCCTTGTATCGTTTGTATATTAGCTAATAAATATCACAATTTCAAGTATCATTAAAAAAATAAAATCAGTGATGCTCTGTGCAATATACATGACACATAATAGAAACACATTGCTTGCTAGATACATCTAAATTTCCTAGACGTGATTTGAATTTAGATTTTAAAAACAATAAGTAACGTTTCAAGTAGTAGAAACTATTATCATCTTTAGCGCGACAACCCATCATGGTTCCTGGCTGTCCAAAGAAGTCTTCGACATTTGTCCCTGTTCCTTGCCACACCCATCCATTGTCTTATTCCAATTGCTCTGGCATCAATTGGTCGAAACTACAGTATTATCAGTTAAGACAATTATAAGTGATCAACAAAGCATGTATGTAAATGTAATTAGGTGTATACCATAAGTCTCTTATGGAGATATGGGTTGTCCCATAGTGGGAGTTTATTGATAAATTAAGTTACGTTTATTTCCCTACAGATAGTGAGTAACATATGGTCAGCACGTCGCCTCAATGAGACATGTAATAGGCAACTATAAGGCTATTAGTTGGATGGGGAAGCTTAGTTGAATTTAGCTCAGATACACTAATTTAGGCTTGAGGTTCTTTTACGAGCCTGAAAATCTTCAGACTCGGGACCCACAACTTCAAATACCTCCCGGAAGCACTTGTCCCTTGAATTTTTCCATCCTAAAAACCATCTACTCCGATTGGTTTTGAAGCTTTGAACTTGGGATTAGAGGCAAGGAACGTAATCACTTGATCGCATAGGTGATGTCCGAAAAAGAGGGGGAGGGGTAATTTATAAGGGTACTACTTTTTAGTCCGTGACTTAACAAAAGTAGCTACAGGGTCACTGGTGAATGCATGATGTATATTAGAGCCCACGACAAATGGCCCTTCATTGTTGTTCACATTGCATCTTATTTATTTATAATAATTCCTTCAAAACGAAGGACATTCTCAATACTTTTTACCAGTTAATGATTTTAATGACAGAAAACAAGTAATTACTAATAGTATTTTCCGAGGTAGAATTTCCTTTCTAATTGAATTTTTATAACTTTGAACTATATATTCGATGAATTTCACGTAAAATTCGACATAAGCCTAACACATGAAAATTTAAGTTTCTTCCCCTCTTCCCAAGTATATATGACTTTTGTATTTATTATATAAAACTTTCCTCATTAGATGATTGCCTCAAGGACAAAGTGATACAGACAATTAATTTTTGTAATTGATGAAATACATTTTGTAAATATATTTTAAAAAATTCAACTCGTAGGCCTAATTGAAGTATACATACTATAAAGCAATTTTGTAAATATGGTTTCTTAAAATTGAAATCGATCCTCTAATGGCAGCGATGACAATTCTAGAAAGATACACCCTGTCCAAATCTAAGGAATTCCAAAATTTGGCTAAGAATCCTGGTATAGTACCTCTTGCCCCGATCATCAATCCTGTGACAGTTATACAATCTAGTTGGTATTTATCTTTGTAATAGTCAATTGTTGGCTCATATATGGCTTTCTTTTCAGAGTCAACTTCCTCAGGTTGGCCACTATGAGTCTCAAAACGAATTGTGGGATCTAATATCATACCAATTTTAGAGGATGGTCTAAATTTAGTGTTGTACTATATGAACAAACTCATACGTAACAAATAATGTTTTTATTTATTTTTTGCACTATGTAACTAATATTGTATACTTGCTCTTATTGTTGATGTGCATAGTAATTTGACATTCCCGCATACAATATTGGTTGCTATGAAAACAAAGAAAAAATCTCAATACTTCAAAAGTGACCAAAAGCACTAGTGCGGTAAGTAAAAACATTTATTTTGAAATATTAATAGTGGTACTGCAATTTGTATTAATTTCGGTATTAATTCATCACATCCAGCTTTCCACGCCTCCTCTATTTCATCATCTCTGCACACATCGTCTAAAACTTTCTCCATAATCAGAAATAAATCCCAAATCAAATTGATTTTACAGTTTTAACAATTATAAGGTGGCGACATGACCAATCATACTTATTATTTCTCCATAGCAACACATATAACCGATTCACATTCTGAAATCTAACATTTATCTTCAATCATATTTATTAATAAATTATCTAATATCTTAATTACGAAAATAAGTACATGTAGTGCAAAAAATAGTAAGCAATACTCATGTGGTATAAAAACATATCGGAATCTCGGAAATTAAAAAAAAAAAAAAAAACTCGGCGCAAGCGGCTCGTTTTTAAACTTTTCCTCGATTCGTATCAAGTGTTTACAACACTCATATAGCAATATACTATTAATTAAAAATCGTATGCCATACAAAAGCTTTACGTCAGTTAACTTTATTTTGTGTAATTAGTGACTAACAGTATTATTGCCTCACTCTGGTGGTTAACAGTTTATATAAAAGCGGATGCCGCGCGGCAATGCTTGACATGCGGTATTGTCACGTTTCTCATAGCGCTATGGGCATTTATTACACAAGGACAGAAGACATTGATTATATTTATGTTATTATTTGGTATTGTTTAACTTTTAAAATTAAAATTAAATATGTATTTATTTATTTATTTAATAATTTAAATTCTACATTATATAGCTTGTAGGTCTACATAAATTTAATATTCATACAACATCATGATGAAATTATTATTATTATTATTATTATTATTATTATTATTATTATTATTATTATTATTATTAACTGTTCGGTCTCAAATATTTTCCCATGGCCGCTACATGTTAAAATCACATATATATTAAACAAATATAATATGCAGATATTGTATTATTATTCGAGCTACATATCACAATAAATCACTGATAATTATAATTATAACAATTAATTACGGTATATAATTTTAAAACTAGATCGACTGCTCTTCGTTCTTAGTTACAATTGAAACTGAGGGAATAATAGCAATCTGGCAACATTGTGATAGTCGCGGCTGTCGAGATCTTTATACTTTAATAACATATAACAGCTGCAAGGAAACAAAGCGAGCCGCTTGTTAAGCATCATAGTGAGGCGATAATATATTACGATGCGAGGTTGGAAATGGTTTTTACAGAATCGAGGAAAATGTTTAAAAACCGAGTGAAAGCGACGTTTTTAATTTCCGAGATTCTGTAAAACACTTCACAAACATGCGTTGTACATTATTTTTTGCTCGATGGTGTTTTCAAAATAATAAATAGTAGTAAAATAATATCATCTTTGTTGGAAATATTTGCGATCATTATAAAAAAATTGACTAACGTTAACAGCGTGGGCAATGTTAATTAGTTGAAACAACAGGAGGCCTTGAGAACAATTATTCCTAACATGGCCGCAACTACGTATTTATTGTTTTATATTGTTTCAAATAAAGTTCAGTTCATTTAAAATGCAGTGATTTGTTTTGTATAATGTATATTAACACTACCTTTTGGATATTTTTTGTATGTACATTGTACGTAGTATACATAGAGGGCAGTGGTTATACTTCCCGCACGTAAGGGTAAATGTAATATTACAGTATAGTTATTTAGGTTGGCAACCCCGAAATGTAGGAAGTTGAACTTTCAATAATGGTCGCCATTGCTGTAAGTACGACAAAACGCACTATCGCGCAAAAAAATATTAGAACATAAAACACGAAACATGTATTTTGAAACTCATTTATAATACATTCACAATAAATTGCTTAGTTGAAATAAAATTGAAAATTTCCCAGATATTATTTTACTCTAAACAGATGTCATTTTACAGTTACGTCAGTTATCGATTTAAAACCGTACATTTTAAATACAATTGTACAATTATTAATGATAGAAACTCCATATTTTCTGTTGAAGAGATTGAAACATATAGGCCTATGTATGTGTGTGTGTATATATATATAATGTGCGTACGTGCGTGCGTGTGTGTGTGTTTTTTGAAGAGAAAAAAATTGTGCCCAACTATATGAAAGCTAAAAAATTAAAATGTTTTATTTTGTTGAAATTGTTGCGTCAGTTACCATGGATTCACCAGCCGCTAATGATGCTGTATTGGAGGATAGGTAGAAGGATGTTTTTGAAATGATAAAAACCACGAATCAAATTTAATGACAGAATTAAATTTTGTTAATATATCGATTGGTATTCGCAGAATTAAAAATTAGGCTGATTTTTCTCTGAAGCAGGTCCTTGTTCTTAATCAATATCAGTGACTCTTGTGCCTCTGAGAACATGTACTCTATTTAGAATTGTGCAACATTTCCATGTCTCATTTCATCCGAATTTCAGCAAAACACTAGTATTATTATTTTTCTTCTTCCTCTTCTTCTACGCATTAAAGCTGGAAGCTTGCATTAAAGCTGGAAGCTTGTTGCGTGTGCATTCACTTCAGATTCTGTGGTGTAATTACGTCTTTTCATCGTAAATATGGTCTTCCTGAAGGTCTTTTTCGCTTTGAATATCATTTGGTCATCATATATTATTATTATTATTATTATTATTATTATTATTATTATTATTATTATTATTAGGCCTATTGTTATTTTAATATTATTTTAATTCTTCTTCTTCTTCTTCTTCTACTACAAGGTTTAGGCTATGCAGCCTGTTCCGGCGAAGTTAAAAGTGGAGTCCATCTTCTACGTGGTCGGCCAACATCTCTTGTTCCTCCGGGATTATACAGGAAGGTTATTTTTGGTATTCTTTTGTTGTTCATTCTCATTAAGTGTTCTGTCCATTTCTTATTATTTTCGCTAATTTTATCTTCAATTTTATATGTATTTAATTCTTCTCGTATAGTTTCATTCCTTATTCTATCCGCTCTTGTGCATCCTTTCACATTACGTAAAAATTATTTTAATTTGTTAATATAATTATTTATAATTTAACCCTAGTGAAGTGGAAGTTCTTAACTTCATCAGGTAAAATAACAACATTAATAATAATAATAATCACCAATGATAAAAGTCCCAATAGCCCCTGTTAAAGGTCAAGGTCTTTTGTCAACTAAATGGAATGGGTAGGCCGTCGGCCTGTTCCGCACTCACAATTCATCTTCCCATCGTCTTCTAGGACATCCCACATCTCTATAGCCTTGAGGTTGGTACAACAGTGTTAGCTTAGAAGAGTCCATTCTTAAAATGTGTTCATGCCATTTTTGTTTATAGTTTTGTATGTTTTAATTTAGATTAAACATGTTGAGTTCTTGCCTAATTGTTGCACTAGGAATGTGGTCTCTTAGAGTATAACCTGTACTTGTTCGATAATTTCATCGTTCAAAACTATTTTCGATCGAACTGCATATTTTCCTCGAAAGGCCATTGTTTTTGTTTTCTTTGTTGAAATCTTGAGATTATATTTCTCCATGGTTTTCTTGAGCAGTAGTGTGGCTTTTTGTAATTGATTTTCTGATTTTGCACATATGACCTGATCGTCCGCAAACACAATTGTGTCTACAATGATAGTTCGTAGTTTAAAATGTTTACTTAGCTGTGTTTGCCATTCTGTGACAGCTGCGTCTGAATATATATATATTAAATAAAGTCGGCGAGAGAGGACAACCTTGTCTTACTCCTAAATGTATTTTTTTCTATTTTGAAATTAGTGGAATTACCATTGTCTATAGCAATTGCTGTATCTCTGTACATTGTTTTAATAATATTTATCAAATGTTTTGGATATCCTTTGCCCGTCATTATTGTCCAGAGTTTTCCTCTTAATACATTATCAAACGCTTTCGTATATATTGTCCACAAACAGCAAATGCGTTTCCAAATTAAATGTTCTTTTTTTTTTAATTGTTTTATTATAAAAACACAATCCGCACATGATCGTCCTTTTCTAAATCCATTTTGATTCTCATTCAGCAATACTTCTGTTAATTTGTTTAATCTTCTCGTTATTATTTTTGCAAAACGTTTATAGGCTGGATTCAATAGACATATACCCCCTGTAATTATTTAAATTTTTCCTATTTCCTATCTTAAATATTGGTTTCACTACTGCTATATTCCATTCTTGAGGGATTTGTAAAGTGTACCAGCATATATTAAATATATCACATATTCTTGTTTTCATTCTAGCACACTTAATTAATTCGACATTAATTTCATCTATTTCTGGAGTTTTTCAATTTTTAAAAATCTCCAAAAGTCATTAAATTCAATTGTAATGGGTCTATATTTGTGACATTATAATTTTCTTGATGAAGTTCTATTGGGGTTTGAACAGACCATAATACTTTAAAATATCTTCTCATATATTATTTAAATCCGCTGTGGCTTTTTCAGATTTATTTAGATATTTAATTATTTTCCAAGCTTTCACTTGCATTCCATGGATACCGTGTTCTATTTCACTAACGTACCTATTCCAGCTTTATTTATGTAATTTCCTTGTTTCTCTCTTTACTAGTGCACATTTTCTTTTATATTCTATTTTATCTTCATCTGTTCCACTATTTAAAAAATTAAGGAATGTCTTCTTCAATAAGTTTTGCTGTCTTCATTCCAGTTGCTTAGGCTTTTTGTTCTCTTAATTTTCTTTCTTTAATAATACTAATAATAATATTAATAATAATAATAATAATAATTTATTATTATTATTATTATTATATTCGTCTTGTTTAATATGAATGTATAATTTAATGGAGTGTATTGTCTTTAATGTTCGTGTATCTCGGAAGTACTGATCACTCATTGGTGATCCCTGTCTTTATTTGATCCAGAGTTTAAAATCCTCTCCCGACAGGACAGGACGTGTCTCTGTAATGTTCGGGAGGCGTGCGACTCTTAAAAGTACCTACAAATGGAGAGGTTAAACTAAAGAAAATAAAGAAGGAGACACGTATAACTCAACTGTTGTTTGTCCTGATTTCTAATAAACTTTATTAATCAGTGTATAAATGAATATAAATGTTAAATGTAATGGACAACATACTAACTAGAGACTTGTTGAGTGCAGCTGTTATACTGCAGTTCATTATCGCTGGAAAGTGGAATTTGTTGCCTTTATGGGTGGCCCTGAAAAACATTTCATTCAATTTAAAAGCATCTGAATCTGTTGACATGCATTGAACATTGATAACCTGTCATTTGAAATTCAAAGTGCTGGCATTTCTCCAAAACACGTCCAAACTTATAATGTCCGTATTTGGTGTAATTAAGTGTTTATGTAGGCTAGTTGTTTGCAATGTGTAGTAAATGTCCACACAGGTCATTGATATATGCGATCTGCTCTATATAAAGTTCACAATCACTCGTGTAGCAAGTGGAAAACGGGGTCGCACTTCAGTGCAGTGCACCCCACAGGCGACGCCAAAGGTATGCATATCAAGGACTGAAAGTTACTTTGTGATAGGTTTCGTTTACCTCAGATGTAACCTGAAAATATGTCGTCCATTCACTTGTGTAACTTTTAAAGCACAAAAGTAGCCGTCCCTGTAATCAGACATACAAGCCGTGGCTAATTTACACTCGTGTCAAAAATTAAATAAATGCTCTCAATAATTGGGCTGAGTAAAAAATGGAACACTTTCGCAAAAATAATAAATTATTGAGAGCATAAGCAACAAATGAAAGTCCAAAATTCAATATTAGATTTTATGAGATACAGACGACTTGAATGGTATGGCCATATACGTAGAAGGACAGAGACAAGATTACCCAGACAAGCTTTGGAATGGATTCCACCTGGGAAAGAAAAGAGAGGTCGACCTAGATTTAAATGGATGGACGATATAAAAAAAGAGGTATGAGGGAGATAGGTATGGTAGAATTGGAATGGGAAGATAGAGAAGAATGACGAAAGAAGATAAAAATTAAAAAAAAAAAGAACTTTGTGCACAGGAAGATTTTTATTACATTGTAAACCTGTTTATAAATTGATTAAGAGCTTAAACGGTAAAAACAAAGAAAATCTACAATAAACATTAGATGAATATTGACACTCTAGGAGTGTTAATGTGCTGTAGCGAAACGGTTTAAGTCATCATGCATTGGTGCATAGCCACTGGACTTGCACTGGTCGAGACCCCATAAGGGAAGGAATTTTCTCGGATTTCGATCAGTATGCCAACCCAGCATATTTCAGAATAAAGTTCTTAGGACAATTTTTGGACCAAAAAAAGATGAACAGACAGATGAATGGAGAAAACCACATTAGGGGCCTATAGCGATCTACATGATATGTAACTTCTAGGAAGCCAGATATAATAAGAACAGTTAAGTCTCGTAGGCTACGATGGGCAGGGCATGTGGCACGTATGGGGGATGGATGAGGTGCATGGAAATTTCTGGTAGAAAAACTAGAGGGAAGAATGAGGTGGGAGAATAACATTCATGATATGAGGGAAGTAGATTATACAGGGATGATTGGAAAACATTAGCTCAGGAAAAGGATGTATGGAGAGCTTATGTCCGCGCTGCCATGAATCTATGGGTTCGACAGAGCTAATGAGTTAGTTAGTTTTGCCTACCCAGCATGGTGAGGAATTTGGTTAGCTAGAATAAGTAGCAGCTCCAGGTTGAAAAAATTAACTATAACTGCTGTAGTAGCCACATGTCATTCCTGTAATATGCTGGATGTTCGTCCAACTATGTGATTGATACATGTGGATGTGAGGCCAGCAGTCGGCGGGTAGGTCAGTGGTCTTTTGGGCCTGTTGCGGCATGGAGATTTTATGGGTATTAAACATGGCTCCTATTTTAAAGAAGAAAATAAGTTGAAAGTATTTCATAATAGTATTCTAGGACGAGATGAAAAATGAAATTTTGAACAAGCTTAACAACGAACTCCTTAATATTATCAAGAGTTATTAAATCTTGGCGATTGAGTTAGGAAAATCATGGGTAACAATAGTAATGCTTTAAATTTTTGGTTGATAAGTATTTGGGTAAAATACCATTAGGAAGGCCTAAGTGTAGGGGGAGATTATATTCGGATGATTATGGAATGGGATATTGATGATATGAGCTGGATTCAGTTCAGTGAGAATAGTGACCACCTAGAAGCCTTAGTGAATGCATCCTACTGATTCCATAAGTCATAGAGTTAATTAATAACACTGGTCGACATGATTTTTGTCTTCATGAGTACCAATAGTTGTACTTAATGCAGTTTTTTTATCGTGTTTTCAAATATGTATTCGGAATTTCTCCATCACCCACAGTTATTTTTTTTCAGTTTCAATTAATGGACTTAAATAATTCTTTTTTAATAAACGTTTTTTCGTCCATTTGTCCATTGTAAAATAAAACGGGGAACACTTTCATCAGGAGATTTCAGCTATGGAGAAGAGATATCAAGGCAAATGGAATCCTAATATGCTGGCCGATTATTGTTGGACTATCAAGAGGGATGCTCCACAGGCGAAATATAGCCAGAAAATATTCATTTCTTACTTTCTGGGTGAGTCCGAATGTTCGGTATATTGTGTAGTTACGAATGTAGAAAATATTAAAGTGTTTGAAATTATACATTTGTGTCCCTCGGAAACCTTGCGTGATGGAGAAAACCCGATATCGTATTTGAATTCAGGAGAAAAAATACTATCAGAATCACATATTTTTCTTTCTGAGACAAAGAAAAAAAAGTTTATTTTTTTGTTGCTCAGTGTTATTGGAAGACACAGATCTAGGCGCTCTCGCCAACATAAAATATTTGTTATGTACATACAGTAAAACGCAATATTGGGGGGCGTTTTCGTATTTTCTTAACGTGTAAATATTTGATTAGTAAAAACAGATTGGAGTATATATTTCAATGTTATTGAAAGCTTTAGTGTTTGGTTAACATATCGCAAAATAGAAGATATTGTTTGTTGAAATATTATGTGCTAAAAAATGATAAACATAATCAATCAGATTATTGTTAAACATTTTAATCGAAGACTAATACTGTGTGTCGACCGAGATAGTCTAGTGATTATGTTCTTTGTCTCTATTACTGAGGGTCACGAGTTCAAACTCAGACAGGGTCGAATGATTTTTAAGATGGAAAAATTTAGGGGACTAGTCCTTCGGGGGGAAATTTAAGTCATGGGTCCCTAGTCTGAAAATTTTTGGGCTCGTAAAAGAACCTCATGCCTAAATTAACATGTGTAAAATTTAATCGGCCTTCTCCATCCAAGTAATGCCTTAGAAGCCTAATAGATGTCTCACTGAGGCGAGTCGATGTTCTGATCACGTCACTCATTGTCATTTGCAGCAAAATCAGCGTACTAAATTAGCCTCATTCAAGAAACTCCATCTATGGGAACATCCTTTTCTCTATGAGGGACATATGGGGCGTATTCATACATGCATACAGTATAGTGTATCTAACACTGTGCCTATTTCTTATATTTTATATGAGTCAAGCTCTAACTATTGAAATAAACTTCGTTAATGTTGATATAAAATGTTGCCATATTAATGATCACAACTTTATTATTAAGTAAATATACGTGTCACATTTCAACTACAAGAAACAAAATCGTTTTTAAGGATTAGAACTGTTGATCTGTTCCGACTCAAAATTGCTCACGCTATCTGTTTAAAGGTCGATATGTATTTCTTATCCAACGCTTTGGTCTCGAGGTAGCGTGCTGCCTTGTCACGCAGCGGACCCGGGTTCCATTCCCGGTCGGGACAAGCCTCATGAGGATTTTTTCGGGGATTTTCCTCACCTGTAAGACAAATGTCAGCAAGCTTAGGGCCCAACGGTCCCCGAAAATCATCCGGCCATCATCATCCTTATCATTATCATCCTTCACCGGTGTGGAAAGCAACGGGAAGCTGCCACACCTATAATTCCCTAGTAAAGCTGCAAAGCATAGCATGAAAATGCTATGATTGCAGTGAAAGACCTGCCCTTGGGCAGAATTACTATGGATGGAGTATTTCTTGTCCCCTCGGATTATAATATAAAATAGCACTTGCTATCATATTGTTTGGCATTCGTAGGACATGGTGTCTCCAATTTATTCTATATTCTTCTATTAATTGCAAGACGTCGAAATAAAATTGAATGTTGTGTGGTACAATAAAAATAATAATAATAATAATTATTATTATTATTTTTATTATTAATGTCGGCCGCGGTGGACTAGTGGTTATGCTCCTTGCCTCTGGTCCCGAGGGTCGCGGGTTCAACCCCGGCCGGGTCTCGATGGATTTTTTAGGATGGAAAATCCAAGGAGCAAGTCCTCCCGGGAGGGACTTAAAGCCGTGAGTTCCTGAGTCTGATAAGATTTTCAGGCTCGTAAAAAATCCTTAAGCCTGAATGAAAGTCCTCTAAGGAAATTTTACCGAATTCTCCCCCGGCCTAAGGACTACCTTGGTTTCCTAGATGTCAGTATGAGGCGGAACGCTGACACATGGACCACTCAAAATGACATCTATACGAAAACAAGTGTAACTAAATTAGTATGGTTCAAATTCTTCCATGTAGGGGGAGAGTGCCTAAATCTCTGTAAAGGGAAAATATAGGCTTTCAATACAATACAATTATTATGATTATTATTATTATTATTGTTATTATTATTATTATTATTATTATTATTTATTATATGTAGAATGGTTGTTCAGGTTTTGGTTGCATGTAATTTTTTATTTAAGAAATTATAAATTTTAGACGACTTTATGTAATTTCGTAAATGTAATAGTTTTAAGGTCATATGTAGCACTTTTATTATAATGAGTGGAAGGAAAGATCTAAAATATTTAACTCGCCCTTAAAATAAATAAACAAAATGTGTAGTAGCTTGATGCAAGAATGGTTTGTATCCTGTTTCATGAATGTAAACGATGTATTCTTTAGTTTCTATAAGTTGATGACTTCAAGTTTCACTTTCGATTGTCGTATGTTTGTACTTACTTGATTTCTACACTTGTCAACATCAGCAGCACATTACGTTTAATGACAAGGTAAATATAGGAGTGACATTCCCAAAATAGTAACTTATAAAATATATTATTCAACTAAACTTACTTTGTAAGAGGCGTACTCTTGTCTTTAAAAATATATGTGGCAGTGTAAATTGAATTAACATTAATTTGTAACCTGTTAAGCAACTGTTATTGTGTATACAAAAAAAAATGGTTAATTTCATATTCCTGATTAATGAAATAATTCAGTTGAAGTAATTAATACCTGTATATTGACGAAAAATTAATTCCAGTATTCATCTATAAATTACAATATATTTCAAACATAAAATTTGAAGTTATGGTAATGATTTTTTTAATTCTTACAGAATATTACAATGTTAGTAGATACTTTTGCATTAGTTTTATTAATCCTTTTATGTTTTATGTTGAATTATTGTCTTATTCAAGTCATAATTTTTATTATCATCTTTGGATTTATTTTAATATATCATTATTATTATTATTATTATTATTATTGTTGCGATACCGTCGTCCTTAACTTGTTTAATTAAAATATAAAACTGTTGGCATTTCGGAACTAGTTACATCCTTAGTCAAACTACCTTCTGATGAGATTGGAACCAGTTCCCAAAAGCCTACAGTTCTTTAAACAGGTTGTGACGACGGCGGTACTTTCAGGTATTAATTTTATAATTTTCTATTTAAAATATTTTATTGTGAGTGATATCTCAACGGAATTTTATCATATTTTAATAGTAGGCCTATAGATCTTAAATTACCCCACATATTTCCAAACACTGTAATTCTGTACATCCACATTCCAGTGGTAGTATAAGTATCTGTTTCTGTAAATTATTTACGATCACATTCGTCTGGTCCCCTTTATCTTGTGATCAGAGTTCATGACTACACATAAGATACTACTTGTTCGATTCCCGCCCTTGGTCATGTGGATTGTTCTCTAAAGCAAAATTTTCCATCAGATTCTGGGTGTATCGGAATGTCTCTATGTGTGTGTGTTTATGACAGAGGAAATAATAAAATATAGTAAGAGATGTAATAGAAAACAAACTTCTAGAACAAGTAACAAATTTTAATTATTTGGGTTGTAATTTTACTATAAACACAAAAACTGAAAGAGACATAAATGTGAAACTGTCGAAATTAAAAATGATATGCGGAACTATAAATAAAATATTAAAGAACAAAACAAGAAGAGATACTAGATTGAAGTTATATAGAACATTGGCAGTTCCTGCATTACTTTATGGGAGTGAAACTTGGGTAATGACCCAAACATTACAAAGTAAAATACAAAGCGTAGAAATTAACTTCATTAGAAGAACAAAAGGCTGCACAAGATTGGATCGAATAAAGAATGTAGATATAAGAACGGAGTTAAATATATATCCGTTGAATGATAAAATCAACGAATATAGAGACAAATGGGTTAGACATGTAGAAATAATGAATGTAACAAGGTTACCAAGAACAGCATTTAACTTCAAGCCAAGATGTTCAAAGAATGTAGGAAGGCCAGTGAAAAGCTGGACAGAACAACTGTGAGGCGGAACAGGAAATTTGCCCGTGAAGTGAAGAAGAAGAAGTAAGAGATAAGAATATAAACACAATAAAATAAATCATGGAATAATTATATCCAAGAAAAATACGTAAAAAAATATAAATTTCAAAATCTGATATTAAAAAAAATACTGGAGATACATTGAAACAGATGTACGAGTGTATACAGAGACTTAGATCTGCTAAAATTAGATATATTCGAAGGACTGCAGGATACACACTACTTGATCATAAAAAAAGAGCAAAGACATCTTAGAAGAATTAAACAGGGAACCTCTAGAAAACAAAATGTATGATTATAAGTCAAGATGGATCAACATATTCATGAATGGAAGATCACAGGATACCCAAACAAATGTTAAGATATCAACCTGCAGGAAGAAGGCCAGGACGTCCACTCAAAAGACTTTTGAATGGTGTTTTTATTAAGGCCGAAACAGGTCAACAAATGGCCTCAATTCGTGAATGGACTATGATGATGATACTGGAAATTTCAATGACGGTGTAACCCAAATATCGATAAATATGCAGAATGTCCCATTCAAACCTCCCACATTTTAATTAACCTTAACTAACAAAGTATGCGGAATTGTGAAATGAGGCCGGTATTAAAACGAAACAGAAACTCAAAGAATTTTCATTGCCACACACTAACACATATCTATATGTGCACCATCCTGCTCTAATTTCTTCAATATTTTCTTCTGAAACACGTGTACGAGCACCTCCTGATTCTTTTTTAGCGCTTCCAGTCGCCAGAAACTTCTCAAGTTATGCCTTAATGGTCTTCCCATCACGTGCATTTGCTCCATATTCTCTCCGGTAATTTCTTTGCACTGAAATTATTGACTTCGTCTCTGCATACCAGAAAACAGTTTGTGCTCTTTGCTGAGGAGTCGCCATTTTGTTTTATGCCATTATTGTCCAACATGCGACATATGAATTAACTGCAACAATGAAGACAAAAATTCTTCGAGTTTCTCTTTCTTTTAATACCAATTTCATTTCATAATTCCGCATGCTTTGAGAGTTATGATTAATTAAAATGTGGGAGAATATAATTTGGTTAAGAGGGTAAAATTGTATTCCTCGAAAGTTAGAATTAAAAAAAGGAAGAATGAATAGGATAGCAATGGGATATGGTGTATTAATAGTAATATTAGAAGTTTGAAAAATTATAGGAACAACTAACCAGTAAATTTATGTTGGATATTTGAATGTTGTTTGAGGCCTTTAATCAATACATTTTAAAATTATTATAACTGTACATTTCAATAGTCTTCACAATCAATACTAGTGTTGGAGATTTGAATGATGATATAATATATGCCAGTAACCAGTAAATTGAAGATAATTTTAAGTTCAGAGGTAATATGAGCTATAATATTCAGTACATGAGAAGGGAAAGGATTCTTCTCGTTGTTGAGATAGAGCATACAGTGAAGGTCATCGATTAGTTCGTGATTCTTGAGTAATTTGACTTTGAGGATTCATGAGATGACATAAGTAAACATTCTCTAACTTTCTCTGCAGATCTAACTCTGATAGTTTTCCGGGATTTCTGAATGTTAACACAACCTCAAGGAAGTTTGAGAAACAAATCAAGATACAGAACATGTTGCGGAAACCATTTCCTTCCTAATTTTACGCCTTAAAACAAGATGCTACAATCTTGGAATTTGGCAGATTTTACTTTCTTAGGTTCACTAACTTTGTGGCGTATGGAAACCATAGTTTCAATGTTACATTTATTAAGATCCTTCTATTCAGCCAAGTGAATCCATTTCATGATCTCCGATATCCAGATCCCAGATCTTCCTGAAAATTATCCTCTCAATGCCTGTGCTTCCTCATAGTCCTTTGCTCAAGGGTTAACATTACTGTCGCCCCTTCGAGCTACATGACCTATCCATTTTAATCTCATAAACTTAATAACCCTGACAATATTAGGACAACGATATAATTTATGGAGTTCATCATTGTGAAACTTCCTCAATTCTCATCCCTAATGGGTCTGAATAGGTTCCTTTAAAAGTATTGCTACAGAGAACTTAAAATGGAGGTGAAGTAAGTTGGAGAATAGGGCAGTAGGCCTAGTGTACATACTTTCTACAGTAACTATCTCACTGGCATTGTCGGACCTGTAGGTTCATGGCCGTGCTGACACAGGCTCTCCATACATCCCTGTCCTGAGCTAATGTTTTCCATTACCAATTTACCTCCTTCGAATCATTATTATTTATTCTCCTACATCATTCTTGCCTTACCTATCGGGCTCTTTCCCTCTGGTTTTCATATAAGAAGTTTTCATGCTCTCCCTTTCATTCCCCACTCGTGCCATATATCCTGCGCATCGCAGTGTACGAGACTTAACAGTTCTTATTACATCTGGCTTCCCATAAAGATTAAATATCACCCGTTGTCCATTATCTACACACTAGAGGCAAAGCTGGATTCAGCTTAAGAAAATAATGGAACTTAACTAAAAATCCGATCAGATGCTTCACTACATACCCAGGGCAAAATACCTACCGGAAGACTTCGCAATATAAGGTTGGAGACTATAACAGGCTTCTAGGCCTACTAGTTGATAGGATAACGACGTTGATGATGACTAAAACTAAACTATAAAGCGACAGAGGCTCAGAAGTTCATTGTGTTTACCAGCTGGTTGTATCCTCACATATGTACCATTTACAAGGTAAACAATCATGCAATCAGTATAGGCATAACATGTGGACAGCATGTCTGGTTTAATATAATGAATTTGGGAATTTTTAACATTATGAGGTTTTATTAATAAGAATCCAATGAATCGTAACTTCTTCTTACCTCATACTTCTATGTTTTTTTAAACACAGCACCGCAGTATCGGCGAACATCTTCACCAACGTCAGCTGTTTTCACGATTGTCAATTTTTTCTTTTGCCGGTAATTATCCAAACTGCCATCTGGTATTCTTTTGAAAGAGTAATTTTCTAAACTGTCATCTGATGTAGGCCTATGTTTGAAGAACTTTGTAATCAAGCTTGGTTCGTCCGGAATCTCGAAGTTCATGGTTCTAGTATGGTTTTTTAAATATATATATCCCAAACTGTTAAATCCAAAGGTTTAGATAGACGTTTCAAAAGTTTTGCTTCTTTTTCAATTATATGATTCCCTAATAAACTATGTGCTGCTATAGCTGATTTTTCAATATCTCCATTTTTTATGTTTGTTATGTTTCTAAAGTGTCCTTTTTTTACGAGTTTCCAAGTTCCTTTTTGTTTTTCCTATATACATCCTATTGCAATCAATTTGATAAATTCCAGATTTTTTGTTGTCTGGGGTGTTAACTTTATTATTAGTTAACAGAAGATTACCCAAGCTGAATTTGTTAATTGGAGTTAATGTTGTATTAAATTTTCTCAAATTAAAAAAAAATATATTATGAACTTCAGGATGGTAAGTAAATTACTTGAATTTTTCATCTTTCTTGGAAACATGTTGTAGGCTGGTGTATTCATGTAACCTTTTCTGTTGTTTAAATTTCTTCAATTTATTCTTTATTATGTCTTCATCAAAACCATTTATTTTAACAATACAATATAATTAATTATATTCATTATCAAATTATCATGTCTGGTTCCTAGCCGTTACAGCTGATTTCAACCTGAAGCCGTTACTTACTGCAGCCACTCAAATTCGTAACGATACTGGGTGGGCGCCTGCCCCATACTGGCTATAATTAACGTTGTTATATAATAGTACATGAAATCTGAGGTATAGTTATCATTAATATTAGTAATGCAGTTAGATATTATGTAATGTATTATTATTGGTCAGGTAATGTTTATTGAAAACACAATGAGATATTAGATATGTTGTGGTATTGTTTGCGGTGTTTGATAAATTAATGAAACAGACATATTGAACTAGATAATACGTAATAGGTTTTGGAAAGGCGCAGTAGGATAGCAAGTTGTTGCTTTATTTACCGTTTGTGACCTCTGCGATTGCTTGATTGATTGCTTTCACTGATATACTACCTGCTAGTCTAGCAGTTGGTGTAATTACTGCAATGGTAGCGTACCAAAACTGCCATCCACGTTGTCTCCCCTTCACATCCCAGTTCTATAGAAAGGCCAATGACTCGAGGCTACTAACAATATGCCAGTGAATGTACATTTATATCACAGACAAATGTGACAGCAGTGCAAAGGTAAGCAACTTGTTTCGAAGATGAGGTTACTCACAAATATTTTTTCAGGAGATTCTGTTATTATACAGGGAAGTCCAAAAAAAAGTATTAAATCCTCTCCTCTTTACCTAGCCCAATTCTTCATCATCATAATTCCTTCAGTCATCTGATGATTCTTGTAAATTAGAAATTCAGTTATAAAAATGTATTTGTTAAGATTCTCTCAATAACAATTGGTATAAATCGATGGTTGGCCCCACAGATTTCGGAACATTGCCCATAAAATACAACTGATCGATTAATTAAGAATCTAGTTTGATTTAATCGACCAGGCGTATAATCATATCCTGTATCTCCCATTGGACTAAAGGACTTGACAAATATTAATCTTCTATTTATTGAGAAATTGGCAAGTTAGAGATTATTAGGTCCCTACCTTCTCTACCTACTCTTCTATTCTTCTCCTGGTAACCTTTGGTCTTCCTCTCTGCGGGTACCATCTTGAACCTTCTTTCACAATAGAATTTTCTTTCTGAAGAGTATGATCAATTCATTCCCATTGTACGTAGTTGTGTTAAGAGTAAACAGTAAAATTGTGTTGAGGGGACAGCTATGATTAGTTGGAATTCACAGTATCCCTATTTCGGATTAATCACAGATTGAGTGAGCTAAATAATCTGTATATAATATATGTATGTGTGTGTGTGTATATATATATATATATATATATATAAATGAGTGTCTGTTTGTCTGTCTGTCCTTTATGTACTCAAAACTACTTGATCGATTTGAATGATTTTTAAATATTTTTTTACATCGTTTTGAGAATTTTTCTGGGACAATTAACGTATATAATATATTACCGTACGTACTATAGGGCCGGAGCTAAAAAAGAAAAAGAAAATAAACATCGGTGCACTAAAAAAGTAGCTTTTGGACCCTTAAATGGCTTACGCTGCCTAAACATAACATATACATCAAATTAATATTCACAGAATTGAATATCTAAAAAAATCTACAAAAAAAAGTCTGCGACAGCATATATGTCTGTCTTTTACTCACAATAACCATTTGTATCTTTCAGCTCATTTTATGCCAAGACGATTGGGATTCTCGATTCTCGAGCAACATCGGGTAATCAATAAGGGATATCTAAAAATAATTAGGATTTAAATTTATAATATTTCTCCTTTTATTTATATATTTATTTAGTCGTTACAGCCCACGCCGAGTATTAGCAAGTCAATAAAAAAAGAATGACTGAAATCCATGACACATGTTTGCACTATTTATATTATTTATTGTTATTCTACAAATGTATTACTTACTTACTTACTCACTGGCACTATCGAACCCGTAGGTTCATGGCCGCACGGACATAAGCTCTCCATACATCCCTATCCTGAGCTAATGCTTTCCAATCATTCCCTGTATAATCTACTTCCCTCAAATCATAGTTAATGTTGTTCTCCCACCTCATTCTTGGTCTACCAACTGGGCGTTTTCCTTCTGGCTTTCCTACAAGAAGTTTCCATGCACGTCTTTCATTCCCCATACGCGCCAACATGTCCTCGCCCATCGCAGTCTACGGGACTTAACTGTTCTTATTATATCTGGCTTCCTATAAAGACCATGTAGTTCATTGTTATGTAGTCTTCTCCATTCACCTGTCTGTTCATCTCTCTTTGGTCCAAAAATTTTCCTAAGAACTTTATTCTCAAATACTCGTAATCTCCTTTCCTCCCTTAAAGTAAGAGTCCATGTTTTCGCACCCATATAATATAACTGGTAGAATAATAGTTTTATATATTTTTCAGCTTAACGTTTTTTGAAAGGAGTTGGGACATCAAAAGTCTCTGCAATGCATAATAGCATGGATTTCCAGAATTGAGCCTATGTTTAATTTCTTTGTGCACCTCATTCCTATTTGTGATTATTGTTCCTAGGTATTTGAATTCAGCCACTTCCTCAAAATTTCTCCTCATTTGTCATTAGCTGTCCATTTCCATTATATACTAAATTTCTACGTGTGACCATATATTTAGTTTTACTGATATTTACTTCCAGTCCTAATTTCTTAGTGTTACTCAATAGTGTGTGCGTGTTGGCCTTTAGTATCTCCTCGCTATCGGCCAGTAGTACCACATCATCAGCATAAACTAACAGCTTATTAATACCATTCAGTTGTAGGCCTTCCTCACGGAAAATTTTACCCCAGTTGAACCCATGTCCGCATTTCTTGACGGTTGTATTTTTACGGTGAAAGATCGTCACTCTTTCGACCAAGGTACTTATTTCGTCTGGCTTATCACCTTCGACCAGTCCGGCATGGGTAACCCTATCGGCAGCAATGCTACAGCCGGCATAGCTCTCAGGATCATTTAAGCACACAAGCCACTCCACCACGACAAGGTAAAGATACCATGGAGGGAATGCATTACTTAATTTTTGTTTTATGATCTATCCCTTATCACACTTTGAAGAGTAGGCCTACATCTGTGTTTAGGCCTATTCACCTTTGAACTTTCCCTGTTTTTTATAGTATTAAGTTTAAATACCTTATTAAGTTTCTGCTTATATTTATTCTATATGTAATTACCTCATCATTACCATCTTTATTAAATATAATTCCTAAATATGTATATTTTTCGCCCTTTTAATCTCATTTCCTAATTATAATTAACTTACAGTTTTATTACATGCTGTCAAATTTCAGATTTTTGGATATTAATCTAGGCTGAATTAAACTCTACTAGCGCTTGATTTTTCAGTTATATTGTCGTAAACTATAGCTCTTCTTCTGTATTTACTAACATTATTTAATGTTTTAAATTTTTTCAAACAATTTTTATAACATTATTAGACAATTTTGAAGTATTTATTTAAATATGAAAATCGCAATATTATAACACTGTTAGACAATATTGTGATGCTAACTGCTATTTTCTCCACAGAGTATATTACATAGTCTATGATTTTTCTATCACTGTTTTGGGTTATCGCTAGTTGGATCAGCGTTAGGGAGTGATAAGTAAGTGTATACCCATTTTTAATAAACGTTTGGTAATTTTAATATTATTAATATATTTTTAACATAGATTTGGGAATTTATTGCAAATATTGGTCATTTAAATTTCATATAGCGACCGATAGTAATCGAGGATGATAATCGATATGTGGTTCGATTGTGGGTTTTCGCTGACTCTATAAACTCTGGCGCATGCGCATTGTTGTTCTATAGGACTTTGAAAATATTTCACGCTAGTTTAAGTGCAGATTTTCCATTAATCCAGCTTTTCATAATTCACTATTTATGTAACGATCGTAATATTATGTAATGTTAAAGCAGGTGATGAATGTAAAGACACGAAGGCGAGAGCCGCATAAGCGATATTCTAGTGTTGTGTAGCACATTCCTATTGGAAAGACTCTGATTTAGAGATGATTTTAATTGGAACGAGGGCGTGGCAGAGCCAATTTCATTACATAACTTTTGCCACTTAAAGCTTTTCAACCTGTTGTATGACTTGTTTAGGTAAAGTTACTTTGTCCTTTTTATATCTTCAGTATCGCAGATGGATCAGACCTGTTTACATCGTTTAAAAACGAATACCACACCCTATACAGTGTACTTTCATTCCGTTGAGTTATATACAACCATGGTTTGTTTTATATTCCCATTCTTTTGGTTAACGTCAGCTTACTTGTAAATTGTACGCCGACTTTAACCCAATAAATGAACTTTATCATTTAGCTCATTATTTGTCAATATTCTTATTACGATACAAGGATGGAAGACAATGTTTTTTATGAGTGAGTTGGAATGCTTATACTCGAGTTCATAGACGAGGGCATACGTTTTAACGTATCAGTATTATTATTATTATTATTATTATTATTATTATTATTATTATTATTATTATTATTATATTAGAAATATTCCACACTACAGTGGTCCTGCTTTAACCCAAAGTGATTTTTCACCAGAGGTTTCTGTCTAAAGCATCTTCTTCCCTCAAATATTTAGCTTCCATACTTCTCCTCACTCCATCTATTCAACGTTCTCTAGGTCTGCCGCTTCTACTTCTTCCATTAGCTTTCCATTCAAGGATTTTCTTTGATATTGTATCTTCTTCCATTCTTATGAGCTGTCAATACCATTTCAGATGCTTATTATTATTATTATTATTATTATTATTATTATTATTATTATTATTATTATTATTATATTAGAAATATTCCACACTACAGTGGTCCTTCTTTAACCCAAAGTGATTTTTCACCAGAGGTTTCTGTCTAAGGCATTTTTTCCCTCAAATATCTAGCTTCCACACTTCTCCTCACTCCATCTATTCAACGTTCTCTAGGTCTGCCGCTTCTACTTCTTCCATTAGCTTTCCATTCAAGGATTTTCTTTGATATTGTATCTTCTTCCATTCTTATGAGCTGTCAATACCATTTCAGATGCTTATTATTATTATTATTATTATTATATTATTATTATTATTATTATTATTTATATTATGAAATATTCCACACTACAGTGGTCCTTCTTTAACCCAAAGTGATTTTTCACCAGAGGTTTCTGTCTAAGGCATCTTCTTCCCTCAAATATCTAGCTTCCATACTTCTCCTCACTCCATCTATTCAACGTTCTCTAGGTCTGCCGCTTCTACTTCTTCCATTAGCTTTCCATTCAAGGATTTTCTTTGATATTGTATCTTCTTCCATTCTTATGAGCTGTCAATACCATTTCAGATGCTTATTATTATTATTATTATTATTATTATTATTATTATTATTATTATATTTTGTTCTTTCCTTGTTATCTGTAGGCTATACTGTGTATTCTATTATATTAAGGTAAACGTACCGGTAATAGACACTGCATTAGTAATTGACACATTCACACTAAAATGCAATAAATACGGTTCTCGCGGGAAGTACACAGTTGAACTGGCCATAGAGGCTCCGAGAGGGGTTTAACTCTGCACTTCCCGCGAAAATCTTATTTATTTATTATATTTTAATATGAAATTGTCGATTACTAATGCAGTGTCTATTACTGAAACGTTTGCCTTTGCATTATTACTCAAGCTATAGATAATTCATAATTGTTAATATCTGTATATTTTTTTTTTTTGAGGAATTAAACCCAATGGGTACAACTTGGACATGACACACACCCAGTCCCAAGGTTGAGATAATATCTGTATAATTTAACCCTTAGGAAGTGGAAGAGAATTATTTACGTCATAATTCCGTCAGGTAAAATAAACAATTATTATTATTATTATTATTATTATTATTATTGTTATTATCATCACTATTATTATCACTATTATTGTTGTTATTATTATTATTATTATTATTATTATTATTATTAGTAGTAGTAGTAGTAGTAGTAGTAGTAGTAGTAGTAGTATTATTACTTACTCACTGGCACTATCGAACCGGTAGGTTCATGGCCGCGCGGACATAAGCTCTCCATACATCCCTATCCTGAGCTAATGATTTCCAATCATTCCCTGTATAATCTACTTCCCTCAAATCATAGTTAATGTTATTCTCCCACCTCATTCTTGGTCTACCAACTGGGCGTTTTCCCTCTGGCTTTCCTACAAGAAGCTTCCATGCAAGTCTTTCATTCCCCATACGTGCAACATGTCCTGCCCAACGCAGTCTATGAGACTTAACTGTTCTTATTATATCTGGCTTCCTATAAAGACCATGTAGTTCATTGTTATGTAGTATTCTCCATTCACCTGTCTGTTCATCTCTATTATTATTATTATTATTATTATTATTATTATTATTATTATTATTAAGGTTTTCCATCTTTGTATCGTTTTATATTTTATTTTATTTTATTTTATTTTATTTTATTTTATTCTATGTTTAATCTCTTACCTTTAATAAAATTGCATAAATTAAACGTCAGGTGTACTATTATGGTACTCACTTCACGGCCGCTATTTAGAACGTCATATCAAATATATTTGTAGTGATGCATTTAAGCAATTTACTACAATCGTTTGTTAAATTATTACCGATGCCGGAAATAGACTGATATGTTTTGACGGAATTATTGTATTGAGCTGATCTATTTAAATATATGCTAAAAATTCAATGATTATCGTGACTTTTAAGTTATTTATTGACGGCGTGCGACATTCTATTCTCTTCCCAGGTATCAGCGCATCCAGTATGATATATGTAGCTGTTTTCTACACATTGAAAGGTTTCTATTTTCAGTAAAGTATCGTGAACTGCTTTTAAGGAGAACCAGTGTTAAAGTGACGGGTTTGAAATTACTGTTTCCGACCGTGTAGGCTATACATACAGAGTCTTCTAAATATTGCTTATGTTAAAATTAATCCCCATACGCTACTTTTTAGTATTTATATTGTGGAATATGTTATATAGTAAAGGTTTGAGAACTTATTTCGATAACGTAAACATATCAAATTCGACATTGTATGAAATAAAATAATTTTCCGCAGATGCGTCAGGGATTATTTTAAGGAGAGATGAGCATGAAGAAGAATAAAAACCAACTCATATATATCTGGCACTAATTATCCGATATGTTTAAACAATTTAAAGCTTTAAAAATAATTTTTTTGCGTACTATTGAGTCTAAATTGAGGTTTTTTAATTTAAGTTTAGTCGACACTTATCTATGTTGCGGTGCAGTTTTCTCATCTTTTATAATAAATAAGTAATAATTTTAACTACAAATAGTCTATATATATATATATATATATATATATATATATATGGTATGATAAGAAAAATAAATGCCTGGACGGGATTCGAACCCGGATCTCTGAGTCTGTACCTCAGCGTGATATCCATTACACTACCAGGCGAATCCAATTCAAACACTTATTTTTCTTATATATGTATTATACTCTCCATTATTACTAGATGTCGCGAGAACACTGTCTTCACTGCCATCTAGTAGCTGACTATAACAAGTAAGCAAATTAAAGAGAATATTTATTTTACTTTATAGCAGTGACGCTTTATCGATGTTATAATTAATTTTTTAACATTGAGCAATGCAAGCTAATATGGTATGATAAGAAAAATAAATGCCTGGACGGGATTCGAACCCGGATCTCTGAGTCTGTACCTCAGCGTGATATCCATTACACTACCAGGCGAATCCATTTCAAACACTTATTTTTTCTTATATATGTATTATACTCTCCATTATTACTAGATGTCGCGAGAACACTGTCTTCACTGCCATCTAGTAGCTGACTATAACAAGTAAGCAAATTAAAGAGAATATTTATTTTACTTTATATATAGGCCTATATATATATATATATATATATGGGTGGTCCTTATTTTTGACTTTTCGTATTTCATTACGTCAGAAGTAATTCGAAGTTCATTTTGTTTAAATTTAAGATGAACTCGTGCCGCATTAAGCTAGAACAGGCGTGACAATGAAAAATAAAATCTATAAAAATTGTAATGAATAATGAATGATTTATGATGTCAACAATTAACTTTATTAAAACAGCTGTATTTGAAGACATATTGATTTATTTCTCTTGTTTAAGACGGTAGAAAATAAATGAACGATGCTCTTGTAATTTTTTAAATAGTTTTAAATTTATGTCCAGGGTGGTACGGTTAATTTGTTGTAATGAAATTTGATAATTATCAAATTGGGTCAAAAGTAAAAAAAAAAAACTTACAGTGTATGAGTCAAAATCAGACGACATTTTAATTCCACCCCTCTAAACAAGGACCACGCTAATATACATACATAGAAGGGGTGGAAATAAAATGTCTGATTTCAACCCGCAACCTATATATATATATATATATATATATCTCTTTCTTCTTCTTCTTCTTCTTCTTTCATTACTCTTTAGCTTCGTAATTCAAAGATGGGTGTGAAATGGCTGACACATTTTGCGCAGAGGCTTCACATTCCCAATTTTACGTTCCTATGTCTGTTGCAAATCTACGACACGTGCAATTTCATGTTGTATTTCTAAACTTCTTGTCCTATAGAAGTCTCTATTTTTTTTTCTGATGGTTGGAATTTAATGAGTAGGTTTGACCGTCTCCTTCTGTTCATTCGCGTAACATATTACATACACTTTTTTTATAATATTCAACTTTTTTTCGAAAACTGAACCGATTGTCAGTTCAGAAATAATTTATTGGCTTTTTTTTTTTTTAACTTTCCATGTATATTTAGCTGTAGGGCGCAGAAATTTCGTTTCAACTGTTGTATTGCGTGATTTGTCATGCTTTTGATGATCAAAGTATCACTTCCATAATATATTATAACATAGGTTATGGTATGGTGTATTTTCTGTATTGGCAATTTTTAAAAATTATGTTAAAGTCTATTGTTTGAAGAAATTTTGTAGATTTGTTTTTTTTTATATGAAATATAACAACTCAAATGGTTTAAAAATGTTTATTTCTTGTAATCTTATTAAAAGTACAAATATTAATTCATAAGCATGTTGGCAGTGTTCCTTCACTTACCACCTTGAAGTTTGGATGACGACCATTCATTTTAACCAGTACTCACCTGTGAAACAAAAGAAAGAAATGTGATCATTTTTGTAATTGCTAAGGGACTTATTCCATATTATAAAGGATATTTTTACATAGCTTTCTGGCATCCGATATTCATATCTCCTTAAAACATTTTTTTTAGCTTTTTTCTAAACAACTTTTTAATTACACTTCTTTATAGATGATTTAACATTAAGTTCATATTATTATTATTATTATTATTATTATTATTATTATTATTATTATTATTATTATTATTATTATTATTATTATTATTATTATTATTATAGCATACTATTGTGCTCTTATCATTATAACTTTTTTATATTTTCGATACACTATGCATATTGTACTATAGCTTGAGAGCGAACCAAATATAGTCCTAATGTACTCTTGCCTGACTGTATATCTGTCACCACCCATGTTCGTTTCTATCTCAACCAATCATACTGGAATTGTTATCACCAAGAAAACAATACTATGCAATAAATACCAATTATATCGATGTTGACACAGTTACGCCTCCCAAGCTTACAACTGAATCACGTGTTAACAGGGAATTCCTTCCACAGTGTGGTTGGAAGGGGAGAATTGCGTCATAGAATTCTAAAGCATGCGCATCACAATTACATTTTGTTCACTGTCAAGCTATAGCATGATCTATCTCAGCAGTTCGTAAATTATAAATAACCAAATTACCTTCCGTTGAATGAGAACCCAAGCTGAAACATGATATATTGTACTGTTATTATTCAATATGTATTTTTTTCTTCATGTATCTTTATAAATTCGCCACGTGTAATTTATTATTTAATAAGTTGTAAATTATCCATAAACAATATTATATACTATCTCTTTGTATTTGCCTTGATGACTGATGAAAATTACGAAACAAAATGATTTAGACTATTTAACTCATGCTCCAAATGCGAGTCATTGACCAATCACGTTTCAATGAATTTTGTTTTAGAACCATTGACAGTCGTGTTTTGCCTCGATATTTATCGAAATCGGTTTACCAAAATAAAGAGAGCTCCTCCTTTTTAATATCTTGAACAGGTCAGTGCATTATTTTGCAGTGACTGACTCTCCAACAAATACCTTGAATATAGAAGATAATAAACAGATTCCTTCGAACTACACATTTGATAATTGTGTGTTCAATAATTATGTTTTTAAATAATGATTTTACTGAGTTGTTTCCTAAAAACATAATTAATAGTATATGATGTTAGTACAGTAATATATACAGTTCGATGTGTTTCGTTTCTTCTCCACTAGGGTGTTTTCTTACAATATTGCCATCTTAGTAAGTTATCGCTGATTGCGATCCTATTTGGCAAAAATAATATGATCCAGTTGCAGTGAATAAACATAACCACACATTTCTGATTTGTTTTCAAGCATTGCCATTTACATTAAATATATAATATTTTAAAATACCGGTAACTATATTTAAATAGTGATTTTTTAATGTTTAGCTTAATTTTATTCGTTAAATAGTCCTAACAAATGCCACTTTTGATTTGCAAATCCTGCAGATAAATTGGAAATCACTCGTGGCATTACTTATGATAAATAATGTAATATTTTGAATTCGGGTTCCCTTAAACACGAGTTTCAAATGCAACTGCTTTAGCCAACCTGTCCTGTTGATGAGTTTTAAAATACTCCTACTGTAAACTTTGCATAACGTATATTTTTGTCCCGCGCTGTAGCCGAGCGGTTTTTAACCATCATACTTTTGTGCAGTGCTAAGGGACTTGCGCTGGTTCGAGTTCCCATGGGGGAAGAAATTTTATCACTGAATTGCGGTCATTATGATAAAGTGTCCATACAGCATCGCGAGTAATTTGGGTAATTACGATAAGTAGCGTCTCCAGGTTGATAAAACCAGGTATAATGGATGGGAATCTGACATACTGACCCCATGTCTCCCCTGTAATGACTAGATGATCATCCACCTCTGATTAAAATATATCGATGTGAGACCAGGAGTCGGTTGTTAAACCAAGGGCTTAGGTCTATCGCGACATGAAGAATATATATTTTGTTTTCGTACAAGACTTGCTTGAAATGAAATATTTAACATATCGACCAAATTAATACTATTTTCGTCCATTTAAAAAAAATGGGATATTATTTTATGAACTATTTTGTTTGTTTTAGGACTGGTGGTTGCAAGTGTAAGGGTACAGAAGTTTACGAATCAGGTAAGATACATAATTTTTATAGTTTTATGGAATATTTCATTTAAATTGGCAGATAAGGTCTTATCTTACATTCGACCACCATAATGTATTACTCAGCCAAGCAAAATATGCTAGGAATGTGCTGTCGATTCTCTTTCTTATCGTACTGTGTTGCCGCTTCCTGTCCCCTGTATTGTGTTATTTGACTGGAGAGGGTGCTGACAAATACTGCGTTTTTTTAAACGATCCGTCACCTACAGTTGTCGTTGACCAACTGACTAAACCGGTAACCATGTTACTACAGAGAATGAACTGCCCCTCCTTTGCCTTCCACATTACACTGTGTCAATTCCCATCAGCTGTCTTATGCTATGAGGCTGAAAATTGAGAGATGTCAAGTACTGTGATTTCAGCAGTCGTGGACTTAATGACTATTTTAATAACCATGTAATGATATTTAACACGTGTTTAGGGATTTTAACTTCCATAGATAATTAGTTTAGTGACACTATAGCCAACACACTTTCCCTCTAGCCAATCAGAATTGAACTGGTCGAGTAATACAATGTTTCTACACTATTGTTATTTCTAAAGCTAATACTAAAAACTATTAACATAAAACTGCGCTAAAAATAAATGCATAGCTTTAAATTCTACAGTAGTTTATGAATACATGTACAAATAAATTGTAACTTATCGAAAAATCATCACATCATCATCCTTCATGGATTAGGTCTTTGCCTGTTCCGATATCATATCTGTTCAGCCCAGCGCTTTCTTGGTCTTCCTACCGATCTTCGCCCTCCACGATTATACATCAGTGCCATTTTTGGTATCCTATTCTCTGTCATTCTTTGCAGATGTTCTAGCCAATTGTTCCTATGTTCTTCTATTCGTTGAAGAAGTGGTTCTACATTTAGTTCCTCTCTAATATTCTCATTTCTAATATGTTTTTCTCTTGTACAACCTTTCACAGTCCGTATGAAGCTCATTTCTGCTGCCTGAATTTTACTTGTTTCTTTTTCCTTTAGGACCCAGGCCTCACTTTCATACATTACCACTGATAGTGCCATCATTGAGTAAAATCTTAACTGTGTTTCCTTTTTTACTTTGTTCCTCAGTGTTCGTCTGATTGTTCCACAAATATGTTGAAATTTCTGCATTTTCTTATTTATATCTTGTTCTTCTTCATAAGTTATATCACAGCCAAAATACTGGAAGTGTGATACCTGCTCCAACACTTTATCTTCTAATGTTAAAAGATTCCGGGCTATGTGGCCGTGGTCTATAACTGGCATTTCTTCCAGACATTTCTCCCTCAACTGCGGAGGGCATCTTCAGTGGCGAGTGTTTCTAGGCGATGTTACCTTGTCGTAGACTCGGCTGTAAGCACTCACCAATGAAGATGCCCTCCGCAGTTGAGGGAGAAATGTCTGGAAGAAATACCAGTTATAGACCACGGCCACATAGCCCGGAATCTTTTAACATTATGATTACCGGCCGTGAAAGCCTGCATTCCACAACTTTATCTTCTATTACTATTTTTGTTCTTACTGGGTACCTTCCACCCAAAACATGGGATTACAAAAAAAAAATGAACACTAATGTAGAGCTTTTAGAATAGTTGTCAATTTTTGCTTGAAGTGGACTGTTGACCGGCAGCTCCTGATTTTCACTGGTAATTAATTTCAATAACGGGAGAATAAGATAGAGAAAGAAGAATAATAGGATGTCCCATGATACGGTATGTTTAATATTCCATTAATAGGTATATGCATTAGCGTTGGTGTTATGATTTGAAAATGAAATATGAAAGCAAGCTTACAGATATTTAGAGTTAGGAGTGTGAATAATTTGGAATATAAGCGTAACAGAATACAATACTAAATAATGTTAGTTGAATATGAAACATATTTCATAATTAGATATCCATATCAGAAGAATACGTCATGGGAAGTGGAAGTGTTAGTTTGTTATTACGTAGATGGTTTGATATGATAGAGGTTCTATAGATTATAATAGTTGAATGTTATGCAAGTAATAATCAAACTACAATACACAAATCAGATTAAACATGTGTTCCCCCCTTACCGTCTCACATCCACTCTAGTGGTTCAATGATAACTACATTTATTGTTTCCCTCAGGCCAGCCACAAAGGTCTTTCTAGCCGCCATTTTAATTTATTCATCATGTTAATAGTAATATTTCACATCGCCCATCTCTAAAATGACACCATTTGCCTCGGACGCAGAAGACCCTGCTTCTATGTCGGTCGGGACAATTAATTGGCGATTTTTCCCCCGGGGTTTTTCCTCGCACCTCAATTGAAAGAGCTAGATTAATATTGACAGGACATTAGCAGAGAACAAAAGTGATAACATTATTTTAAAAAATACTGATAAACAGTTGGAAGACCAATAATAGATGATGGAGCGTTGAAGGACATTAAGTAATTGGGCATCAAAAACTGGTTGAACGTGGCTAAAGCTAGCGAAATATTCTCAAGGAAGCGAATGCCGTTTGGCGCAGAGCTAGGAAACATGCGCTGGTTCGCGTCCCCATGAGGGAAGAAATTTCATCATAGAATTTCAACCACTAAGGATCTGCTCCACGTTGGGAAACCACATATAACGGCTGGGTACCGGAATGCTGACTGCATATCACCCTACACTGGCTGGATGATCATCTACCACTGAGATTAACACATGTGAGTATGTAAACTTTGGAGCTGGAAGTGAACATCAATAAAACTAAATATCCGGTATGTTCACACATAGAAATGTGTTAATGACAAATGAGGGAAATATTGAAGAAGTAGCTGAATTCAAATATCTAGGAACAGTAATTACATATAGCAATGAGACGCACAAATATATTAAATATATGCTTAATTTTGAAAATACAAGCTATTATGCATATTACAGGAACTATTGTCGTCCCAACTTTTCTAAAAAAAAACGTTAAACTGAACATATACAAACTACATATATTTTTTATATATACAAAACATGGACTATATTTAAGGGAGGAGAAATGATTACGAGTATTTTATTAATGAGCTAAGTATTTAGGGAACATTTTGGACCGAAGAGAGAAGAACAGACAAGCGAATGGAGAAAAATTTATAGCAGTGAGATACATGATCGTATATGAAACCAGATATAATAAGAACAGTTAAGTCTTGTAGACTGCCATGGGCAGGACATTTAGCGCGATTGGGGAATGAAAGAGGGACATGGAAGCTTCTTGTAGGAAAACCAGAGGTTAAACGTCCGGTCGGTAGACCAAGAATGAGGTGTGAGAATAACATTAACCATGACTTGAGGGAAGTAGATTATATAGGGGATGATTGGAATATATTGGCTCAGGATAGGGATGTGTGGAGAGATTATGTCCGCGCGGCCATGAACCTGCGGGTTCGATAGTGTCATGAGTTAGTATGTAAGACCAGCAGCCGGCTGACGGACTAAAAGCCTATAGGTTTGTCGCGTCTGGAGGATTATATAAGTGGATTTTTGTATCTAGGAAGTACAGGTAGGATCTATGAAAATTTAAATAGTTATGTACGCAACAAGGAAAGTAAGTAGTACATTACTAGTCGAGGACGTGTTTGAGCCCGAGCTTTAGTGACGGCTAGCAAATAAGTTCGAAGCTAGTAATACATTTACTTTCCGAATTGTGTTTATAATTTTGTTCACTCCTATACTAATAACACTGATCAACATGATTTTTGTCTCATGAGAACCAATAGTTCTACTTAATGCAATTTGTTATGGTGCTTTCAAATATGTATTAGGAATTTCTCCATCACCCACAGTTTTCTTTTATTTCAATTTCAATTAATGAATTTAAATAATTATTTTTTTAATAAACGTTTTTTCGTCCATTTGTCGATTGAGCGATCAGCGCGGGGAACACTTTCATCAGGAGATTTCAGCTATGGAAAATATATATCAAGGCAAATGGAATCCTAATATGCTGGCCGATTATTGTTGGACCATCAAGAGGGATGCTTCACAGGCAAAATATAGCAGAAAATCGTAATTTCTTATTTTCTATGTGAGTCCGAATGTTCGAATATTGTGTAGTTACGAATGTAGAAAATATTAAAGTGTTTGAAATTATAAATTTCTGTCTCTCGGAAACCTTGCGTGATGGAGAAAATCCGATATCATATTTTAATTCAGGAGAAAAAATACTATCAGAATCACATATTTTTCTTTCTGAAAAAAAAGTTTATTTTTTGTTACACAGTGTAATCATGTGTAATTTTTATATTTCGTGTGAATTTATATCTTGGTTTAAGGAGTTCAATTCTTTGATATCAAGGGAATGTTGATAAAACAACTGCAGTGTTTGTTGTTATCTGAATTAGTGGCAGGCATTTTAAATAACAGTTTCAGACTGCATATTAATTACAGATATGATTGTGATGTAGAGGAAGCGGCGAATGATGCGGTTTATTTTCTATTACCAACAAAGTCGAAAAATAGATATGAAAAAGTATCGTCATCAATATCATCATCAACAATCATGGTTTAAGCCCATGTGGCTTGTTTCGGTCTCATAAATTCTCATTTAAAAAGTTGAATCCATCTCTTTTTCGTCTTCCAACATTCCTGTCTCCTTTTAGTTTGTAATTAAGTATAATTTTTGGAATGCATTCATCTTTCATTCTTTTCTAGATTCTTTTATTTTATCTGAAGGTTTAAAAATATGTACCTCATTTCTAATACCTTCACTTTTATCTAGAAGTTTCCTGCCAGCTACGCTTCTCAGAAATCTCATTTCAGCTGCTTCTATGATATTCTCTTCTCTTAGTTAAAACCCAAAATTCACTACAATATAATAGTAAGGGGACTGTCACTGCTTTATTCAATCTTAGTTTTGTTTCCTTTCTTGTATTTTTAAATATTATCTTAATTGTGCCACGCATAATTTAATTTATTAAGTTTGTTAAAAAGCTCTTCACTTTTAAAATAGGGGATTTCATAACTCAGGTATTTAAAATGGTTCACTTGTTCAATGGATTTCCCCTCCAGAATGATTTTAGAAAAAGTATTACTCAATAAAATTTTAAGTAAGTAACTTATTTATATTATTATTCCCTAGGGAAGTAAGTTGAGCCATTAGTATGCCTTTGTCAATGGATACCAAGGCCTCTCTGGTAAATTCAACGTACTTCCCTAAAAACAGAATAATAATTAGGCCATCATTATTAACATAGACCCTAGGAGTGAACAAAATATCATCATCATCATCTTCCAGGGATTAAGCTTGTTGGCTCGTTCCGGTTTCATGAAAGCTATAATTGTTAAAATTGTTCAGACCATCTTCTATGTGGGCGACCAACATTTCTCCTTCCGCGCGGTCTGTAATTTAGCAATAATTTTGGAAATCTTCCTTCTGGCATTCTATCAATATGTTCTTTCCAGTCGTTCCTATATTTAATTATTCGGTTTGTAAGTTTGAAAATATTTAGTTCCTTTCTTATATCATTTCTTTTCTTATCCAGCAGAGTATGCCCTATATCCTGCTATATTTCTTAAAAATCGCATCTCAGCTGCTTCCGATGAACGAAATATATTTTCGTTAATATTTAAAAGAAGTGACACTATAGGTTTATTTAATTTAATAATTTAGTTAGAATTAAACACTTCACCTAATAATTTTACATTTCTCGAAGACATGATTTGTTACTTCTGCGTAACATCTTCAGCTTTATCCAACTGTTGAATTTGTGGTTGACGCCAACCACCAAGTCAACAGTTAGAGAGAGCTGAATGTTATTAAAATGTTTAATGTATTTTCATATGTAGAACTTGAGTAGCTACATTCCTTTGGAATTCGCTAAAAATGGCAAAAGTCTAGGTGTATTATACACACAAGGTCGTTTATCGGTAATGATCCCACATGAGCTGTATTTCAAATTAACATTGGATTGCAACAAATATGTGCTCTAGATCTCACCGCTGACCACGACAAGTGCCCTTTTACTACAGCCGCGAGGGTATACAGGGTGAATAATATGGGTCATTTATTCTGCTGATTACGTAATTCACTGGCGGCTTTTCTCTGAGGTTACTGACACTACCAACGACAACTTCAATAAAACTAGTTGCACTGCTACCACGATACTCTGTATTCGTTAGCTGAGCTGGCTCAAGGGTAGCAGGACTGTTCTCTCAACTAATGAATCCGGGTTTCGATACTGTACACGGTTGAAATGTTTGTCCGTTGCCGTGGCGTGGTCTTCCACTCCAGCGACTCGAGTTCGATTCCCTTTGAGTTAGGGTATTTTAAATCATTACCTTGTTTCGAGGTGTGTGTTCTGTACTTGTTGAAAAATGAGAATAAAAAAATAATAAACAGTGAGTGAGAAAAAACATTGAATGAAAAAAGTTAGAGAAATAGCAATTTAAAAGAATCAATGAAACTATTTAATACGTAAATACTAGTGGTTAAGCTCCTTGCCTCTGGTCCCGAGAGTCGCGGGTTCAAACCCGGCCGGGGTCGATGGATTTTTAGGACGGAAAAATCCAAGGAGCAAGTCCTCCGGGAGGGACTTAAAGCTGTGGGTCCTGAGTCTGAAGATTTTCAGGCTCGTAAAAAATCCTTAAGCCTGAATGGAAAGGCATCTAAGTAAAATTTACCGAATTTTTCTGTCCTAGTACTACCTTGGTTTCCTAGATGTCAGTATGGGGCGGAACGCTGACCACGGACCACTCAAAATGACATATATACGAAAACAACTGTAACTAAATTAGTATGGTTAAAATCCTTCCCTGTAGGGGGAGATAGCCTAAATCTCTGTAAAGGGAAAACATGGGCTTACAATACAAATAAATAATTGTAAATATTATTTGAATATAACTGACACGAAGAAAATTGTCGATCGATTTGAATCTCTTACTCGGAAGGTCCCGGGATGAAATTCCGGTAACGACTAACCTGGCTGAATATTTTTTTCTTAGTCGTCAATACCAATGCTGAGATAGAAATTCATTAGAAGGATATATTCCATCATAAAGATAATTTAATACTTTCATGAAATTTTGACAAAAATACAAAGTTTATATATATATATACCTGTAAAGTTAAACATATTTTTAAAAAGCTTGAAGTAAAAAACGTGTAATAACTGAGAATAATGAACCTAAAATAAATTCATTTTATCAATTAGTATTTTCCTTTACCTCGGTGGATTAGTAGTTAAGTCCTTTGCTGCTAGTTCCGAGAATCGCGGGTTCAAACCCGGTCGGGATCGAAGGATTTACTTAGGAATGAAAAATTCAATGAACAAGACCTCTGGGAAGAACTTTAATCCGTGGGTTCCGAGTCAGAAGATTTTTGGACTCATAAAAAAAAAGAACTGAATCCTAAAGTTGACCCTCTGAGCAAAATTTAACAGGTCTTTCCCATCCAAGTGATACCTTAGTTGCCTACTAGATGTCTCTTTTGAGACCATGTGCTAAACACTTCTGTGGGGAAGTAAACGTATCTAAATTAGCTTGGTTAAGAAACTTCCAGTAGGGAGCACTCTTGTCCTTACGTGAGAATGTGCGATTATAGGCTAGACTAATATTTTCTTTAGCGGCTATTTTAACAGCTGGCATGATTGACATCGCAATTTAAAACTGGGTATGTAAGGACTATGCATTCTTCAGCAACGTTTCGGTCGTAAATAATTGAATGGAATGTATTTATGAAGTCAGGTCATTGGGGTTGCAATTCAGAGAGGGACGTGGAAAAGGTAACTGGATGATCATCCATCTCTTTGATTGACACATATTGACGTAAGATCAGTAACCTGACGGTACACCAAAATATTCCTAGGTCTGTTGGAATATTGTAATTGAGTTTTGTTGAAATTCTGTATGCCGGATCTCCTACTTTTTTTTTGGTGAATCTTTATTTCTATCTATCTACCTATCTATCTTCGGATTTTTACAGCTGCTGCTAAACCTCCAAAGCCTACGATCTTGGGAATCTTCAATGCTTAGCCCTCTTGCTTGCATTACTATTTTCATGCTTTCCTTCCAAGTTAACATTGGTCTCCTCTTCTTTCTGGTCGGTTGACATTGATATAGTAGTTTTGGCCATCGCTCATCTTCCATTCTTAAAATATTTTATTTAATTCATTCTCCTAAATTCTTTCAATTATGCTCTCTTCTGCTTCCATTATGTTTCTAATGTCCTTATTTGTGTCATGTTCTAATTTTGACTTTCTGGCACTTATGCGTAAATGATCAATTTCTAGAGCTATTAGTCTATTCTTGTAGTACTTATTGATTGCCCATACCTCACTTCCATACATTGCAATAGATTCCACCAATGTTTTACCTTTTTTTTTTGTCTCTCTCCAAATATGCTTATTCAACCATATGGAATTTAACGACGATATTATTTTGCTACTCAATTCAATTCTATGCTTTATGTTCTCTTTGCCTATACCTTCAATGTTATCCATAATTATTCCCAAATATTTAGTTTGTTTCACTTGCTTTATTTGAATTCCTTCTTCCAATATTACATTTTCTCTTTCATTACTATTTATCGCCAAATATTGTTTTTTTTTTGTAAATTTACTATGAGACCCCATGATTGATATGTGTTTTTCAATATTTTTATCATGAATTCCATATCAAATTTGTCTTGCGCTAAAACCAGTTGATCATCAGCAAATTGTAATGTCAGCAAAAATCTGTTGCCTATTGGGATACGCATACCTTTGCAGCTTTGTTTCCATTTCATTAATTTAAATCCTACATAAATATTAAATAAAATTGGCGATGGACTGCACCCTTGTTCAATCCCTTTGTGGTTTTTGAAGGATTAGATATTATATTTCTACCTTTATTTCTAAGTTCCCGAATTTCTATTGAGCACTTTCAATATAGAATTGAATAATACTTCATGATAAAGTTTTATTTTTAATAATTTTAATTATTCAGGTTTACGATATTATATAATTATATAAGGGATCGTACAGCTATTGTCTTTCTGTGGCTTCCACAGCCTTCTATCCTATAATTTACATGTAAGGGTATTAATTATTAATCCTTTTCTGCTTATTGCTTCAATTTCCCAAGTTTTCTTGCTCTTCCTTTCCTTTATATTCCCCAAGGTTGGCATTAATGATTTAATTAATGTCCTTTATTCTCTCCCATTGTCATCAGATATCCAAACCGTTTAAGGATCTCGCTTTCAATCCCTGTTAGTATAGTTTCTTCTCCATCCATTATTTCTAATTTATAAATTTCTTATGATGATCCAGACACTAAAATAAGTTGTGCGTAACTCATCAAATATGATTCCAATATTTATGAATATTTTGATGAGTTTGACAGATGATATGATGCTGAAATAGGCCTACATTTAAAACAATGTATTCTAAATTAGTATAGTTAAATTGGGATGCGATTTATTAAGACTAAATTAATTCTGAGGTACTATAAAATCGGGATCTTAATTGAATGTCAGCTATGAAGTGTTAAGTGATATTTGTTGTTTAAACTGATAATAGATTGTAAATTGCTTATGTGTTACTTTGCAAGTTGCCATGGCAACAAGCCAGATATCTCCAAAATGTGTGGGGACAGATAAAAAGAGCGTGCAACCAATTTGAGCACTTTAAGAAACCACATTGGATTCAACAGAATTTATGTCACTTTTCAGTAGATTATAAATAAATGCTACTTACATTAACCACTTAAACGTCCCTAACTCTACAGCTTCCATTTCAGTATTTGCAACAGTTGAAAGCAGTGGCGGCCCGTGAAGAGAATTAACTGTTATTTTGCATTCATTCTCCCGACACTATGGTATTTCTTAAAAAAAAGTTTATATGCTCTTTTTTTTAAAACATATATTTATGAATATTTTACTTATTTATTTTGAATATTATTCAGATATCTTGCTAAACCCTTCGTCCCGTTACGAATTTCCAGTTTTGTCGATCGAGGCCACCTTTTCTTAAAATTCCTTGGGGGGAAAAAAAAAAACTTTTTAGTAGGTGTATACGATTTTTTTGGCCATCTTTTTCTTGCATCCTCATTGGGTGTCCAGACCATTTTAACTCCCTCTTTTCAATTATATCACATTCTCTTCTTTTTCCATCCGTCTCCTAATTTGTAATTTTATAAGACGATATTACCTTACGAACAACGATATAATTTTAATTGATACTTCATTGGCATTAAAGATTGTGACCTGTATGTTGGATGAAGAATATGTTATAAGGTGATCAAACTTTAATAATTCAAAAAAAGTGTATCTAGTTATGGAGGAAATGCAGATAGGTAATTTGAGATTCCAGGTTGACATGCAAAAATATCTTAGTAGTTGTTAAAGTTGATACTCATACTCCAATATAAAAATAAAATAAGATTATGGAATGGTAGGTATAGACCTTCATTGAGGATTCGTTGAAGTTCAACTATTATTTCAGAATCCAACTTTTAAATAATTTTTGTATTACATTTTAAATATTCTAGCTAAATGTTTCTTTTGCGGCTGATCAGTTCTTAATAGTTGAGCTATTAAAACGCCATGATTATGGAAAGGCACTATGATTGTGAAGTCAATTGAGCCTCGTATCCGAAATGAGTCGCTACCAGATTATGTTCTGAGGGTATAGCCAGCCAGCCGTCACTCAAAGCTAACAACCCAGCTGATATCTTGTGCCGATTGTCTAGAAAGATGGGAACCTTAACCTTCTACTATCCCAAGGGCTTTCAAAGGCCTTAATAAGAATTACTTTTTAGTAAATACACCTCCTAAAGATCAACTTCAATTGATATGGATTTTAATTGTAAAATTTTATTAAACTGTATGTTTTAGTCCCATATTCAATTGTACTTCTATTTCTACTTTATTAGGTACTAGCTAATACCCGGCGTGCGCTGCTACACCTAAATAAATGATAATGCGTTTTTGCATTTAGTTGTATAAGTAAAAGAAAAATAAATATAAATTTATATCGTTATTATTTTTAGATACCCCTTACTGATTACCCGGCGTTGCAAGGGATTTATACATCCAAATGTACTTGGCATAAATGAGCTGAAAGACAAAATTCGTTATTTTGAGTTATCCATAAAAGAATACCCGCCATGCGCTGCTATGCTTGCCCGGGAATCTACTTATCCCGATCTTCTTGGCATCAGTGAAAGACAAAAATGGTTATTTGTGCTATCCTTAAAAGATAAGCATATGCTGTCGCGGACTTTTCTGTAGAGTTTTTTTGAGATATTCAATTTTGTGTACAATAGTTTTGTGTATTTGTTATGGTTTAAGCAGCGTGAGCCATTTAAACTTTCAAAAAGTGACTTTTTCACATTTTTTCACTACAGAAGGTGATTTTTAAGGGTGAAGGACTTGAGCATTAATCCGGGAAAATCCTGAATATTTCCCAAAAAGCCCCATGACAATCGGATGAATGGTATGGCAGCACATGCTTTGCCCGGGAATCTACTTATCCCGATCTCCTTGGCATCAATGAAAGACAAAAATGGCTATTGTGTGTTATCTGTAAAATATAAACATATGCTCTCACGGAATTTTGTTGTAGAGTTTTTTTAGATATTAAATTCTGTGTACATTAATTTTGTGTATTTGTTATGGTTTAGGCAGCGTAACCCATTTAAGGGTAAAAAGGGACTTTTTCACGTTTTTCATTAAATGGTTATTTTTTAAGGGTGTATGAGTTTAGTATCTCAACTCTCTTATAGCCTATGCTCATCCCGGGAATCTCCTGAACATTTTGCAACAAATCCCATGACAATCGGATCAATGGTATGGCTTCGCATAAAGTACGCACAAACAAATAAACAAACAAACATTCATTTTTATATATCAGATTTGTACTAATAACATCCTCTATTTTAGGTCCGGATTGCTGCCAGGAATTTCTTCCATTCTTCTCTAACACATATATATATTTTTTTTGCGTCTTCTAATTCCAAGCTTCCTGAAATCTTCCTCTACTCCATCGAATCATCTCTATATCGGTTTGCCTGTTCTTTCAGATTAAAAATAAATAAATAATAGGTTTACCCTGACAATATGATCCACCAATCGGATTCTGGTACTTCAGCGAACTTCAGAATGTCCTCCAAATCAGAACTTGTAACAAACCCCGCGATATATTACGTTTTGTTAATAGAAACGAAAGAAATAAAGATTTTTTTTTGTTTTCTGTAGATTAACGTCTAGACCCTATTTTTCATATTATTTTATCGACTTGTCATAGCTTCCATACCTTCTCATTCTTATAATGCAATTAGTAGTTTGTATCAGAGAATATTTTAATAAATTATATCGTATCTTAGCAATAATCTTACAGCAATAATCCTACAGGAAGAAGAAAGAGAGGAAAATCAAAAATAACATAGAAGAGTGGAAGAAAGAGGCTTGGAGTTTGGGCGCGGAAAAATAGAGAGGAATGGAGGAGACTGGTTATAGAATCTCGAAAAAGGCCTAGGAAGATGTTAAAGACATTGTAAAACCTAGTAATAATAATAATAATAATAATAATAATAACAGATCAAGAGTTTCGTCCAAAGAAATTTATATTGATATTTCATTGGAATGATGGCTGGCGAAATTTGTAGCCAGGTTGTCGGATTTGAACTCTGTACATCTCAGTTTTTGTCATGTTTTAAGCAGAGAGACAAGGCTGTATGGTCGGGTCAGGTTGTTCAAGTCCTTGAAACAAGACATACGCGCTGGCGGGCAATTGAAACAGCTCTGTCGGTCTGTAACCACTACCAGCTGATATAAACTTCTTTTCTTTGTACCGGACGGCCTTGCACTAGTAACGGAACAAGACAGGCAGGCCTGAGATCGGACCCAGACTGCACCCATCCCGGGCGGAGCCCACACACGCACCTGTTTCTTGTTACCCAAACATATTATGTAAATACTCTCTAGAGATTATAAAGATCGACTTAGGATTTTTGAAAGGAAAATTATAAAAACAATATTTGGACCAGTGATGTTATAATGAATATGTTTTTATTTTATATCTTTGATTACGAACCAAAATACTGTAGAGATGATGATGATGATGATGATAATAATAATAATAATAACCATCATCATCATAGTACACTCACGAATGTAGGCCATTTGTTGACCTGTTTCGGCCTCTAGAGAAACACCATCCAGAAGTCTTTCGAGTGGACGTCCTGGTCATTTTCTTCCTGCAGGTTGATATCTTAACGTTTGGGTATCCTGTGATCTTCCATTCGATAACATGTTGCATCCATCTTGACTTATAATCAGAAATTTTGTTTTCTAAAGGTTCCATGTATTATTCTTCTAAGATGTCTTCATTTTTTTTTGTGATGTAGTAGTGTGTATCCTGCAGTCCCCCGAAGGTATCTCATCTCATAATAATAATAATAATAATAATAATAATAATAATAATAATAATAATAATAATAATAATAATAATAATAATAATAATAATAATAATGATAATACATAGTCGCAAAGAACAATTTCATTAAAATTCTTTTTTTAAGAATCATGCTTGGAAAAAAGAAAAAAAAACAGAAGAGATAGAGTATATAACACTAAAGTAAGATATTTTTTTAAAGTTTGACACAATACAAGATAGAGGTTAATAGAATAAGATGGTAGAAAGAATATGGAAGTATATACTAAGACAACCACTGGAATTTAGATTAGAATTGATGAATGGAGAATAATAAATGTCAGGCACAGAAAGATGTATAAATATCGAGACCTGTGTATAAATAAAATTACTATTATTATTATTATTATTATTATTATTATTATTATTATTATTATTATTATTATTTATATCCATTGGCTGACGTTTTGTGTAGTCATTATCAAAAATCCTCAAACACAATAAGAAATATATATGTACACATACATACAAATTATATACACATATAAAATCAGATGATTAAACAAGGTTATTATTATTTAAATTCCTTCAGATATTAGGTATGTATCTATTTTTTAATGTAAAATGTATATGGATAATTTACTTTTTCCCATGATAATATCATAATATCCAGTAAATGTCCTTGCTTTTCATTAAAAATAGGTAGGAAATGTTTTATTTTATTCCATCGCTGCATATTGCTTCCGTGAGTTACGGTTATATAAAATGATTGAAAAATGGAAGATTTTTGTTGATACATATTGTAATATTCCCAAAAGCACGCAACTTTAACGAATTATAAACAAACCCTGGCAAACTCAATTAGTAATATTACATAACCAAGGATAATAAAAATAAATTGTATGATCTTAGATAAAAAAAAATACATAGCGTGACAAGCCCAGAAGGCCTTGTTTTCCAATCGGCTACTTATCGTCTCCACAAGTGTAAATCACAGTAGTGGACGATCATTCACCCAGTATAGGTGTTACATATCGTCACCTTATTTCTAAAACCTCGTAAGTCTAATTTTAAAAAATTCAAGCGAGCATAAAAGATTTTTGACGTTGTTTATTATTTTGTAATTATGTTAATAAATAAGAACTGGAATGAAAACAAGACGACTGTAGGACATGGAGTAGATGGACAGAGACGAGTGGAGAAGGAAAATAAACCTTTAGGGATAGAAAGGTGTGTAAACATTGAAAATATGTATATAAATAAATTTTGTCTTATTTTGGATGTAAACGTTCAAAATAGTACATTGAAAACATAGTTACAAAATAATAAGAAATGTTTTTTATGTATTCACGTAGACTTTCACGGCCGGAGTTGCTATGATGATCTTGAAGAAGATTTTCGGGCTGTAAGCCATGGTCGTGAGGCTTATAGTTCCCCGACGTTTCGCCAGACGCAGTCTCTAGCGAAACGTCGGGGATCTACAAGCCTCACGACCACTGCCTATAACCCGAAAATCTTCTTCAAGATCATCATAATGTTTTTTATGTTTTTTTTTTCTGAAAATGTTGTTAAATTAGACATACGAGATTTTAGGAGTACGATGACGATATGTCTCCCAATCGTGTAGCCTGTAGCTAATTTTCGTTGCCTGGAATAGCTATGGTAGTTAAATTCCTCACGATGCTGAATGACTCCTATATACACGCTTAAATTCCATGATAATTGTTTCCCCAATGGGCACTCGATCCATGATGTCCTCGTAGCTCCGCGCCAAGTTACTTTGATCGGTCTCCAAGATTATAAAAGTTCATATCATCAGTATTTATTTAATAGTATAACCTATCTGGAAATACATATCTCAGAATTGCAAAAATGCATTTTAAACAATTATGGCACGACTTGCACTTATTTTTGTCAATTCATATACTGATCTAGACTGATTAAATTAACTTTTATTTATTTATTTAGTTAGTTACAAGTAATATTGTAAATAGCTGACTACATATTCATAAATTTATATACGCCATACGTCCCTCATGAAGACATGGGTGATCCCCTAGAAAGAATTTCTTGACCAAGCTAATTTAGTTACTCTTAGTTCCTTACAGATGTTGGTGAGAGGCATGTGGTCAGAATATCGCCTTAATAAGACATCTAGTAGGCAATAATATATTACTTGGATGAGGAAGGTCGGTTAAATTTTGCTCAGAGGCGCTAATTTAGGCTTTAGGTTCTTTTACGAGCCCGAAAATATTCAGTTCTCCCGGAGAAATTGTACCTTAGATTTTTCCATCCTAAAAATGCATCGACCCCGGCCAGGTTTGGATCCGCAACCCTTGGAACAAGAGACACGGAACGTAACCACTAGACACAGCGGATAACTATCAACTTAAGCAATGATTAATATTTTGTTAGCACGTACTTGGGGTATCTTGAAATATGTATAGTCCTACTTAAGATTCGCTGACGACGTGGTATTGTTCGCCAGATCCCCTAAACAACTCCAATCAATGCTACAAGAGCTCTCAGAAACTAGCAAAATTGCAGGCCTTTCGATGAACAAAAGCAAGACACAAATTATGTCTAATGGTCCGGAAAACCCAATCAAAGTCGATGGAATGGATCTTCAATATGTAAGCGAGTACATATACTTAGGACAACTACTCTCGTTCCATCAGAAAGTAGAGAAGGAAATAAGCAGAAGAATAGCTCTCGCCTGGAAGGCGTTCTGGTCACTGAAATTTATACTGCTGGACAAGTCACTCAACCGGAAACTCAAAATGGAAACACTTCAAACCTGTGTTCTTCCAACACTGTTATATGGCTGCCAAACTTGGAATCTTACTGCCAAACTTAAGTACACACTCCAAGTATGCCAAAGGAAAATGGAGAGGAAAATCTTAGGCATAACTCTGAAGGACAGAATCTCGAATACAACACTTCAAGAGATGTCCTCAACAACTGACCCCGCACAACAAGCCATCAGGAAAAAATGGAAGTGGGGAGGCCACGTCGCTAGAATACAGAACGACAGGTGGACAATAAAAACAACCACGTGGGACCCGTACACAGGCAAGAGACAGCGCGGAAGACCAAGACGACGATGGGCTGACATCTTCAAAGAACGAGCAGGGGCGCAATGGTCCAGAGTCGCCAGATGCAGGAAAAGCTGGAGAACGATGGAGAGCCAACTGTGTATTAACTAATCACAGAACAGTGTATACAAACCAAGTGCTACATCCAAGTCAACTTCTCACCACGGAGTAGCTCACCGGGTGACACTCTCAAATAGAGCTTAACCCCTGTACAGGGAGGCCTTTGCCCTAAAGGGACATATCAGGCTTTATTTTATTTTTTTAATTTATTTTTAATGACTTCAATATTACGAGCAAGTTCAGTCTTATCTCATTTTGTGGATTATTTTGGTATCATTGTGGAATATGTACGGTATTCGTTATTACTTAATACAAGTTTTCCACTTTACAGCAGTTTGCCCTTAATTCCTGCTTTACAGAGATTACTATTTTCCCCATTTTCCTTCTTCCATACCCCTCTTCATTATGGTATCATATATTCCCTTCTTCTACTTCTCCCCCTCTTCCTTCTGCCTAGTACCATCAAATGTAACACGGTGTTTTGGCCACTGGTCTTCCGACATCCGTTGTACATGTCCATACTACAGTGAATCTCTCTTTGTTATCCTATCGATAACAGTTTCTTGTGCATCCATTTCTTGTCTAATATATGTATTTGTAATATGTTGTAGCCTGGATATTCTCATACTTCTCCGCAATCCATCCATTTCTGTCGCCAAGATTGTTTTCTACATCCTTTCATTTATTGTCCAGCTTTCTGATCCATATGTAAGTATACTTTCTATTATTGTCTGCCTGGTACCATCAAATGTAACACCTGTTTTGGCCACTGGTCTTCCGACATCCGTTGTACATGTCCATACTACTGTGAAGCTCTCTTTGTTATCCTATCGATAACAGTTTCTTGTGCATCCGTTTCTTGTCTAATATATGTATTTGTAATATGTTGTAGCCTGGATATTCTCATACTTCTCCGCAATCCATTCATTTCTGTCGCCAAGATTGTTTTCTACATCCTTTCATTTATTGTCCAGCTTTCTGATCCATATGTAAGTATACTTTCTATTATTGTCTGTATAATCTCTCTCTTTTTTTTTTTTTAATTTTCTGGTCAGATTTCCATTCCATAAAAGACCATTCAGGTATCTAATCGCCTTCCTTACACAATTTACTATGTTAATAATCTTTTTTTACAAGTATACCAGATTTATCTGTTATAGAACCAAGATATTTAAATTCTTCAACACATTTAATTACCATATTATTTATTTGTAGGGCTTCTCAATTTCCTCCGATTACCTTATATTCTGTTTTAATATAATTTACCTCCATTCCTCCTACCTCAAATGCATCTACTAACTTTCTAAGCATATATTCTGTATCTTCTTTATCTTGTCCTATCATAATCAGGTCGTCAGCAAATAATAATGGTTATTTAAAATAATTAAATTAAACATATAATGAAATAAAAGTATGTACGTTGAAAGGATAAAAATGGTTTTGAGTATTTGTTTGGTATTCTCATACCATCCATAAAACCTCAGCTTCAGACCTAGAAATGTCCAATTCAAATAACTGAAATGTTTAAAAAATCAGTGCTATAATAAGCTGTATGCTTATACTCCGAAAATACGTAATAGTTTCTGTGTACTGTGTATTATAAATAGGCCTACAATGCAGAACTTTTCATGGCCAAAATACGAGACATTGTTAAATGTATAACATTGTATAGTGAGAATTATGTAGAGTTGATATTATAACCCCTTCAAATAGACTCCCGTAGTATGAGTTGGAATTATTCCAGATTGGAAGTCGACATACAGTTCTTGCGTGGAAATAAAGACATACTAATTCCAACCAACAAATATATTTTATTCCACTTACTTGTAATACTTATAACAAAAACTAAGTGTTTTTGTACACGTGGTGATATAACCCCCCTTTTGTAGTCTTTAAATTGATTAATCCATTCCTGCATTCATTTTGAATATTATTTCCGTTACATCTTGTGCAACTCGAAAATTTGGATATTAGATACCATAATTTGATATTTGTGTGATTTTACAATATTTTTTTGTAACATATTTGTAAAATTGGCAACGTTCCAGATCCGGATTCTGTGAAATATTACTTGTAGTTTTATTGGCCTGTTTCCATAACTAGAGACTAGGAATTGTTCCTCATGGCATTACTGTCAGCCCTGTGTTCCCAAGAAAAATTAAACGTACTTTCGCAATAAATTGTAATTTCAGAAATCTAGTTAACTAGACGTCCAAGGGTATAAGTTAATACCTTCTTCTTCTTCTTCTTCTTCTTCTTCTTCATTTGTCTCCCTAATGTCATTACGAGTCTGATACACCTCGTCCATCCAGTTCCTCCATCGACTTCAATTCCTGCACATTTTTATTTCCATATTTTTTCTCGCTTTAGTGCCACTCTGCCCATTGCATTTTGTCATTTAACCGTCTAATAGGGGCTTCATCTCACCCCTTGATCTAGTAATACTGTGGAAACGAGTGAGGTTTACAATATTCCTCTTCCTGTTTTTTCTTCGGTTCCCATTTTCCTTGTCTTTTTTCAGTAACATTTATTATTAATTTTTTCTGTATGGCTTAAAACCCACATAACAGAGAGCTGTTTATATTTATGGGAAACCAGATGTAACAAGAACAATTACTTCTAGTAGATTGCGATGGGAAAGATATTTGACATGAATGATAAATGAAAGAGGGGCATGGAAAACCAGAGAATAAGTATATGGATAAAGCCCACTTAACAGATAGATACTTTATCTTTATGGGAATACAGATGTAACAAGAACAGTTAAGTCTAGTAGATTACGAGGGAAGATTTTGGAAGGACATTTGACATGAATGGTAAATGAAAGAGAGTCATGGAAAATTAGAGGAAAAGTTCCCATTAGGTAGGCCTTGAATAAGGTGGGAAAATAATAAGTTCCATATTTGGAGAGAGATTAATAATTATAAAGGGATTTTTTGGCAAATATAAGATCGATGGGGATATATGGACACTTTATGTCCACCCGACCCTGTAGGCCTGCCTCCGGGTTCGATAGTGCCAGTAAGTTAGTTTAGCTATTACAATAAAAAAAGTTGCACTACTGTAAATTATAGAGTCATTATAGTAAATATATTGTATAATTATTTCAAGGAAATCTAGCTGTGTGCCTTGAGTGCATATCTAACAATACAGTAGTTAACGGAGATTGTATTTTTGCATGTGAAGGAAATTAGACTACCTGCTGGTAGTTGAACTTCTGTAAGGAAAGTTTGCGTAAGCCAATTTGTTTTAATCATAGTCTTGAGCTCCGTTAAAATAATCAGTGATTTAATTTGTTTCGAGTTTGCAACCTGCGATAACGAGATACTATATTTACTCGAGGGCGCCAGTTTAATTCTAGCTGCAAGCATTTGTCGACCTTAATACAAGATTTGCCAGAAGGGAGAGCAATACGAGACAGCAAGTGAAACTTAACAGAAATACAACTCTATTTATGGATCTTGTACTTTTTAAGTAACAAAATTAATGCTTTTATTATTATCGTTTATCTTTCTTTCTTATTATTAGTTTAACATCTCTCTTTTGAAGGTATTTTTTACATGTCTCACGGCACGTGAGGCTTTTTAAGGAAACAACCTGTCGGAAGAGGACTTTAAACTCTGGATCACACAAGGTCATGAACGGCCATTCTGGTTGAGTGAACAGCTCAATGCTATGGTCACCTCGGGAAAACGGGAGAACCTCGAGAAAACCTCCGAAATCCCCAGGATTCGAACCTGGGATCCCGCGCACACTAGCCACGCGTACTCCGAGACAGTCGCCTACATCCTCCAAAACAGATCAGAACGCTATTCTATTGTCATTTATTCAAGCTATGTGACCTACCCATTTGAATCACTTAGACCTAGTAATTCTGATATTATTAGGACAACAATATGGAGTTTCTGGTTGTAAAGATTCCTCTTCTCATTTCCCATTATCTATCGGATGGAATATTGGTTCTAGAATCCTGTGTTCGAATATTTTTACAATTTAAAAAAAAGTCTTATAATTGTAATTACAAATTAAAAAAAAAGATAGGCTATGTTACTTTGTATTAGATGGAACTTTGATCATGACTCTTTATTCAGTGGCTGGAATCAAGTTGTGACTCTTGATAAGATTCTGTAACTGATCAATTTGTATATGGGAACTTGTAAGTAAACTTAGGAGTAGAATGAAAGTTTATGATGGATTTCCCATAAAAAATTATAATTGTGTTCATATGTGACCTATTACTTTACCAAATTAGCCTACTTTCCTTCTTCTGGTAGGTCTTATGACATCACCTTGGGCTCCTTAAATTCTCCTCCCCCAACAACTTTCGACTGCCCGAATTTTTCTTCCCCTTCTACTTCTTAAGGCAAAGCCTGGCGACATACTTCACCAATATCTTATGCGAAATTCTGCTGACATATGTTCGTTCTTAACTTCTTATTCTAATTCTGTCGTTGGCTTGTGATGTTGGAAATATATATATAATACGATACGTATATATGTAGATTATGTCACTAATAAGTATTATTCACCGTACCAGAAATAAAGTAAATATAGTTTCAACTGTGTAAACACATGCTATTATGAATAACAATGACACTTGCCATCTTAAATTCTTTCAATAGAATGTTTAATTATAAATGTATAAAACCAAAGTATAGAACAGGTGTCTAGTTTCAAATATTTGGGCTGTGATGTTGGCTACAATGTGGAAAGAGATATTGACTCCAAAATAAATAAATTTCAGACGGTGTGTGGAACAATACAGAGAACATTCAAAAATAAAATTATAAAAGAAACCAAGATAAAAATGTATAATGTTATGGCGGTTCCCACAATATTGTATGGATGTGAAACTTTGGCTCCAGTCAAAAAACAGAAGGATAGAATACAGACGGCGGAGATGAGGTTCCTTAGACAAGTAAAAGGATGTACAAGACTTGATAGAATAAGAAATGAGGATATAAGAGAAGAATTGAAAGTACAGCCTTTATTGGATAAAGTTACGAATTACAGACAGAAACGGATTGATCACATGGATGGAATGAGTAAGGAGAGATATCCATTGTTAGCAAGAAATTATCAAGCAAGAGGAAGACGTGATGTTGGAAGACCTAGAAGACGTTGGGCTGATGCATTATGAAGTCGGAACGGGCAATTGCCTAATCCCTGGAGTGATGATGATGATAAAATGACCATCGTTCCAGTTATATGGTTGCGAAACATGGTCTCTTAATTTATAAGAGGAGAAAAGTTACACGAGTATTTGAGAATCAAGTACTTAGAAAAAATTTGGATCGCAGAGAGACAGGTTATTGGAACAATCTACGTAGTCGTGAGCTTCATGATCTTTATGGAAAGTCATATATAATAAGAAGAGTTAGGTCTCGCAGAACATGTGACACTGTGGAGAATGAAATAGGGTCACGGAATTTTATAATAGCAAAACCAGAGCTAAAGCGCTGAATAGATGAAGAATAAGGTGAGAAAATAACATTAACCATGATTCGAGGAGTTGTGAATTATACAGGGAATGCTTGAAAAATTGTATTAAGTTCTCTCATAAGTAGGTCTAATGTTTGTTTTATTGTAATGATGCATATCTGGTTAATTTTGAAGATGTGAGAGTTTGTTCCAGACAGGCGTGCCGTCGGTGTGGATCTTTATTCTTAACAACTGGGAAGCAGTTCATAAAATTTTGAGGTTGCAGGTTTGAATCTGATCGGACTTCAGACTTCACAAAGAATTATGATAAAAATTCGGGAATTGGGAGGAATGGAACTGCTACCATACCCAGCTTATAGCCGTGATCTTTCGCCTTCAGATTACCGTCTTATTCTATACATGATCCATTTCTTGCGTGAAATTTTGAAAACCTTGTGTTAAAATTTCAAGATGAAGCATGATCTTTGAAAGACCTAGATTTTAATAGTGTGACGACATTATACAACAAAGTTAACATATTTAACATTTTCTAATACTGTTATTTTAACACAGTTCCAATAATGGATCATATTATAATATTATAATGATATTGTGAAAAGAAAAATTAATGTCTGAACCAGGAATCGAATCGTGGACCTCTAGTTCTCCGTACTAGTGTGCAGCCCACTACACCATTCTAGACTTGTCTAGTTCTCCGTACTAGTGTGCAGCCCACTACACCATTCTAGAGTTTGCAAGGTCCACGGTTCGATTCCTGGTTCAGACATTAATTTTTCTTTTCACAATATCATTATAAAGTTAATATAGTTCATGACGATTGTTTTATCAGATACGATTTTAAAATTTCAAACTCAGCGGTGATATACCATGAATTGTAAAAGCATAGATTGAAAACATTGAAGCGGTGGAAGTGGGTCTAAACGAATTCTTCACATTAAAAACCAGAGACTCGTACCGTCCCGAAAAAATAAACCTCGCTTATAGATGATACAAGATCAAAGAATCTGATAGTCTCTATTTTGAAAAGTAACTTAATTCCTTGTCAGAAAAAAAATCCAAATAAAGTTTTGTTTTAAACAAACGAGATTACTTAAGATATAGTATCTATACTTCTAGATGGTGATGTATGTCTGGGCGGTTATGAACCTTCGGATTCGAGACTGTCAGTTAGTTGGTTGGTTGGTTAGTTCATAAGAAATAATCAGATACGTCATATATAGGCTATTAAAAATTATCATAAGTAATGCCACGAGTGATTTCCAAAAATTATCGATAAATTCACGACTCACGAAGTGAGGAGTGAATTTATCTAGAGAATTTGGAAATCAAGAGTGGCATTTGTTAGGACTATTTAACGAATAAAATAAAGCTGTTTACTCACAAATCATTATTTAACTACAGTTATTTAAAAATATTTTTATATTTAAAGTAAACGGTGATGTTTGAAAACTAATGAGAAACGATAGGTAGCCTACGCTTCTACTGCTTCTTTTGTTTATCACTGCAACCAGATCATACTATTTATTGCCAAAGGAACGCAATATTGTAAGAATGCTCTCTAGTGGAGAAAAAATGAAACACATCAATCTGTATATTAATTCATTTTTGATGTCGTATACATTTAAGAAAGTGCAAACAGTGGTTTCTTTTTTTGGTGGTATAATCAATTGCTACAAATGTTGACATGTAAGCACTATTATATACAATCTGGTAGCCGTATTTGTTATAGGCTCAGTCACTGCAAAATAACGGTCAGACCTGTTCAGAATATTAAAAAGGAGGAGCTTTGCTTAATATATGATAATCCTAACGTTGATAATTATTTCGTGAAACACGTCTCTGATTGGTTGTAATACAGAAATCATTGAAACGTGATTGGTCATTGACTCCCATTTGGGGCATGAGTTAAATAGTCCCCTAGAGATAAATCCTTTTGAATCGTCACTGAAACATTTTCTCATAAATTGCTTTCAGTTCCTGGAACTAAGTAACAGCCTTTACTATTGGATCAAAACACGATCAGCCGAAAAGATTAAAAACTCTATCTTCCATTGAATCTTCTACATTCTACATCATCATCGTTATCAGGAGATTAATTATAACAGCAAAACTATTAACAATTTTAGTAAATATTAACACACAACATTAAATTCATGGACTATTGATTACCATGCTTCCCTCTAGTTCTGAGTTCGTAGAACTGAAAATTAAAGACTTGGGTCCCACGGTAAAGATTTACGGCACGAAAAATAATCTCAAGCCAGAAATAAGAGTTCTCTGAGTAAAATTTGTCGACCCTTTCACGGCCAGATTTAAATTGCGTCACTTATGAGTAGAGGGCGGATTTCTGCATATTGCATGTTTTATTGCTTCAGAGATAAACATATGCATGGAAGAGGAAAATGCGTTTCATGTCATTTGGAATCAATTGGCAAAATTGTATAGTGCATATAAGTGCTGATGGAGCACTTCAAATCACAAAGTAATGAGAAGCCATGGGCAGCTATCTCGCAGAATAAAAACTTAATACCTGAACAACCAAGACATGAAGCAGTAGCAACATTCAGACTGTTAACAGCCCATGATTACCTGGCAGCGCACCTCCATAAAATTGGAATCTTCAACTCTCCAAATTGTATCCTGTGCCAAGACAATAACACTACCATGAACAAAGATCATCTTGCTAGCTGTGAGGCTCTGAAGATGACACCTGAAAGAACTCTTTCAGGACTCTCTCTATTGGGAAGCAAGAAAGCAAATGGAACACATCCAAGCGTTAGACTACTACTACTACTACTATATAAGTGCATATTCAAGGGATTAGCGCATATTTCACTAATATGTGCATATATTATACTTTTTTTCATCATTTGATATTAAAATATTAGTTTGTAACTCCATAAAATTACAAGTTTATGCTTTATTATCATCTTTTTAGAAAGCCAGCATCCCAATTTCTCATTTTCGCACAACAGTGACAATGCCGAGCAGGGGCCGCAGATTTAAATCTCAACAGGTCAATAAAGCAATCTGGCCTAAACCATTTCCTGAAAGGAAGATTACAGAGGAGATGAACCTGCTTGCGAACAATGGACAGTTTATTGGTGGTAATTTCCTTGTTTTCGTTTTCAACCAACGATATTCTTTGAAGTTTGTACATCAGCTTTATGAAGACTGTCGGCATACACGACAAAGACTGAAAAATCATTCCTGAAATATACTTTCATGTGTGCAAAATATAGGCCTACTTCATTTCACACAAAGAAAGCCTGTTGTACATTATTGACCATGGTGACAAACAATTCGGGAATCGAAGTTTAAATTATTTTCTCAAATACTATTTTGTGAGTGTTTGTGGACCAAGACAAGTGTTTTCATATTACAGGCAAGATTAATGAGAATTACACTATTAAATACAACTATTGACTTTAATTAGGAGCGAAAAAGTAAAAATATTACAATTGTTGTTTCATAAAAAAAATAAATAAAATGTGAGAAAATAGTGTATTTTACTACAATAAGGAAATTAATTTTTGTGCATATTTTTTTTTATTTTAAGAGCATATTTTCAACTTTTTTTGCTGCATAGTTGCATGCATATATTTATGGTTTTAGTGCATATAAATCCGCCCTCTACTTATGAGAAGTACAATTAGAGACTCCACTCGATACTATTTCGAGAGGCCTAAAAGACTAACTTACCGGTTGCTTGCGTTACCTTCACATGTGATTAACCTATCCCAGAGAGGACGATCATCCAGCTAGTATAGGGATGACATGTCGAGTCCTCCAGCTGTTATTCCTGGTTTTCTGTACTTTGTTACTGATGATCGTACCTACTCAACTTTTTCACGAACCTGAGCGGGCACCGATCCCATAACTTTCCGAAATACCATGAGAAAATTTCAACCAAAATGCGGACTTGAATCAGTAAAGTCCACAGCTCTGTGCCAAGACGTATTTTTCTAGGTGAATCTGCTATAAACGAAAAAAAAAAAAATAGTAAAATCCTAAATATAATATTAACATTTATTGAGTATCGAACAGCCTGTATATTTGAATAATGATCACTATAAATAACAAATTGAATAATTTATCACTGTATTTAAAGTGTTCGCGTTTTCCACAAGGCATATTGGCAATACGATATATCATTTGAGATATCACGTTTGATTTTAAAGATATTCAGCTTAGCTTGTTTGGTTGTGTACCACGCCCTATGAATCATTATATAGATTTTAAAAGTATAAAAACTTTATAAGTATTAATATATTAATAATATTTCCAGAACATTAAGTTTCAGAGATATAAATTCCATATAGTACTTATTTATTTGATATAGACAAAAAATTACAAAATTGTAACAAGATAAATTGAGTTATTAAACGTCATTTTGTAAAATAATGTGGCTAATTACAAAATTACGGTTGCATAATATATAAGCAAAAGCAGCTTTAAAATAAAGCAGTAAAAACTGGATCTTATACTAGAAGTACAAACCTCGACTACAAGCAGCCCAAATAAGTTTTTTTTTTTTCCAACCGCTTTTAGGTGTTTACTAAATATTGGGGCGGCACAAACAAAAATATTGGGGCAACATTAAAGAGTTACAAACATTTAGTTCTTTATTCAGACTGGGGGTGCAGAATGCCCTGAAGACGGTAACCTGAAATATATATTGCGCTATCCTAGTATATTATGTATGAATGAAATTAAAGTCTACTCTATGGTGTTATATGAGTTTGTATGTCGTCTCCGGATTGGGCACCACCAGAATGGTCTCCTCTCATGAGCCATACCAGTATTTTTGGGTAGTCCCCGTGGCCGCGAGGAGGGACTACAACCCTCCCGTTGGCCATTTATGTCCCTATGTATTGCTCAGGCTCAGAGTCATGAGCTAACAGCCAGATGGACCCCATTACATCCTCGCAACCACATGTTTTCAACACCTGTTTGTGCCAATCCGAACTATTTTTCCTAACATGAGTTGAGGTAATATGAAATGAAATTATATATAGCTCATTGTTATGTAGGATTTATCCACTCTCCTGTCTATTCGTCTGCTTTCGGTTCAAAAAATGTTCCTAAGCTATTTAATCTCAAATCTTCGAAACCTTTTCTCCTCCTTTTAAGTAAGAAACCGTGTGTCGGATCCATATAGTATAATAGATGAATAACCATTTTATAAATTTGTAGTTACAACATTTTTGAGAGGAGTTGGGATGACTGGAGTCCCTTCAGTAAATAATAGCATGCATATCTAAAGTTGAGACCGTGTTTAATTAATTTCTTCTACTCACTATTATTATTATTATTATTATTATTATTATTATTATTATTATTATTATTATTATTATTATTATTATTATTATTATTATTATTATTATTAAAGCTTTGAGACGCTGATATGATGTTATGGCATTTCTATATTGACTGATGATTTCCCAATATTGTTAATAATTAAATTCGTTTTAAAGTTGAATCGTGTATAAGATACTTTCTTGTGCGTGTGGGACATATCTATGTGTTGCCCTTACGATAGCTCTGTTCCACCGGTCTCTGCTAGTGTATCTGTGCCTACCTATCCTTTCCGAATACGCCCTTCCTCCTCCACTTCCTTGGTTACGTGCGCCGACGTAATATCTATCCGCGACACGGAACGACCCTGGGCAGACTAATTTAGGAGGTTCCGAACGGCAGTGATCCCTTTTGGGGTTATTTTGAGTTGCGGCGTCTGTCGCCGAATATTTGATTTCCTCCATTTTCCTGCAAGAGGAAAATAGACTTGGAGACGTCATGGAGGAATTAATCTTCAATTAGGAGAGAATGCTGCATGAATGTTATTTGGTATAAAATGTTCTTTATTATTGTCATGTTAGGACTGCTTATATCATTTGCTATTTGTGTGTCCAGTTAAACTATTTATTTATTTGTTCATTTAACATTGACTTATATTTCCTTTCATTTAAATATATTCACTGTTTTATATGCTGTGTTTTCATTTAAACAATAGATCACTTGAACCTTAGTTTATCAATAGCTTGATACCATATCTAGTGCCCCTTATTTATTTATTTATTGAGATTTTATTATAAATGTCTAGTAGTTACCCTGCTAAAGTAATGAAACAACTCCGTGAATATCTTGGGCCCAGCCACGGAGACACTCTGCTTGTGAAGTTACTTAGATTACTATATTTATCTTCGTCCACCGCTGTGGTCTCGGGGTAGCGTGCTGCCTTGTCACGCAGCGGACCCGGGTTCGATCCTCGGTCGGGACAGTTTTTCTGGGAAGTTTTTATCGGGGTTTTTCCTCAAATGTCAGGAAAACTTTAAGGCCCAAACGGTCCCCGAAATCATATGGCCATCGCAATCATCATCATTCATATTCATCTTAGGTTAAGCTTAGGATTAGGGACTCTTCTGGCGCACCATTATCATCACCCATCATATCATCGGGACAACGTAACCCCGCCTTCCAGGCGCCCCAACCTCAGAAGTGGGTTACAAGTACGCCATGCCAGGAGAGAAACCAGGAATGTCGAAAGACGAACCTGGGGCATTTGAAAAAAAAAAAAACCTTCTAGTTCTCTGTATTTACGCGACTCTTCATGCTAAGTCTTATTTATGGACTTTGGTGAGCGCTATAATCTATATGTCCCTTGTAGTTACTTCTTCTATAAAGAGCTTAAAATATACCCAGAGCACGTTAGGTCCCCTTTATATCCTCCCCTTGCAAAGTCATTGTTATCTATGTATCTTAATCATGGTCTTCCTATTGTCATTTTTATGGTAAATTTACTTAAATTATTTTATTAATATTTCTTGAGGTGATCCATCACTTTATTATTATTATTATTATTATTATTATTATTATTATTATTATTTTAATTCTGGCTACATTACTAAATATTTTCTTGCAGAAAGGTCCTCGGTCCATCTAGTTTACACAAAATTGGGATTTTCTTTAGCGTGTTCTGCACTCGTGTATATATCTTAATATATAAAAATTTCGTGTCACGTTGTTTGTCCGCGATGGAATTCTAAACTACTGAACCGATTTTAATAAAATTTTGCACACTGTGTGCAGTTTGATCCAACTTGAGACATAGGGTAGTTTATAACTAAATTTATAGTCGCATTATTTTTTATTGCAAATCATTTGTTTATTATTTAACAAAGAGTTGTAATTATCTGTGAGTTCCATACGATTCTAACAGATGGCGGTGTAAGGTACAGCTCGGGTCCAAGCTCTGTGTGTTTGCTGGGGGAAGTGTGGGGAGTGGAGGAGGTACACTTCTCTGCTTCGCATAGTACTAACAGCTGAGTCAGCAAATTCCTTTCAGACACACGGAGCTGGGCCCCGAGCTATACTTTGGTAAGGTAGTTGGTTTATTATTTAACAGAGAGAGATCCAGATTGCTGTGGTTTTTGTTGCAACCGCGAATTTCAATTGAATTACAAATATTGATTATTTCATAATTTAAGTGTGTTCAGTGTTTATTTTATTTTCAGTATTATTAATTTCGTGTGTAAGTATTAGTTTTAAGTAATCTGGCTGAAAGCAACTTAATTTAAATTTTTAACGTATATCTTAGCCATAGGAAGGCGTGGCCGGGACTTCTAGTATATATATATATATATATATATATATATATATATATATATATTGCAATAAAAGGGCTTCAGTCCAGATTGTGAGTAACCAATGCGATACATCTATTGCCTGTATTCAATAAAGAGACATGCACATAAGTTAACAAAAAAAATCTATAATTTTTAAAAAATAGACTGAAGCCCTTTCATGTGAAACGAATCATTCAGTTCCTTACGTATTAGACTGTATAATAAATATTTGATTGGATAATTTTGTGGATTGGCTGACTGTATTATGAACAGCCTCCAATAAGTTGTAATAAAAAATTACTTTTCTTTACTTAATTTTAAGCCAGGTACTTGATTTGTTAATGGCGTCGGAAAGAAAACTTTTATGTGAAATGTATGGACTCATAAGATTGAGAATTACAATGAATTATGAGTTAGGAAATAAATATAATTCACCTAATTTTGTAATAGTTATTAAAGCTCAGAAGTTGGAATGGCTGTGACATGTGATGAGAATGCTAGGTAGTAGAACGGTTAGAAAGAATTTAGAAACAAAATTAGAAAAAATGAGACAACGGGAAAGGTCCAGATTAAGATAGATGGATGACGTGGAAGACGACCTCAGAAAATTAAGAGTGAGGAAATGGAGATTAAAGCTATAGAAAGAGTTGTACGGGTATCGATTGTTGTGCCAAACTGTAAGACCGTTACGCCAAATGAAGATGAAGTCTTGATTCTTATCGGAGTGTTAACTTCGATAGATATCAAACTCATTTTTTTGAAATGCCATATGTGTAAGCAGTTCCACAAGTGTACGTAAGTACAGTCCACAGACGAAGAGAATGAAAGCACAGGACGAAGGGGGTCACGGGGAATTGCAAGCGATATAATGACATACTACCTGAGAATAAAGGAACAGTCATGACGTATGAAATACCTACTGCTTTCATTCACTTCGTCTGTGGACAATACTATTTACGGGCAGTTACGACAACCACTATATCCAGGATGAGGAAAATGATTAATAGTCTATTACTGTAAGAAGATGAAGTAGATATATTGAACCTCAAAACTCATGGTCGCTTTTGTTGAGAAAATTTTAAAACCACCAATCTAATTCAATCTTCCTAAAAGGAATGCTTAAAGCTATATTCTTCTTTTGAAGGAAAGAACACTTAAAATTGATGTGTAGAGTTGGTAGTATAATTATAAAATTTTTGAAGGTCAGAAGGTTATAAGTCTCCGCCTTTTGCAGGTGTTCTCTGCTTAGGTATAAATTACTTTATGAATTATGTCTGAAAGTTGGACCTTGATTTCATCTAATAACTTCATATTATCAGTAGACTGATCTGAAATCAATGGAAACTCATTATATCTGTAATAGTGAGGTCGCATTTAGATGTGATTTTATTTTAGAGAAACATCTGTTTTGTCAGGAAACACATTTTTTTGTTTTAATATGAATGATCTTCCATAAACTGAAGTAATTCATCTCTATGATCCATTAATGTTTTGGAATCTTAATTAAATATCATCATAGTACATTCACGAATTTAGGCCATTTGTTGACCTGTTTCGGCCTCAAGAGAAACACCATCCAGAAGTCTTTTGAGTGGACGTCCTGGTCTTCTTCTTCCTGCAGGTTGATATCTTAACATTAGTTTGGGTATTCTGTGATCTTCCATTCGATGAACATGTTGTATCCATCTTGACTTACAATCAGAAATTTTGTTTTCTAAAGATTCCATGTGTAATTCTTCTAAGATGTCTTCATTTTTTTTGTGATCTAGTAGTGTGTATCCTGCAGTCCTCCGAAGATATCTCATTTCTGCAGATCTAAGTCTCTGTATATCCTTCTGTTTCAACGTCCATACTTCGCTACCATACAAAAGAGTTGGAAGAGCCAGTGTTTTATACACTTTCAGTCTTGAATGCTTTTGGACTAACTGTGGCTTGAAGATAGAATTTATTAACCCTAAAATTCTTAAAAATTTAGATATTTTTGCATTTACATCCTTTTCTTCTTCATATGAGATATTGCATCCTAGATATGTAAATTTATTCACCTGCTCTAAAATTTTATTGTCCAGTACAATTTTACTTCTGACAGGATCTACACCTTGAAATGCCATAATTTTTGTTTTTTCTGTAGATCTCTTTAATCCATATTCTTCTGTAATTTTGTTAAGTTCATACAGACCTTTCTGTAGATTATCTTCGGAATTTGCTATTATTATTTGGTCATCTGCAAACAATAGGGTGCTTAATTTTCTATTTTCTGATATTCTTATTCCAAATTTATATGTTTTGTTCCAGCAACATATTACTTCATTGATATAAATTGCAAAGAGTGTTGGGGATAGGGGGCAGCCTTGTCTCACACCACGATTTATAATTCCTTCTTCAGAAAATCTGTTATTTAATTTAATCTTTATGGTGTTGTCTTTGTAAATATTTTGTATGAACTTTAAAAAGATAGATTCCATTGCTTATACCTCAATCTTATAGCTTCTAAGAACTTAGCCGTATTTTCTATATCTAAATGCCAAAACTGAGAGAAATAGTATAAGTAAAGTAAAGTTATCCCACAACAGGCCCGGGGCTCCTTCGGGTAGTGGGAGGTTAAGGCTCCCACTTTTTCTGGACAATCGGCACTTTATGTCAGCCGGGTTGTCAGCCCTGCGTGACGGCCGCCTTTACCCCATAACAAGCGTCTGGTACTCATTTCCGTTAGAGGCTGAGTCGACCCCAGGGCCATAGTGCCGCTATATCATATAGAATCCTTATGTGTGGAAATAGCTAAATTTAATAAAAATAGATTTTTTGGAAGTTCACCTGCGTATTAAAGTAGTGAAACGAATTTAGGTATTATTTCTCTGGCCCCTATCATTAACCCTGCAACATCCAAGTTCTTGAAATTATATATTGAGGAATTTCGGGTAATTTGGACCCCTGTTTTGAATTTGTTGTTTTTCTTCTCTTAATTAAAGGGTTTGAAATTTGTTTAATTACAGTGGTTATATCCACTGCTGTGGTCTCGAGATAGCGTGCTGCCTTGTCATGCAGCGGGCCCGGGTTCGATTTCCGGTCGGGACAGGCTCCTGGTTGAGGTTTTTTCGGGTTTTTTCCTCACCTGTAAGACAAATGTCAGTAAGCTTAGGGCCCAACGGTCCCCGAAAATCATCCGACAATCATCATCATCCTTCACCGGCGTGGAAAGCAACGGGAAACTGCTACACCTATAATTCCCTAGTAAAGCTGCAAAGCATAGCATTAAAATGCTATAATTGCAGTGAAAGACCTGCTCTATGGCAGAATTACTGTCGATGGACAGTGATTATATCATTAGTGTTGTAACTATGAAATATCATTGTTATTTTATTCACATATGAAAACATATTCATAATTTATCAACTTTTTTACATTACAAGAAGGGCTCACTTTATCCTTCATATTCGGATAAAGTGGACCCCAGAGTCCACCTTAGCTTCTAGTCTATTTTAAGTTTATTTACTCTGTTAATTTATATATACAGGCACAGATTATTCTGAAAATATTTATGACTGATCATAAATAAAAGCGTTGATATGTATTTAATGTTTTGAAAAATTATTGTTGATTATAACATTCACACGTAATTCAACTACAGGAAGCGACGGTCTATTGGGTTTAGTAAAATTACAAGGGTATTAAATAAAATTAATTAAGTGAATGGTTTTTACAGATAGCATCCTCATTGATAAAATATACGTATTCGTGTAAAGTGGGTCCAGGTCCTCGTGGAGGGTCCACATTAACCGAATTCCTTTGTTATGTTTAATTATGTTATACAGCAACAATGTCACATAATTTCAGTATTAAAACAGCATCTACATAATATAATATATTTAAGAGTTTTTTGAACATTTGTAATATTTAGTAGCAGAAATTAAGAATTGATTCTTAGCTTGAAAACTTTTAAAATGGTCATTTTTATAATTATCACAAATAAACCCTTCTTCGCTAAATAATAAAATTAACTGCCTTGAACCCGTTAAAGTTGATGAGGGGAAGAAGTTAAAATATATTTTGTTCGAGGGTAGCACCAATTTAAAGAAGATATTAACAGGGTCCATTCAAAAGGAAGGGGCCACATTACCCGAACTTCCCTATATTATTTTATTTCAAGTAAGACACTGTTGTTTCATGTATTTCCTACTTTTCGTAGTCGAACTCTTGCGATTGATTGATTCCTGAATCAAAACGTAAGGTTATATAAAATTTTACTTTATATAAAAGTTATTAACTGACAAACTAACGCATAGGCTTTATCGAACCCGTAAGTTCACGACCTCGCGGTAATAAAACCTTCAAACGTCCCTATCTTGAACATAATTGTTTCAATTTACTCCCTCAAATCATGGTTAATATTATTCTCCCATATCATTCTTGGCCTACCTATTGGACACTTTCCCTCTGGTTTCCTACAAGGAGTTTCGATGTCCCGCTTTCATTCCTCACTCGTTCCACGTATCCTGCGCCTTACAGTCTGAGACTTTTTTAATTGTTCCTTTACATCTAATTTCCCATAAATATAAGCAGCTCAGTATTATGTAGTCATATCCATTCATGTATCTGTTCGTCTCTCTTCGGTCCAAATATTTTCCTAATAACCTTAGGATAAACTTTACAACATGTGACATGACTTTTTAAATTTCTTATGGTTTTATTTTTTAATTATTTCCCATCATTTACAATGTTTTTTAATGTTTTCTAACAATTATTTGAATACTTTTTTCATGATATTGAACAACTTGAAGACGTGGCAGCCATATTGATTTTAATGAATAGCCTGTGTTCCAGTGCAGCCAACATAGAGTCTGTACTAATTAACTTACACTAGATGAAATCAACGTGAATTCTTTCACAGGTTATATTGCTTAAATTGCGTTAGGTTAGCTTTTAGAATAGAATAGATTTACAATATATTTATTTAGCCTGGTGCAGTTAGGCCATGTAGCCTTCTCTTCCACTCACCAGGACATAGATATGCTACATTTAAATACGAAAAATTACAATAGCAGTACGTACTAGACAATTAATTATCTGGTAAAACTGAAAAATAATTAAAATAATGTCTAATAATACAATAAAATTAAATACAATTAAAATTAAACTAATGGAATAATGTATACTCAAAGGAATAACAGCTCGAATCTCCTATACATGAAAAGAAAATGAAAAATGTATACAAAGAAAGTAATAAACTCTAATGAATTAATCTATTTTAGGTTCGTTGGCAACGCGAGTTCAAATATCGTGTATATGTTGGCTGCATCCCGTGATTCCATTCGCTTCGCGCCTGTTGACCCATGTGCGTGGTGTATGGTTAATTTTCTTGTCACATGTTGTAAAGTATTTGCCTTTAGGCTAAACTGTATTCTTAATATTCGTAATTGTTTCTCCTCCATTAGAGTAAGATACCAGTACCATGTTTCGCATACATATAACTGGATAATAACCGTTCTGTATAATTTTATTTAACGTTATAATTTATGAAATTGAAATTTCTCTTATGTGACCCTCTGAGGTGATGTTATAAACAACAGGTGTATGAGTATTGTTATTTGACCTATTTGGCACGTGGCCTTTACTGATGTTGATCCTTGAGCGAAGAAAATCAGTGGAAGGGCAAGGTCGTCACGGTGTGATTGCCTTATAGGCCTAGGTGTGGCCTGTGTGCGTCTCCAATAGCTATGGGTGTGCCCAGGAAAAGTGTCTTCCATAGAGTCTAGATGTTCTGTGACCAAGTATCACGAATATTTTGATGCTACTTTCTCTGCATCAAGTCCTTGATCAGAAATAACTTACATTATCTGCATGCATTCGAACCGGTTAGCTCATCAATTTATTCGTGACTACCACGAATGCACGAGGTGCAATACTATGCAGCTCTTAGCCACGAGACGATACCCTTTCGAGGATTCTTCTTGTTTTGATTACTTGGGAACATTATGTAACACAAGTGTGCTATTAAATAATAATAATAAGCAGTGGTGGGCAGTTCAGTTATAAAAATATATTTTAGCTAATTTCGAAGGAATGACGCTATCGAGGTTGTATGCATGAAAATAATGATACCTTTTTTTTTTTACAAATCTTCATCGTTCCTTCCTAATAGATACCGATAATGGCGATAATATATATATATATATATGGTATGATAAGAAAAATAAATGCCTGGACGGGATTCGAACCCGGATCTCTGAGTCTGTACCTCAGCATGATATCCATTACACTACCAGGCGAATCCAATTCAAACACTTATTTTTTCTTATATATGTATTATACTCTCCATTATTATATATATATATATATATATACCGGTGTACTTTTCACCAAAACTTAAGAACCTCGCCTCACACCATTGTCTCGAGTCGGCTATTAGTGACACTTTTAAATCCCT